>JAEQBH010001723.1:0-600000 GCA_016808115.1 Tetrastigma voinierianum | reverse complement strand
TTTCAACAATGGCTAGACATATCAGCCCCTACCCATCGGGAAGGGCCAAGGCAAGTTTATCATTGCAGGCGGATTACTTCCACCAAATGGCCAAGGCCGGTTCTAATAGCAACAATCACCGAGCAAAAGGTACGTAACTTTGCTCGCTGCCCATACTTCCAGGCGTGTTCGTAATCCCTGAGCCCTCGTATCCGATAATGGGAAATGGGCTCATCAACTTAAGTTCATACTTCGCGCCGAGCTCGTAATCAAGAATTACTATCAATCCACGCTCACCATGCTGAACAGTCATGACTCTCAAGGCAATAAGTAAAGACTCTGCTTGAAAATCTAAAGGGAAATGCAGAATACTCCTCCGACATATTACGGGCATAATTTAACTACACACAAATTAGCAACTTAAGAAACCCCATTCGCGTTAGCATTTGGCATTGAAGCGAGATCTCCTCGCTGGTGTTGAATGCTAATCACTAAGAGTTGAGTTCGCAAATACCGAACACAACAAGGAGATCATCGAACTCGAATTCTAGAAGAAAACATGAGCAGGTTCTAAATCGTGCCAAAGATTATCACAGAAAAACAGCAAAATATTACGACCGAAGGGTCAAGCCTATGAGTTTTAAGCCCGGCGACCTAGTTCTAAAAAAACTCCTGCCATCAAGGAAAGACTTACACCCGGAAGTAGACCTGAATTTGGGAAGGATCCATACATGGTATCGCAGAATAATTCGACCGGGCAATTACGAACTTCAACAAAGAGGGAAAACTCGTCACATTCTGAACGCCGAGCACCTACGCATCTTCTACCAATAGACCCTGGATTAGCTTTTAATAAGAAATTGGGCGCTCGAGTAATAATATTCTTGTGTTCATTTTCAAATTTCGACATTCTCACAAATCGTCAAAAAAAAAAACATCGTGACAAGTACACACGCTTTCCAAAATATTGTAATTCTTATTTCGGGGCTTATCTTTAAAATTACAATCGCAGCCGTTTCTCACATCTCGTAAGATCACAATCAACCAACACCTAATCAAGGCAAAGACCACAAGAAAGAGAAAGAGAAAAGGAAGGAGAAGGAGAAAATAGGGGAGGAAAAGGAATGATAAAGGAAGCGGGACTTAAAAATATTCCCTATGAGCGCTACAATTTTTAGAGTCTCGGTCCGGGGCCCATCAATGGGCGTGACTGGGGTGGAACAACATAACTC
Organism: Tetrastigma voinierianum; assembly: GCA_016808115.1. Taxonomy (NCBI): domain Eukaryota; kingdom Viridiplantae; phylum Streptophyta; class Magnoliopsida; order Vitales; family Vitaceae; genus Tetrastigma; species Tetrastigma voinierianum. The sequence goes on along the minus strand of JAEQBH010001723.1, from coordinate 598,789 downwards.
CCACAAGCAGAGATTAGTGAAAACACAACTCCTACAAACGATGTAACGTCACAAATCATCGGGCCTACAACCACCAAACAGACTCTCCGGGCGATCAAACCCCGTTTCATCATAAAATTAACTCCGACACTGTCAAAGAGGAAGAAGGTCAGGAGCAGAGTATAACACGCACTATCGAAGAGAGACTAAGTTATTTATGAAGAAACTGACGCTTGGGCTTACACACTATTCCAAAATTCTCTAATAGATCTACATTAAAACCGTGCGCGCTTTCCCAAGGGAAGGAATAATGGGGCAAGAGCTATGTAGCTCAAGCCACGGGCCGTAGCTCGCCTAAGTTAACTCCAACAAATTAAGATAAGCAGCAAAGAAACATGTAATTTCAGCTTCAAAGAGCTTGTGGCCATATTTTTCCAAAGAGCTATGTAGCCTGGGCCAGCGCTTATATAGCCTTGTTTAAAGAACTGACAAAATTAGAAGAACAAGTAGTCAAGGAGCCATGAAGTTCCGGGCCAAAGAAATTTCGTAGTCAGCTTTCTCAAAACTCAGCCTCGGGCCAAAGGCCATGAGCTCGTCTTAAAGAACCCGACAGCCTAGAAGGCCATTGGCAGCCAAGGAGCCACGTGAGCTCGGGCTTTCAAAAGAGCCTCAGAGCTCACACAAAGAGTTCTAGCAACTCTAGTGTCAAAGAAGCCATGTAGCCCAGCCCAAAGGCTATAGCTCTGGCTTCAAAGAACCTAATGCTCGTAAGACCAAGTAGCCGAGAGCCACGTGAAATTTCGCGCTTAAAAGAGCCCCAGAGTTCAAATAAGGGAACCATATAGTCAAATAAAGGAGCCATGTATCTCACTTCAAAGGAGCCGCGATAATCAACATTTGATGAAAGCATAGTAGCTCAGCCAATCAAGGGCCGCATAGCTCAGTAAGAGCCCATCCATCTAAAGATTGGATGACCAGGAAACCTCTCAACACAGGTAATAAAAGAAGACGGGAAAACCAAGAAGGTAGAAGGACGAATATCCATAGAATAACAAAACCAATGCTAGCGTTACAGATGTCCAAGGCTTAGAGCTCGAAGTCAGCCAAAATGAGCAAAGATTATACAAAGGGGCCTAAATGTTCGAGGTAGAGTTACGAGCAGCCTCAGTAGTGCGAGCCTCCGAGCCATGCAAGTCAAAAGGCGAAGACCCAACAGGTGAGAGGAGAAAGCTAACCTCGGTAGGAACCTCAGCTTCACCAAGAAGAGGAACATAGCTGGGGGTATAAGAGAACACTCCGGGGTCTTGTATATTTCAAAGCGGGCCACTGCCAGACCTATCATTTCCGACCTCCCTTCTTCCCACAAGCATTGGAAAGAGCGTTATTTCTTTGTCGGGGGTCGACATTGGGAATGCAACCCTGTCTACCAAGATGTTACGCTAGGGATTTCGACAGTTTGGACTGCCCCTGAGAACCTGAAATTCAAAACAAGGAAAGAAAAATGGACGAAGAAGAAGAAAGACGCATCGAACTAAGGAGGAAAGGCAGAAAAGGGGCCCAGGAGACAGGATTGCCGTAGCACCGCAAGCAGCTTCACAATCGATCATGACACTTCCAAACCCGCAGAAGAAGTGGAAAATTGTGATAAAAGGAATGTTTCTAAAGATATGAGAAGCAACAGTCAAAACGGGCACGAAAATTGAAAGAGCGCCATCATTATCACAAGACGTTTGGCGACGACAAAGCCCAGATCAAACCATCCCCGGCTAGCCACGTGGAAGCGCAATCGATCCAAGAAACTTATTCCAGCCTCGCTAAGTCAAGTTTCGCCAAGGGTCAAAGGGGGTAGAAACAATATGCATAGCCCAAAGCGCAAGCCCAAGGTGCAAGCTCAAACCTCCGCCTTATGAAGGGAGTTAGGGCACATACCTAATAAAGAAGCTCGGCCCATAGTGAGATCCTACCCATGCTAAAGTACACGAGCCCATACCCAGAATTGAAACCACCCTGCCAGGTAATAAAGTGATATAGGCGGCCCAAAAAATCGTGTAAAAAGAAAGGTACCTAGTCTCCATGATCCGCTCCCCACGGATTAGGAAAGAAGGATCTTACATGATCACGGCTCCTCCATTATCCCTTAAGAGTCGATCCATGATAAGGAAAAGGAAACTCCTCACCCAATGGCAGAGATACCGTATCACCATCTAACAAGGAAAGTAACCACTATTTCCCCTTATAAATACCGACCCATTCTACCACAAAAAGGTACGCAGTGATAACGCCATAAACAGTTGAATTCTTTCCTTCTCACAAGAAAGAAATTGACTTAACCATCGGAGAGGCGACCGGCACACTCCCGTCGAATCACCCTTTCAGTGCAGGTTGCAGGTTGCAGGTTGTACGATGATCCAGCCCAATAGATCCGCCCAATGACTCCAAGAAGCTCCGGCAAATTCAAAAGATTTTGGTGAAACATCATCATTATTTCACAAATATGATAATTGTTAGGTAAAAGATTGTATGAGTATTGCGAATAATATAATTGCAAAATATTATTAATATTATTTCTTTCAGTAAAAGATTTGGTTCGATTAAGAGCATAAAAATAAATAAATAAATTATTAAAATAAGATCCGAAAGGAATATGAGTTTTATAAAATTCAAAACTACCTAATTCAAATAGTTAGCATTTGAAAAGTTGTCATTATATTCTCGAGGGTGAATAAAAATCATGTTGATAGAATAAACTTTATAAAATCTACAAAATTTTATAAATATTTACATTAACTTTTATTATTATGGATTAAAAAAATTAAAAATAATATAATAGTTAAGAATATCAAGCTAGAAAGTTTTAAGAATAACAAGTAATGATGATAGTTTCTTCCTTATTTTTGGAGAAATATTTCATTGAGGTGAAATTCTTCGGATTAGCTCTTTCAAAGCTTTTAAGTACTCCTTTGATGTAAGGGATATTAATACAACTTTTGCAAAAGAAAATATTTTATATGTTTTTGCGTAAAGATTATCTATATAGTCTTTTTTGAAAAATATATTTATTTGTCGTTTATGTAATTTGAATGAGGAAAAGTTTGATTTATTTTATTCCTTTGATTGTCCATGGATCAAATAGAGATTTTGCATGAAAGTATTTAGAGATTTGTTATGTTTGTGAAAGAAAATGTGGAGATATGATGTTTTGTGGTTTGAATATTTATATGAAATATTTGACTCTGGTTAGTTCGATCATGTCAACGGGAATAATAGTTGACATTATTCGGCCCTTGTTAATGAGAATAATAATTGGCTTTTACATTCCTTGGTGGTAAATGTAATTGATTTGAATCTCAGTCTCTAGGGGTTTTGATTAGAGGTTACTAATACTAGTAGTGTTTGGTTTCGTCCACCTTAAAATAAACAATTTGCGGCTAGCCACCCATTTGAAAGTCCCACATGGTTGAGCACCATTCGATATTTGATGACCAGAGAAAAATATATTTGAAGTGTATTTGATTTTGGACTTTGATATGAAAGTGTTTGAATCGAAATTTGATATGAAATTGTTTAGATCACATTTGATATGAAACTGATTTGAAATGGATTTAAGAATGTTTTGAAGGAAATTTTTTAATGTTCCAACTTATTTTTTAATCAAATTTTTTTATGAAAAACATTTCGTATTTGTTATATGACTAAAAACTTTTTGATCCATGAAAATGTATCAAGATTTTTATCGGTGCCTTGCAGTCTTCACTCCCATTCAGCCGACATACTCAAGTACTTTTAGTTTCATGGTGCCGGGACAGTTTGCACGTGTGATACGTCATCATTAGGATTTGATTAGAATTTTATGTTGGATCATGTTGAACTAATAAGTTCATGTTTATGTGAAATGTTGGCTTTGGAGTTAATTGAGAAAGCCACGGATAATAAATATCTGCTTATATTAGTACAAATTGTTGAATTTGAGAGATTCTAAATATTGTTATATTCCTCGAATAACTTTTTATATAAGATTCATAATCGGTATTGTATATTTAGAAATATTTTTCAGAGGCATGAAATTTTGAATTTAGAATTCACTTAATTGTAAAGTTGCATTTACTTAAATGTTGTTTAATTTGGACAAAACGAATTACAAGGACTAAGCAAATGTTGATATTTCAAGCCTTTCACCTGGCGCTGGCTGGACCGACAATCATACCCCTAGGTTTCGGGGCGTGACACCTTTGATGCCTTAGAATGAGACGTCCTGAATTGCCTCTCCTCCATGTCGAATGGCCTGTACACTATGGGTCCAATGCATCTTCTTCTCAACCAAAGCCAGGACGAAGACACCAAGCTTCTCAGGTCCAACTTATGGAAAGAAGGACCGGGTTGTATTCAATGGCTGGATTCCAAGAAACCTGGATCGGTTGTTTAAGTGAATTTTGGTAGCATCAGTGTTAAGTCCGAAGCAGCTGGTTGAGTTTGCATGGGGACTTGCTAATAGCATGCAGACATTCTTATCGATTATCCGACCCGATTTCGTGATGGGCGAGACCGCCATCCTGCCGCCGGAGTTTCTAACCGAGATCAACGACAGGGGCATGTTAGCAAGCTGGTATGCGCAAGAACAAGTCCTGATCCACCGTTCGATCGGTGGTTTCTTGACGCATTCCGGCTGGATTCTACGTTGGAAAGCGTGTGCGGCTGCGTGCCGATGATCTGCTGGCCGTTCTTCTTTGATCAGCATACCAACAGTTATTGCATTTGCGAGCATTGGGGAGTTGGGACAGAGATTGAATACGATGTGAAGAGAGAGGAAGTGGAGAGGGTGGTGAGGGAGTTGATGGAGGGAGAGAAGGGGTAGGAGATGAAGAAGAAGGTAATGAAATGGAAGAGCAAGGCTGAAGAAGCCACCAGCCCATGTGGGGGTTCTTATTACTCCAATTTGAACAAACTCATTCAGGAAATTCTTTTGCCCAACAAAAGCATCATCTTCAATTGAAATTATTAATTCTTTCGTGGCTATGGATTAATTCTCTAATGATTTCTTATCCCATAATGAAAAGTTACATAAGCAATTTATTAGTACTTCCCGCATTTCAATTTTTCAATTACTCAATTACATACTTATCATATGATGAAATGTGTATTTTTGGCCTAAAAATGCATTAGGAGGAAAATAACCATATATATGTTCCATTTTTTTATCAATCCCAAAACAATGTAATAATGCACCTCCACACACTTTTAAAAAAAAAAAAAAAAAAAAGAATGAAAGAAAATCTATATAATGTTATAAAGAATGAGGAAATGAATAGAGAAACTGAAAGAACAAAGAGATAACTCAAGATGTATTTTTTCTTTTTATTTTTCATTATTAGGGATCTCACATATATAGGGGTCTTCATTAATACAGTAATAAGTACATTCATAATGATTCATCAGTAAATGTGTGGTCATTCACATTTCTCAATAAATTATTTATAACACTCTTCCTTGAATGACCACGTTGTGATACAAGAGATCGTCTCATTAAAACTCAAGCAAAAGTCCCAAAGGATAAAATTTGGACAAATGGAAAAAGAGTGCAATATATATCTTTAACAATTCTCCCCTTGATAGTGACATAATACTTCATTTTGAAGATCTTTTACCTAACGCATACCAATCTGGTGTACAAGTTTCTTGAATGTTATAGTGGGTAGGGCTTTTGTAAATAAATCTACTAGATTATCACTGGACCTTATCTGTTCCACATTGATTTCACTGTTATGAAGTTCATGAGTGAAGAATAATTTTGGTAAAATGTGCTTAGTTCGACCACTCATTGATATCCTCCCTTTCGACTTCACAGAATACACGCAAAGATTATCTTCATATAACATCAAGTGATTTGTTCGGGAGAAAGATAATCCATGTGATTCTTCACGTGTTGTATCATGGATCTCAACCAAACATATTCTCGACTAGCTTCATGCATGACAAGTATTTCTGAATGATTGGAGGAGGTGGCCACCATTGTTTGTCGATGACCCCGTGATGTGGAAAAGATTTCCATAAGTAAATATATATCCCCGTCTGTGATCGGCTTGGTGGAGGGTCTCGAAAGATAGATCAGATTCGTGATAATCGAAAAATTATGGTTATAATGTTTTGGAATAAAATAATCACATGTCACATGTCCCACGAAGATATCTTAATACATGTTTAATTCCGTTCCGGTGCCTTTTAGTTGGAGTTGAACTGTATCTTACTAGTAAATTAACTCAAAAAGCAATGTTTGGTCGAGTATAATTTGCAAGATTCATTAGTGCACCAATTGCACTGAGATATGGTACTTCAGGACCAAGCAATTCTTCATTTTCTTTTTTAGGCCAAAACGGATCTTTGGTCACTTCAAGAGACCTAACAACCATAGGGGAACTAAGGAAGGATGTGATTTATCCATATGAAAGTGCTTTAGAACTTTTTCTGTATATGTTGATTAATGGATTAATACACCATCTGAACAATGCTCGATCTGCAAGCTGAGACAATATTTTGTTTTCCTAAGATCTTTCATTTCAAATTCCTTCTTTAAGTAGTCAATTGTTTTGATGAGCTCTTCAGAGTCCTAACTTCAAATTCAATCATCCACATATACCGCACACTGCAAATCTAGCTTGCACTTTCGATAAAAACGCATGGGCAAATTGAATTATTCACATATCCTTCTTTGAGGAAATACTAGCTTAAACGATTATACCACATTTGATCAGACTGTCTTAATCCATATAAAGATCGTTGTAACTTAATTGAATACATGCTCCGTGGTTTTGAATTCATTACTTCAGGTAATTTGAATCCTTCAGGGATTTTCATATATGCATTAGTATCAATATATCCATATAATTAAATAAGTTGTGACTACATCCATCAACTGCATATCAAGCCTTTCGGAGACCGCTAAATATATTAAATAACGTAAACGTAGCAGATCCATAACGGGTATCACATCTTCCTCATAATCAATTTCACTCAGAGAAGCCTCACACAAGGCATTTTTATATCAAAGACGATTTCATTTTTCTCATTTCGCTTTCATACAAAGATCTATCGATGTCCAATAGGTTTTATATCTTTAGGTGTTTGAACTACTGGTCCAAATACCTCTCGTTTAGCTGGTGATTTTAACTCTGTTTGAATTGCTTCTTTCCATTTTAACCAATCATTTCGACGTCGACATTCATTCATATTTTATGGCTCCTGATCTTCATCATTGCTTATGATGTCCATAGCCACTTGGAAAGAAAGAACATCATCTATAAGGGTAGTATTTCGATCCCATATTTTTCCCTTATGTATATAATTAATAGATATCTCTTCATTGTTGGTGTACCGATACACCATGAGATAATTGTTCAATCGTGCCTTCAGGGTTATTAGTTCATCATTTAATCCATTTACATTTGTATGCTCTTCAAGGAGCATTGAATTTAACACTTTTCCTTTTTCTATAAATTGTATCTTTTGAGCCAATAGGTCGTCCGCATTTTAATTGTGGCTTAGGCTCATTAGCCACGCTATATTTCAATTTTCCCATTAGAATTTCAATCCGTGTTGGGATATTTGCAGTTGGTAAATGTGATTTTGTAACCTTTATTGAATCAATAAATACATCAGGCAATTGATTTGCAAGATTTTGTAAATTAATTTTTTTTGGACCTCTAATTCGGATTGCTTTGTGAGGGGGTTAAGATGAGAAAAAGATGATTCAATCCATGTAATTTCTCGTCATTCTTCTGGAATTGGCTTTTCTCCCCCTAATGGCGGAAAAACATCTTCATTAAAATGACAATTTGCAAACCGAGTAGTAAAAACCTCACCTATGAGAGGCTCAATATAGTTAATAATATATGAAGATTGAAAACCAACATAAATACCAAGATGGTGTTGAGGACCTAGTTTAATTCGATGAGTGGGTGCAAGGGGAACATAAACAACACAACCAAAAACACGTAAATGTGAAATATTAGGTTGATAACCTAAAACAAGTTGTAATGGGGATAAATCTTGATTGGCTTTAGGATGAAGGCGAATTAAATTCGCAGCATGAATATTAGCATGCTCCTATGCCGATGAAGGCAATTTGGTGTTCAAAAGTAATGGTCTAGCAATTAATTGTAGACGTTTGATAAAGGATTTAGCCAACCGATTATGAGTATGAACATGAGAAATTGAGTATTGAACATCTATTCCAATGGACATACAATAATCAAGGAAGGTTTGAGATGAGAATTCACAAGCATTATCAAGACGAATTGTCTTGATAGGATGATCAGGGAATTGTGCCCGAAATGAATTATTCCAGTTAGTAATTCGGGCAAATGCAACATTCCTGCAGAAAGAAGGCATATGAGACCATCTAATTGACGATCAAATCAGTAAATCATAAAAATAAACGAAAAGGTCCACTAAGTGGGTGAATAAGCCCACAAATATCCCTTTGAATACGTTTGAGAAATGCAAAGGATCTGGTATGCACTTATAAAATATAGTCTACGAATTAATTTGCTCGAGAACAAGTAGCATAACTAAAATCATGAGATTTTAAAAATTTGTCTCATTTATTAATGTGGATGTTCAAGACTTTGAATCATACGACGCGATCATTGAAAGTCCCGGGTGTCTAAGCCGTTCATGCCACATTAAAAATGTTTTTGGGTCATTAAACTTCTGGTTCATGACAACATGAGATTCAAGAGGTCTAATAGTTGTTTGATATAATCCATATGATGAAGAAATCAATTGTTCCAAGATTTGTTTTTGCCCAATAATGAGTAAATACTCATTTCCATTATGATTCATAGTTTCAATGTGATATCCATTTCACCGAATATCCTTGAAACTAAGTAAATTTCGATTAGATTTATTAAAATAAAGTGCATCATCAATTTGAAACTTGGTGCCATTAGGTAGAACAATAGTTGCTCTTCTAGAGCCTTTAATTAGGTCAACGAGACCTGAGATAGTTTGAACATTAAATGAAACTAAAGTTAAGTTTGAAAAGTATTTCTTATCACATAAAATTGTGAGTTGTGGCACAATCAACAAGACATGCATCTTCAGGAGAAAGATCCATATATCTTCAAAAGAAAGACAAAATTTAAATAGAAGAACTCAGTTTGTATTAAATATGTAATAAAAAGTAACATAATAAGAATAAATGTAAATCATAGCACACATCGCCATTACCAATCAAAGGGTCAATTTTTCCACTTGGATCTTTAAAGAAGTCAGAGATATCAAAATGAGTTAAAGGTATTGTACCATCATTATCAATGAAATTGTCATCAATTTGATTGTTAACTTCTTGGAGAGAGACTTGATAAAGATCATCGGATCCATTGTCTCTCACCATTAATAAAGTTGGTCTGAGAAACCTAAAATTTTAAAATTTTCTAAAAGTAAAAAAAATAATACCACAAATAATAATAATAATAAATTGTCGAATGGCTCAGAAAGCCTAGAAAATTCCCTAAAGTTTGATGACGCAAATCCATCGCGCCAATAGCCTGCCTCACGAAACAAAGAACTCAAAAGTTTCACGAATTCCTAGGTAGTGGGAATTCTTGTGAATTTTTGAAGTTAGGTATCTAGTAACTTTGTGAATGAGATTTTCTTAAAATCTCGAGAGTTGTGAATGATTGAGTTAAGTCTATTTAAAATAAATTGAACTAAAATAAATAAATTAAGCCGACAAACGATCCGATACGCGGCCTGTGACTATGGAGCAAAGTGGGCCCCGCGTCCAACTTAAACTTAAAAGGGAAAAAGAGTGAGAGAAAAGGATGGATTTTCTCCCACGGGCAAACCTATGAAGGTGAGTAGAGAGAGAGATGAGAGAAACTTCTCCTTCTCTCTACGATCTACGGAGATCGAGTAGTCGGAATCCGTCAAGCCAAAATTTAAAGTTCATCTACTCGAAGAGGGCTACAGGTACCGATTAACATGCGCTCAATCGAAGATTTCAGCCAGGAAGAAAATCTAGTGAGAGAAACTCTACCTTCTCTCTAAGATTTACGGCTATCGGCAGCTCGGTTTCTGTCGGGCCAAGACTTAAAGTCGAAGTACTCGTCGAGGGCAACGCGTGGCCACCGAAATAAAGAATTTTCATCAAAGATTCGAGCGGAAATTCGGGAAGGTCGTCCTGTCTTCGGGACTCCAAAAAGTTTAGTCTTCACTCCAAGAGGCAGGGATTTCCTTACTTGGGCTTATATTTCATCTAAATGTTGTTTGGTCTTGCTGAGCTCCTAGGGGTTGTTCGATTGTGTTCTAACACAAAAATCGATTACCGATTTGGAGTTGTTATGGTTAATTTTTCGCCAGTTCGGGATTCGCTTTTGTGCCATGTTTACGCTAAAATTGTGACTCAATTAGAAATGGGTTTGTCATTGGTGAAAGGTTGTTTCCATGATGAGTTTGGTAGGGAAATAGCATGTACTGAGCTTTGAAGAATGAGCAATTTCGTGGGTTTCACGTTGTCGCCTATCATTGTTCATACTGAGGCTTCTAACTCTGACGACCATAACTTTCTTGTGTTCAGCGTCTGCTTTCGTGTTTCTTTTAGACTCTATGGAAAGCCCTTTAAGTATAGAATCCATCCATATATAGCTTGATAAAATTGGAACTCATATGCATTCTTAAATTCTAAAAAAAAGTAGGCCCCTACTGGTGCACGTCAATTACTGTTCATATGAGGCCTCCAACTTTGGATGGCCATAACTTTCTCGTTTGAGCTCCGTTTTGTGTTTTCTTAGACTCTATGGAAAGATATTGGAGTCTGGAATCTGACCATATGCTTTTAAATGGAAATTGCTTCTCAAATCATTGTTTAAAATTTGATTTTACAAATAAGTAAGTAATTGTTTGTTGTGGAATGGAGGAGTCAGGTGTCATGGCCATTACATGGAAGTCAGAAAGCCATATTAGTGCATGATATGCCATAAATTAGCCTAGGAAATGAGGTGTGCCATTACTTGCCTAGGTGTATGACTTGGATGAAATGTTAACATGTGTTTGGTGGTGATTGATCGAAATGACATTTCGTTAAAAGGTGTCATGCTTAGATGTCACATGCCAGGCTCTAACATATCATTTGTGGATTTGTTTTCGTGGTGGATACGGCTAATGTAGATGGCATGTCAGAGGCTAGTTTAGTGGGCATTATGCTACTATGATGTAGCTCTGGGGTGGATTTGAGTATGACATTACTTGTCTAAGTAGTAGTTGGAATGATGTTGATGCATTCTTGTTTGATGTGTTGACATGAATGTGATAAATGTTAGTATGACTACATGTATATTAACGTTTAATGAATGTATTGACTTTTGTGTGCATTAGACATGAATGTCTATGGTACACGATGGAGTGTATGGTATAGGGTGTCCATGTAGAGGTCTTTATACATTGAGCATGACTTATAGTGTAATGGCATAATTGCATTGCACTGGTGCACGGGGACATCGCATGGTGTGGGTGTGATTGCATAGTCGTTGTTATTCACCATCCTCAGAATGGGTCATGGACTCGTGACTTCTGGATGAAGTCCAATGGAGATCCACGCTTGCATGGTGTTGCACAAGTTTTTTTTTTTTTTCAAGGAAATGGAAATGGCTCATCAGATTATGCATCGGGCACCCTAGAACAAGAGGAGGAGCGCATGAGGTGGTTTCTTGAGAGAATTGTTTCGGAGGGTTGACCAACAATATTATTTATCGGAGTATGTCCACTACAATATCGGAGGGTTGTCCACACAATATCAATCGTCGGAGTATGCTCAATTGATATACATCGGAGGGTTGTCCACACAATATCAACCGTCGAAGTATGCCCAATTGATATACATCGGAGGGTTGTCCATATATTGTCAATCTTCAGAGTATGCCCAATTGATATACATCGGAGGGTTGTCCATATAATGTTAATCGTCGGAGTATTCCCAATTGATATACATCGGAGGGTTGTCCACAAAATAGATTATCAAAGTGTGTCCACTATTTATATCGAAGGGTTGTCCATGGGTAAACACAACTACCTTTGTTTGGGAATGGTTTTCATTCAAGGTAAATGCATGTTTGAGGGAGCCTATGAGACTTGATATATGGGGCATGTGATGAGTCAGGTCTCATTCATGACAAGTAGGATTCTTCAGGTTAGGATTTGTACATTCTAGGTTGGTGTGCTTGGTTGTTTGACCATTCATGTGCATTTAGGTGGTGAATAAATCTTGGTAGACTTATCTCTCACTTCTACATAGCTCACCCCGCCATAGGACCCCTTTAGGTATAGGATATAAAAGTGTGCAAATCTGGTGTTCTGTGAGGCCAACATCATGAAGCGCCTGATCGTGGCCTTGATCCATGTTTTGTATATTATATTAGAACATGTTTGTTTTAATATAATGTATTGTATTAAGAGTTATGTAATAACTCTTATGTCTTCGGTGATATAGATTGTATTTATATGGATAAATGGGCCTGGCGTGGCCATTTTTACTCGTATGTGGACCCGGTGTGATCGTTGTATAATATTGGGACAGGTTGCCATGAAAATGCATCTATTTTGGGTAGAGCTCCCTATACAAAGGAGACTCTACCCGATTTCAAGTAACTCGAGTCCCGGAAAAGGGATCGAGACAGGTGGTGCTCCAAGTTACCCGACATCCACGAATCTTCTGCAGTTGATGGCTAAGCAATCTGACCCTCGGATTGGGACGCTACAACCCATCAGAAAGACAGGTATACAACTACCTAAGGCTTGAGGACATGGGCTTAGGGTCATGGCTATCAGGGTGAATTATATCAAATATTGGCAGTCAGTGTTAGAGCTTTAGGTTCATGATTACCTAGTGCTTGGTGTATTTTATACCGACGCTACAACGTTGGTATCAAGGTATGTGCATGTGATTACCTAGATCTGACGGGCATCGGGTTTAGACCATTGCATGCATCAGGTGTTTTCATGTATGTGTTCGTGTGTTACATGATGTATTACATGTTGTGTGTGGATTTTATACATGGTAGGATGTATATAGGAAAATATATGAACACTAACAGAGAACATAACCTTAAGGGTTTGGAAAATGAATGAACGGAGTAGTTCATGATGTGATGTCTATTAGTGGTTGGATTATGCACTACTAGGTAGACTAGCAAAAGGAATCTCAATTTTCTATTTGACACATGTGTAGATGGCAAGTTTGAAAAAGCCGTAAAATGTAAGTTCTCCCCTAGGAACTAGGGCGAGGGTTGGTTAGACAGGTTGGGATGGTGAGGTAGATCTCACTGACCACCTCACCGTGGGACCCAAGGGTCACAAGACGCGTGATTGGGATGATATCCTCGAGATAGACTGGATGACGACACACCGGGTCGTCATTGCAGGAGAGTCACCACTACGCATGATTCGTTTAGGTGATGTTTCAAGGATAAGCATGATGCTTTACCTGCACTCCGCGTAATCTCTAGATGTTACATATGATTGATGGGTTGGTTGGCAAGCCTTACTCCGAGGACGACGACCGTCAGCCCACTCGCAAAGGAGGTGGCGACGTTTTTCGCATGATCTATCGATTATGATTCGCGCCACGTAGGTGTACCGGAATCATTTATGTCCTGTGATATAGCGGGTCTAGGGTCGAATCCCGTGGATGTCATGCGAAATGAGTCACAGTTGACTGAAAATTGTGTTTCCATTTTGGATTTGGGGTTACTTGTAAAAACAGTGAAGTTGATGGCTTGAAAAACCGTAAGTGTAGAGAAATAAAGTGTAAAAGAACTCCTTGAAGTTTTGGGCCACTGATCTTAGGGTTCTAAGGCAACTATAATGTCCTTTCGTCCTTTTCTCATTTAGGAGGGATGACCTATAGTCATTTCCCGAACCGGATCTATGTTTAACCATAAAGACTGAACCCTAAAAGTTTTTCTCCTAGTATATAGCATTTATTAACCATTAATGTTTCAAAGTAGTTAAAACTGTCCCTTGGATCTAACCTGCAGGAGCAAATAAATGGAAACTAAGTGAGCATCAGTGGATCTAACAATAAGTATCCACCGAGCTCGAAAGCTTCTGCTTCAAGTAATCGCCACTGTGGTACATCATGTGATTCAACCTAACGTGAGATGCGTAAACATAAATGATAATAAATGTCCGCATCAAGTAAATGGGAGGACAAAGAGTTTCACTCCTCAAAACTTTAATTCCAAAGGGTCTCTCCTCTTCAAAGATGAGGGGGTTTAGCTAAGCATCCCTTGAGTTGTTATCCTCATGTGTTTAGCAGCCGTGAGAAAATGCGAAAGGGAGAGAAAATGAGATAAAGTCATTGACCGACTCGAAAGCCGAAAGCTTGGAGCCAATTCTATTGATCGATGGATTGATTGATTTTACAGCTCACCGAGGCTTATATACTCCGCTCGGGAGTCATGAAATTACAAAAAGTATGAAACAACAAAATACATTGAGGGTAATTTTGGTACAAAACCACAAAAGCGGGCCAAAAGTGGTCAACACAGTTGAATGTGGCGTGTCAAAATTTCGCAACCTGCGAAATTCTGTAGGTTGCAAAAATTCGCAACACTGCAAAATCTTTGCAATGCTTACTCTCCTTCTCAGATTAGCCCAATTGCCTTCGATTGCATACACGCAGCCTTCGAATGGCTGGTTCTGTATTTGAATTGACTCGAAGATAATGGCTTAATTGGCTTGCAAAACTACAAAATATGATCAGTAGTATAGTCGGGACCTTAGTGTATCAATTGGGTTATTTAAGTTTATTAGTACACAAAAAGTGCTCAAAACCTGCAATGAACAGGGCTCAAAACAACACTATTTTGGCACTAATCAGATTACCTTCAAAGAAGGATGTAGACTTCATGAGTAAGTCACACCCCGATGCGTCGCCCATTCTATAACTTCGCATAGGATGGCGCCAGTTGAGTTGAAGAAACTCAGAGTCCGGATACAGGAATTGTAGGACGAGGGTTATATCGGACCGGGCACTTCACCGTGAGGCGCTCCGGTTCTGTTTGTGAAGAGGAGAGACAAAACTCTTTGATTGTGTATAAACTATCAGCAGTTGAACAAAGTCACGATCACGAATCTGTATTCCTTGCCAAGGATTAATGATTCATCTGATCAGCTATGAGGGGCACAGGAGTATTCTAAGATAGATCTCCGCACTAGTTATCCTCTGATGAGAGTTGGGGAGGCAGACACCCCTAACATACCGTTAGAGATGCGTTATGGGCACTTCAACTTCACAGTGATACCCTTCGGATTTAACGAATGCGCCAATGACATTCAGGGATCTTAGGTATAGGGTTTGCCAACCCTATTTAGATCGGTTGTAGTAGTCTTTGTGGAAAGATATTTTGATCTACTCTGAAACAGAGGAGGATCAGGAAAATCATTGACAGTTGTTCTTCAGACCTTGTGAGAACATCAGTTGAATGTCAAATTCAGCAAAGGAGAGTCGGCTAACTAAGGTGAGATTTAAGACATGTAGTATCGGCTTCAAGTATAGACGTGAGCATAGTGGAAAAAAAAAAGGGAAGTAGCTGCACATATGACAAGGTTGACCCGGGGAGAGGTTAAGTATGAGTGGGGTGATCAGTGTGAGAGAGCATTCCAGGAATGAAAAATGAGGCTTACTTCAGCTTATGTTCTGAGAGTCTTGACAAGGGGACAGGGGTACACAATGTGTTATGACGTCAAGGATTCGATCGATGCATTACTTTGATTCAGTCCGAGAGGGTAGTAGCCATGGTTCCCCGGCAGCGTATGAATCACAGCATAATATTACCTCACACATGATATGGAGTTAAGGCCACAGTTCTACTTTGGAGGATTTACGTCACTATCTATACGGTGAATAGTTGAGATGTTTTCAGACCACAAAAGTCTGAAGTATATCCTTACGCAGCTGGATTTCAATATAAGGCTTTATATGGGAGACCATGTCGGTCACCGATTTTCTAGACAGAGGTGGGAGAGGGCTCCATCATTGGTCCAGATCCGATTAGAAACACCTCGTGGAAGGTGGGTTTGATACACCCAGAGCCGCAGAAGAGCCCGAGACGTGATCACGCCTTCTTAAAGGTGATACCCCAAGAGAGGGAGTGGTCGTGTTCGCAAGTAAGGAGAGTTGTCGCCGAGGTATATCGTCCTTCGATACCGAGAGGGTGGGCACGAGGCTGCCCGCTGGTTTTTCTCAAGGTTATCAGTTGTCAAAGAAGTATTCTATGTTTCCATGCGTCGGAGGTACACCCCACATCCGACTCGAGTGTTGGATCAAGAAGATCGTCGATGCAGAAAGGACCTCGAGGAGGGATCAGGCATGTTTGAGATAGCCGGGGATTAGGGTCTCATGACCGAAAAACTATGAGGCATAGGGAATGTGCTGTAGCAACACCGAGTAGTGGAGTAGGAAACCTGGGATGCAAGAACACGATAAGTGTCGGCATCCTCATTGCCAAGTGGACGGGAGGTATGGTTCAGAAATACCTGCATAATATTATTTACCATACACAGATCTAAGGTACAAAAGAATCTCCAGATAAATTTTTATGGTGTAAGAACAAAACCCCGTGTTCTGGGTAATCTCAAAAGTAAAATAAAAGAAAAATACATAATAATACTAATAGAATCATTTAATAATTAAAAGCCTTAGAGTACTCCTTGGTTCACATGACAAATGTATCACATAACTGTCTGCCAACTAGATAATCTGTATATTTATCAATCTTTATAGTAATTTATATCTGAAAGAAATTATGTGAATCTTAACCAGATTTTCTTTAAAACTAGACAGAGAAATGACTATTTGTAAGTTCATTAAATAAATGAACCTACGCCAAATAACAATGATATAATGAACCCGACGTATATGACGCATTTATAAATTTCACGTCCAACTTTAATTAAAAGGTGAAATAGAAGAAAAATAAGATTTCTCTCCGTTTTTCTATAAACCAAGAGTGGGTGATAGAGATGCAGAGAAACTTCTCCTTCTCTCTACGATTTACGGAGATCAGGTGGTCGGAATCCATCGAGCCAAGATTTAAAGTTCATCTACTCGACGAGGGCTACGCGTGGGTACCAACAACATGAAGTTTCACCGAAGATTTCGGGTTTGGAGAAGAAAATCTAGTGAGAGAAACTCTACCTTCTCTCTAAGATTTACGGCAATCGGCGGCTCGGTTTCCGTCTGGCCAAGAATTAAAGTCGGAGTACTCGTCGAGGGCAACGCATGGACACGAAAATCAAGCATTTTGGTCGAAGATTTGAGCTAAGTTCCAAGATCATGGTCTGGTCTTCTGACTAAAAAGCCTGCTCGCTTCCAAGAGGTAGGAAACCTTCCTACTAATATTTATATTTCATCTAATATCATTTTGGTCTTGCCGAAATTAGGGCTGTTTGGATTGTGTTCCAACACAAAAATCAGATTTTGGTCATTTCTCTTGGAGTTGCTTCGTTAAGTTTACTTTCTGCTGAGTCTTGATTGTAGTTTTATGCCATGCCAGGCTGAATTGTGAATTGAATTGGGATGGGTTTGTTGTCGGGTGAAAGGGTTGTTTCCGGGATGAGTTTGCAGGGAAAATATAATGTATTGTGAGCTTCTAGCGATTCTTGAAAGCAATTCTTTGTGGGTTTCACGTCGTCGCCTACCACTGCTCATACGAGGGTTTCTAAATCAACGCCATAACTTTCTAATGCTCAGTTCCATTTCGGGTGTTTTTGGACTATATGGAAAGCCCTTTAAGTCTAGAATCCATCCATATATAGCTTGATAAAATTTGAACTTATATGTGTTCTGAAATTTACGAAAAACATTAGGCCCCTATCAACGCGCTTCAAGCTATCGCTCACATGAGGCCTCCAACTTCGATGACCATAACTTTCGCCCGAGCCCGTTTGGGGGTTTTCTTAGTCCCTATGGAAAGATATTTGAGACAACTGACCTGAGAGGGTAGAGAGTAGAGAATAGGGTAGAGATTTTAAATGGAAATTGGTGCTCATCATTGTTTAAAATTTGATTTACAGCAAGTGTGCTAATTGTCAGTTGTGTGGGATGTGAGGAGTTAAAGTCATGGCATTACATGGTGATTAGGCTATCTAGAGTAATAGATATGCTAGAAGGAATTAGCCTAGGAATGAGGTGTGTCATTACTTTCCCTAGGTAGCATTTTGATGAAATGTTAACATGTGTTTCAGGATTGATTGAAATGGTATTTCTCGTTAAGAGGTGTCATGTTTGATGTCAATATTGCGGTGCTCTAACATATTGATTTGTGATTTGTTTTCGTAGGATACGGTTATCAGATAATATTGTAGGCTATTTTATTGGGCATTGCGCCAAGTGATGTAGCCTAGGATTTGAGGTATGACATTACCGTTCATAGTAGCTCAATGATGTCAGATGTATGCTTGTTTGATGTGTTGACATGTATGTGATAAATGTTAGTGCTGACTACATGTATTAACGTTTAATGAATGTATGGACTTTTAGGTGCATTAGACATGAATGTCCATGGTACACGGTGGAGTGTACAAAGAGGTGTCCAAGTAAAGGTCTTTATACATCGGGCATGACTTATAGCAATGGCACAATTGCATTGTACTGCAGCTTTATTTACCGTGATGGTGTGGGGCGTGATTGCATAGTCGCTTGTCATTCACCATCCTTAGTGAATGTCAGACTCGCATTTCTTGGACGTAAGTCCAATGGAGATCCACGGTTTACATGGTGTTGCACAAGTTAAGGAAATGGAAATGGCTCATTGCATTTCACATATCACAAATTCTGCAATAAAGAGGAGGCGTATGAGGTGGTTTCGGCACTGTTTCGGAGGGTTGACCAACAATATTATTTATCGGAGTATGTCCACTACAATATCGAAGGGTTTTCCACACAATATCAATCGTCGGAGTATGCCCAATTGATATACATCGAAGGGTTGTCCACACAATATCAATCGTTGAAGTATACCCAATTGATATACATCGGAGGGTTGTCCATATATTGTCAATCGTCGGAGTATGCTCAATTGATATGCATCAAAGGGTTGTCCATATAATGTCAATCGTTGGAGTATGCCCAATTGATATACATCGAAGGGTTGTCCACAAAATAGATTATCAGAGTGTGTCCTGTCCACAGGTAAACACAAATACCTTTGTTTGGAAATGATTTTCATTCATGGAAAAATGTATGTTTGAAGGAGTCGGTGAGAACTTGATATATGGGGCATGATGAGTCGTGTCTCATTCATGACAAGTAGGATTCTGTGTTAGGATTGCATGTCCTAGGATGGTGTGTGCTTGCTCGTGGTTTGACCATTCATGTGCATGGAGGTGGGGAATAGCCCTTGTAGGACTTCTGCATTCTCATCGGGCGTTAGCTCACCCCGCCGTGGGACCCTTTCTCGTGCATGCGACATGCGGCAAAGTTGCATTTCACGCTTCTCCCAGGCCAACATCATGAAGCTGGCTCATCAGGGCATTGATATGCTTTGTATAATATATTAGAACATGTTAGTTTTAATATAATGTTTTGTATTAAGAGTGATGTAATAACTTCGTGTTTCGTGATATAGATTGTATTTATAGATAAAATGGGTCTTACGCCATTTTTACTTGTATGTGGACCTGCGCGGTCGCGGTATAATATGGGGATTGAAGCCATGAAAATGCACAAAATGTGATTTCTTAGGTAGCTCCCGCATGCTGAGACTTTCGTCATTTTCATTAAACTCGAGTCCCAGGAAAAGGGGATTCAATGGTGTGGTGCTCGTTACCCATCCACTTAATCTTCCATTGTGCCGACGGGTTGTCAAATCTGACCTCAGGATTGGGCGTCACAAATTTGGTTACCTTTTCCTTTGATGGAGGTTTGATAAAGGTCAACCAAATGCTTAGTCGCAGGTACGTGACCAGTGACCTTTCATTCCACATTTGTAGCATTCAGTCTCATAAACCCTTTTGTTATGTGGCCCAATTTCCTTTCCAAGTAATATTTCGAATGATTCAGCTTCTGGTTATTGGAGTTGTTTTTCTTATTATAAGGTTGATTATAATTACCTTGATTCCAAGAAATATGGCGACCACGACTATGGTCTCGGCCTCGTCCATAAAAATATCCACCCCCATGCCCATGCCCACGCCCATGCCTACGTCTATTAGTTTGAATTGTGACATTGGCTTCAGACAATGATATAGATCTGGTATGGCAAGATTGTTGATTTCTTAAGAACAATTCATTATTCTACTCAGCTACAAGGAGACATGCAATTAACTCCTGACATTTTTAGTAGCCTCAGTATGCCAGTCGCAGAAGCATATTAGAGGCGCAGCCATGGTGCGTGTTTTCTCAAGCATGTCCTCATTCGAGACCTTTTTTCCACATAATTTTAGTTGAAAGCTAATTTTGAATAAGGCTGAATTATAGTCACTGACCGACTTAAAATATTGTAGTCGTAAATGAATCCAATCATAATGGGCCCTTGAAAGTATTATGGTCTTTTGATGGTCCTACTGTTCTTTCAAACTTTTCCAGAGGATCAATGGACCCTTGACAGTAAGATATTCACTTTAAGATCTTCATCAATATGATAACGAATTAATATTAAAGCTTTAGCGATCTCGCCGGGATACGACATTTCTTTTGATAGTATTTCCAGATTCATAAGATCTATGATTTCAAGATCCAATATTCATATAAATAATTCTCATTTAAATATCATGCGGGCAAGAAATTGAGTCAGGATATTAGTCATGCTCTAGATAATTAATAAGATATGAATAAAGTGAAAAGATATAAGAAAATTATAACTAACAATTGCATATAAATTAAAATTTAATAATAATATATCTAAGCTCATGGTAACGTTTTAAAACGAACTTGGCTATTACATTTAGAAGAGTGATATTTTCTGTGTTATGAATCAATGACCGAAGAAATCTTTATCAAATTAGATTTTCATAACTTGATATGAATAACATCCATTTTTATAGCTTTGGCTATAAATTTTTCTTTAGAAAAGAAAGAAAATGACAAAAAGAAAAATATATACTCAAAATGCCTTACGGGTTTTGTAACTTTGTCTGTTTGAGCTCTCATACTAATAACATGTTATAAATAATAAAGAAAGGAAGAAACCGAGTAACAAAAAAGAGAACTCCAAGATATCATTTTATCTTCATTATCGCGATCTCATATATAGAGGTCTTCATTAATACATTAATATATACATTTATAACGATTCACCGTAAATGTATGGTCATTCATATTTCTCAATAAATTATTTATAACATATAAGAATAAAAAAAAAAAATTTATGTCCATAAGTAGGTTGGTTGCTTAGCTAGTTAGCCTGAGAGGTTAAAGGGGAGGACTTGAAATTTTCTAACGAATGGGTTTTAACCCAGGAATATATAATTTAGTTATTTTTTTTAAGAAAAAAATAATTTCATTCATTCAAACTAACAATACATTCATACAAATATAGTATTAAAATCACTAAAAACCATAAAGGATAAAACAACATCAAAGTTAATAGCATAATGAATTGATTCAAAGCTTATACATTTGATAATTGAACCTACATATTTGATATCACTATTATGACTATAATACATATGACTCCAGTTCTGCAGCATATTGACAACCATTCATTTGATTTATTGTATATGATCATATATATTTTATTCGTTTGAATCGCTCAAATACAAATAAACATTGTACCATGATGGTTAAAATCGAAACGTTGTACTAAGACAACACAACCACTCGTTACACCAAGACGACAACAATTACACACGCATGAAGGCGATGACAATCACATGGGCATCAAGGCAACAACTAAATCACGAACAAAACAAATAAAAACCTAAATATAAAACCTAAATATGTGTGGAATAACCACTTTATTGAAAAAGAAAAAGATAGTAAGAGATATAGATGAGTGATTTCAGGTCAAGAATGACAAAAAAATCACCTCTCTTTACTTAAAGAAAAGAGGCGAGCAAAGAAAAAATTGAAAGAAAATGAACCTAGGGTTTAGAAAAAATCAATTTAATTATTAGTTAATAACATTGAAACAAGTACAAAATAAAAGAAAAATTAGGGAGGAAAAAAGTTTTAAAAAAATGATGAGGAAATATGTTTAATGATCATATGGAGTGATATAATGTTCTTCAGATCTATAAAGATCTATTTAGTAAAATAAAAAACATTGTAATGGATAAGATAGCTGGTTTGCCCGAGAGGTTAAGGGGGAAGACTTAAGATCTTCTGCACATAAGTGCGCGTGGGTTCGAACCCCACAGCCAGCATTTCTTAATATTATTTTTTATTTTGCTGCAAATGAGTGTTATACATAAATATCATACAGCAATGTTCAGAAGCAGAGTGGGGGCGCATGTTCTCCCCTCTGTCATTTCCTTGTCTTTCGTCGTCATGAAATCAAGCTTCTTGAAATCAACCTCAGATCCTCCGTATCTTCGTCTCTTACAAAAATGCTCTGGCATGCGCCAATTGAAGCAGATTCACGCTCATGTAATCGCTCTCGGTCTGTCTCGTTTTACTTTTATCATCAGCAAAGTATTATCTTTCTGCGCTGTATCCGAAACTGGTGATTTGAGCTACGCGGAGACCGTGTTCAACAAAATTGCGGCGCCCAACATCTTTGATTTCAATTCCATGATAACTGGTTTCTTTAATTGTTCTGACTTTCAAAAGGGTCTCTCTGTTTACGCTCGAATTCGAACCTTAGGCGTGGAGCCGAATGCCCGCACTTTCACTGCTATGATGACAAAAATTATCTGCTTATCTTCGATTAATCAGGTCAATTGTCAAATAAAGAAGTTGGGCCATGAATCCGATCTTTATGTAATCAGCTTGCTGGTAACCAAGTATTCAACACGTGGAGCGATGGAGCTTTCCCGCCAAGTGTTCGACGAAAGCTCGGATAAAAACATAGTATGTTGGACCAGTCTCATTACTGGTTATTGTAGCAACGGACTCGTGGGTGAAGCTCGTAGGGTGTTTGATGCTATGCCGGAGAGAAACGATGTTTCTTACAGTGCAATGGCATCTGGGTATGTTTGGAATGATTGTTTCAACGAGGCAATCGAGTTATTTCGTGAATTGAAGAGTTGTGCTGCCGTGAAGCCGAGTATTTCTCTTTTGATGAGTGTTCTTGATGCTTGTGCAGCTGTTGGTGCATTTGAGGAAGGAAAATGGATTCATTCCCATATAGATGAGAATAGTTTGGACTATGATCTAAAAATGAGCAGTGCACTTATCGATTTTTATGCAAAATGTGGGTACATAAAGACTGCTGAGGAAATATTTAAGAAGATGTTATTGAAAGATGTAAAAGCCTGGAGTTCTATGATCTTAGGATTAGCCATCAATGGCCATAATAAGATGGGGCTTGATCTATTCCATGAGATGGAAAAGAGGGGGCCTAGACCAAATGCTATTACTTTTATTAGCGTTTTTACTGCTTGTAATCACAAAACCTTGGTGAATGAAGCCTTGCGGTTGCTTGGACGTATGAGCAAAGTTTATGGTATCTTTCCCTTGATCGAGCACTATGGGTGCATAGTTGATCTCTTGGCTCGGACTGGACTGGTGGAAGAGGCAAAGATATTAATAAATACCATGCCAATGGAACCAGATGGAGCCATTTGGGGTTCTTTGCTTAATGGGTGTCTCATACATGGTCATATCAAGTTGGGGGAGAGGGTGGGGAAGCTTCTAATCCAATTAGAGCCTCAACATAGTGGAAGGTATGTCCTCCTGGCAAACATGTATGCCACTATGGGTAGCTGGGAAGGTGTTATGAGGCTTAGGAAAATGATGAAAGAGAGGGGAGTAGTTACAGTTCCTGCTTGGAGTTTTATCGAAATTAATGGGGTGGTTCATAAATTTCTAGTTGATGATAAGTGCCATCCTCAGTGGAGATACATCTATGAAGTTTTAAACCAACTTGGAAGAGAACTCGATGCTTTTAATGTTATGAATGATGCACACTCGTGAGAAAAAAACATAGCAGAAAACCAAAAGCTATGATTTTCAGGAGCCATCCGTCCCACATCATGTCTCTGATTCTAAAGATGGTTCAAGCTGGTATAGAAAGGATTTTTCGCACATACATACTAATTCAACTCCCTGACTGGTTGTTGAGATTTCTCAACCATCGCAGTCAAGTATTTGGCTTTATTTGACTTTTACAAATCTGCATACAATGCACCCACATTTTTTGTTTGTTAGTAGATAGCGGCTGACTGAGGCAAGCATGTTGGATGAGAATCTCTATGCCAGCAAAGCATTTTTCTTACGCAAGCAAACAAGATGAGTGAGGACTTATCACTGTTATTTTAACAAGAAAGAGAAAGGATGTAATAATAGAGGTGGAATATGCTTTAAATCAATGCATCTTAAAGATCCAAATCAATATCAACTGTTTGGCCTGAAGGAGGGCATCACATCAGAAATTACTTTTTTTGTATGATTGACCAATTCTGGTTGGACTGACTGATGAAAGATATTTAGTATCATCCTATCTGGGTTCTCCATGTGAAGGAATGAAACATCTCTTCTTTACTTAGCACAGACCTAGGCAAGCTTTTCCAAAGTTTGAAGATGGGTGGAGATGCAGCTAGAAAGCCTCATGCTGTGTGCGTTCCATATCCATCTCAAGGCCATGTAACCCCTCTGATGCATCTGGCCAAGCTTGTGCACTCAAGAGGGTTCCACATCACCTTTGTGAACACTGAGTTCAATCATAGGCGCCTGATCCGCTCTGCAGGACCAGATTCCGTTAGGGGTTTAGTGGATTTCCGGTTTGAAGCCATTCCAGATGGGTTGCCACCATCAGATCTTGACGCCACCCAAAATGTTCCAGCACTTTGTGATTCAACGCGGAAGAACTGTTTAGCCCCATTCAGAGACCTTTTAGCTAGGCTAAACTCATCATCAGATGTTCCTCCTGTTTCATGCATAATTTCAGATGGAGTCATGAGCTTTGCCATACAAGCTGCTGAAGAGTTAGGTATTCCAGAGGTTCAATTTTGGACTGCCTCAGCGTGTAGTTTCATGGGATATCTACACTACCGTGAATTCATTAAAAGGGGCATATTTCCATTCAAAGGTACATCTTTTTGTTTTTGATGACTTATATTTCTATGGATTATTTTTGCATTTACTTAATTTCCTAGTTACTAGAACCCCCTCTCGATTATGAGATTGGGTTATTAGAAGATACTTGCAGGAACCCTATCATATAATTCATTTAAACTCATTGAAGAATGCTGCAGTACTCTTCATGGAAACTACTTCACAAGAAAGTACCTCTACTTTTCTGGGTTCTCATCAGAAAAAATAGTAATAAATAATAATAATAAAATGTTAAAAAATGAAAATAAAAAACATTCTCAAGAAAAAGACAACTCAGATTAGATAGACAACATATTAGGATGAGGATTCATAGTTATGTGTGTGTGTGTGTATGTGTGTGTGAACTGGGCTTGGATTGGGATCTTATGCAGAATAGTCTGATAGAGGGAACAGGGCTTATGCTTAGCCATGCCGTCACAGACTCACAATGGCAGGTATATGAATATCTTGGCTGGCCCAATCACCTTTAGATATTTGTATCTTTTGTATGGAAAAAACCTTAATGGCTTTTTTTTATTATTCGTTAATGTCTAAAACCATGAAGCCTTGTATTCAAAGCACAATTTTCATTGTTGGTGTGCCTCAGATGAAAACTTCCGGACTGATGGCACTCTTGATTCACCTATTGATTGGATCCCTGGTATGCCAAACATTCGGCTCAAGGACATCCCAAGCTTTATCCAAACCACTGATCCCAACAGCATCATGTTTGATTTCATGGGAGAGGAAGCACAGAATTGCCTAAATTCTTCAGCGATCATTTTCAACACATTTGACGCCTTTGAAGATGAAGTGCTACAAGAAATCGCACAAAAGTTCCCTCGCATTTACACTGCCGGACCGCTTCCATTGCTCAACCGCCACATGGTCGATAGCCAAGTAAAGTCACTAGGAGCAAGCTTATGGAAGGAAGATTCAACATGTCTTGAATGGCTTGATCAAAGAGAACTGAACTCAGTTGTGTATGTGAACTATGGGAGCGTGACAGTGATGACTGATCAGCATTTGCAGGAGTTCGCATGGGGGCTTGCCAACAGCAAATGCTCATTTCTGTGGATAGTTCGACCTGATATTGTGATGGGGGATTCTGCAGCCTTGCCTGAAGAGTTTCTTGAGGAGACAAAGGATAGAGGACTAATAGCGAACTGGTGTCCTCAAGAGCAGGTGCTCTGCCACCCATCCATAGGCGTTTTTCTAACGCATTGTGGCTGGAACTCAATGCTGGAAGCCATATCTGGAGGCGTGCCTGTGATTTGTTGGCCATTCTTTGCAGACCAGCAAACCAATTGTCGGTATGCGTGCACCACTTGGGGGATAGGGATGGAGGTGGATCAAAATGTGAAGCGCCAAGAAATTGAAGGGCTTGTTAAGGAAATGATTAAGGGGGATAAAGGGAAGCAAATGAGGAAGAAGGCTCAGGAGTGGAAGATGAAAGCAGAAGAGGCTACTGATGTAGGAGGCTCATCCTACTCTAACTTTGACAAATTCATTGAGGAAGCTCTCCAGTCTCCATGGCCGGGGGTGAATGGCAAACTTGCCCCATTGCATTCCCATAAGAGCACATACAAGATGAATAAACCTTTAGCAATATCCGACAATACTCAAATTTAGTTGGGTTTCAAATGTATAAGAGACATTTCCAGATGTATTGGTTGGAAAGGGTTAACATTCCAAATTATTCTCAAAGTAATCCTAAATTTTAAATCTTATGGTTAGCATTATATTGTTTTCCCATATAAACTTACCCTTATGTTTAAATTGGGGTAAAGGAATAGCCTTCACGTGAACGAGTAATTCACCTCACTTGGCCACTCAAGATTGGCACATTCGCTTTCGACATATAATGATTTTGATTTTTACTGACAGAGATCTCCGATATATCGACAATATTTTTATACGAATATCGAGGTTATCAAACATCAAAAAAAATACTTTAAAAATTCACGAAAATACTTTATAAAAACGCAGAAACGATGATTAATAAAATCGAAAATACACGTTGATATTATATCGGATATCGTGTCGAGCATCGACCTATATTTTCAAAAGAACAAGACGAAAAAGGAAAACAAATAAAGATAACCCAATATAGGAAAAGGGGGAATATAATCATCATATTAACAACGCCACATCACTTTTACTTTACAGTGCTCAGAATCAGAATATAGGGTTTGACTGCTATTGATTGAATGATTCAGGAAGATCATATCCAGAGAGAGAGTAGAAAGAAGGAAAGAAGAGAGGAGAATATTAGTCATAATCCCTTTGTTATATCACATGCCTAGGAAACGATTCATCCCATAGCTGCAATTAGTCATATCGCTCATTAATCACCCTTTTGTTTTGGGGAGGAGAGCTTAATGAACATGTTTGTTGCATACTGATTTTGATCTCCATTTTCAGAGTACGAAGCCTAAAGAAGTATTACAATAGACTTTTCGCTTTTTACAACTTGCAATTAGAAAACCACCACCACCCACCGATATATTGCCGATATCGGCCGATATATCGGCCAAATCATTCAATTTTGTTTTTTTTTTGTATTTTTTTTACAAGCCTGTATTTTTATGTTGAATTTGTTTATATCAAATTATTTCGATATATCACGCTGGAGAGATCACCGGAGTATTAAGCAAATTTTTCCGATTTTTCTAAAAAACGACTTTTATTTGTAAAAATCGTGTTGGGATGGCCCGACACCGGAAATATCGACGATATATCGTTGATATTTCACGACATTTTTAACCCTAAGCTGGCTTACATCTAGGGTTGGTTTTTCGAGTACCCATCCCTAATGGGATGGATACGGAAGTTGCCTTATCATATTAACGGATTTGGGAATTATTTTACCCAAAAATTCTACCACTCGAGACTAATTTATAGAGATTGCTGATTTCCATACTGCCCCCATTCTATATCATGTGACAAAATAAACAAATTTCTTTTTTTTTATATTTAATTTAACTTTTGTAATATATAATAATATTATTATTATTTTTTATAAATTAAGTTATAAAAATTATATTTTTTATATATTTTATAAAATATATTAATTTTATATTTATATTTTAAACAGAAGAGATAAAAAACAAATAGTAAAATAATAGATAAATGGGACAATAGAAAATATTTGAAATTAAATGGGACGGGTTGGGATGGACCGCCTTGTCCCAAACCCACATTATTGTCATTCCTATCTACATCTCACTAGTTGAGGCCTTGTGAGGTGAAATTACTTAGACAACTTGATAAATGGTTTTTTAACTTATGAAAAACATAATTTATGTTAAGAGTATTTTTAAAAAAACCTTTCATATCGGATCTAAATATCCGGTATATTTCGACAATGATTCAAGAGATGGAAAAAAAAATCATTATCCATGGTACGGAGCTGTTGGATATACACCAAAAGTTTCATAATGTTTCATGTCGGTTAGAAATAGAAAAACTAAGTATATAAAGATGGATAAAATCCAATTACTATGAAGCCTTTTGAAGAAAAAGCCTAAAAACTAATGTTTTAAAAACCAAACCGGTGATTGAACCGAGAAATTTATCGGTTCACGGTTTATTGTTTATATCGGTGGTTGAACTGTGGTCGAATCAATAACGTCATAAATATAATTTATATTTTATTAAATTATAAAATAATTTTTATAATTAAAAATCAATGATGTGTATTTCATTATTTATTAAATACATTACGATTTTGAATTTTATTAAATAAAATAATAAACAATGTTTAAATATTAAATTATATTAAAATTGGAAGAAAGAATAGTATTAATTACATTAATATATAACAAAAAATTAAATTTATCTCGAACTTAGCTTATTGGTAACGCTCATGAATAGTGTGTTTGAGGATAGGGGTTCGATTCCCCCAATTTGCCTTTTTGAAGTTGCAAATTTCAAAAACGCAAATTTAGTATCCCACATTCACAAATGATAAAAGTTGTTAGCGTTTTAAATTCCTCTAGAGGAGTGGCAATATTCAACTTAAAATGGTGGGCCAATGGTAAAGATTGAAGAATTAAATGCATTTTGGGTTCTTGGGCCCAACAGTTAGGAGGCTTCAAAGCAAAGTGGAGTGGATAGAAGGTTTTGGGGCCAAAACAGGAAGACCTTGACCTTGGTTGGGATTCAAATCGATCACTCATATCCTGTCACATCTGCCTATCTGCTGCCTAACACGAGAAATGGTTACAACCACCCAAAAGAGACGAATCGAATCGAACTCTTAGCATTCAATCTAGCTTTAAAATATTTTTAAAAACAAAACTATGGTGTGAGATTGCAAGCTTTTAAAGTATTAATATCATATTAATACATTTAATACCTTCACGGTTTTCATAAATGGTATTAGAGGGTTTAGGGTTTAACTATATAAGGGAAACAAACAAATACGATATACATTGCCTACGTAAAGACGCGCATCTAATGAGAGTGATTGCTTGACATAGATTCAAAGCTTCAAGAATCATATCGGACAACAAGATTCTATGAAGATATAAACATGTGATAAGATCCACTGCATGGCATATTCAAGAAAGCCCAAAAAACAAAACCATGTTCACTTAATCCTAAAATGACAATATCTTTCCCAACATAAGCAACCCACGATCCCCACTTGGCTTGAATGAGAAGAGTCGCAAGACGGAATAACCCAAACACTCACCCCCTTCTTGCATGTGTTAATAACTCAGAGATTTCACCACAAGGGAAATGCCTAACTGAAGACTTTGCATTTTATAGGCACTGTGTTTTATCTTTCTGATCCGCTGGTGGGATTGATTTTCCATTATCCCTATCTTGACGGGATGGGATACCGTGCAAGCACGTCTTTGATCAGTCATGGGGACGAATACATAGAATCTAAGAGATACTTGGGCATATTTCATAATCCTGCTAGCCAACCAACCCTCGTTCCATCCACCAGCTTACGGACTGAATCCTCAAATTAATCATTTACATTGTTTAATTAAAATATATTATAGTGGTTCCATTTTTAAATACTAGTGACAAGGTTGTATGTTTAATGTGTACTTCAGATGGAAGTTTCACCATAAGATCAATAATGTAAATGTTATCCCAAGTAGAGTTGACCTTGGATAGAATCATCAATCTAACCTTGTAATTGTTAGCTGGGGCATGGTAAAACGAATTTAATCAAGAGGTGGTGGGGAAGGTTGATGGCAGGTGCAACCATACTAAGCAC
Source organism: Tetrastigma voinierianum (assembly GCA_016808115.1). Taxonomy (NCBI): domain Eukaryota; kingdom Viridiplantae; phylum Streptophyta; class Magnoliopsida; order Vitales; family Vitaceae; genus Tetrastigma; species Tetrastigma voinierianum. Next base: position 568,382 of record JAEQBH010001723.1, on the reverse strand, counting down.
CAACTCCACTTAGCCTTCAATCTTATTCACAAAAATAGAATGGCCGACACCAAGTAAAAATATGGACTTTGTGGCATCATCCTTAATTTCCTAAACCTTTGCTGAAAACCTTGATGGGTTCCGTTGATGGAGCTGGAAAGCCTCATGCAGTTTGTGTCTTAACTAAATAAAGGCCATGTAATGAGAAAGACAAAAAATAGTTAACCGATCGAACTGCTTATATCATGATACATTGTAAATCACGTGAAATTAACCACAAAAATAATAAAATTAAAAGAAAGCGAATAAAGAACAGAACTGCAGCTCGTTTTTTCAATATATCAACTACCAAAACAAAATATAAAACATACTGATGATAATAACTTACAATGATAAAAATCCATAACACACCCCGCAAATCAATATAAATCTGAGTGTCATAAATAAGAGAAACCTTAATAGAGAACTCATAAAACCCAAGAGATAATCCTAAAAAGACAATTAAATAAATAATTAATAATAATAAAATTATAATTCTTAACTCGCTTTATCTCGTAGACAGATAAGCTAGAGGATAGCTATTCCATGGTCATCATCTTCTAAGGCTGAAAAAGAACTCGATCACCAAGAATTAGATAAGAAAACACCTTTGGTCCGATATACATCACATTCTTTACTTACTTGGGTTATCCATGCCTATTTTCTTCAAAAGTTCTCTAATATATATTGAATGTAATCCAATTCCCACAGACTGCTCCATTATCACACCTGAAAATAAATCAATTCATTCCTTGTTCCAAAACTCCTCTTCAACCCGTACTATGAGCAAGGATGGTGAAGAAACCTTCACTTGCGGCTGTGCCGTTTGGTGGAGATCAAGCTTTCGTTTACGGCTATGCCGTTCTCGGGGGTCGTTCGTGTGTGTGTGCCGATGTGTCTATTTAGAGGGCCGATGGGCTGGTCCTTCGCGATGATTGTTCAGGTGTGCTGTAGGATTTCTTGCTCTAATCGAGACGAGTTGGGTTCCAGGTCCACAGAGTTGCTTGTAGATCTGGTGAACTGGCGGTTGTACCAGGCAGACACCGGGGGTGGAGGGTGATGTGGAGGCAATGGAGGTGTCGGTGAGGGAGAAAAATGAGTGTAGGTTTGGGTTTTGATTTGGGAAATTGTGGCGCGGAGACAATGTACCAAACAAAACAGTTAACTTTTACCTCGACGTTAACTCAAATGAACATAAATACCATTGGTCTGATCGCTACAAAGCCATGCTCACAAATTAATAGTCAAATGCACGTAAGAAAGAATGAATCAAATAAAACGAATAAAATAAATAGAACGAAGTTATCAAGTTTTTTAGTAAAAACCCTAACATATAAATCATAAGAACATTAATAGATAAATCCTAAAAAGTATATTAAATAAATAACTAATAATAATAAAAATTATAAATGAACTTGGGCTTCCTATCTAATACGTCAGATATAGTTTACCCACGTCCTCAACAACATCATTCACAGCATAAAAATAATAACTCACATTCCTTCAGATCGAATTGATGCGCCTAACACCAAATCACGTAAATTTCTACTACACAAAATAAAAAAAAATTGAAAGAAAGCTGAATAAAATAAATAACTAAGCTTCAAATTTTTTCAATATTTATCAAATCACCAAAAAAGAAAAATGTATAAAGTTATTTTATGTGACACTCAATATAAAACCCTAACAGAGAAATCGTAGAAAAGCTCGGGCACAGATAAACCCTAAATTCGCATAACCCATGAAGTCTAAAGGATAGGGTCTGTGATCGATTAAAACAATGGTAATATATTTCTCACTACTCGGATCACCCATCGAGCTCGTTTTATCACACAGGCGCGCCACCCAACTCAGCCCATTCAGAGGCTCACATAACCTTTGTCAATACCGAGTACAACCACCGGCGTTTGGTCCGGTCCCGGGGACAGGACGCAGTTAAGGGCTTGCCGGATTTTCTATTCGAGACGATACCGGCTGGGCTACCGCCATCAGATGGTGACGCGTCACAAGATATTCCGGCACTTTGTGATTCAACCAGGAAGACTTTTTTGACACCATTTAAAGGTCCATTAGCTAAGATCAAATCATCTCCGGAAGTGCCGCCGGTTACGTGTATAATTTCAGATGGGGCGATGAGCTTTGCCATAAAAGCAGCCAAGGAGTTGGGCATGCCGGGGTTTCAACTTTGGACTGCCTCTGCATGTGGCTTCATTACCTATCTAAGCTATCGTGAGTTAATTGAAAGAGGCATCGTTCCATTCAAAGATACTTCTTCTTGTCCAGTTTTTAGGTGTATCATGGCTACAGAAAATTTGAGTGCTTTTTTTTTTATATCTATTCACTTGTGCGTTACAATTTTTTTTTTTTTTTATATCTATTCATATTACATTTTTATAATATTATGTTTTCATAGATCTCAAATCTTAGATTTTGACTTTTCATATACCTGTCCCTCCTTTACCACTTAAGCAAGAGCTCAAGGGCAAATTTTGAGAATGTTAAATTAGGAAAAATCCACTTTTTCAATCAATTTACAAAACCCTAAAAGACCATTACACATTTATGGGTTCAATCTTTTCCTACCACCACAAATCACAAAATATTCATACCAATGCCAAGCTTTTCGGGACAAAATGAATTCCAACCACCCAACTCAAACATAGAGAAAATACAAGGAAAGAATAACGTTGTATCGAATGGCTTGATAAAAGGGAACCCAACTCAGTTGTGTACGTAAATTATGGCAGCATAATAACTATTAGACACCAACACCTGATTGAATTAGCATGGGGCTGGCCAACAGCCGACACCCCTTTTTGTGGATTCTTTGGCCGGACCTGTTGGCCAGTGAAAAAAGACTTGAGCCTTTATATTAAAAATTATAAATTGAGGCTTATGACGCCTTTTTCAACCAATCGGGCCGGAGCGCCAGAAGTATTCGCCGACCTGATTGCTGGCAAAGCCGATGTAGGCTGACGCCCATTGGTACCAAGAGGATCGCAAAGACTGGACCGTAAACCTTTGGATTATAGCACCTTCCGCAAAACGGGGCGCCAGCGGTCGGCGAGGGCCGGGCGCCCGCGGGCCGCCTCCGGCGGTCTGTGTCGTGTCGCGTCTGCCCGGGAGACCACTGACATCAAGGTGTCTGATGCCAGACTTCTCCGTAAGAAGAACCGTATTAAGATAGCTGCGTCAGCTTGAGGCTTCGCCCGCGTGGGCCGCTCCGATGCCTAAAGTTTGATTCTTCTTTTGAGAGAAAAGAGAGAATGCTGGCATCGCTTAGTATCGGCTGTCTGAATGAAATGGGCATCTTCAATCACGTACATTAGATTTATAATACGATCACGCCAACTTTCCTAATTGATTACGATACCACCACATATGTTTCCTAATTGACGACACCGACAGATGTTTCCAATGATGACGATATAATATTAATTTAATTGGGTAGAGATTTTATTTCTTATCAGAAACCACCACAAGTGGGATAATTGAGAGTACGATAATATCTTACTTTCCTTATTGATAAGATTTGTTTGATTTGGCTGTGATAAGTAGTTAATGGTGAATTATCCTATTTCTTCATTGGCGGATTTAGTCCGATTCGCGGTATGCCAGCTATCGGTAATTATCCTACTTTCCACGGCAGATTTACCGATTCATAGATGTGCAAGGCTTTCCTAATTATCCATACCATCTTTGGGGCGAGTGGATTTGAGCTTTAGATTTGGAAGTAGACGCTAGAGCTTGGGTGTTTTATAGGGTGCGCCTCTCCTTTGGGCTGAGTGAGTGGGGCGCAGCCTTTGTTACTGACGCCGTGATAGTATGAGGGATGCATATAAAATGGAAATTTATCTACAGCAGGAAAATCTGAGTACAATCTAGGAAAATATAAATTATAATCCTAGGAAATTGAAATAAATCTAATAATATAATAATCTAACATCCCATCAGGCTCATGGTGGTTTAAGAGAAGCGAATTACGGTTTGGAGGATAAAGTTCGAAGGATTCGCAGAGGAAGTGGTTTGGTGAAGATATTAGCCTAAGCGATCTTGAGGAAATAGGCGGAAGTGTGTGAGTGTCTGCAAAGCGGATGATGGCTGAATGAGTAATGATTAATGCCGATATGTTTAGTACGTTTATGGAATACATCATTATGAGCAATTTGAATAGCACTTTGATTATTACAGTGAAGTTTAGTTGTCTGTGCTCGTGCCCGTGCCCGTTGCCCGCTAGCTTGCGCTCGTTGACTTTACCACGTTAGCAATTGACCGCTGGATCGAAAATCTGACTAAGTGTACTCGAATTTATTTTTGCGCCCGATTCCATTATTGTGATGCTTTTTATCTGAATTTGATGTGTCAGGTGATGAGATTTCTCATCCGATTCATGTTATTTTTAATGGAGATAATTTTGTTCAGTGGTCTCAAACCATATGTAGTTATCTCAAAGACCGCAAGTTGTGGCTTTATGACTCTGATATCATGAAGAAAAATTTGAGTCTTTATATAAAAAACTGTAAATTACAAGTACACGAGAAGGCCTTATATAAGCTAGGCTATACAACCCTAGGAAAATACAAATTACAATCCTAGGAAAATATAAATTATAATTCTAAGAAATTACAAAATAAATCTAATAAAATAATAATCTAACAGCCGGGACACGGCAATCTTGCCAGAAGAGTTCTTAGAGGAGATAAAGGATAGAGGACTGGTAGCAAGTTGGTATGTGCAGGATAAGGTGCTGTCATACCCATCTGTGGGTGTTTTTTAATCTCATTGTGGGTGGAATTCTACAACCGAAAGCATTTGAGGGTGTGCCGTTTATGTGTTGGCCTTTTTTTGCTGAGCAAGTGACGAATGCTCGGTATGCGTGTAAGGAATGGGGGATGGGTGTGGAGGTTAACCAGGATGTGAAGTGACATGAAATTGAAGCGCTTGTTAAGGAAGTGATGGAAGGGGAGAAAGGGAAGGAGACGAGGAAAATTGCTAGGGAATGGAAGAGGAAAGCACTAGAAGCTACTGATGTTGGAGGGTCATCTTACAATAATTTGGAAAGATTCATTGAGGAGGCCCTTCAAAACCATAATGATTATGATCAATAATTGATAAAACATTGGTGGCAAATTAATAATCTCAGCGATTGAGGAGTTACAGTACTGAGTGTTGTAATATGAATCTGAGCTTATTAGTGTAAATGGATTGAATGCATTTTAATTTAGCATCAGCTTCTGAAATTGTATGTACTACTCCCCCACCCCATTTTTGTTTGTATCCTTCTCTTGTTATGGCTGCTACACTCTAATACTCCTTATCCCCTGGATATCACACAATTGGAGGATATAAACATAGACCTTCACATGTCAGTAAACCTAGCCCTTTTTGTTAGTCCTTAACTAAAATCTTGTGATTTTTCTTTTAGATTCCAATAAAGATTTTTTTTTTTGGGCATCAACCCATGCATTCCTAAATACATTTTAAATCATTGCCTAAACCACTTATACTGATAAGCAGCACTTTTAAACACGGACTTTGAATTTTCACAAAAATTATGATTTATTATTGATGAGGTTTGAAAAATAGGCTCGCAGGCCTACTCACTAGGTCCAAATGAAAGGCAGGCCCTATAAAACACCCATGCTTCCTAAATACGGGCCCAAACGAAAGCCCACCACTTCGCCCCAGCGCCGATGATATGGATATTTGGGAAGGTCCACATCCTGCAAATCGGACTAAATCTTGCCAATAAGGAAAGTATGATAATTCTCAATAACCGCTTTATATATCCCGCAAATCGACTTCAACCTCGCTGAATGGCGAAAGAGGATAATTCTCAATAACTTTATCCCAGAATCAAACCAAATCTTATCAATAAGGAAAGTAAGATATTACCACCCTCAATTATCCCTTATTAATTGGTTTACAATAAGGAAATAAAATCTCCTACCTAATGAGTAATATCATCCTCCAACTAGGAAACATACTATTCAAGATCTCATCCATCGTAAACATACTATTCAAGCATAGTTTATCCAATCAGAAAGTTGTCACGATCATCCACTATAAATACGGTCACCCCATCTATGAGGTACGCCGATTCACGCCCAATACTAAGCAATCTAAGCATTCTCTTTTCTCTCGTAAAGAACTGACGAGATTTGAAATACCACTCCGCCGAAGCCCCCGCCTACTTCTTCTTCCTTCCGGTTCTTCAGAGAGTGCCACATCCAGAGCTCCGCTGATCAAGAAGAACCCTACCCCAGTCTCGACGACGCACGGCTCACAGACCATTGAGCGACTCACCCACGGCAAGCCCTCGCCGACCCCCTTCTTCCTCGGTTTTTACAGAGAAGTGCCACGATCTAAGCCCGTTACCATCATACGACCATACCTCAGCCCAGCGACCCAAAGATCCTCCAACCACCCCCGCCCATAGTCTTGGTCCAGCCCCAACGACCTCCACACGCCTCCAAACTTCGGGCCCGGCTTGAAAAGGCATCATCGCCATACCGTCCAGGAAACGATAGCCTTTACAAATAAAACTGATCACTCAAGCATCGATGGTATCAACTCCTGAATACAAACAAGAAGAACGTCAATCCGCTCAAGGATGCGTGACTGGGCCGCGACGTTGCACAACAGCCCCGACACATCGGGAGCGATGCAAGCCAACACGAACGGCAGAGGCACTCCGCCTCGCCAATCAACTTCCGTGCAGGAGTTGCAGCTGAACTCACCGTACGCATACAACGACCACGGAGACACGACGCAGTTCCGTGAAGGCTGCAACCTCCCCGTGAAGGACAACACAACTCCCACCAGCAGAAGTCCAACAAAACTGAACCAAAATCTTCAGAAGGATCCTCAGCGAAGACGACCAGACTCCGACGATTCATCTCACCCAGATTTCGGTTACGCACCAGAGAAAGCAAAGTATACAAAGAATAAGCCCCACAGCAACAAAGCCCCCATTTATAAGAAGGCCAAAGCACTCAAGAAGTCACCCGAACGTTCCAAATTCCCCAACAATCCTCATTACAGACGATCGCACCTTTCCAAGAGAATTGGGTCGATCGCCGATGCGCCAGCTCAACTAAACGGTCACGCTACCTAAGGAGCCATTTCAGCCTGGCTAACTCATCCAAATGAGTCTAACTCGCACGGGCGAGGCTCTACCCACCGGGCTCACAATGACGAGCTCGCCCAACCGGCTCGAAATGACGAGTCTCTCCTGCCAGCGCACATGGACGCACTCGCCCAATCGGCTTCAATTTGACGAGGTGATCCACTTCAAGACGCCACGCCTAAACGAGTCGATCGCCCAGCTACACGCTACTCGCCTACTGGCCGGAGCTAATGCCAAGCCACTTTGACGAGCCCGTCTACTGGCACAGGCCGCCACTGAGGAGTCAGATCCGCCAGTTACATTGCCACCGCACTACGCCGGGAGTCACTGCCGCTTACTGGGAGGGAGGGGGTGATCCACTCAAAGATGTTAATACGCTCGAGTCGCATCACCAGCTACATCGCCATTCTCACTGAACGCCACTCGTGCCATAGCGCCTGTGAGCCCAGCTTGCTCACTCCCCGACGAAATGACTGGCTTCTCAAGACAGCCACGCCTCATGAGTCGACCAGCCAGCTACATCGCCACTCGGCTACAACGCCACTCCTACCAATCGCCACTCGCTTACACCCCACTACCAGATCGCCACTGGCCAGATCGCCACTCGGCCTTCAATCGCCACTCGGCCACAACTCCCGCCACCGCCAGACCGCCACTTACTACATCGCCACTACCGAACGCCCACCGTGGCCACAGCCGCAGCCAAGTAATTCATATCGACAGGCTCATCCTCAACTCCGGGACGGACGAGCCCCTACTATTTACATCGACGGTTCCTCACGCGACTCCAAACAGACGCTTCTTCAATTATATTGACTCGTGGCTCATCCTCAACTCCAAATCACGAAATTTCACTATTTACATTGACGAGCCCTTCACTGACTTCAAATGCATCTGCCCCTCCTACTATTTACATTGACGAGCCCACGCACTCCAAAACGTACTTCCGCCTTCTTCTTACACCATATCGGGACAGCTCATCCCTCAACTCCGACGGACGAGCCCCTACTATTTACATTGACTCCAGCCCTCACCTGACTTCAAACTGACTGCCTCCTACTATTTACATTGATCGCAGCCCTTCACGCACTCCAAACAGATCTAGCCCTCTTACAATTATATTGACTTTGGCCCATCCCTCAACCTCGACGGACGAGCCCCTACTATTTACATCGACGAGCCCTTCACCGGACTTCAAATGGACTCGGCCCTCTTAATACTATTTACATTGACGAGCCCTTCGCCGCATCTGCATGACCTGCCTTGTACAATTATATTAACGAGGCTCATCCCCAACCTGGGGACTTCGGGACGAGCCCCTACTATCTCAATTTCGACGAGCCCTTCACGCACCCGCATTCCGACTCCGCCCTTCGCACAATTCATATTGACGAGGCTCATCCTTCCACTCAGATGGACGAGCCACTACTATTCACAGTGACGATCCCTTCACAGACTCAGACTTGACCGGGACTTCTTCATATTAATTCATATCGACGAGGCTCATCCTTCCACGTATGATCTAGCCACTACTATTCATAGCCGATTTGTACTCTTCACAGATCAGATAGATTTGCTCCTTCAGACAATCTATATCGACGAAAGTTCATTCCCAACAAATTTACTTGATCTAGCTCCTATTATCTACATCGACGAGCTCTACAACAGTTTTCCGACTTCCAGCTCTCTTCCCAATGTTTTACTCGACGAAATTCTATTATGTACATGGACGAGCTCTACAATACCTCCCGACGAGTTTTCCCAAATGTACTCTACTGACGCAGCTCCTATTATTCACTGACAGTTCTACAATTATTCTTCCCGATCAGCTCTTCCCAAATGTTCTACTGACGAGCCCTCTATTATCTACACGGACTAGCTCTTACAAATGTACCTACTCCGACGAGCTCTTCCTAACACCCCACTGACGAGCCTTATTATCTACACTCCGATCTACCTACAAATACCTTCCCGACGAGCCTCCCAATAGCCCCACTTGACGAGTCTTATTATGTACATGGATCTAGCTCTTACAACACCACTCCGACGAGCTCTTCCCAACAAATTCTACTCGACGAAATCTCTATTATCTACACCTGACTAGCTCTTACAACAAATTTCCACTCCGACGAGCTCTTCCCAAACACTCTACTGACGAGCTCCTATTATCTATTAATTCCGGGACGTAGCTCTTACAACAAAGCCTTCCCGACGAGCTCTTCCTCCCAAATTCTACTCGACGAGATTCTATTATGTACACGGACGAGCCTACAACAACCTACCCGACGAGCCCTTCCCAATGCCCCACTGACAGCCTCTTACAATACCAATTCGACGAGCTCTTCCCAAATTCTTACTCGACGAGCCCTATTATCTACACTCCGACGAGCCTTACAATAGTCTCCCGACGAAGCTCTTCCCAACAAATTCTACTCACGAGCTCCTATTATCTACATACCCGACGAGCTCTTACAACAAACCTCTCCCGACGAGTTCTTCCCAACAAATTTCGACTGACGAGCCCTATTATCTACACTCCGACAAGCTCTACAACGGCCTTCCCGACGAGCTCTTCCCAACAACTTCCCACTCTGACAGCCCTTCCCATTATTTCCCATAATGGACGCAGCCCAAGAACAGCCTCCCCGACGAGCTCTTCCCAACCGTCTCACATCGACGAGCTCTTCCTCCGGGGCTCACACGCACGAGCTCCCGCCTCCCATCAACATTGACTGTTCTCCCGCCGGGCCACTGGACGAGCCCGCCTCAACTTAACGGAGCTCTTCCTTCGCTCACACCTGACGAAGCCCCCGCCAACCATCCACATCGACGAGCTCTTCCCCGCCGCCACTCGACGAGCCTCGGGCCAACTCGATGAGCTCTTCCTTCCAGCCTCACACGGACGAGCTCCCCAACTATTCACACTGGACGAAGCTCCTCCCAGCTCACATGACGAGCTCCTCCCGCCAGTCACATGGACGGAAGCTCTACCCAACTCGTTCACACCGACGAGCTCCTCCCAAACAGCCGCCACACGAACGAGCTTCACCAGCCTTCTCATCATTTCACATTGACGGAAGCCCAGCCACATGGACGAGCTCACCGCAGCCAAGATTTGACATCACTTAGCTCCTCCCGCAGCTCTGGCCATGGACGAGCTCTACCCAACTGTTCGCACTGACGAGCTCCCCTCATCAATACGCATGGACGAGCTCCCCTCATCAATATGCATGGACGAGCTCCCCTCATCAATACGCATGGACGAGCTCCTCCAAGGGGCCACATGGACGAAGCTTCACAACACCGAATCTGACGAGCTCCACCAAAACAAGTCATGCAACCAAGAAATCAATACAACTCATGGAATCAATCAATAGAGGTCACTACCACCTGACGAGTCAGCTTAAAACAAGTCATGGAATCCAAGAATCATATCACCAGCAAGATCAAGGTCATCCGATACCATCCGCTCTGATCCGACGCAGCTCAATCATTCTACACAGCCATGCTCTAGAATCCGCTCCCCAACTTCAGTAACCACCGACTGAGCACAAGAGCCCGGGCCAAGGGCCTCAACCATCAATTCAGCCACACAACCTAACGAATCAATTCTAAATTTCAGGCACACTCCATGGAGCCTCATGGCTCGCTTGAAGAAACAATCGCCAACTCGTACGCCCAATTTAGGCCATTTAATTCATGCGTAACATCGCAAGATACAAGTAGAGGCGAAGTGGTGAGATAAAAATGAATATGCATTAAGGAAAAGCATATGTCCCGGGTCCTACAAAAAAGCTATCTCGCAGGACGCCAAAAGGACTCTACACGGTTCAGATGGAATAATAAGGGAAAGAGAAGGCCGAACTCACTAAAAAGCAAAGAAAAGCTCGATCAAGGGAACGCAAGATGAACTAGCCGAGGATACGGCGAAGAAATGAGCGCCGAGAACCTAAAAGTCATCATCACCGCACATAAGACGGCGACAAAACTCCTAACTAATCCAAATTAGCCGACACATGGAAATCAAACCCGATACAGACGTATATAGTCTCGGCTTTCACGCACACCGTGCACAAGGGCTCAAATCGATGAGGCTCAAAATGCCGCGTTGCGCCTACCTACTGTGCCCAAAGGAGAGGCAGCCCTATAAAACACCTGCCTCTAAATACGCCCAAACGAAGCTCAGCCCACTCGCCTCCAAAGGCCGATGATATGGATAATCACACTCACATCCCGCAACCACCAAATCTCATCAGATGAGTAGGATAATTCTCAATAACGCTTTATCCCGCAAATCGTACTAAATCTCGCTTAATGAGGAAAGACAATTCTCAATAACTACTATCCTGTAAATCAAAACCAATCTATCAATACGAAAAGTAAGATAATACTACCCTCAATTATCCCTTATTAATCGGGTTTACAATAAGGAAATAAAATCTCCTACCAATGAGAAAGAATATCATCCTCCAACTGCAACATAATACTATTCAACAATATCATCCAATTCGTAAACATACTATCTAAAATGCTTATCCACCGTCTCGCTACATCCTTCACTATAAATACAAGCCACCCCATCTAAGGAAAGGCAATGCTCGATCTCGCACGCCAATACTGGGCAATCTAAGATTCTTTCTCTCGTAAAGAATCGACTAAAGACGGAAATGGTCACGGCGGCCCCTCGCCGCCCTTCTTCCTTCCGGGTTCTTCTCAGAAAGTGCCACATCCAGAGCCCGTCGATCAAGAAGAGCCCTACTCCCAGTCTCGACGACGCACGGCCAGTGCACCATCTGAGCGACCACCCGGCGAAGCCCCTCTCCGACCCCCTTCTTCCCTCGTTACAGGCGCCACTATCTGCCCCCCGCCTACCAACATCGCAAATGACCATACCTCAAAATTTCAGCGACCCAAAGATCCTCCGCTCACTTCGCCCATGGGCCTTGGCCCAAACTTCAACGACTTCCACACGCCCAACCCAGCCTCTGACAAAAGAAGATCATCAATTATAAATTGGTTTCAATTTATACTATGGTAGTAATTTTTTTATATGATACTTAAAAAAAAATTGTATTTTCGGTTAAGACCTTATTCTTTGAAAGTAATTATACGACTTTCATGTCACATGATCAACGTAGACTGTCATTTTTTCCTTTTCTTTTCTTCATTTGTTTTTTTTTTTTTGATCGGTCTTTTTCCGATCTTGATCAGGTTTGGCAGTCTGGCAAACTACTTCCTAAAATTGGCAATAGGGTAGATCGAGAAAATTTGCTACACGTGCATGCATAATGGACACCACCAAACAACGCAAATGCGATATCTCTGGCTAGTCTTTTCTTTGATAGAAACAGAAAATTTAAGGACGATTGCGCCGCCATCCACTAAAATATCAGGATTTTGAGCCAAAATAAAATGAGAGAAATCCGTAGAATAAGTCAATAAACCTTCACAAAAAGTAATTCTTTTTATCACAAAATCATAAATAATGATTAAGATATTAATTTTTTTAAACATAAAATTATACTGAATTACTGCAACTTATTATACCGGTAAAAGTATTATGTTTATTATACAGATATGGTTTTAATGTTACCCTATTGCCCTCGTTAATGTCAAGGATGCATAAATCCCTGCAAAAATATTTGAAGGAATTTTGTCTTTTGGTTAGATAAAACTCATATTTAATAACGAGTCCATCAAATCATTTAAATTAACTATAAAGACAGAGTAGTTTTAATAGGACAAAAACACCACACGCCCCTAAGCCCCGCCTCCTGCCTCCCCCCCCCCCCCCCACCCCCCTTAAAAAAATACTTCAAAAGGTAAACTATTTTAAATAAAAAATATATATATATATATAAATATGAGTGTTTTTGTATAGGAAATATGGACATATGGACATTTTTGTCCCATCAAAATATATGTCCTTATGGTTAATTTAGATGGTTTGATGGACTCGTTATTAAATATGAGTCTTATGCATAATTCCTCAAAAAATAATATTGGTGCCCTTTAATTGATATATATATGCATATATATTGCATCTAAATAATTTCTTTTTATCAAACAGTTATGATACTAATTTTGTTGTGATTCATGCAATATAATAGTGAAAAATAAGAAAAATTAGAGAAAAACAAAGAAGAAGAATGCACATGGCTCCACGGTGAGCCTACATTGAGGGGAATAGGCCAAGTCTTTTTACTATCACAAATTAGGGCTATTGTATTTATAAAAACCCTAGTATATGATATAATTGCAAAAACAACCCTATATATATGATAAAATTTCAAAATATAGCCCTATGTATAATATAGATTTACTTGGTTCTACAACACGCCTAGATATGTACTAAGGTTATTTTACCTCCATATGTACCACCATCTAAAGAATGTTTCATGTTGGACAAAAATATCATGATTTATCAACGATATGTCATTGGTAAATCATATATCGACTGACATATCTATATTAAGTTGCTCTTTTTAGGCTTGGTCAAGGTGACTGCCTTAATCAGTAGCGATGGTCAAATATCTAATAATAACACGTACATGTTGCACCATTGGAGCAAGTTTGCGGCTTAAAAACACACAATGTAAGATTGATCTAAAGAATACGATTAAAACACGAACTCGTATCTAAAATTCAATATTAAATAAAATTACTTCCATGTGAGATTCAAGCAGATCCGTCAATCCGACTTCTGCATCGCCCACCAACTAGCACCTAAGCACTGGCATCTACAAGAATAAAGACGTTAACTAATTTATCCACACCGTCCAATCTACGTATCACATCCGCACCGTCCGATCTTTCGATCTATCCTCGGGTGGTATGGATGCGTGGCAAGACACCGAATCGTGACGTAGAATCAATCTTAACACTTGTAGAAAAACCAAGTTAATGTAAAATTCTTCTTTCTCTCGCTCGCATTCTCAAAAAATGCATAAAAACTCAAAGAGAAAACCTAAAACCCGTTACATCAAGGAATAATCGCTCATATAATAAATTATATTTATTATAAATAACTCGCTCAGTATTAAATTATATTTAGTTATAAAAACCGCTCATATAATAAATTATATTTATTATAAATTTATAATTTATACATATATTTATAATACTAAGGGACTCCAAGAAAGTACATAATTGCTAACAATCTCCCACTTCGCTTCGAGTACCAAACTCGAAAGATGTTTCAAAACCACAGAATCTAACTTTTGTGTTCTATAGTTCCATTATCGAGCATGAAGTTCGCTACTTTCTCGAGCTAAATTTTTGCATCCAATCTACTATTATTAATTAAGCACTTTATAATTGAAAAGCAATTATCTAACTTATACACTCCACTAAAGGCCCAGAGTTGAACTCCAAAATTACTAATATTGATATATATATTAATTTCCTCCATTGTAAGACGATAATTAATTGATTATATTTTCCGTCATCAATTAATTATTTTAATTCTTGATTTACCATTTAATGGATCAAATGCACTGGCCAGTGACTTCATTACATCCAAGTACCGAAACATATCAAGAGGATATTTCATACAATTTCCATTTTTTTGTTTATTTCATAAATACTGGTAATTAAACAATCACGTTCCCAAATCATCTAGGTATTGGCCGTCAAAATAGGCCTCACATATTGACAATTCAAAGACCGATAATTATTCAATTACCTATTTAAAATAAACTCAGGATTGAGAGAGAAAATAATAATCAAATATCACTTGAGATTTAATTTTCATAGAAATTTAACTTAATCAAATCTTTCTTTGATCCTATCAATGCAAACATATCTCGCACTAACATTTTATAATAACCAAGATGCATTATTTACATAAAATATTGCGCCTAAAGCGGCCCAACTTTATTCAATAATCGTGATCTTATTCATTAATTACGAGAACTTTATGATCATGTTCTTCTCCATGGACGTATCCATATGACCATATACCGCACAATTAACTGACCTTAATACGAAAAAAATACTAAGGTGCACAAGGTGAAATTATACCTCATTGAAATTTTATTAACACAGTAGTGGGTCATACAATTTTATTTGTCTTGCTACAAAAGCTCAAATAAAAACTCCCACTAGTCCTAAAATAAGTCCGTAATCTCCTAACACCCATGTAATCTACATGTCTTTCAAAACTTAAACAGTGTAGCCTTGTGAATGTCCGCTTAGGTTTTCCTCTCGACGCTTATTTTGGTAACCACTGTCTCCTCGCTCAATGATGTCTCTGGATCAAGGGTACTTCCTCTCAATGTGTTTTGTTTCAGATACCTTGTTTTCTGGACCGTACACGGCCCCAATCGTTGTCACAAGAAAGGGTATTGGGCCGACCCGGCATCCAGGTATCACCTCGAAGATCCATAATGAACTTCTTTCCACCACACAGCCTTCCTTAGCCGCCCTCGTGTATGTTGACAGAGAACAACTTTCAGGGTGGAATCTCGCTACACACGCCCGTTTAATACTCCTCCAACGCATGCCTCCCACCATATAGTGTAAACACATAAACTGCAGGTAGATTTCCTCGAGTCAATATCCTCGAAGTCTCAGTCTCGTGAAACCAATGGTTTCTAAACTCCCACCGGAATATACTAGTTAATATAACCCTTGTTCTCCTTAGATACTTAAGAGTATAAGCGATCGCAATCCAGTTGTTCTTCACGGATCGATTGATAATGGGCTTACAACTCCCACCGCATAATATATCCGCCCTGCACATAACATATACATGAGACTACCTACGTACCGAGGCATAAGGTATCCTACTCATAATGTCTCTGAGTTTTGGTGATTGCTCCTTAGAAAGATGAATTCCATGTCTAAAGGGTAAGGATCCCCTTTCGAATTTTCCATGTTAAACCTCGACAAGAATTTTATTTGGATATAAGAGGCTTGAGATAAGGCCAACAACTTATTCTTCCTGACTCGTATAAGTTTGATTCAAGAATATAGTTGGCTTCTCCCAAGTCTTTCATATCATTGTTTAATACGCCAATCTTTTGACAACACTTGTTTGTCGTTTAGGTCTTTCAATATGTCATCTACGTAAAGGACTAGAAAAACTACCTTCGTAACTTGGATTCTTTTTGTAAACCTGGAGTTCATCGAGCTTTTCTCAAAACGAAAAGAAGTAATGGCACGATCAAACTGATGTTCCATGATCACGGATGCTTGCTTAGAATCCATAAATGGACCTTTGCAACTTGCATACCATGTGTTCTTTGCCTTTAGCTTTGAACCCTTAGGATTTCTTGCATGTAGATGTCCTCATTTAAATTGCCATTTAAAAAGTACATTTTGACATCCATCTTGCCAAATCTCGTGTCGAGACTAGCATTTCTGACTAAAAAGAATCAGGATAGATTTAAGCATGGCTGCTGGCGAGTTTCTTCATAATCTATCCTCTTTTGGGTATAGCCTTTTGCCACCAATCTAACTGAAGGTTTCCACCTTCCCATCCCGATCCTCTTTTCTCTTGTAAATCCACTTACACCCTGTGGTTTTACCCCTTTGGGTGCTCTACAAGAGACCGGACTGAATTGGAATACATAGATTCCATTTTCACGGTCCATGGCTTTGCCACTCACGTACATCCACATCTTCGGTGCTTCTTTGTAATTGATGGGATCATCTTCAACATCAATAGCAATAACTTGGTAGATAAGCTGTAAGACATATCTCGCGAGGCTTAGCCTTGCCTACTCTATCACTACGGCCGAAGCTCCGGTTGTGGTTCATTGTTCACGAGCTGTAAGGTACTAGTTCCTCTTGTGCGCTCTTAGTTGCAGTTCCACATGTATTGGATCTTGTTCCTTTGGATTACTGTGCTTGTTCTGCTCGGTACATTTCCCTCTTTGAACATGCACTGGAATCGAGTGTATTAAACGAACACCGGTGGATTCCGGTTGTTCTTGAAATTTTGAGTCAAGCTCCTCAGAATTATTTTACTCTTGGGTTTTGAAATTGCTTATATAGTCTTCCTCCAAAAAGTTGCGTGAGTACTCACAGTAACCTTCCTCCAGGGCCCATAAAATAGTCCACCTCGTTCCTTTGGGTAGCCCGACAAACATGCAAACCTAAATACTTGATTCCAACTTATTTGGATCCTTTCTTAAGACATGTGCGGGAGCACCCCATATTCGGATATGGCTTAAACTGAGCTTCAGCCCTTTCCACAATGCAGTAGGTGTCTTAGGAGCAGTTTTAGGAACTAAATTCGAAGATACATTGCGAGTTTCTATGGCATATCCCCAAATTGATATAGGTAGAGATGAATAACTAAGCATTGACCTCACCATATCCTGAAGAGTTCTATTTCTTCTTCTGCTTGACTCCATTTGTGGGGTGTTCGAGTCTTTGATAGTTGTGAAACTATCCTCTTGAGTCAAGTAAGACTTAAGCTCTCGGATAGTATTCCACCACCTCGGTCGGGGCCGACTCTTTTGATATGGAGTCTAATTGCTTTTTACTTTCCCGGCCTTATACTCGAAATTTAGTGAAAGTTTGGGCACTGGCGCATTAGAGTAAATATATCCATATCTTGAGTGATCATGCGTAAAGGTGACAAAATACTCATACCCTCCTGCGCTTGGACATTTGTGGTCCACTTTGTCGGTATACACCAATTCGGTTTGGTTCTTGTGATATCTGTGGCTTTAAAATTGCTTTTGGTCATTTACCTTCAAACAAGATTCACATCTTGGTATAGGTTCAAAGTCTAGGGAAGTTAGATCCACTTTTACCAAATATGAATCCTATTAGGATTAATGACCCTGTCGCAAATGCCAAAGGTACGTTTCATTTGAAACTTTCCTTTTCTTAGCTAGGTGATCATGCTTATCAACAATTTCGGTAATTAAACATCATAGGACATAGGACTTAAATAATAAAGACCATCCTATCAAATCACCCAGAATGCAAATAAAGTTGAACTTCTTGTGTAATAAAGGAATTAAATTCACTTTGTTAAACCTTGTTCGAATAAACAGCGAAATTAAATTCCTTTTAAAATCCGTACATATACATGATCTTACTAAACATAAAGTCCTATCATTATTGAAAAATAATTCTACTTGTCCTAATGCTTTAACGGAGACATGTTCTCCGTTTCCAGAAGCCCTCGAAAACCTCGTTCTGTCGACCGAGCTAGTTTGTGAACCCTTTGCAAAGTAGCGGACATGGTTAGTGACTCTGAATCAATGATCCATTTATCATTATAATTCTCCACTAAACAAGCTTCAACCACATTTAAATTACCCATACCTTGCTTTTGGCAATGCGAGGGAACAGTGCTTCAGTGACCGCCACGTCAGCACTTGAAGCGCGCGCTTCGGCTTCTTCATAGCGGTGGTTTGTGGCGGTACGACCCTTACGCTTGTTCTTTTCCCACCCTTAGGTTTCCTTTGGGCTTGAAAGTAGAACCCTCGATCATATGAACACCGCTGACTTTCCGAAAGCGCTTTCGGCACTTTTCGGCGAGTTCATGCATCAACTCGATGGGAGTTAGATCCATCTTGTTCATATTATAATTAACTTTAAGCGAGTAAAGCGATCGGGTAGGATTCAAATATGAAATCAATTTGGGACCTTTGCTCCATCTTCATCCCCCAACATGACTGATTGAGATATGTGACATCATTTTGGACAATGATCCCTCCACACTTCCCAGTCATTCTAGTGTTCATTATAGCCACAACTATGAGCTGCCTTAAAGAACTTGTTGATTGTGCAAACATCTTATCGAAGTCTGGATCATTTACGCTCCCACTCTCGAGTGAGATATCTGTCCTTTCAAATGACCTTGCGAGAAATATAGCGGCGGCCCGATATATTTGCCTTGTCCCGATTCTCATAGTCTTTTCGACTTGGTCGAGATGCATTTCTTCTTGAGGGCTCATTGGGCTTTGGTGTGGTTAGAATGAACCGGTTTTCAAAATCGAGAACAATGTACGAGTTAGTTTTCCATTCACTATAATTATTTCCATCCATAGGCTTTTGACTGTGTATCTCATTGCAAGTGGGTTTAAATGATGCCATTTTAAAAAAAATACACCTTAGTATTAAAACGTAATATCTTACAATAAACATAATCTTAAAATTTAGTTAATCCCAAAACTATTTTAAATTTTATTGTAAACAATTATTTAGTTTCCATTATAAACATAAGATTGGGCAAGTATTTATAACTAAACTAAATTTGATCGTGAAATGATTAGTATCATACTAAGTTGGTTCCCGGGGAAAGATGGGGAGTCCCATGACGGATTCTTAAATCCCACCTTCTTAGACGGAACTTTCCTAGATAATACATAATCATTTCACTCCTAATTGTTTCAAAACTTTGGGCACTTAATAAAAATATCATAGCCTCGTTGGGAGGGTAATAATTAATTAAGTTTGAATGTTTTTAACCATTGTTTTAATTTCAAAATTATCTTTAATATCGAGTGCAGACGTTGGTAGATCAATCTTATTAAAATTTTGAAACTTAATTGAGTCTAATCAATAAAATCCAACCATGTTTATCCGTTGGGGCATCACATGATCATTTTATTATTAGACCCACAATGGAAACCCTTAGGTTTAAAATTAATTAAATTAATTAAAACCTTCACCATTCAATATTTTAAATAATAGGGATTTTCACAAATTATTTCAAAAATAAAATAATTTTCCATAATAATTATTAAACTAGATGTAGAATCATAATAATTATTATGCTGTGTAATTATCATTGATGCAGAACAAGCACCACCTATTCTACTGGCATGTTATCATAAAACATGTTATAAGCATATAATTTAAACCATTCACAAAAGCATTAATTAATAACCTAATCCATGGTTTTCCTAAAAATTAAATTGGGCCTATTACACAAAATATCCTAAAGTTGTTGAGCCCAATTATTTTAGTTACAGAGCATAAGGCCCAAAACTAAAATAAATTAAAATACTAAAACCTAACATGTTCTAATTTGAAGGGTAGTAGGTCCGCCGTCACAAATCAAAAAACCGGCCCGGGGAAGAACCACCATTGCACGGCCAGGCCGGCCGCGGAAGTAGGCGCCGCTTGTCCCGCCCACGCGCCTGCGCGCCCCGAGACTATCGGCCCAGTGAAGACCACGCGCGAAGCTGCCGGCGTGTAGGCGTGTGACGGCGTTACGGACCTGCGCCGATCAGGTCGACGCGTCTCCTCCTCCTGCGTTTCACGGTGGTCACGTTTTGAGATGGTGTCGGATCTTCTCAGGCTTTCCAAATAATGAAAGTTAATGCTGATTTACGGGATTTGAAATTTAAAGTACAACTATTTTTAATTAAAAAAAATGTAAATAATAAATAAAACCGGGAAGGAAACACGATCTTATGACAGCCTCACTGTTACAAACCCAAAAAAAAAATTAATACAATCAAGCTCTACCATGGATCTAGAAATGAAAACCATTAAATAATACATCCATTCATGAACAAAAATCGCCAAAATTACTTGAATCCCAATCATGCGATCTAACAACAAATAGAACCTAGGTGCCATATACTAAATCAACATCAAAATTACATGCATTATTGAATACCTAGATACAGCGTATAATGCATGGCTACGATACCAATTGAAGGGAAAAACACACGACGGAAGCATGGATCTAGCTAATATGATTAAGCATGCAAGCGTATCTAAAATTCAATATTAAATGAATTGCCTATGTAGATTTGCGAGATCCAGTCAATAGACTTCTAGATCGGCCACCAACGACAATCTACACCGTCGGATCTGACAGCGACGCAACCAACGATCTACACCGTCGATATGGATCAGTGATACGCGCGGAGTCAGATCTTAGGATCTATCCTCGAATTGAGTATGGATGTGTGTGGAGCACAATGAATCAGGCGATAGAAGCTGAATCTTAGAACAACAGAGAAAAAACCCGAAGAATAGAAAAATTCTTTCTTTTCTCTTCATTATGTCTCAAAAATGTATATAAAAAGCTGAAGAAAGCCGAACTGGATTACATCGGAATAGCGTTCATATAATAAATTATATTTATTTATAAATAGCGGATTCATATAATAAATTATATTTATTATAAACCGTTCATATAATAAATTATATTTATTATAAATTTATAATTTATACATATATTCAGAGAATACTAAATTAGGACCCAAGAGCACATAATTGCTAACAGTTTGCACCTTGGCATTACCCATGTAAAAGAATGTCGAAGAATAATTTATTAAATAAATTAAGTCTAATTATTTTAAAGCCGTTTCTATTTTTAAAAACTGATTTTAAAATTTGTTTTTCAAAACATTGAGCATCAGTTTAGTTCTCTCTAAAAACTGTTTTTATTTTTTTTTACTTTAGTATTTTATATTTTCTTTGTCTTTTTTGAAAAAAAAATTCATACATGGTACAAAGTGTCACTTCTCATAAAATCTAATAAACTCAATCACGTAACTAGCAACCATCCACCAGTTTTACTACCTCATGTTTTGTCCCTTTCTATTCTATGGAAAACAGCAGTTCATAAAATCTAATAAACTCAATCTAATAAACTCAATCACGTAACTAGCAACCATCCACCAGTTTTACTACCTCATGTTTTGTCTCTTTCTATTCTATGGCAAACAGCAGTTCATAAAATGTAATAAACTCAATCACGTAAGTAACATCCATCCACCACTTTTACTACCTCATGTTTTGTCTCTTTCTATTATATGGCAAACAGCAGTTCATAAAATGTAATAAACTCAATCACGTAACTAGCAACCATATCTCATCTTTTGTCTTTTTTATTTTATGGAAAACAGCAGTTCAAATATGTCTTTGACTTTGATCCCCAATCCCTACAATATCAGCCTTCAAAGTCCGGATACATACAAAAATCCAGCAACCGCAATAACAGTTGCTACATAGTCAAAGCAAATTTGCGTATCCCCGATAATTGTGCATGACTTAGAAAATAAATATATAATAATTTAATAAATATTAATTTTGAAGAAAAAAAGTGAATAAGTTTGTCGAAAAAAAAAATCACATGGCAGATGTACATCAAAGAGTGGAAAAGCAATTCCCATATTACACAACACCATTGTTTTCCAAGGGATAAATAATTAGTAATTGTTATGCTGACTATCCATATTCATGGTCAAATCATAGAAGTAATCGGTAAGTGGCAGATGGGCAACTTGGATTTTGTGAGAAATAGCATCGTTCATCAAACCTTTATAGAAGGGATTTCCCAGTTCAGTTATCTATGTTCAGTTCTATTTTGGAGTGAATTAATCTTCAGTCCTATTGAAGATGGATCCGAAAAGCACGCCTAGAAAGCCCCTTGTAGTATGCGTACCATTCCCAGCACAAGGGCATGTGATTCCAATGATGCAACTACACTCCAAAGGCTTCTTCATTACCTTCGTCAACACCGACTTCAATCATAGGTGCCTGGTTCGGAGCAAAGGAGAGGACGACTGGGTTAAGGGCTTTGACGGTTTTCGGTTCGAGACAATCTCAGATGAGTTGCCGCCGTCCATTAATCCTAATGCCACCCAGAATCCTACACTGCTCTGTTACCATTGTAAGGAATCAAACATTCCTATACGTAACGGAAATGTAATTTAAATAAATCTGTCTGTCACAATATAGTTAACAATATGAGCTGGTCTGAATCATAAAGCCCAATCGCTAACCGCGCACACGTCCCAGGCCTCAAAGTGTCAGCAATAACTCTCGAAATCACTCCACAAGAATTTTAACTCGAAGCTTAATATCTTTAGTTCCTCGAGATCATCGTGATCGTAGCTTCAAGTTTTACGATCTACATTTCAGTCGATTTTACGATCATAAATAATCCTCATAAATAGGATTATTTAATTTCCATAAATAGAAATTAATTCATAATTAATTATCATAAATATAGAATTAATTGAGAATTAATTCATAATTAATTTCTCTAAATATTAGAAATTAATTCATAATTAATTTTCAATATTTATTTCTAATATTTATGATAAATTAATTCATAGTGTATCAAATAGTATTTTGTTTTAACCCCGAAATTATTAACTTGTGTGTGTGACCTTTAGGTTCTTAATCAAGCGATAATAAATATAAATTGTATTCTT
Source organism: Tetrastigma voinierianum (assembly GCA_016808115.1). Classification (NCBI taxonomy): domain Eukaryota; kingdom Viridiplantae; phylum Streptophyta; class Magnoliopsida; order Vitales; family Vitaceae; genus Tetrastigma; species Tetrastigma voinierianum. Next base: position 545,087 of record JAEQBH010001723.1, on the reverse strand, counting down.
AGACTTATATTGGCTTTAATACACAAAACCAACAAACTCCCACTAAGACTAAGTCAATTTAATTAGTGAGAAATTCTAATTAGATAAATTAAATAACTTTAATTTATCATTAATTCAACAATTAATCAATTTATATTTATAGGTCAAGATTGGTCTCTAACCAGACTTCATGACCACCCAAATGTTAGGAAAAGTCAAGTGATCGACTTCACATTATGCATGAACTAGATTCCGATATAATTATTATCCTTTCACCATCCCTTATCTTGTGTAGTACACGAGTAAGGTGATAGTGTCAACTACATTGTACTAATTTTTACCATTTTTGTTTAGAAATCAACTCTTTAAACAAATTTAGAACTTTTCTAAAATCTACTTATTTGTTGTAAACATTACGAGTTGACATTTTCAAAAAAATCAACTCATAATAAATTTAAAACTTTTTTATAAATCATTATTTGTTTGTAAACATTAGAGTTGACATTTCAACAAGTGGTTAACTTTGGAATATGCTCTCCACTATTAGGAGTGATGAATCCTATATTGATCGTAAGCTATCGATTCATGTTTTTCATTATACCCAACTTTCATTATTCATACATAAGCGTAACAAGTATAGACAATTGAGTCAAGCATAATTTCCAACACGAAAGGTACTCCTCTTATGATCTCAAGTCCAGAATCAATTATACTACTATCATATAGAGATTATACCATTGACACTCAAATAGCTAACCTTGAAAATCTGCGTATAGGTCATTCAGTAAATATGTTATCCAACACATTACTCACATATCATCATATGTGCTAATATTTCCTTTTAACAATGTCCTTTATTGTTAATACGATTAGAGAATATTTAAGAATAATAAATATATTATTCTAAGGACTTTATCATCAAATATACATTATATAAAATGATAAAAGCTGTCATGTGTGTGCATAAATCAAAACACAATGAGTTAAATAAATATATAAGCTTTCATCCATATGACTACATCCAATTATATTTATTCTTCAAACCAAATGAAAATACATGACTATCATGTTTTTTCTGAGACAAAGGTTTAGTCAATGGATCAGCTATATTCTCCTCTGTATGAACCTTCTATATCTTTACTTCATCCCTGTCAATAATAGATCTTAACTCCCAAAATATAAGCTGCTTCTCCTAAATCTTTCATTGAAAAGTTTTTCGATAACCACTCTTTAACTGATTGAAGAGAGGGTATGTCATTTCCTATTAATAATATGACATCCACATATAAAATGAGAAAAACCACAATACTCCCACTGATCTTTTTGTATACACAAGGCTCATCTTCGTTTTTTATGAAACCAAAACATTTGATTATTTCATCAAGCGAATATTTCAACTCTGAATACTATGCAGCCACGTAAATGAACCTGTAGTTTCTCACTTTATTAGGGTCTTTAGACAAACTATAAGTTCATATCATATTCAAATCTTCATTAAAATAATATTTTAGAGCAGGTCTTAATCTAGTGGATTTTCATGATGTATTATCAAATATGCGATATTATCTAGTAGTTTTCAACATACCTTTGGTGAAAAAAAGTTTCATCAGTCAATACCATATTTACCGCCAAACAACCTTCGCGGCTTGATCGTGCTTTATAGTAGACACTTTACCATCCATGTCTGTTTTTGAAGACCCATTTGCATCCTATAGGTTTTGTCCTATAGGTGGATCAGTCAGGTCCAAACCTCATTTCATATATGGAATCCCATTTCGGGAGTTCATGGCTTAAACCATTTTCCAGAGTACTATCTAATAGAGCTTCATTATACAGAGTGATAGGTTCATCATTATTAACGATAAACACGTCATCATACCTCTGAGGAGGACGACGTATCCTACTAGACCTACGATCACCTTGTGTATCTTGAGTTGTTAACTCAACTGCATCATCATGAGGTATCAACTCTTGCTCCACCTCCTTTTCTTTTCTGCTTTGTGGTTCACGAACTTCATCGAGAGTTCCCATTTGACTCCCATAGCCATTTACAGAATAAATTCTCTTTCTAGAAATGTAGCATGTAGAAACAAACACTTTTGTTCATTGAGGATTACAAAAATAGTATCCAAAACTCTCTTTTGGATACCCACAAAGAAAGTAGCATTGCTCGATTGATCAATATACATTCACCCTTTACAAGCAAGGACATCCCAAACCTTTAAATGTTTAAGATTTGATTTCCTCTTATACCATATCTCATATAGGGCCTAATCTGACTTTAGAAGGAGCATGGTTTAATAGATATGAAACGATATTTAGGGCATATCCCAAAAATGATTCGAGAAGATTTGCATGGCTCATCATAGGAAACGAACCATATCCCCAATAGAGTTCGGTTTATTCTTTCAGATACTCCATTTAATTGTGGCGTATAAGGTGGAGTCCATTGTGAAAGAATTCCATTTTCTTTCAGATAATCTTGAAATTCTTGGCTCAAGTATTCACCACCTCGATCTGATTGAAGGACTTTAATACTTTTTCCAAGTTGGTTTTCAACTTCACTTTTATATTCCTTGAACTTTTCAAAGACCTCTGATTTATACTTCAATAAGTATACATGACCATATCTTGAATGGTCATGGTAGCATCAGTATGAAAAACCATTTTCTTTGGCAAGTGCACATAGGTCCTGACCTTGAGTATGTATGAGACTTAATAACTCAGTAGATCTTTCACCCTTTCAGTAAAAGAGAGCGTTTTTGGTCATCTTACCTAATAAACAAGATTCGCACCATATCCAAATGATTCATAATCAAATGATCCCAAATAGCCATTTTTATATAATTTGTTTATCGTTTCTCATTTATGACCCAGTCTACAATACCTGAGATAAGAATTTCTAGTCATCTAATATGGTTTTTTTTAAATGTTTATATTGAAAGCAGGATTTTCTAGATCAATATATCTAAACGTAGTTAAATGACCAGCACCATAAAGAGCTTATCAACACGATATAAAGAATAACTTTTATTCTTTGTAATAATCTAGTAAAATCAGTATAAATCCAAACAAGAAATAGAATATTATATTTTTCGTTAATGTTGGAATGAAATAACGATCTTTTAGATGCAGAATTAATCACTAGGTAAAAGAAATAGTGTATATTCCTCTATTTAATCTGACAACTCTTGCTCATTTCCACCACGTAGGTCCACTTCCCCTTTGTAATTTTCTACTTTTCTTTAGACCACATATTTATAACAAATATGGGATCCGATCAGTTATCTAATACCCAGTGAATTAAGTGAAAGATTTATTCAATCATAAACATACTGAAGTGAAGCAATGAGAAACATTAGGCTTAATAAAACTTAATGAAGCTTTATTTCAATCATAAGAAGCAAATAGGCTTCATTAAACTATGCCTTCCAAGCTTTTCTAGATAAGCCTTGCGATTCCTCTTCGATGTCCATCCTTTACCGTTGAAGCGAGTACCTTAGTTTCTTTCTTTCTTGATTTTGTGTTGGTTTGAAGGCGCGTGGAAAAATGGTCTTTTTAGGACTGAAGTGAATTTTCTTTTCTTAGAAAGGCTCACCTCATCCTTCCATAACCCTTTTCCTTCAAGTTGAATCTTCTCTTGTCTTAAGCATATTAGCAACTCTGGTAGTGTAGAGGTCAACGATTGATTAAATTCATCACAAAGTTTGAAAAACTTGGAGTAGGGATTGCAAATCAAATCAACAGCTTATGATCTAACATAAATCCAATTCTCATTTTTCAATGAGTCCAATCATCTTGACACATGGGTTTACCGTGAAGGATCCCACCCATCTTGCGGTGAAAGAGCTCAGCGGAGATATCTATCTTTCATTCCTAGCCCACTTCTATCATATAATATAGTGATTAGCATTGTAAAAGCATTCCCATATCCTCATGCTGCTTTTACCGTCGGGACTCATGGATGCCAACATCGGACAACGGATACTTTAGGAATCCTTAGAATGTTTAAATCGCATCTTATTTTCACCATCATCATCTGGAAGCCGGGTTATGGAAAGGTGGGTTTCAAGAACCTATCTGCCTTCTCTCTTGTCTAGAATAATTCTTAATTTGGACCAGTCCATAAAATTGGAGCAGTGAGATTATTGTCAAACGAGAATACTATGCGGATTCATGTTATTGTTCATTTTCTGACGAAAAGTAAAGATAGAGTAGTATTTATACCATTATACAAATCAAAATATTTTTGCTCCCACTAATTCATTTCAAATCAATATCCTTAATTGATTTAAAATTTTATAAAATTCTGCTTGGGCTGGGATGTCATATTTAATTATTTTAAATCTTGAGTTAACTCAACAAATTAAAATAATCTCAATAAGTAAACAACAATTGCTAATTACAACTTTTGTAATTCCTAGATAATTAGGTTATCAACTTTTGATACACATATCACATATGTCTCTTAATCTCTTGTCTAAAAAACACTTGACCTTGAGTTAGCTTAACAAGCCATGTATTTTTGGTAAATCAAACCCATTATTCCGAGATCTAATCTCATAGTAAAATTAAATTTTTAGTAGAACAATATTGAGTTAACTCAACAAATTATTCTAATAAAATTTATTTAAACTATAATAATGGAAACTAACAAATGATTTAATATTTTATAGAGGATAAATTGAATATTAATAACTTTTAAACAATTAATATAATATATAGCAGAAGACAAGTTATATTTACGTATGTAAGAATAACTTTTGAGCTCACGATACCCACGCAGAGGAATCGAAGCATTCATATCTGTGACGGAAGTAATTTAATAAATATCACATACATTATAGTTCTTGAGAGAAATAACGGCCGATTAAGATGCAAAAGCCCAGAATCTTAGCCTTTACATTAAGGCCTCAAGGTATCTACACGAATAGCTCTGAGATCTCGCGGAATTTTAACTTCGAAGCTTAATATCTTTAGTTCTCGAATCATCTCATGATCATAACTTCAAGTTTCTGATCTATTTATGGGTCCCGATTTTCTAGTCATAAATAAATCCTCATAAATAGGATTTAATTTTATAAATAGGAGAATTATTTCATAATTAATTATATAAATGAAATTAATTGAGAATTAATTATATTATTTCTATAAATATTAGAAATTAATTCATAATTAATTTTAATATTTATTTTATATTTATGATAAATTAATTCATAATTAATTATCATAAAATATTATAATTATCAAATAATTATTTTGTTTTAATAAAAAATTATTAATAACTTTTTATTAATGAACCTTTAGTTCTTAATATTGACAATAATATAAAATTATGATTAACTTGGAGCTTATATTGGAAACTTTTAATTCACATAAAACCAACAAACACCTACCAAACCTCTGTTTGGCTCCGTTTCGGAATTTGATAGCTAAGCTGAATTCATCGCCGGAAGTGCCTCCCGTTACGTGCATAATTTCAGACGGGGTTATGAGTTTTGCGTTGAAGGCCGCCGAAGAGCTGGGTATACCCGAGATTCAGTTCTGGACTGCCTCAGCTTGTGGTTTCATGGCTTATCTGCAGTACGATGAACTCATTCGGACAGGCATTTTCCCATTCGAAGGTACCGTTTCTTAATTTGATCTCTTCTTTAATTTCTCAGACTCATATATTCAGTGATGGTGAAAGATTTGATGGAAATAATATTAATTCAAGGACACAAATATAAAACAATCTGATGCACGTGATTTTAACATCTTCCATCAACCATATATGTCTACATTCAGTCATTCACGAATGAATGAAATACCATAAATAATACTACAGAGGATAAAACTAAATAATTTTGTTCCCACTTTCCTTGTCTCCACATCCTAAACTTCAAACTCCCTTGCTCGAGTGGTCAAATGCTTCCTCACATCTTTAAACACCCATAACCTTTATAAGCCTATTTCCTCTCATGACCTCAGACCCCATAATATTTAACAAGTTTTCTTGTTGTGTAAGGAATTCTTTACTTATTCTATAAAATATGTAATAGTACATTGATAAATCAATCCAAGAATTATCATATTACGTTATAAAAGATTCATACTAATTAAAATTTGTGACATTCTAACAATATATATGAATTCTAATACTTATATCAATGAAATCATTTGTTGTGCAGAAAAACCTTCATGACATTAGCCTCTAGGCCTTTCAATCATTGGATACCAGGCATGAGAAACATCAACATCATGCTCAAAGACCTCCCAAGCTTCATCAAACCATTAGATTACTATATGGCAAGTTAATTATATGACAAGTTCTATTATTGTATATGACAATTGTATATTTTCTTTTCTTAGGTTTGTGGCACATAGCTATATAGGTCTCATCTTGTACATATATTCGAGTTTATAATATCTATTCAGTCTTTCTTCATATAGACGGGTTTTGAATTTTTCTTGCTCTCAGTGACATTACAACCAGTATAGCTTATTTTAAGGCAGAATCTGATTTTATACCTTGTTCTACAGCCGCGGCCCCTAGAGCCACGGGTTCTGAGAGGAGGAGGAGATGTGTATTTATGTTCAGTGAAAAAGAGAAAGAATGATCTTGTCGAGATGATGATCCTGCCGATTATTACCAGCGGGTAGCGGAAAAGCTTTCACGGCGGCTTAGAATCGCGTTGTCCCATTCGCCCACGCCGTAGCGCTGCACCGGCTCATTAGATCCGAGTGTGTGCCTTCGCAGCCATCGGCACGTAGGATACGTCGGTGCATATGCGCCCCTAAGTCGGGCAGTTTGCGTGCCCATCGCCCGACCGGCTGCCACCTTCGCCGATTCTGTTCGGTAGTAGACTCACGCCCGCGTCGGCTCATTGACCATTGACAAAAAATTTGACCAAGTGCATTCTGACTTTATTTTCACATCTTGATTCCATTTTTGCTATTTGTTTTTCGATTCGGAATTTAGATATGTCGAGTGATGAGATTTCTCCATCGATTCACATGTACTTTTTGGAATAATTTTATTAGGGTCCACTGGCAAGTGCTTGTGATTATCTCAAAGGCATGAGTTGTGGCTTTATATCTCTAGTGACGTCCTACTAGAAAAGGACCAAAGCGGTCTGCTTATGCCATTGGTCAGGATGAGAGGAGTGCTAATCACGCCAACTTGGTTTCATAATGCTTCTATTTCATCCATTTGTTGATGAGTTTAGCGACGTTGAAATATTACGAAAAGTTTGGGACTTACTTGTTTTCGGTATGCTAGGCCAGGAGGTGGTGATCGACAATCACACGTGCTTTGTCAGTTAGGTCAGAATTCAGTGGCGGATCCGCCATATCTACAATGAGCTAAAATCCATTTTGGGATCAGCTAATTGCTTCTAACCAGTTTACCTGGAATTCTATTTTAATTAGTTTATGCTCACGATGAGCAAGGATGGCTATTCAGTTTCTAATGAACTTCATGATGAGAGGTTGAATCGGTAGGAGTCATATTCCATCATGATCTTACCAATAGTCTCCTGCTGATCAGAGTTCCATCAAGGACATGGTTCTCCCCTTTCACCATTATTTGTTAATGGTAGTACTCTAAGTTTTCCACCATGTGATTATACCTATGTTGAAAGGCAAGGGAATAATGTCGGATACATAACAATAAAGTCTCTTCTGTCTAGTTCTGTAAGAACAAAAATTATTAGTTTATTTGTTACACTGCGTCAATGTATTCTTTAGAACACTTCTTTGACCTAATCTGAATTGCTCGACTATGGACTCCTCTAATTCAAAGTCGATCTTGCTCATGTGAAATCTCTATAGATCTATAGGATATAGTTAATCGGGTTAATGCTTCCATTTCTGGTACATAAACCATACTCCTCCCATATATGGGTAGCTTCTCCCTCTGTGCTTCTTAGTTGCTTCTTTGCGATCATATGGCTTTTCTCACGATGTTGTCTCTTCACACTTCTCCTCTCCTTACATACTCTCTGTGATGGTTCTCCTATGCATGGCTCTCATCTGGGTAATGTCTACACACATTTTCTATCTGTTTCAATGTTTATCAGACTCCCTAACTCACTCATAATCTTCTATCTGTTGGGCAACTCACTGAACTTGATTTTTCTCTAACCTTTTCTTCTACTAGTGTGGTTGTGCAAGATTCTCAGACGAGATAGATAGTTGGGACCGCCCGTAAGGTCGGAAGGTTGTTTGAGCTCATCTTTATTCATCTACCGTCCTCTCGTCTCTCTGCTTCTGTCGTCTCATGATAGAGCACCTCATCTCTTGCTTTATGTCATTCTCGCCTTGGTCATGCATCTATATCTAGGGTTAAGTAGCTAGTTTCTGAGGTTTGTTAGGTCGATTTGTAAGTTTTGATTGTATGCATTGTCAATTTAGCAAACAAACTGCTTTACCATTTAATAATAGTGTTTCTCATGCTCTCTCTTACTTTGATCTTATTCATTCTAATGTATGGGTCCTTCTCCCATTACTACTCAGGGTGGGTCACGTTATTTTGTTATTTTTGTGGATGATTTTTCCAGATATACTTGGATTCATCTCTTCAAAAATCGTTTTGAGTTTTCTCAAATATATCATGACTTTACCTAAATGATTGAAACACAATTTTCTAAACCTATCAAAGTTTCATATCGATAATGCAAAGAAAATATATTATGATTTTATCTCTATTCTACATCAATTTAGTGCTTTGTTCCTCATTCCTCTTGTCTTTGGCACTTCTCGGCCAGTGGGAAATTTGGCCTTGAAACTTACGTCATATTCTTGATGTTGTTTATTACCTTCACCCATAGCCCCTTATACTCCTGCTTAGATTTGGGGAAAACACTCTCTTATTATTTTATCAAATGATGTCTTCCTCTGGTATTTAAAATCAAGATTCATAACAATCATTTTTAGTTTCTTCTCCTCTTATGACTAACAAAATCTGGATTATTTGCTTCTTCTTGAATCATGAAAAAACTCCTTTTGATCTGTTCCTAAATTTGTGGTATTTCTTAAGTGTGATTGATTAAAGTTATAGGTGTTATGATCCCATTAGCAAACGTCTTCGTGTTTCTCAGCATAACCAGTCTTTGAGGAACTCAAAATGTTTTACCAACTACCTCATGTTCACTGTTTCTCTTATTCCCCTACATCGATCCTCTCCTTGACACTTTTTCCTAAGGAGTCTCCCACTTCTATGCGAGGCCCCTTGATCTGCAGTGCCCAAGCGCCTATTTCAGGCACGGGTGTCAAATTAGGGTGTCATTTTTTCTGTTTACTATAAACTTATAAACTTTAAAGCTTATTCATTCCTTACTATTAAACATTTAACTTGTATTATATTTTGTAGCAGCGAGTTACAAAGATATACAATTTCTCCTCTATCAGTATTCAGCATTTACAATATTTACATTGCTTACAAAGAAACAAAAATACGCCTCATGTACATTAGACTGAAATGATACTGGGTAGAACTTTAGTGATGTGTTGACTTTTCTTCCGTGCAGTTGTCCTGTTCTTTGGTTTTCTCTTATCTACACTGGATGAAACACTGGAGTACTAAACATAGCTTAGTGGAAATATGCTGATGAATGACCCACAATAGGATATCTCTGTAGCAACCCCAAATACCTAGAAGATTTTTATAATAAAAATTATTATATATTAGAATATAGATCAGAATAACAAAGTTTTCCAAGAAAATTGATAGAATTGATAAAATTGAATGTAAATTGAAGAGTGTGAGAATATGATTAGATATTATATGCCAAGTGAGAAAGTGATTGAACAGGAAATAACCCCGAGTAGAAAAATTAAATGTGGAAATTTGTAAAGTGAGGACCTAAAGGTGAGAATAGTAAGCTTAAAAATGCTAATATGAAATAAATGATAAATGATAAGGAAAGTGAAAATAAAAAGAGTTAGAATGCTAAAATGGAAAATGGGATTAAGTGGTGACGAAACAAGGCCTTATGAAGATTAAGTGACTTAAGACAAAAAAGGAGAAAATGAAAAAATGAATATGGGTGTGTGGGCGATAGTAGCTTACCTTAAAAGGTTTAAAGACCCAGACTTAGTGTAGATGCTCATTGGAGCAAATCCATTTAGAAGAGAGAAGGAGAAAGGAGAAGAAAGCTAGGGTTTGCAGAGATCAAGCTTTGGTGTGATCCTTTCCCACTTTTGCTTCTAAAAGATCAAGCGACCTACAAAGAATGATTGAAAATGAGGTAAAAAGAAAAATCAAACCCCCAACTTCCTTTTATGATTTTGATTTTGGGGGAAAAATAACTTAAGAAGAGTTTCATTGATTCTAAACCACTTTTACAGAGTTGTTTAGAGTGATTCCATATTGGATTTTGATATGGGATGAATTGGAGAAGGTTGGTGGAAGAAAAATGTGTAAAATAAAAATCAAACATTATGGGCAAAAACGGTAGGTGGTAGCAGTACCAAAGTGAATGCGGTACCGTGATCTTGATGGGCAAGTGGTACTGGTACCATGATGTAGTGGGCAAGTGAATGCTGGTACCCGTGATCACCGGTCTGGGCAAGTGGTCAAATTTACCACTTAAACTGTCTTAGATTTCTTAGCGGCGATTGAGGGCTTGTCTGGGTGCGATCAAAGTGGTACCGGTACCACTGCTTCCAACAGCCCTGTTTTTGCATGTTTATGCACCGTTAAGCTTTGTATTCGTATACCGATGGTTAGGGACCCTAAGAAATGATTAATGGGGGTTCAAATAATGATAGAACTAAGTAGAAAAACATCTAGTACCTCGCCCGTGAAGTAAAGTAGTCAGCTTCACCTCGGCGAGTTGTCTTCAGATGAACCAATGTCTGCTTAGAAGCCATTAACAAGAATGGTATCATTCATTAAAAATATGATAATTGTTTATCCACTAAGAGTGGCGTGATTATTGTTGACTAGGGACGGGTGATGATCGCCTAACCTAGGACCGAGATCGAAGAGAAGGAAACTAGATCCGACAACTTCGGTTTGTTCTCTGACTCTATTTCTATTTCAAGTATTTTGGTAGTTTACCAAGTAAATATGAAATGAGTACATGAATGAGTATATGAAATGAGTATGTGAATGAGTATATGAAATGAGTATGTGAATGAGTATATGAAATGAGTACATAGATTGAGTATATCTTTGAAGAATGTCGAAAGTGAATATAAATTGAAATGTGATATTTGAAAACCGAGATAGATCTTGATTGATAAATCGAGATTGTGAATCGGTCGATTCTTGACATCTTGAATTGAATCGATACTGAATGAACCATCGTGGAATGCACCGATCGACGCCGAGTCACGAAGGCACCGGTATCCCGATGTCCCGCGGCGGGATGCCAATTGGCATCCGTCATGATGGCGTGTGACATTGAAGAATCATCACATGGCGGGATGCACCAATCGGCATCGTCATGATGGCAATATGGCATTTAAGTGAAACCATGTCGGGGGTGCACCAAGCGGCATACGTCATAATGGGAGACGTTGTTGAAATGTGTAAGCACAATCTTAGAGATAGTAAGCGGGTTCATCAAGCGAGTCCGTCAGAAATGTGATTTGAATAGTCAAAGTGAAATAACCAACATTGGCGAGTGTAGAGATTTTATGTATATCTTCGTCGTAAATTGGATGTGAATTAGTTATTGCACATTGAAAATGCATGGTGTGATATGATAAATGATTTGTAAAATGAAAGCATCACGAAAATGAATAGCATGGTATATGTTGATATAATAGGCATGGTTGATGTTAAATGCATGTCAAGTTAAATTGAATGTTGAAATATTTTTATGAACCCTTCGCATGAAAATGCTTAAGCGTATAGTTTATCATCATCACAGGTATGATAATAAAAGAAGCTGAATATTAGAATCAAACATAGTCATAAAAATTAAGTATCATTATACATACCTCATCATTTGCATATCATTCCTTTTGAATAAGTGGTATTTTGTGAAACAAAAGATTAACTCTAAGACATAGTTTTGTCATATCCATTAGAAAGCATGAATGTCTTAACATAAATATATTTCGTTAAATATTTATAGACTCAAAGATTACATTAAAGATTTGTAAGTGATTGCAGGCTTGCCCAAGAAATTAAACGCTTCCGCCAGCAGATAATATATCAAATATTTTAAGTAGAATCAAAATAAGCATTAGATGCGCAAGACTCCGGTGGATCCATATTTGATTGGCAGAGGATTCAGATCACAATATTTTAAGAAAAAGAAAATTTAATAACACGCGGAAAAGAAAAACTCAATGAAACATCGGGTTTGATTCGAACTCACCTGCGATTCAAGAAATTGATTTGGGCTCGTGATGCTTCTAATCTCACTTTAGATCGTCGTATACTTATGACAAATATAACATTTACATATACTTATCCATTTCTCATATCTACTTTTTCATAACATGTTTCATTTCTTATCATATTTCATATACTTTTCATGTAATCTTACATTTTACTTATTGTTCTTATAGTTATATACTAGCATCACATAGCGATTACTTCGTAGTATATCATGTCATATATCATATCATCTCATTTGCATATACTTGTCATTTTGCTTTTATGTTTCGTAATACCCAACCAGCACTTAGTGAATGCTAGCCTGTATATACCTGAAAGATACTATCTGTGAGACAGTGATCTCTATCTGTATGACCCAAACGGGGCCGCTATAATGATCCAAACGGGATCTATTTCATCGACCCAAACGAAGTCTTGATATCTATAAACTATATGTTGTAGCAACTGTATTCCTATATGCATGAATATCTATCCAACTACCCGATCATAAGCAAATAATCAATTTTATTATGTTTTCTTAACAATCATTTAGGTATCAGAAAAAGATATCTCATATACATGAATAACTATTGATATCATGTATACTTATGAGATATTCGTTATCAAATATTATCTTATAAGCATTTAACTGTACTTTTTCATATAAAAAAATTATACGTGTATTCTCTTTAACTTTAATAACACATGTTATCATGATCAACTTACTATGATGCATTATTTCATATAATAATACATTTATATAGCCTTTATACAATTTCAATTTCCATAACCAATTCTACCTGAATAGTTTGAGGCAATTCTCAAGTCCATTTTCGACTACAATTTTGACCCTATAAACGGGATTGTTAGAGAAAGTGATCTTCTAACTCAATAAACCCTAATGTCTTAAGTTTCTTATGGTTCATACATCATGTCATTTGGACTTTTAATTTGAGAGATATGGTCTAAACATTCCACACTGCTCTTGGACAATTTCAGGGAACGAGTCACAGGTGTGTCCTATATTTAAGTACACAGGAAATGTTGGAACATCATTAATGTAATTTCTTAATGAAAGTTGTTCTCCTAGATGTCTAGTTTGTACAAAAATTTGAATCACCTTATTTGGACTAGTATAACTCAAGTTATGATTTAAACAACCGGAATTACTCCGGTTCAGGGGATTGTTATGAGACAAATTTTAGGGACATAATTGTTCTCTTACTTTGATGAATTTTCTGGGTCAAATTGGGTCTAAATTTGAATACACATATTTCAGGGAGATTGTTCTCCTAGAAGTCTAGTTTACTAAAAAATTTGAATCACTTAATTTAGATGAGTGAAACTCAACTTATGGCCTAAATACCAAAACTATTTTGAAACCCAAAACTGTATCAGAATTGACCTGAAAATAAAGCCTCACTTTGACGAATTTTATGGGTACACTGAGGTCCAAATTTGCATACACATATTCAAGAAAATTTGTTTTCTTAGAAGTCTAGTTTACCCAGAAATTTGAATCACTCAATTTTGATGAGTGATGGTCAAGTTATGGACAAAACAAAAGCATGGGTTTAAAAAAAAACGGATAGCATCTCCCCTAAAACCCAACATTTTCTCTATACAAAATTTTCCTCTATTGAGGACCATAACCAAACCAAACAACCATTCCAAACAAGGATTCTACACAAAAATTATTCAAACCACCAAAACAAAGTATCCATACAAATCCCAACAGTTCCATATAAAATTCCATACCACAATTCATAAAATTCTTATATCCATACCTTGATTTCTTCTTCTTTTCTTCTCTTCTTCTTCTTCTTCTTCTCTTATTTTCTTCTCTTTTCTTCTCTTCTCTTTTCTCTCAACTGATTTGCCCTAACAAAAGAAAAAAATGAATTCCTCTTAAAGCCATGTTTGGCTTTATCGGTACTAATTTTTCCCTTTTTGCATTTGGTCATTCATTTCATTTTATTCTCAATTTAACTTATCAAATCCTACTTTGTCATACAATCTTTTCTTCTTATGTCATTTGGGTCCTTAATTGGCAATTTACCAATTTACCCTTGACTTTTGTATTAATTCCAGGTTTTGCTTATTTTATTTTTAGCATTATTTTATTCCGGACAAATATACATTTACTTTTATTATACCCTAAACATGTTATAAAACTGTCAGGATATAATTTGGGGTGTTACATTGAGTCTCCCCCTCCTATGTATGATGTTTCATCTCATGCATTTGATGAGCTTCCCACACCGATCATCGATGTGCCCATTGATGCTACCCCAACTATGGATCTTGCTAGTCCTTCTGACTCTCATGCACTTCGCCTTTCCCATCGGGTAACTACTCTTCCTTCTCACCTTCGTGACTTCCATTGCTTTTCTGCTCTTGCCTCTCTCCAGGAACCTTAGACTTTTCGTGAGGCTTCCTCTAACCCTTTATTGAAGCAAGCTATGAAAGATGAGTTGGATGCACTGCATAAGACTAGAACATGAGATCTGGTTGATCTCCCCTCTGGAAAAATCGCTATCGATTGTAAATGGGTTTATAAGATCAAGACTCGATTGGATGACACTATTGATCGCTACAAGGCTCACCTTATTGCCAATGGTTTTACTCAGGAGTATGAGATTGATTATGAGGAGACTTTTGCTCATGTGGCTCGACTTTCTTCTGTCAGGACTCTTATTGCCATTTCTGCGGCTCGCAAATGACCACTCTTTCATATGGATGTCAAAAATGTTTTTCTTAATCGTGAACTCTCAGAGGAAGTCTATATGAAGCTTCCTCTTGGTTACTCTCACCCTCCGGGGTTCTACAATGGAGTATCGAGCTTCTGACGAGTACTTTATGGTCTTGACAAACTCCCTTGAGCATGGTTTGCAAAGTTTCGGATTCTGCTATCTTAGCATGGTTTTTCGGGCGGTTCTTTTGATCTGACTCTTTTAAAGACGATCTGATCATGGTATTACTATTCTCCTCTTATATGTTAATGATATGATTATTATAGGTGATGATATGCAGGGTATTCAGGATCTAAAGCACTTTCTTGGTCGTCAATTTGAAATGAAAGATCTCGGTTCTCTTAATTACTTTCTTGGCTTAGAAGTTTATTTTTCTACAGATGGTTATTATCTTACTCAGGCCAAATATATTTCTGATCTGATTTCTCGAGCTAGTATCATTGATAGTAAGATAGTCGACACACCTATTGAGCTTCTGCTTGTAAGCCTCAATTCTCATGATGGCGAACCATCGATCTTCTTCTCTGCAGAGACGACTTATTGGGAGTCTAATCTATTTCGCATCACTAATACGAGCATTTCCTGGAAACTCTTGCTGTGTCGATTAGTTTATATTTGCCCTAGATCTCCTCATTATGATGATGTTCTCAAGATGCTTCGATATCTGAAAGGCACCATATTTAATGGTCTTCATTTTTCTTCTCATTAACTGTTAACTCTTCGGGCATATTCAAATCACAGTTGGTGAGTGATCCCACGATGTCGATCTACTACAGGATATTTTTTTCTTATGGGTGATTCTCTTATCTCTTTGAGAAATAAGAAACAAACAGTCGTTGCTCGTTCTAGCACCGAAGTAGAATATAGAGCACTAGCAGCTACTACAACTGAACTTATTTGGTTACATTGGTTACTACAGGATCTTGGTATTATTTGTTCCATTACCCGATTAAATTTCAGCGTGATGTCAGTGCTATTCAAATTGCTCATAATGATGTCTTCCATGAACGTACTAAACATATTGAGATTGATTGTCATTTCATTCGCTATCATCTGCTTCAGGGTATACTCATACTTTAATCTGTTTCTTCTCAGGATCAGTTAGCTGATATCTTCACCAAACTCCTTCCTCCAGGAACTTTTCGAGCTTTAACTTCCAAACTCATAATGGTTTCTCTTAAACCACCATGAGTTTGAGGTAAATGTTAGATTACTATATGGCAAGTTAATCATATGACAGGTTCTATTATTGTATATGACAACTATATATTTTCCTTTCTTAGGTTTGTATATTTTGCTTACTGCTTTATATAAGACTCGTCTTATACATATAATTTCTGAGTTTATAATATCTGGCTTAAGTCTTTCTTCAAGAACCACATATCCTAATGATATAATGTTCCATTTTCCTCGACAATCATCTTCAACACTCATCTTCAACACTATTGACGACTTTGAAGATGAAGTGTTAGAAGCAATCGCCGCCAAGTTCCCTCACATTTACACCACAGGCCCGCTTCCGTTGCTCAGGTCCTCCTCCCCCAAGACCCAATTGACCTCATTCAGGCCAAGCTGGACGACCCAACATGCCTTGAATGGCTTGACCAAAGAGAACCCAACTCAGTTGTGTATGTCAATTATGGAAGCGTTACAGTCATGTCTGACCAGCACTTGAAGGAGTTCGCATGGGGCCTTGCAAACACCCATTACTCATTTCTATGGATAGTCCGAACCGATATCACAATGGGGGATTCCGCAGTTTTGGATGAAGAATTTCGTCAGGAGATGAAAGATAGAGGGTTGATAGCGAGTTGGTGTCCGCAAGAACAGGTGCTGTCTCACCGGTCTGTGGCTGTTTTTCTGACGCATTGCGGGTGGAATTCTATGATGGAAACTGTATGTGCCGGTGTGCCGGTGATTTGCTGGCCGTTATTTGCAGAGCAACAGACCAATTGCCGATACGCATGTCCGGAGTGGGGGATTGGTATGGAAGTTAATCATAATGTAAAGCGCGAAGAAATTGAAGGGCTTGTTAAGGAAATAATGGAAGGGGAAAAGAGGAAGAAAATGAAGGCAAACGCTAAGGAATGGAAGAAGAAAGCAGAAGAAGCTACTGGTGTTGGAGGCTCACCTTACAAGAACTTTGACAGACTCATCGAGAAGGTTCTGCACCATGGATCGAAAATAAACCAAGTGGGGCCAAAGTAGAAGTGATATCCAGCTGTTGACCTACAGGCTACATGCTTGTTTTTTGGAACTTGTAACATTATTTTTAAATACTCAGCTCTCCTATCCTGTGATCTACAGTTATTGGTCCGTGAGTACCAACTTTGTTAATTCCTTCCATCAAAAGAATGTTTCGTGCTAGCATGGTTTATGGACAAACATATCAGGTTTTATGAACCGAATTTCATTGATAAATCATATATCGTACATATCCATATTTACTCTTTTTCAGCTTGGTCAAAGTGACTAAACATCTCCAATCGACCAGGCTGACCCATAGACAAGAGGCCTACTGTCCCGCCCCGGATTCTAGGCATCCCAAAACCCGAGAAGTGATCTTAAGTCAAAGATTTGACTTTAAAAGTTCCTCCTAGTCCTGGTTAGCAATCATATAACAGGATATAATTTAGATTATATAAAAAAAATTCATATAATTCTTTTTAATACAATAAAAGTTAAAATGAATAAATTAAGAAGACAACCATTGTTATATATTTTATAACTTTCTAAGGTTTCTTTGTATAATTTTGGTATTTTTGTGCTTCATCAAACTACCCTTGCATCTAAATATTTTAGAGAATAAAGGGGTGAGTATTTTCACGTTGCTCAATAGGGTGATTCACACCCAATGGAGTTAAGTGGTATAGCTAAAGTTTAATATTTAATTAACACGTAAAAACTTACATATACTCCACATAATAATCTCTAATCATATAATAATCTCTAATCATATAAACGTTTTAATAAAGGTTCAAATTTAATCTACTTAAATAAAATAAACATACCAACTTATAACACATATAAATACATCAACACTCCAGCAAACAACATTCCACCAAATGCACATAATTTTACACACTTCCACATCATCAAACACGATTCACACAATTTACACACGTCAATAACAAAATATACACAAATGAATTATGATTAGATGCAATGAGAATAATGCACAATCATGAAATGTTTTATCGTTTTCGAGCTTTTATCGAAGGATATGAGTCCATACCCTAATACACTCCACGTTCGAAGCCTTTCCAAGGTAAACTTTTGGGCCTTTCACCATGGGGATCTCTCTCCCTTCTTAATTCGCCTCTCACGGGCTTTTTTCATTTCTAATTTTTATTTTCCTTTTTACCTTTGCCCTCTTCGGGGTCTCATCATTTTTGTTTTCATTTCACATGACCATTTCTTTATAAATAATCATGGATGCAACTAAACGCAATAATACAATTTTCCAATTTAAATCTCAATCTTTGATACGACTAAGGTACTCATTGTTACATACATTTACAAGGATTACGGAGAAAGTAAAAATTTGCGAGAAAGACCATTACAAGAACAAAACCGGAAACCAGTGTCTGAAATGCAGGAGTCTCGTGAGCGTCACGATCTCCTTAAAAGCAGTTCGTCGTCTCCACAGTTGCTCGAAGAAGTCACTTGACATGCGTTCCCGAGAGGATTGCGGCGGACAAGCGTACCTCAGCACTAGACCTTTGCTCGACGGCGAAACTACGTCAGAGGCTATCACCCCAGACACCACACTCTTTGATAAACTGAAACCAAAAAAAACCTCTCTTTACGAATAAGGAAGTCTCACCTTTATGAAATTTAAGGTGAGACCCTTAACTGTCGAAACCAACGTTTGGCAAACCCGAGCGTTGGACTCGCCCTTTGGACTCCTCGGAGTAAATGACAATGAATGTCATTTTGGTAACAATTCCCCCACATGAATGACATTCATGACGAATCCTAAAAGGCGGGTGATAGATTCATCGAGGAAGAAACACATAGGAGAGGTAGGTGTTACCCTTTGAACCTTCCTTGTAAAAATATGTTTACTCTACTAACTAAGCGGTAGACATGATGTCCTTGAACCGTGTCATTGGTGTAGGCGATGATATATTCCACCGCAAATCTTCCTAACATATTCGGTTCTCACTTTTTATGTCCATTTTGGCCATGGACATGCGCTGGTTCTGAGTTTAATAGAATTTATTGCTATTCAATTCCCTCTGACGAAACCCCACTTCACTCTCTTACATAGGTGATCTCTCTGTAAATTAGAGTAGCTCATGTTACTCTTCGCGATACTTAGAGATCATTAAAGCATAGCTTAACCTTCTTATGAGCATCACTTGTTCATCGCAAGATGGACACGATAATATCTGGCGGCGCACGCGCCGCCGCTGCCCACAGTGATTGTATCAAAGTGCGCCTGCAATTTAGGTTGTCCCTTTTGAACCTAGATCTTGGGATCTCAGTCAAGTAGGTTAGTATCCATTACCAGACTTATTCTTTTACGGGCTTTGGTCATTCCTTCGATGACTTTTCAACCAACTCTGTTTAACCCTTTGGTTAAGCGGATCATAAGTTATCCTTAGATTTATAATCTAGAGATAACCCGGTTGAGGATTGTTGTTAATGGTATTATTAATACTGACGGATATGTCTAGACTTACCATTATACATCTTCATTGCTGTCTTTACACCAATAACCCAGTTAGTATCCTGATGTATGCATATTGGAGGCACTGGCTTTGCACCTTGGAATGTCCTCTAGGAAGTGGCGTAGCCATTCTGCCTCTTCCCCACATTTGTCTAGTGCTATAAACTCATATTCCATTGTGGATCTGGCAATAACCATCTGTTTTGAGGATTTCCATGATGCATTGCACCTCCCGGTGTAGAAGACATAACCATGGGATTTTGAGTCTTTAACATTAGATATCAATTAGCATCCTTGTATCCTTCAAATACGAGGGATATCTTGTGTAGTGCGACCCATAGTCACGTGAATCGTAAGTATTTTAATACTCTCATTATTCACTTGCCAATGCATAGCTCGGGATTGCTCGTGTACCTACTCGAGTTTATTAGCGCATAGGCTATGTTTGGTCTTGTACAACTCATTAAGTACATTAGACTGCCTATCACCCTAGAGTATTCTACTTGGCTTGACACTCTCTCCTTTATTCTTGGAAAAGTGTAGAGTTACATCTACAGTCGTGCATTATGCAGTTATCATATCAAACTTCCCAAGGGAATATTGTCTGACATAGTGTGGCGACTTAAGCGAGTGCATATGATGTTCTTTTGATTTTTATTCCCAAAATAACATGACAAGTCCCATGTCTTTCATGTCAAATCTTAGATAACATGTTCTTGGTAGATGTAATCATCTTATCATCACTAGACAATCAACATGTCATCTATGTATGACATACAATGACATAGCCATGTTCATCATCTTTGACATAGACACACTTGTCACATTCATTGATTTTGAATCCATGTGACAACATAGTCAAATTTCTCATGCCATTGTTTCGGTGCTTGTTTTAATCCATATAAGGATTTCACCAATCTACAGACTTTCATTTCTTGTCCCGGAGCAGAAAACCCCTCAGGTTGCTCCATGTAGATTTCTTCATTCAAATCTCCATTTAAGAAGGTTGTCTTGACATCCATTTGATGTACCTCAAGATCTTTTAGTGCAGCAATTGCAAACACTATTTATCATATGGAGTTTATTCGTCACGGAGAATACGTGTCAAAATAATCCCCGGACCCTCGGTTGCACATAGCCTTTGATCCGCAAAGTCTTGCCTTGTATTTGTCCTATTGATCAGTCACTTTCAGTTTCCTCTTAAAATCCACTTGGAACTTAGAGGTTTACAACTTAGATGGAAGATCTACTAGTCCCAAGTATGGTTATGCGATATGGAATCAATTTCACTTTTAATTGCCTCTTTCCACATGAGACTCCAGTAGAGTTCACTACCTCTTTTATAGGTTTGAGGTTCCCCCCTCTGAGCATGTATGTTAGAAAATGTTTGGACCAAATGATTTTGTCCTTCCTTTCTTGCGCACAGGTTCTACCTCTCCATCGGTATCTTCATCATTATTTTCATGAATAGTCTCGACCTCGTTTTGATGAACTAGGCTTTCCTTGGATCAGGTATGGAAACACATCCTCGAGAATAAATGCATTCCTCGATTCCATTATCGTGTTAAATTGGGTCTCAAGGATATTAGACTCATAAACAAGGAAATCGATAGCGACCTTTGTTATGTGCATAACCAATGAAGATGCAATCAATAGTTTTAGGTCCTATTCTCACCTTTTTGGGTGGAGGAACTGTCACTTTAGCCAGACATCCCCACACTCGCAAGTATTTGTAGGATGGCTTCATTCCTTTCCATAACTCATATGGAGTCTTTTCTGCTTTCTTTTTATGTACCTTATTTAGAAGGTAATTAGCAGATAAAATGGCTTCTCCCCACATGTTTTATTGGTAGACCCCGGTCTATCGACATTGCATTCATCATTTCTTTTAGAGTGCGATTTTTCCTCTCAACCACTCCGTTAGATTGTAGCGGAATAAGGTCTTTTGTGGTTTTCATGTATAATCCCATTATGAGCAAAAAAGGTCAGCAAATGACGATTCGTACTCACCACCTCGATCACTTCGGCACTTTAATTTTCCTATTGAGTTGATTCTCAACTTCGTTTTTGTAGAGAACAAATTTCTCTATCGCCTCACCCTTACTTTTAAGTAAGTACACATATCAGTACTTGGTGCTATCATCCACAAAGGTAATAAAATATTTATTACCACCTCTTGTTAGTACGAGCTTCAAATCACATATATCACTATGGATTAAGTCAAGAGTTCGGTGTGTCTTTCAATACTTTAGAAGAAAGATGACTGGTTAGTTTGCCTCGACCACCAGAGTTCACCTTGTGCTTTGCATCAATTTGGAAAGTTGGTATATGATTTAAGTTGATTAATTTACGCAATGTATCATAATTAACATGTCCTAATCTACCATGCCATAGATTAGATGACTCAAGAATATAAGCAGAAGAACTAGCTTTATTCATTTCTGACTTAATGATAGTCATTACATTAAGCTTCCACATCGCCCATTTTCATCACGCTTTTCAGGCATACATTCCGCTCTTTGATGGAAACGAATTTATCGACTCAAACACCAATAAAAATCGCGACTATTCGTGAGAACCAGGACACCAAGTTCTTGCGGTTCGGTACATATAACACATTTGTTAGAATTCGGCTATTTCCCGAAGTCATCTTAAAGACCACTTTGCCACTTTGATAGCAGATGTAGCGAGTTCCCCATGAACACCTTTCTCGGTCTCAATTGGTTCAGGTGGAGGCATGCGTCTTATCGGAACATACATGGCGGGTAGCACCGGTGTCAATCCACCATTCCTTGGGATTTGATCCACCAAGTTCACCTCGGAGATCCTTTGCGGTGAGGTCAATTTCAGACACATCCTTGGAGATGTCGTCAACCACATTGGCTTCCTTGAGTTTGTTTCTCTTCGGAAGTCTGCAATCATAAGATTTGTGACCTTACTTCCCACAGTTGAAGCATTTCCCGATGAACTTTTGCTTCTTGAACACTCCCCCTTTTGGTCCCAGCTTAGTGCCTTTTCCTTTGTTGTTGCCTTTTTTGAACTTGGAACTTTGACCATGTTCCACAAAGTTAGCCTTAGCCTCATTGGGATTGTGTGTCATTTTCCTCTCAGATCCTTTATTGTCTTCTTCGATGCGAAGTCGAATAACTAGATCTTTGATGCTCATCTCCTTTCTCTTATGTTTGAGGTAGTTTTTGAAGTCTTTCAGCGGGAAGCGGGTTTCTAAATAATATTTTGCCACTTGAAAAGTTCCTTTCAACATCATTCCTCGACATGAATCTCATGGAGGATTGCTGAAAGTTCTTGGACTTGGCCCGACAGTCTTGGAATCCTACCATTTTATAATCGAGGAGTCGGCTAACCCAAGTTTTTTGGCCGGCATCCTCGATTTATATTTCGGTCCTAGTGATCCATTGGCGCTCGCTTAATTTGTTTTCTTATGTCACGTATACATTGTATAGAGAATCGTTAAAGATTCATGGCGTGAAAAGTTCTGCCTGCGAAAGTCGAATGTTTCCAAGCATCCATAGCACTGATGACTTGGATATCGCGCTCATCTTCTTTGAGCCGGGCTTAACTGAGTCGAGAATCTCGCATAAGATTGAGGTGGTGAAATAGAAACGACATCTTTTCTTGCCACCTTTGAAATTAAGTCCGCTGAATTTCTCGGTTTTCTCCAGGTGAGACGAGAGATAGGCACCGTGGTAGGCATCGCGGTGCTTGTGTCCGCAGTGGGGTTGCCACTTGAAGCGAATCTGGTGAGACCATGGTGTTTGAACCAATGTCCGTTTCACGCAAAATTATAGAAAATTGATCGATTTACATTCCCACGAACCGGTCGCATAATAATTGGAATTAACATGTAACAAAGTATTCCCATGAAAGACTGGTGGGGTAAAAACCCGAGCCAAACAACTAGCCTCCTTAGACAGAACTTCTCTGTTTTGTAGTTTCTAAATTCCTAAGACCACAAAGGAATTAGCACAAACTCACAAAGTGAGAATAGGGTTTTAGCCTAAAAGACTTTTCTCCTTATCATATATTCCTCATGAAATATCCGCAATAAACATGTGGTTTGGGATGAGCCTTGGCTCTTGAACTCAAGGTTGAGTTCCATTCCCTCATTTGTATTTTTATTTATTTTACAAAGGACTTTCCAACAAACCAAGTTGTTTGTTTGGTGTTTTCTTGTCAACGGTGGTTCTCCTCCTTGTATCCAAAAAGGAAAACCTCAAGGCCAAATATGGTTTTTTTTTTTTCCTTAAATTTTTTTTCGTGTAACCAAAAGGAAAACCAAATGGACTAAAGCTGTTTTTTTTTTTTCTCCCTTCCAAAACCAGAATGCAAACCAACCAAAAAAAAAAAAAAAATTTTCGAAAAAAGTTTCTTTTATTTTTTTTTTCTCCTTTCCAAAATTTTTTTTTCCAGTGACTTCTTCTTCGACCAACCAACTACATTTTTTTCAAGAATGTCTGTTTTAAGTTTGTTATACATTGCAAGGATTACGAGAGAAAGTAAAAGTGCGAGAAAGACCATTACAGAGAACAAAGCTTAGGAAACCAATTAATACGAAAATCTGGTCGTAGGCGTGGCGATCTCCTTAAAGCAATTCTGTACCGTCTCCTGGTGCTCGGAGAAGTCACTTCGGCGTCTGTTTCCCCGGGACCTGCGCGGACAAGCGGTCACCTCAACACCTAGACTTTGCCCGGCGGCGAAACTACGGTCGAGGCTATCACCCAAACACCACACTCTTTGATAAACTCAAAACCAAAAAAAAAACCTCTCTTTTAAGATAAGAAAGTACTTTATAAGGCAAGGTGAGACCCATAGCATCAGAAATAACGGTGGCAAGCCAAATGTTGGACTCCCTGCCCTTTGGACTCCTCAAGGGTAAATGTGATGAATGTCATTTATTCCCGATACTAATGAGGCAGAGACAACTCGCGAGCTCGAACTCGACTCGGTGGCTTCGACTCGAGCTTGAGCTCGGCAGTATTAGCGAGTCGGTCGAAGCGAACTTCGTATTGACTCGAAAAGCTTGCGAAACTTGAGAAATATTTGTATATAAAATTTTAAAGTTTTTTTTTAAAATTTGATATCTTTACTTTAGGGGATGTCATAAATAATATATCTCTATGTTGTATTCTTAAAAAATCATAAATTTTCATTATTTATTTAGTTATAAATATATTTATTTTAAAAATAATTAATTTTCTTAAAAAAAGATTTAAGAGAACTCGAGTTCGAGGTCGAGTTGAGTTCGAGTTTTGCGTTTTCGGGTGGGTCGGGCTTCATTTTTCAAGCTCATGTGACTTTCAGGCTTCAGTCGAGCTTCGGTTGAGTTTTCGGTTAGTCGAGCTTAGCTGAACTCGAGCTCGACTCGCATCATTAGCACCCCTAATTACAACAAACACTTTAAACATATATCAACATCCAATATTTTCCGAACACCTTTCATTCTTTTCACAACAATATACATATGCATATATTGACAATAACCACTCAAAGCATTCATTCATGTTTCATGGATAATTCAAGAATCTCAGCATTTCACATATGCAATCCTCCTTGTTCCATATA
This sequence comes from Tetrastigma voinierianum, assembly GCA_016808115.1. Taxonomy (NCBI): domain Eukaryota; kingdom Viridiplantae; phylum Streptophyta; class Magnoliopsida; order Vitales; family Vitaceae; genus Tetrastigma; species Tetrastigma voinierianum. Next base: position 519,784 of record JAEQBH010001723.1, on the reverse strand, counting down.
AATCACATCATCGATCATAAGTTTTCAAATGTAACTCTTACATTACTCCCACTAAGTCAATCCATAAGGTCATTTACTAATATTCATTAATTCATAACAAATAAAGTATATATTATAAACATATTCAATAAATTCCAATAATCTATACTACAACTTCTTATTAATTGTATCTTCCAAATCCCACATAAAATTTTCTCAATTAATCAATATTATCATTCATAATCAATTAAATAAATTCCCAACACTAAAGAAAATTCTCAACAATATTACCCATTCCAAATATGGATGACTTATTAAGTTGTTTTTATTTTTATTGATTATTTATATGATTGTTGATAAATTTGTGTTTTGTGTTTATTTACAATTTGAGAGAAAAATATTGATTTTGAGATTTGATTGCGAAACTCGGTCTCGGGGCATAACAGTCATTTCACACCTTAAGTCTAAAGACTCGAAGTACAAAAGCATATTTTCACAGCTCATAGCCGAAAGAAGAACTATACCGATAGACGATGACGACCTCTAGAATTAAGTGGACTTATCTTTATTTGGTGTTCAGTGTTGATATCTTTCATGGGCGTTCAGAGTCATTTTGTTCAGTTAAATCTCCTCGATTTAGGAAGGCATTGGATATGGTCTTCGTCTTTTGCCATTCCCCTTGGCCTCCAATGAGTTCTCTTGCAATCTCTTCGAAGTTTGGGTTCATGATGCATGGTTGAGTCTTACCTCATTCCAAAGCACAGTTTGATATCACAGCATAGGTGTACGATAACCTAGGACTTGATGGGCTCTAATACCAGCACAACTTGGTATCATAGCTTAGACATACGATTACCTTAGGCTTGTATGTCAGGTACCAGTGGCCTTTGCTTAAACATGAAATCTATAGGCAACCTAGAAAATGATAGGCTTTTTCCATGAGATGTAAAACCCGAGAAAATTCTAATTTTCTGAAAAAGAGTAAAATGGTAATTTTGGTCAAAATCTGAATTTTCTAGTCTCTCGGATAATGAAAGCAGAGACTTCAGGTTGGAATCGTCGTAATCAGCTACCACGCGTCGAATTTCGGTGGTCAGAGACCGTCAATTTAAGTGTTTTTGAGGAGGCATAGGGTGTTGGAGTGCCGTATATGGCGGCTTTTGAGAGACATGTAATGTGACAAAAGTCACCTACTACATGTACCCATGTGACACATATTGCATGATTAGAGAGAGGATGGAGATGAATGACTTAAATTAAGCCAAGTGTCAAAAAGCTTTTAAAAGCAAACTAAAGGACACAAGGGGAATTAATATAAAAGATTTAAAATAAAGACAAAAAGGGACTTCTTCTTCTCCTCCATTGGAACAAAAACGTGCAGTAGGTGGGGAGAACTAGTTTTAGAGAGAGAAAGAGTGACTTCTCTCTAGATTTCCGTTTGGTTCTCAGGTTCTCATGTTAGAAGCAAAGTCGATCTCTACGCTCTGAGAGCTACGTAGACCTTGGAGTCTTGTGGGTCCCAGTAACTCGAGGTAGGGGATCTTTTTCACTCTTTGCTTTATTCTTTGGCTAAGAGTCATGTGTGAATGGATAGAGATGTTCTGAGAATGACAGTGTGTTTTCAGTTCCAACGATTGGGATTGAGTGAGAAAATCCCTATTGTGTGGCCGTGAACAGTGCCGAACCTAGGGTTCTACTGTTCACGTGATTGGTGTGTGAATTTTTGTGTTGTTGGGTGATTCAAAATGAATTGCTTGAATTGTTATTAGCCCATGTGAGCTAATTTTGAAGTTATTGCCATGGATTAAATAACATGATGTATGTGAATTAATTTTTGTTAATATATATATGCAAGTAAAATATATTAGCATGAATTATTTGGAAATGACATAATGCATTCCATATGCACCAGGGCACCCTAGAACGATAGATGTGAGTGCATGACACGAAAATGAAAGAAAAGTGAAAATGGGTGTGAAAGGAATTTCAAGGAAGATTTTCCGAAGAATTGCCTTGGAGGGTTGTCTAACAGTTCATCTCGGAGGCTGACCCATGACTGTTTCGGAGGATTATCCAGCAATTCACCTCGGAGGGTTGTCCAATAGATTTTATTGAAACTCGGTAGTATGTTTTAGAGAACAAAAACCTTTTGTTTTGAAAATTGTATTTTTCTCACATTTGGCTTAGGCATGTGTGAAGGAGTCGGTGAGGACTCGAGACATGGGATTGGGCATGTAGACATTCAAGTAAGATCATGTATTTACTTGAGTGTGTTTGGTTACCATTACACGTGCACTTAGATGGGGAGTAACCCATATAAGAGATTATTACTAGTGGGCATTGTTCACCCTGTCGAGAGATCATTATTTCAGGTACAGGGAGTGTACGGGAGGACGACGCTTTTTAGAAGAAAACCGACATGTGGCTTTGGTTGATTACATTTTTGTATAACATGTATTAGCATTGTAAATTTTAATATATGTTTGTATTAAGAGTGATGTATTAAATCTTGAACTATGATAATATTATAGTTGATGTATTTTTTGTGAGTAATGATGTATGGGCTCAAGTGACCATTTTTACTTATTTTTATCCGTATGTGGACCCGGTGTGGTCGGTGTATAATGTTGGAATAGGTTGTATCTTGGGTAAAGCTCCCTGTATAATGGAGACTCTGCCCGATTTTCATTAAATCTTGAGTCTTGGAAAAAGGGACTCAATTGAGTGGTGTCGGGTTACCCGACATTCACAGATATTCTGCGGGTTGACGGATTGTCAACGGATCCCCAGGAAATGGGGCGTCACATAAGATGTGATGCTGCATAGAGTTCATTTCAAAGGAGCGAGTTTAATTTTAGTTTGGTATGTGGAGCGCATTTATTCCTGGTCCATATTTCTTATTCTGTATTTCTTGTAAATAATGTTACACAATTTTGCTAATTGCCAGGTCTACATTCCACACATGTTTTGAGAATGCATTGGTTTTGTGTTTAAATTGTTTTCATAGTCAAATTTAGGATATTTTTACATTTTTTTGATTTAGGACTTGAGTGTATCTTTTGATTGTGGGAGATTTAGCTTGAATAACCCCATTGTTTCTCTCCACTCTCTCTCTATCTCTTCAACTTTTCTTTTCTTTCTTTTGTTTCATAACCCCACACACCACTAATGGATACTTGCTCCCTTGCTCTCTCTCCTTTTTTATTTATTTATTTTATTTTTATTTTTTTAGTTTTTATTCTTTCCCTACTTTGACCGACCAATCACTCCTTATTTAACTATTATTATTATTATTATTTTCACTCCACTTACCTACTCCTATATTCATGTTTCTCTTTTCTATTTGCCATTTTTTTAACATTGGTAATACTAACAATATTAATGATACTATTACTACTAATAAGAATACTAATGATACTTCATTTAACCTTTATATTTGTTTTCAAGAAAAATATTTTATTTAATTAATTTTCTTTCAATTTATTTCATCTATTATAACTTTATTTATGAAAATTATTTTATTTATTTATTTAAAGTTGATGTGGAAAAAATTTCAACTTCCTTGATTGACAACTAATTTTCTCCGATTTCTATCAATCGTAATTCAATGTGTGCCCTTCATTTACATTTTTTACTTTTCAATCTTCATTAATCAACAAGTTTTCTTTGACTTTGAATATCCTATTTGACATAAAATTCAAGATCATTCCAACCCATGGAGAGACCATAAATCGAATTGGCCCCCAAGTCGAGTCGAACCTAAATGAATCTTGTGATCCAATCGTTTCAAAAATGGGCACGGCCCTGTGCTTAGGCCCATTGAACTCGAGCCGGCCTTTATCCCATAGGATCGGGGTGAGCCTATCATCATGGGCTATTTGGAAATGCTTATAAGTTACTATTTCAATCAAAGATGGTCCAACCTTTAAGAATAGCATATGTAGCAACCACTAGCGAGAGCAAGTAAAGATGGTCCAACCTTTAAGAATAGCATATGTCCAACCTTTAAGAATAGCATATGTAGCAACCACTAGCGAGAGCAAGTAAAGATGGTCCAACCTTTAAGAATAGCATATGTAGCAACCACTAGAACAAGTTTGCACCTTGGTATTACAGATGCACCAAACTTTATATAAAAAAGAATGTTTGAAGAATAATTTATTAAATAAATCGATTCTAATTATTTTAATTTCATATTTGATTTATTTCATGAGTAGTCATTCATTGGGACAAAGTGTCACCCCACATAAAATCTAATTTTACGACCTCGTCCTTCTATACTATGGCAAAGGGCAGTTCAAAGATGCCTTCTGACTTTGTTTCGAGTCCGCCTACAATATCCGCTTCAAATTCTGGATACGTACAAAAATCCAACAACCGCCATAAACACATAGCATACTTTGTACGAGTCAATCCAAACTTGCCTACTCCGGATATGTATAATAATTTAAGAATATTAATTCAAAAGAAATTTAAAAAAAAAAGCGATCGAATACGTTAGTCAAACCCACAACAGATATACAACTGAGAGAGGAACAGAACACGTTTGTTTTCCAAGAAATGAATAATTGGTGGTGCATTGGTTATCCAGCTATAGCTAGTAATGGTTATCCTGATGAACCATATTCCTGGTCAAATCATACACGTAAGTGGGAGATGGGCAACTTGGATTTTGAGAGAAACAGCATCTTCCATCAGACCTTTGTAGAATATAATTCCCAAATAAGTTTCTATGTTCAATTCTATTTGGAGTGCATATTTCTAAGGATTTGCAAAGTCACCCAGAAGTAATCCTCAGTCCTATTGAAGATGGATCTGAAAAGCACGCCTAGAAAGCCCCATGTAGTATGCGTACCATTCCCAGCACAAGGGCATGTGATTCCAATGATGCAACTAGCTAGCTTCACCGCCAGGAGCTTTCTTCATCACCTTCGTCAACATAGCTTTAATCTCTTGACGCCTGGTTTAGGAGCAAAGGAGAGGACGACTGGGTTAAGGGCTTTGACGGTTTCCGGTTCGAGACAATCTCAGATGGGTTGCCGCCATCCATTAATCCTAATGCCACCCAGAATCCTACGCTGCTCTGTTACCACCTACCAAACCACTGTTTGGCTCCGTTTCGGAATTTGTTAGCTAAGCTGAATTCATCGCCGGAAGTGCCTCCTGTTACGTGCATAATTTCAGACGGGGTTATGAGTTTTGCGTTGAAGGCCGCCGAAGAGTTGGGTATACCCGAGATTCAGTTCTGGACTGCCTCAGCTTGTGGTTTCATGGCTTATCTGCAGTACGATGAACTCGTTCAGACAGGCATTTTCCCATTCAAAGGTACCGTTTCTTAATTTGATCTCTTCATTAATATTTTTTAAGTTGAGTGTTAAAAGGAAAATAATAAATGATGAAAACATGTCAAAACCCAAGAAATGTTATGACTATTAGGGAAAAGTCTCGAAACCATGGTGTTATGATTGGGGGTGTAATCTCCGGTCCATACAAAGCCAAACTCAATTAAAAGACTTGAAATTTGAATTTGACTCAAACTCCATCCAGTTTTTTATAAGAGTTGGAAACTCAATTCAAAAAATAGTCCATTATTCAAACTCAACTCGACAAAATTTGAATTAATTAAAACATTAATAAATAATTATACTCCAAATTGACTTGAAATCAAACTTTATTGAGCTCAAATAAATTTAAATAATTACGACAATATAATAAAGTTTGATTAAGTTCACAAGTAGCTCAAATCTGTTATTGTGATACTTGAACTTGATTCAAGAAGCTACTTGACTTCAAGCTCGACTCCATTAACTCCAATCTCGGACTCATGATACCTCTCAATCCATCGAACTCAAAAAAAATATTATATATTTATAAGTATCCGGAGGCTAAACAAACCCATATCCAAAATCATATCGCCTTCGTTATCCCCAGAAAGCTATAATATCATATCACAAAACATTCCTAATCAAGTCAAATAGAATTTAGGACACGATAAAATAATATTCAGGTCACCAAACTCTAACAGTCATACAATTACAGCACTCGTGTTCGTCTCCCAACAATAAGATGTGTGTTTTGCCAGATGAAACTTTCATGAGGGATGGCACTCTGGACACTCCAGTAGACTGGATACCGGGCATGAGAAACATTAGGCTCAAAGACCTCCCAAGCTTCATCAGAACCACAGATCCCAACCACATAATATTCAATTTTTTGCGTACGGAAACACAAAACTGTTTAAAAGCCTCAGCAATCATCTTCAACACTTTCGACGACCTTGAACATCAAGTTTTAGAAGCAATCGCCGCCAAGTTCCCTCACATTCACACCATAGGCCCGCTTTCGTTGCTCAGCTCCTCCTTGCCCAAGACCCAATTGACCTCATTTAGGCCTAGCTTGTGGGTGGACGACACAACATGCCTGGAATGGCTCGATCAAAGAGAACCCAACTCAGTTATTTACGTGAATTACGGATGTGTAACGGTGATGTCTGATCAGCACTTGAAGGAGTTCGCATGGGGGCTTGCAAACTGTAAACACTCATTTCTATGGATAGTCCGACCCGATATCGTAATGGGGGATTCCGCAGTTTTGGCTGAAGAATTTTGCGAGGAGATTAAGGATAGAGGATTGCTAGCGAGCTGGTGTCCGCAAGAACAAGTGCTGTCTCACCCGTCTGTGGCTGTTTTTCTGACGCATTGTGGGTGGAATTCTATGATGGAAACTGTATGTGCCGGCGTGCCGGTGATTTGCTGGCCGTTCTTTGCAGAGCAACAGACGAATTGCAGATATGCATGTACGGAGTGGGGGATTGGTATGGAAGTTAATCAGGATGTAACAAGACATGATATTGAAGCATTTGTTAAGGAAATGATGGAAGGGGAAAGGGGGAAGGAAATGAAGAAAAATGCTATGGAATGGAAGAAGAAAGCAGAAGCAGCTACTAGTGTTGGTGGGACATCTTATAGTAACTTTGACAGGTTTATCAAGGAGGCTCTCCACCTTGGATGCTAAAAAGGAACCAAATGGAGGCTAGGCTATGCTAATAAATCTTAAGGAGATACAGGCTATAGTATATTGTGATAACTCGTTTTTTTTAATAGTGATACACTGGTATATGGCATTCGTAGTTTGTACCTATTGCTACTTCCCATTATTTACAGAGTAAATGGTGAGTAAGGTTAAAAAAATAGGGACAAATTTTGATTATATATAAAAGCTGCTTCGTAATTTACCATCCTTTGTTGCTAGGCTAAATGAAAAAAATATAATTATATAAATAGCATTTCCTTTCGTCCAAATGATGATCACATTAATATATGAGACTTTACAAACGTATATATTTTAGAGCCTTGTCTTCAGTGTAAAGGGACATTTCTTTTTCTATTTTTTTTTTCTGTGGGTGTTGAGTTGCATTTGAAAAATAAGTAAATGGATACTTATTCTTTACATTTTTTTTTTTTTGGTTATTGTATTGTAACTAAATTATCAAGAAAATGATTAAATTAATAAAATCCACACACTAGAGCAATGGGGTGGTGGCGCAGTTGGCTAGCGCGTAGGTCTCATAGCTTCGAGTTATCCTGAGGTCGAGAGTTCGAGCCTCTCTCACCCCAAATTTTTTTTTTTTTTCCATTTTTCAATTCATTCACTCTTTTCTTAATGTCCATCATTCGTTCACCCTTCATACGATCACACATAAACATCATTTGTTATGCATCAATATATAGAATATAGATAGATATATAATGAACCATTTTATCCCTAATCCTTTTTTATAATTTTAAAATTGTTCTAGTTGGCAGAATTTAGTTTGAGTGTTTTCTTTTCCATATAATTGGTCTCCTGCAGCACCAGGTAAATCATCCATGGTAATTTCATTAGTTATCACTAATCACTGGATAAGTCTCTCTGCTGGTAGAAACCCATCTCTATCCGCTAAATAAAACAAATGATCTCATCTTACCTTTCCTCCGCCCCGTAGCTTGAACGGAATAATGTAATTCCTGCCGTCATCATCTTCACCATTTATATTTCCTTTTGTTTTTTCAACTTGACCATCTTTTCCGTCTAGAATTTATTTGAAAGCGAAGTGCAAACAATAAATCCCAGAAACAGGGTCATTTCAATAAAAGAAATGATGGTAGAACGGTGCTGACATCTTTCAAAATCCTCTAGATCCCAATCATCAGCAACTTGGGAATAGACCTGAAACATAATAACACATGAACCATTCTAGTTACCAACTTACAGTAAACATGAAGATCGCAGCTATAGAACAATTGGAAAACCTGCTAATAACAAATCAAAATTACCAGATAATTAAATCTGATCTGTTCAAATATTTGTCCAATCCAAAAGAATTAACTAATTCGGCGCTCAGATGGAGAACATGATCATCAAAACAAAGATGCTATCAATTTCATTCTTCTTACTTCATTTTATCTCCTTCCTACGAGTCTTTTTATATGGAACAAAATTATCATAAAATTGCATTGCCAAAAAGACCACCACTAATAACATCCTACCCCTCTACACTCCAAGTTGCTACCCATCCCCCCAAGGACCATCATCCCAGAACTGAGAAAAAGGACAAAGAAGAGAGCGAATAAATAGAAGGGGGGAAGAAGGTATGTTGTTCAAACAGCTTAAATGCCTTATTTCCTCCCTTTAACATGCACTGGATCCTCTGAGAAGTCAGTCCATTCTCGAGGGTAAGATGGCGGATATCAAATTGATGGGGATATATATAAATGGGTGTACCATCCGCCAGCTACCTCCTGCTTGTCGCAGCCTTGCCCTTGCTGAGATTGGCAAGTTCCTCAATGAGCTTTCTCTCTTCACTGCTCAACCTTTTTGGGATCTCGACTTGCACTCGGACCAACTGATCACCTCTCATGTTGCTTTTATTCAATAGCGGAACACCTTTCTTTGCCATCACCAACGTTGTGTTAGGCTGTGTACCAGGTGGGATTTTCAAATCAACCATGCCATCCACTGTTGGAACCTTGATTGTAGTACCCAAAATAGCATCAATGTATGACACCTTACAGCTATATAGGATGTTGTTGTCATCACGTTTAAGTACAGGGTCCGGTATGACTTCAATCATTACAAAGAGGTCGCCTGGGGCTCCACCTCGTCTTCCAGCATTACCTTCAGATCGAACCCTTAAACGACTCCCAGAGTCCACCCCAGCTGGAACTTTCAAGCTTATCCGCTTCGTCCTCCTTACCCGACCATCACCAGAACATGCAGTGCAAGGGGTGGATATCTCCCCGGACCCGCCACAAGAAGAGCAAGTCATCACCTGTTGAAAAACACCTAATGGAGTCCTTGCTGATGAGATAACCTGGCCCTGCCCCCCGCACGTGCTACATTTGGTAGGGGTGGTCCCTGGTTTAGCACCTGAGCCATTGCAGGTTCCACATGTCTCCAATCGGGTTATCTCAATTTCTTTTTCAACCCCAAAAACTGCTTCATTAAACTTTAAAACAAGGTTGTAGTACTCGTCCTCGCCATCAATTACTCTACTCCTGGAACTCCTGCCCCCCATGCCGCCCATACCCCCCATACCACCCATGCCTTCAAAGAGCGACTCGAAAATATCAAATGGGTTGCTGAAATCCTGGCACAGGAAAACCAAGAGTCCAATCAGAGAGTAGATGCGAAAAAACCAAACCAAATAAAGATTCTGAAAGCATTTTCTTTTATCATTATTGGAGACCTACTCACCCCCATGCCCATACCAGCACCTTTTAGTCCAGCTTCCCCATACTTGTCGTATAAGGATCGTTTCTCATCATCTGACAAGACCTGCACAAGTAGTTTGCCGATAAAACCATTTGTTTTCCGCATAGTAATCAAATTGTTGAAGCTAAATCATTAATCAAAAGAACTTTTACCTCATATGCATTGCTTATTTCCTTGAATTTCTGCTCTGCATTCGGTTCTCTGCAGCACAGAACAGAATATTTCAAGAAAGAAATTAAAAAAAAAAAGGATCTTCATAAAAAAACAAGCGATTGGCAATTTGATAAAGAATGCCATTCTCTTCCAAACAATTGAAACAACAGCCACGGAGGGGGAGCTTAGAGCAAATCAATTGTTCAGATATGACCCACATGAGGCCTACTAAATAGTAAGAGTTTGCCTACATCAACAGGCTGCCTTCATGAGAGAAGCTCATAATAATATGCATCAGCCATATATCATACATGAAAAGTAAAGTCTGGAAGAGATGAAGGTCATTAATATATTATGCCTGCTTCACTTCTCAGAAGCAAAAGCTATAAACATTAAACATTTGGAATGGACAACCCTGATGATATTAACTATATACAATCAAGAAAAGACTGTTTGACTCACTTGTTTACATCTGGATGATAACTCCTAGCAAGCTTTCGATAAGCTACAAGATGAAGAGTACACAGAAAAATCGTATTAGTGTAAGTATACAAGCAGGCTATGCAAAAACAATTCTTCAAGTTCAGTACAACACGAGACAGAATATGATAATTAATCAAAATAGATCTTCATGTTTCTTATTTGGTTTGTTATTAATCACATGGTGCAATGGGTATATTTATAGATTTTTACCTTTCATCTTTTTCAGACTTCCTATGGAAGAATTCTTCCAACAATTGCAAAGCTATCAATTTCATCAATTTAGACAACAATTTCAATTCCAAGCTTTCCTTCAGTGGACAGATACATTAAGCAAGTGGGGAGCACAAATGGAACAGTGAATATGGTAAACAAAGGTTTTGTAATGCCAATTTAAGTAAAATTACTGTTATTTTGTTAACTAAGAGTATGGACTAAATTATTATTAAACCATCCCAGACAATTTTTGACAAGCAAAATGACAAAAATAATCCTCCCTCGCCTTTATGATACAAAAAAAAAATGAAAAAAAAATGTAACTACATAATAATAGATGTATTACTTCTTCAGCTTCCTCTCAACTTCCTCTCCAGTGTGTTACGTTCATGCCTTAACCTAACCTTTTGACTTCTTAACTTCTCACATGTTATATCCTCGTGCATGTAGTGCATATATCTACCCAGTAATAGCTAAAGGAGGTTAGTTATGTGATTTTAAATCTTTTGAGTTAGATACCAGTTATGTATTCTTCAAATAATAGGTAATACATTAGAAATTTTCCCTTTGGAAGCGATCAGACCAAGGTTCGATGTAAGTCAATAATTCAGAAAGAGCTGTTTACACACTGGATATATGGTATTCTGCAAGCATATAACTATTAGGATATAAAACAAGTGAATTACCTTAACAGAGCCACAATAGGATTTAAATACATTCATAATCTTGAAATATATATATATATATATATATATATATATGACAAGAAAAAAACCACATACTAAATCTAATACATGTGTTATAGAAACAAATACTGCATCTAATAAAAGGCAAGCTAATACCATATCTTGTAGGTTTATAAACAATATGACATCACACAACATAGTAAACTAAAGTACAATGCTTCAGCCCATCATTTATCTACACCTTCAACATTTCCCTCAATATTTTCAGAAAGTATGAACCATTATTATTTTGACACAACATAAAAGTCAAAAGGTCTCTGGAAATTACAATTACTTTGCTCTACTACCACCTATGAGAAAACTTGAAGTTGGCTGCCACATTGTTGCAGTCCCCCCCTCTTGCTACAACCACTTCACATAGGGATGGCAACAAAGCGGGTTTGGGACGGGACACCCCTATCCCATTCCCGTCCCGACAAATTTAATCATTGCCCATACCCGTCCCAAACCCGGAATGGGGCGGGGTACCTAATCCCATCACCATTAAAGAACAACCTTAAAAATCCCATCCCCAACTTGTCTTGGCCTGGATAGGCGTTATTGGGACGGAGTACTATCAGGTCACTGCGGCGGGGCGCACTCATCACTACGGCGGGGCGCTTTCATTTTTTCTCTTTCGTTAAAAAAACACAGAAGATTTTCTCAATCAAAAAGCAAAAGCTTCCATTTTTTCCCGTCTTCGAGGACCAGAAACATATTTTTTCGGTCAAAAAGAAAAAACTTCCATTTTTCCCTTTCGTCAAAAAACAGAAACAGATTTTTTCAATCAAAGAGCAAAGACGAGAAAAAAGACTCAGTCTTCGGCATGAGAAAGACAAAAAAGAGAGAAATATTCACCTCAAAGTTTAAGAGCGTGCGCAACAATCTTCACCAATGTCATTGGAAACCCATTCTCAAATGACTACCAAACATTTGATTTCATACCTCAGAAATTGCAGAAATGGCTTTAAAACCCACATATGTCTTCCCTACTTGATTTGAGCGTCATTTGAATCCCACAAATGGCTATAACTATCGTCGGCGACAGCTTCATTTGGAACCCATTCACATATCCTAACCGCCTTAGTGAACCTAGATGAAAATGAGAATTTATATGCTAAAGATATCTTGGGTAATTTGAAATAAAACAAGGGCAAAGTGGTAATCAAATATCCGGGGTGGGGTATGGCCGGGCACCAATGATTCTGTACCCGAATCGGGGTTTTGATACTGTCCCCAAACCCGCATAATTTATTCCCATGCCCGTCCGAAATGGGGTGGGATGGGGTGGGTTACCTGATTTTATCGGGACATTGCCATCCCTAACTTCACACACTATGGAAGGAAGGAGAAATTCTAGAAGGATAAGTGGTGGAGGGGAGCCCTTGTATGAGTCTTTTCCATCTTTGTATGGAGGTCATTGGAATCCACACTACTCTAAACACCTAAACAATTATGAGTTGCCTATTGAGACTTTTTTCCTCAGGATTACATGATAAGTTGGAGAAGAGGGAAGAAAACAATAGGATGGTCTGGGAAGGCTTAAAGAATGGGGTGTTTATTATTTTGGTTCAATCTCTCCATTCTATTTTGAAGCCAACGTAGTTTAAAGGGGCACAAAATCTCTCTATTCTGTTTTGAAGCCAACATAGCTTGGAAAGGCCAAGGACACATCTAAGGTACAAAGTCTCATAAGTCTTAGACATATATACACGTAAGCAAAGTGAAATTAAACCTAGGAAGCATATCAACTGAAGAAAATATGATCCAAAATCCAATCCAATGAACAAAAAATTTAAGACTAAACATTTATAAGAAACATTCAACAAAAAAGATTAACAAAACTAGATATTCTTAAGTGTGATAAACATAAATTTGAATAATAAAGGTGTAAAGAAGAAAATAAATAAATTAGCCTAGAACTTTAAAAGGTAAAAAAAAAGATATATATTAAAGTGCTTGCAGAAAGGCACACAAAATTACAAATAGAGTAAACAAATTAGCCCAGAAAGCAAGACAAAGAAGCAGAGGAGAAAGAAGGAGCCAGAAGTGTTTATACCGGTTTTAATTTCAGATTTACTCGCATTTTTAGATACCCCAAGAACAGAATAATAATCCTGCAAGAGAAAAATTGTTAGTACCTGAAAATCTGGATACTCAAGCCATTGATTAACAGAATGCAGAGAAAAAATTAACTTGAAACAATAATGAAAGCAACAAAATAACAGATTTCAGAGACCCTCGACAGCCCCATTGTCATCATGAAGCAGAGAAACACAAAAGCATTGTACTTACACTATCAGCTCTAACAGTGAATCGAGCCACCCTACGATTCTGTGAAGTTTGGGATGACCCCGCATAAACGAATGCATGCAAGGAACCATATGAGAATAAGCTTGAACTTGCAGATGCCAAATAGTTGTTCTTGCTTGCAACCCTGCAGACAAGAAAAAAAAAAGCAAAAATAAATTATGCCCTATGTGAGCGAATGCATACATTTAAAATCCTAAATTAACAATGAACAATTGACGAAATAACCCAAAACCCATTTAGCAGCAAATGTGTATCAAAGAGCCCAAGGAAGACAGACAATTAAAACCAATAACTACACATGGCATATAATTAAGAGGCATGTGCTTGGACCAACTATTAGAGGAAATCAGAGATGACATATAGCAAAGTTAAAAGATAATGATCTGATCAAAATAAATCACTAGAAAGGAAAACAATCCCAAAGAATTTGATTCCTATAGAAAACTAATGTTTAACTTAGAATCAAATAAAACCAAGGATAAAAATTTCGGTAATTACGGATATATCAGCAACTTGATCTTATGGAAATATCCACAGAAACTTTGACAGAAAATTTCCATGAGTCAATAATTATTAAAAAGACCTAAAAAATATAAGAAAAAAAAACTCTTATAAATGAAATTCTAAGCATATTTAACATTTTAATTATTGTTTTGGACCATTTGATCAAAAAAATATGGATGGAAATTTTTACGAAAACTATCGATGAACAAACGATTATAATAAGTTCTTAAAATATAAGAAGAATCCTTGCAAATGAAATTATAAGTGTAATAAACATCTCAATATTATTGTGGATCACTTGGTTAAAGAAATTAATTTATGATAAAATTATATAAAAAATATTATTTTATTAAATTTCAATTATTTTTACTATTACAATACAATGATCATTTAGTACCAAAATTTTTAGTAAAATAGCAATTGGAAAATAATTTTACTATTATATATTAATTTTGAATAAGACTTATAAAAAGATTAGGATATGGTAAATGCCATTAGATCTAGGAGGGTACAATCTTTAGTTAAGAGGCAACTGAAATTAAAATAAATATCTTCCCATGTTAAATATTTAACCTAAGTGGTCTGGCAGCACATCAGGTTCGAGAGTCTTCCAGGTTCATTTCTTTTCAAATTTTTTCTTCTTTATTCCTTCCTTTTTCATTTCCTTTCTTCTCCACTGCTACACGCTCCAACCTCTCACAGCAGCGGTCAGCCCCTCGCGGCAGCGGCCAGCCCAGGCCCCAGCAGCAGCGTCGCCAGCACCATCAGCCCCTCCATCGGCGACTACTTCTCCAGACTCTAGCCAAGTCTTCTTTTTTCTTATTTACTTTTCTATTTTCTTCTCTTTTTTCTATTTTTTTCCCATTTCTTCCACCAGCAACTTCCCATAATTTGGACAATACTTCTATGATATTTCGCTGAAAAATCATCATTTCTTCATATTCCATTTAATTTTCGCCAAAATTTCTCTCCCAACTGAAATTTCCTTAAAATTTCTCCGAAATTAACTGACATTTACAGGAATTTCTTCTCTTTGAAATACCTTAGGCATATTTCTTTCCAACCCCACCAAAACTGGAAATTTCGATGAAATTTCCCAAAATTTTCGTCCTTGAATAAAACCCATCTTCACAAGCAAGGAAACTAAGCAAGCTTAGACAGCAGACTGATTCAAAAAGCATCTGTATAATTTTTCCAGTTTCAGCAGTATACTGAGAGAGTACCCAACTACTCCTGGATAGCACCAAATGCCCAGAACTCAAACATAACCTAGCAGCAATTCCGTGTCACTAGCTAGTCACTCTTTAGCGTTTCCATGAATCAACTAGATACCTATATTCTATGATGCCATAGATCATGAATGAAAAACGACCAAGAAATTACGGTAGGGAGAATAAATATATTTCATCAAGCAGCAACTGCCCAGAACCAAGAAAAAATTAGCTTTACTTAGTGACACAATGCTTTAAGATATTATTGCCCCTTTCATTTAACACAAGAGAAGCCATCAATCACCTCAACTCCTAACATTTGATGGCTAAACAGATTAAACCCATAGGAATATACCAAAACCTACATAAATAACTCCATTGACATAGCTAAACTGACAAGCAAGAAGGGAAAATTAAACTGAGAATATTGTTTTGTTTATAAAATTATTTTTTCCCACCACAGGGACTTAAAAAACTACCACTTCCAGATTGTTCTTCTCTTTCTGATAGGGAAGGAAACTCGGATTATTGGATAATGAAAATTAATGCACAGAAATCATTGTCTATAGCTTATAGGTAACGAAAATGTCCTCAGGGGTTCAACTGGGTCAAAGGTAGAATCCATTTGACTTATATTAAGGAACTTTGTAATCATTTCAAACCATGCTCATCACACAATGAACCTAAAAGGACAGAATAGATTCTCTAGATTGCATGCATTCTGATCCCAGAGGTGGCAAACCCATTTATGGTATATTGACAGAATGTGGATTCTTCAATCACAGAAGAAAGTCAGCCAGCATTTCTAACAGATGAGTAGTTAATAGAGGCTTAGACATTCCGACCTGCTTGCAATATATCACAATGCAAAAAATATGACACAACACATCAACCCAAGTCATAAAAAGCCCAAGCCAGCAGATGTCTATCCTGTGAAATTAAATAGCATTTATTTATGTCTCTATGAGTAAACAGTTGAACTGGAATGCTCACCCATGATTGGATCTTGGAAGCTTGTTTGTGATGGAAGATCTCAGCATAAACTGAGGACGAATGCCCCATTGAGCAGTCCAGGTAGTTCCACACGGTACAATGGCCATCCAATCTGTTGTCAGGCAAGGCGTGTGCTAATCAACAAGTTATCACCAGTATCATTTGAAACTGTTTGCACACAACTCATAATTTGACGTACATTGCAAATATATGTATCATATATGCAGCAAATAGGAACAGATTGTTGCCCTATTCAAATGAATTAATAAGACTGTATGACTAAAGAGCAACAAGCATTTGAGAGTAATTTAGCATTTATAAAAACAACTGACTTTGCTTTATGACTAAGAATCCTTTTCACTACAGAAGCATCACTGGAAAGGCTGACGAACAATTATAGAACAGAAGGGCCATAGATGTATAGTTGAATAAAGGGAGAATAAACCAGACAGCTCTTTGTTTAAATGGTGATTAAGGCAGATCAACATATGATGTCCTCAAAACTGCCAAATCAAAACCAAATAAAATCAAGAGCAAATACAATAAGAAATACAAATTTATTGCTAATTGATATGCATATTGACGCCCTTGAGTCTTCGTTGAAGTGGTTAAAGGTCGGGACTTTCTATGATGGAACAACACATCCATATATCTATTTCTAATAAAATAGGATATTGCGCCTTTTCTAATTAGTCTAACACCATCCAACAACTACTTTATAGGACAGGTTTAATCTTTGGTTTGTAAGCCTGTAGAAAACTAGAAGGCTCCTTTCCATGAAAATTCAATATTTGCTTTGTCTGCATTAATTGGCATCATATTCCCTGTTTTGGTTTTGTTCCCAAAACTGCTGCTCCACGGTCTATAGAAAGGTAATGATTATAATAATTTAAAACTACCGAAAATACTGGTTTCGTGTGGTGCTTTTTTAACTCTTCCGTCCCTTGATTTTGGAAACGATTCGTTCACGTATGCATAACACGTGGAAGCCAACAAACAACGGTAGTATTAATACATGCAGTCACCGGAAAAAAACCGAATTTTCTTTATCCCACCAAAACACCACTAACACTATATCTTGCAAGAGTTCTCAAACATCATCAGATGAGATGTAAGTTTCATTCTCAAACATCATCAGAGGAAATGTGAGTTTCCACCATTCTACGTACTGGAATGATAAACAGAGTTTTCAGCTTTCCTATCTGGACCTGTAGGAAGAAAAATAACACTAGCCATAACCAATTCAATTATTAGAGCTTATGTCAATCTACCTGGTGTGTAAAAGAACAGTCTTTTCCTCACCAATATTCATGTATCAATTCATAAGCCACTGTGGAAACCAGACACCGTAATGGAAATACACTCAATACACATCACCATCAACAAAAGCAACCAAAATGCATAGTCACTCTAATTGCCCCTCTTGAACTCTATTCATATTACTCTACTCAGGAATCTGAATTGTAGGTTATTAGGGTTCCGCACCAACAAAATGGAGCAAACAAAAAATCTTCAAAGGAGAACAGATAAAGAAAAACAATCGCAACAATCAAATAGGAAAAACTAAATAATCAGCAAAAGTTTTTAAAAACAAAACAAAACAAAACGGTAAAAAATTCAACACATCAATTGGCAAAATCTTTCAGATAATCAAGAAGTAAATCACGGAAACTCCCAAACAGAAAGAAAAAGATAATAGAATCAGGGAATTTAGATAAAAATCGGGGAGCGACTGACCTAGAACACGGAGAGAAGCAGAAATGGGAGACGAGGCTGATTCTTCTCCTTCTTCTTCTCCGAATCCCAGTCACTCGGCCCGCTCTCACTACCTCGCTTCTCTATGAGAAACGTTGAGGTAGGTTTTGAAAGAGAGGGAGAGAGGGGGTGTTCGGTGAGGTGAGTTGCAGAAGAGGAGTCCACGAGGATGAGGCTGTGGAAACGTTACGTTCTGGTTCCAATAGAAATGCCTGTCTGTTCGAGCTGTTCCTCCGCGTGTATTACATTACAACTTAACGGGTAATGTTTACCTGTCCCCCCAACCCTAACCCTTGTAATGCGTCACCTCTTTCTCCGCCGTAGGGTTTAGAATCTACGTCTCAAGTTTTAAAAAGGTGGGATGAGATCAAAATTGTCGACTACGGGCCCCAATTGGGCTCCGTGACTTGGCCTCATATCAACTAGAGTGCGGATATTTTCGTTCGAAGCCTCTACTGCAATTTAGGTGGCGTTTGTTTTTGACATCTTTGGCCAAATAGCACTGGTGTTAGCGTTTATTTATTTTAAATTTTTCGCATTTTATTAACGAAATTTTTTTAAAAAGTTACGAATTAAAAAGTGAAAATATTTGACTTTTACGATCGAGGAAAAAGTCGTTTATAATAAAAATAAGAAAAATTTAGCAATTCTTGATGAAGAAGAGTTAGCCATTATCTGTATTAGGGATAGCAGCGGGGGTTTGGGACGGGGCGGTCCCATCTGGCCGGCTCGTTTATTACACCGATTTTTGGCTTGTACCGTTTAAAAAATTAAATAGAGCAGGTGGAGATGGAAAATTCTGCTTCCTTAGTTTACATTTTATTTTGTTTTTATATTTTATTTTAATTTTTTATATTTTCTTTTATTTTTATTGTATTAAAATTAATTTTTCATAAAAATAAAAATATTATGATTTTATAAATTATTTATTAAAAAACATTATAATAATAATTATTATTTTTATTAAAGTATAAAAATAAAATAATAAAAAATTATTTTAAAATATAATCGGTAGAACTGTGTTATTATTATTTTGGATACGTGGTTCGTATTAACTACGTTTAGATTAGTTCTTGCGAAGCGATTTATTTGCTTCGATTCGGCTTTATTTTAAATGAAGCTTAGTTAGTCGTTCTTGACTTTCGAGATTTTCGTAAAAATCTTCGTCGTAGCGTGACCGACTTATCGCGAGAAAATCGGAAATTTTTTTCGCTTGTCTCGAGTCGGCTGAAAGCTTGCAGGTTCTTAGATTTGAGAGGCAATTTAATAAGCGGTCTCTGTTTCGTCGTCAGAGATACAGAATTTCCCAAGGAACTTCGCGAGCTATGACAATTTATTATTGTTATTAACATTTTGTCATTTTAGAAAATTTCTAATTTTCTCGGGTTTGGAAGTAACAGAGAGGAGAGGGAGAGGGTGGGAAGAGAGAGGAGAGATACTGGGCAGTCTCAGTTTGAGAAAATAATACAAATCAGTTCGCGATAGAAATTAATTCAAATGTGTCATTAAGCGAGGCAGTGCAGGAAACTTCAAAATGTCTGTCAAATGTTCTTAATACTCTTCATTCTTACCAATACAAAAAATAAGCAACAATATAATCTTTGTCAAGTCTTGATGTATTAGTACAAAGTTATTCGGCGTTAAGCAAAAAAACCGACACACCTTAGTAACCAAAACATGATTTATAAAATTTAAAAAATCAAGTAAAATATTATTCTTATTATAAATGATTCACTGATAATTATGAATAACCACATATTTATCGGTATTATAAGTGATTAATTGATAATTGTGAATAACCACATATTTATCGATGAATAATTATTACGGTATTAATGACTGTAACACTATATATATGGGTTTCTAGAAGAATAAAAATACAGTTTTCTTTTTCAGTGCTCTACTGTGCTCTAACTACCATGCTTTTTATCTTTTAGCACGTTATCGGCCACGAGAACAGCAATCGCAAAGTCGGCTTCGAATCCAAGCTGGTTATCGGACGATATTCTGAAATCATAAAACAAGAAATGTACATTTGATTTCGCTAGTACGAAATTTTTTTTTTTGAAAATTTTTTTCGGACTTCAGTTTTAGAGTTAAAAGCACGAAGCTTAAACTGCATTTGTAAAGAAACCGACTCAGAAGCTACGTTTGAAATATTGAGCGATCTTGAAGATGAAGAAAAATTATTTTCTTTTTGAAATCGGTCGAAGCACAACGTGCGGAATGTTGAACTTGAATCTTGAAGAAGAAAAAACAAAAATGTTTTGTTATTTGATTTTGAAAAAAAATTTTGTTATAAAAGGGGTGGTTATTTCTAAACAAAATTTTAACTGGCAGATTTGAACCCGATGTTCGGTTTTAATATTACACCAATTACCACTTAAACTCAATTATATTATTATTAAATACATCTCAAATTATAATTTCCTTCTATATATATATATATATATATATATATATATATATATATATATATATATATATTACTTTATTAATATAGTGTTAATTATTTTAGGCTTGGAAAATGTCAGATATCCAGCTGTTCTTTGTACTTGATATTTCGGGTAAATTATTTATCTTGGATCTTGGATGTTAATCGAAACTGGATCTTATGAATCTTGGAAATATGTCAAAGAAAGGAGGAAATCACAGCATGCTGCGGGATCACGCTAAGGCCTTAATATTCCTTCGCCATCATGTGTGATGAAGGCACGAAGAAGTGAATATCCCAACGGTTAAGGATCATTGATCATACGAGCAGTTTGAAAGAGCGATATGATTATCAAAAAGGCCAGTAATTCTTAGAGAAGGCCCGTTATGATTGGCTTAATTTATGACTACAAGATTTCCAGTCGGTTAGTGACTCTGACTTCGGCCTTGTTCAAAATTAGTTCTCAGTTGAAATTATGTGGAGAAAAGATTACAGATGAGGACATGCTTGAGAAAACATACACCACTTTTCATGCCTCTAATGTGTTCCTGCAACAGCAATATAGAGAGCGCCGTTTTACCAAATATTATGAGTTAATTGCATGTCTCCTTGTAGTTGAGCAGAATAATGAACTGTTACTGAAAAACCATTAATCTCGCCCTATTGGATCTATACCATTGTTTGAAGCCAATGCTACAATTCAAGTTAATAGACGTGGGCATGGGCGTGGGCATGGATATTATGGACAAAGTAGGAGCCGTGGTCTATGAGTAAGCTATAATTCTTAGGTCCCGAGGTAATTATAATCAATCTCAAGCAAAGAACAATACCTCAATGACTAGAAATTGAATCATTGAGGAAAAATTATATGGAAAATGATAGTGCCACATAACAAAAAGTTTATGGTATGAATGTTCTACGAGATGTGGAATGCAAGGTCACTAGTCTCGTACGTCGATGCAATTTAGCGTTTGGTTGACGCTTTATCGGGCTCAGCGAAAGGAAAAGACAAGCGAGTGAAACAAATTTTATTGATGGAAAAGACACTATGGATCATGATGATCATTTCTTTGATGATGATGGTGCAGTACCTTTGAAACATTTTGATGTTTTTGATTTTTTTGAAGATCAAAGTGGAAAAATTGACCATTTGATTGGGATGACAATGTGTGCTATGATTGCGACATATGATTATCTTGTTACTTTTTTATGTTATTTTATTTTCCATCTTTGTTTTTCCATAATTACTCTATAATCACGAACTTTGATTTTCTATCTTAATTTGTTTTATTTGAACATATATGGATCCCTCCTCAGAATTGATCAATTATATGCCATCTGTTGGTGATGCATGTCTTGATATATGCCCACGGCCTACGATCTTGTATGATAAAATATTGGAAACTTCACACATTAAGCTCAATCTAATGTTCATACTATCTCGGAGTCCTGATGCTTTGATTAAAGGCTCAGCAAAGCCACCATTATTCTAGAAAGGCACTACATTACAAATTGAAGATGCCCTTTATTTAATAAATCTAGTAAAAATTTACTCAGTTTCAAGATATTCGCGGGAAATGGATATCATATTGAAACTATGAATAATGATGCAAATGAGTATTTACTCATTACTTCTATTATTTATGGGCAAAAATGTATCTTGGAACAATTGCCTTCTTTATCATGTGGGTTATATCATACAACTATTAGATTTGTTGAATCTTATGCTGTCATGAACAGTTCCAATAAACTCGATACATTTACTTCAGCATATAGTGCTTGGGCATCTCGAAATTTCCATGATGCGTCATATAGTTCAAAATTCTAATGGGCATCCATTAACAAGCTGACAAATTTTAGTAATTGATGGTTATACTTGTGCTGCTTGTTCCAAAGGTAAATTAATTATTAGACCATCTTTTACAAAGGTTACCTTTAAATCCCTCGCTTTTCTAGAGCATTATTCAACTGGGATATTTATGGGCACATTCACCCGCTAATGGACCTTTTCGTTATTTATGGTTTTTAATTCTTTGTGTGTCCACTTGATGAGACCACTATGTAGCATTCTTTCTAGTAGAAATGTTGCCTTTGCTAGGTGTGACTCAAATAATTGAGCTCAAAAGTCTGATTCCTTAATTACCACACATCAAGACGAATTAGACTTACGATAATCTTTGAGATGAATTCTCATCTCAGGCAATTTCACTTGCTTATTTGTATGTATGTTGACGCTAAGATGTTCAACATCTTGTTGCTCATGTTCATTCTCAGAATGGGTTGGTTAAATCTTTTATCAAACGTCTGCAATTGATTGCTAGACTATTACTTTTGAAACCCAAATTGCCTATATCGGCATAGGGACATGCTATTATGCATGCCGCAAATTTAATTCGCCTTCGTCCTACAACCAATCACGATTTATCACCATTACAACTTGCTAAAGGTTATCAACCTAATATTTCGCATTTGCGAGTTTTTGGTTGCGTTGTTTATGTTCCAATTGGCCCCACACATCGACCTAAGTTAGGTCCTCAACGCCGTCTTGGTATTTATATTGCCTTTCATTCTGCATCTATTATAAATTATATCGAGCCTCTTACGGGGGAAGTTTTTACTGCTCGATTTGCAGATTGTCACTTTGATGAAAATCTTTTCTCGCCATTAGGGGGAGATAAGCCAATTCCAGAAGAATGACGAGAAATTACATGGAATGAGTCATGTGATGCCCCCAACCCGGCACTCGGTGTCATCATTTTTTTTTCCATTTTTTTTTATAAACTTATAGTTTTTAAGCTTGTTCAATCATATAATGTTAAACACTTAACTTGTACTATATCCTGTAGCAGCGGATTACAAAATATTTACAAGCTCCATATATGGAAGTGTTCAACATTTACAATATTTACATTACTTCATTTGTTTATTAACAACAAAAGGATATTACATATACAAAATAGACAAGAGTCTTAGTGAGAACTAATGATGTGTTGACCTTGGGGCGATGCGGATAATCGTCCTCTTGCCTCTGCCAGTACTGGATGGCAGTCTTTAAGCTTTATGCTTAGTGGGAATAACTTCGTGGACGACCACTAATAAGAGTCATCTCACTTTACACATTTACATATACATATAACATATCATATACTTATGTCATATTCTATACTTGTCATATACACATGTTTATATACGTTCCATACATATAATTTACACATGCTTATGCAATCTTATACTTTCTTATCATATCATGTTTCATTTCAGGTCATTTACATTTTTCTTCTTGTTCTTGTCTGACATGCACTTGTCCTTTGTTTACATATCATCACATAACAATCTTGTGCTTCGTATCGTGTCGTGTACTTTTATCATTTTTGAATTATTTGCATATAGTTGTCATTTGTTTTATGTTTCATGTCTGCATAAACCTTAGAAGTGGATAAAGGAAACTATAAGGGCTTGAAGGCGCTGTACTCACTATATGAAACAGTGGTCTCACTGGGCAGGAGGCGGTATCATTATGCGGGTAATGACCATCAAGAACTGAGCACGTAATGACCTAACCAGGCCGTGATCGGTATCTTTGCCAGACTTGTTTTTCCCATAGGCATCCCCGTCTCTTTATCTCGGGTTCATGAGACAATCCATGTGTATTTTATGTTCGGTACATATCTCGTATTCCCAGAATAATTATTGTCATCCGTGTCGTATGCGATATTTGTCGTTTATTAATATCTTTCGTTTTTAAGTATGCGTTATATCATGAATAACTATGGTTACCATGTATACTTATAAGGCTTTCTTATGAAGTTCATAATATAGACCATTATGGTTACCAGCGGGACCCTACTGACTTTCATGATTTCGAGACTAATATGAGTTTCAATTTCATCATACTATATATGGCTGGATTCTTGACTGTTGGGCTTTCCATGAGTCGAAAACTAACGAGTTCGGACCAGAAGAGTTACTTAGCCGTTCGAGAAGTTAGGAGTCACACACATAGTATCAATCTAGCCGACCAAGGCCCTATCGGCCGGCGGCTCTGGAAAAACCTAGCTTTGTTGGGGTTATATTCACCTCTTGTCCTCCAGCATATGATTGAATCTGCCGGACTATTGACTTTCCATAGAGTCAGTTTAGACGAAGAAGTTATGAATCATCCAGTTGGAGCTGACAATCGAGAAAAATGACAATTGTGTCCCACCAGTCTCTTTGCACACCATAGTGTGCTGCTCCACTTTGGATGAATTTCTGAGCCTAAAGGGTTCAGAATATGGATATACCTATTTCAAGGATATATGTTATCCTATAAGTCTAGTTTACCCAGAAATTTGAATCACTTAATTCGGATGAGTGATGACCAAGTTATGGCCAAAACAAAAACATGAGTTTTGGATAAGTTTTGACAGTATCTCCCCTAAAACCCTAATATGTCCTTAATACAAATATTCCTTAATTAAGGATTACAATCAACCAACCTAAGATCGAAGATGAACCCAAAACAGAAACTGAATCACACGGAATTCCAAATTCCATGGAATCGATCCCCAGATTTGTAGAGAAATGTTCATACAAAAATCATAGCATCCTTACTAGTGTACAAAAATCCATATAAAATCCATGTGCATAAGCCATACTTCCCATACCTTTTGCTCTTCTCTTCCTTCTTCTTCCTCTTCTTCTTCTCTTATTTTCTCTCTTCTTTGCTCCAAACGTGAAGCCCCCTAGAATGTGAGACCAAATTTGGTCTTTATCCCCTTTTGATATTTTTAAATTTTCCTTTATTACTTTATTGTCCTTATACTCTCTTATTTGCAGCAATTTTCTTATTTCTATAATGACATATCCTCTTCTCATATTATGCCTTTCATATCCTTTTTGAAAAATTACTAGTATACCCTTGTATCTTGTACAAATTATAGGTTTTCGAAATTTTCTTACTTAGCAAATTATAATTATGAAAAATTCAAATTATACCTACAAAATACCCTAAACATGTTATAAAATTGTTAGGGCATATTTTGGGGTATTACAAGTCATCTTTATCTCACCTTGATCCTCGTACAAAGCAATCTGAACTAGAAGTTCAGAAAATAGTCGTTCTGAGGTCTTGCGAATGTGCTGATGCTTTTATTGATTCGACAAAGTTACAAAATCACATATCCGTGCCAAATATCCTAGTGAGGATTGAAATCCCAACAAGAAAATACAAAGCAGCATGACAAATGAACCTAAACCACGATTAAAACGTGGAAGACCTATTGGCTTCAAAGACACAATCCTAGAAAAAGGAAAAGTGCTATATCTATGACTCCTGAAGAGCATATAACTGTTAAGCCCCAAGTCGATGAACAAGTAGCCCCTGCAAAGTCTTGATCGAGTTATCTCTTAATGATGTCTTAGGTACATATGATAGAAGTCTCTATCAATTATACATGAGGGAAGAATATGGGATGAATACTACCATTATAAATGATGCTTTTTTATTTCCAAGTGGCTATGGACATCATAGAAATGATGAAGATCAAGAGCCGCAAAATGTGAATGAATGTTGACATCGAAGCGATTAAATTTAAAATGGAAGAAGCGATCAAAGCCGGAAATTAAGATCACTAGCTAAACGAGGTATTTGGACGATGGATTCAAACACCTACAAATATACAACCTGTTGGATATCGATGGGTCTTTGTATGAAAGCGAAATGAGAATAATGAAATAATGCGATATAAAGCACGCCTTGTGGCCCAAGGTTTCTCACAAAAACTTGGAATTGACTATGAGGAGACATATTCTCCGTAATGAGCATAATCACATTAGATGTTGATAAGTTCTCAGTCGGAAGAATTTGAAATATGCGTCGATGGATGTAGTCACAACATATTTACTATGGATCTACAGATCATAATGTAGCATGAAAATCCACGAAGGATTCACATTGCACGAAGCAATGAATTCAAAACCCGCAGGACATGTATTCAATCAAGTTGCAAAGATCTTTATATGGATTAAGCGGTATGGTTGAATGTGGTATAATCATTTAAGCGATGTTACCGAGAAGGATATGTGAATAATTCAATTTGTCCATGTGTTTGCATTAAAAAAACAGAAAATGGATTGGCAATAATAGCAGTATATGTAGATGATTTAAATTTGATTGGGACTACTGAAGAGCTCATCAAAACAACCAACTATTTAAAGAAGGAATTTGAGATGAAAGATCTTGGGAAAACAAGATATTGTCTTGGCCTGTAGATCGAGTATTGTTTGAATGGTGTATTGATTCATCAATCATCATATATAGAAAAAGTCCTGAAACGCTTTTATATGGATAAATCACATCTCCTTAGTTCCCCCATGGTTGTTAGGTCACTTAGGTAACTAAAAGTCCCATTCGACCTAAGGAAGAAAATGAAGGTTGCTGGTCTTGAAGTACCATATCTTAGTGCAATTGATGCACTAATGTATCTTGCAAATTATACTCAACCTTGGACCTTGCTTTCTCCAGTTAATTTATTAGTAGTACATCTGGCTCTCTAACTAAAACCTTTGGAATGGGAATCAAACATATATTGAGATATCTTCGTGGGATAAGTGACATGAGATTATTTTATTCCAAAGGCTTTATGGAACCCTGGAAATTGCCCAGCTATGCGGATCACGAAGATATCTTTCGGACCCTCTGAGGATTCGATCCTGAAATAATAGGATATATATTTACTTATGAAAATACTGCAATATCCTGGAGATCAGTTAAACAAACGATGGTGGCCACCTCCTCTAATCATTCAATAATACTTGTGATCCATGAAACTAGTAGAGAACGTGTTTGGTTGAGATCAATGATACAACCCATCAGAGAATCATGTGGATTATCTTCTATTAAGAATAATCTAACCTTATTATATGAAGACAATGATGCATGTATTGTGCAAATCAAATGAGGATATATTAAAGGTGATCGAACTAAGCACATTTCGCCAAAGTTCTTCTACACTCATGAACTTCAAAAAGATGGTGAAATTGATGTGCAACAAATAAGGTCTAATGATAATCTAGTAGATTTATTTACTAAAACCCCGCCTTCTACAACATTCAAGAAACTTGTACGACAAGTTGACATGTGTCGGCTTAAAGATTTTCAAATTGAAAAGTTGAAGACAATATAGTCATGTCACTACCAGGGGAGTATGAATAAAGATGTTAGATGCATCTTGTACCCTTACGTCCAGGTTTTGTCATTTGGGTTTATTAGCAAAGTTTTTTAATGGCGATTACACTAACAATCTAGTGATGGTCATTTAAGGGGGAGTGTTATAAATGATTCATTGATAATTGTGAATGACCACACATTTACCGGTGTTACAAATGATTCATGATAGCGGCGGAATGACCACATTTCACCGTTGAATAATTAATATGGTATTAATAGTAGCAACATATATATGGTTTGGAAGAATGAAAATACACTTTTCTTCTTGAATTATCTTTATTATCTTTTTTTTCTCTTCTTTATCTTTCAACAATTCTTTTTTTTTTTTAAATATATAATTTTATTGATTCAAACTAATAATACGTTCGATAAAAACACATAATCAAATTCGTTAAAAATTTTAGAGTAAGACATAGCATGCAGGTTAATAACATAATGAATAGGCTCAAAGCATACAAATTTGATAATCTTATAATGACTATAATATACATGACTTTAGTTCTGTAATATATTGACGAACATGGTTTGATTTGTTGTCTCTATTTGATCAAATATGATTCTGAATTTGAATTGTCTACGCTTGCTTAGTAAACGCATTCTGATAAGGCAGCGAAAACCCTGATGGTTTACCAAGACAACACAACCACAAGCTGCAACAAGTCAATGACAAAATAACAAAAAAGCAAATTAAATATTACTCAATTTTTTTTTAGAGAAAATTAGTATTAAAATCCTAAACTTTCATGACTTTTGCATTAAAATCTTGAACAAAAATTTGCTTTTCAAATATAGAAACCTTCATAAATTTTGTTTTTATATCCCAGCAAGACTCTGAACCTCTATCATGCCTAACGTGGCATGAGGAAATGATGTCGTTTTGATACTAGATCTACAATTAAAATGAAAGTTAGAAATATAAAAACAAAATTCATGAAATTTGTTATATTTAAAAGCAAACTTTTTGTCCAGAATTTAAATGCAAAAGTGATGAGAGTTTGAGATTTTAATACTAATTTTTCTTCTTTTTTTTTTTTAAAAAAAAGATAAATTGATGATTCATGTTAGCAATACAATCGATAGAAACACATAATCAAAAGTATTAAAAAATTTAAAAGATGATGAAACATCTAGGTTAATAGTAAAAATGATCGGCCCAATGCCTACACATTTGATAATTTAAAATTGCCTACAAATATCTAAAATTTTAGATCTGCAGCATACTGATAAGCAGAATTTGATCTAATGACTCTTCAGATCCAACTTTGTCATTGAATTGCCAAAATGAAAACTTACGAAGAAGTTGACTATTGATGACAAAACTATTGGTCGCAACAAGTCAAGGACAAAATACACCACAGCAGGTTGGCGACAAAAATATGCCACAACGTGTTGGCGACAAAAACACAAAAAAAAAAAAAAAACAAAGGAAAAATAACAACAAACTCAGATCGGTGTGGAAGAAACCATTTTATTGGAAAAGAAACTAAGGAAGAAACGATGAAATTTGTGATTTTAGACCAAAAATGACAAAAAAGAAGAAGAAGAAAAATCACCCCTTATGTCTAACAAAGAAGCGCTTAAAAGAGATAGCAGTGAAAAGGGCGGGTAAGGCTTCCAGATGTTGAATTGCTATTGATTCGTGTGCCCGATGCGGTTATACTGAATACGACAAAATTTATAACCTAAATTCCTCACCTACTACATGCGGTAACATAGCTACTACGGTATAGTAACTAAGGAATTGGCTCACGGGGATTGGTTTTCTTCGTTTAAATGATTTGCGGTTGGCTCAAAAAGGTGAATTTCACTTTGGATTAGGGGTGTTGTAAAAACAGTGGAGGTGAATGGTTTGCAGGCTGAAAATAAACTGAATTAAAAATATGAAAAAGAACTCCTTGAAGCATCAGGCTACTGGGGTTGAGGTCCTAGGATAAATGAGAAGTTCTCCGGTCCTTTTCCTCGCGTCGGGGAGGATGACCTATAGTCATTTCCTGAATCGGAACTTCATTTGGCTATCAAAACTGAACCCTAATAATTTTTCCTTTTGAAATATGGCATTTAATGAGCATAAATATACAGGACAATAAATCACATCCACTAATCCTACTCTGATGAATTAATAGAAGGCAACTAATGAATCCTGATGATCTGCAGAAGTAAACATCCAACGAACCCTAAAAAGCTTGCCAAATACAGGTTAATCAAGGTACATTTAAGAGATTTAAACCTAGGGTGAGAGATGGAAACATAAATGACAATAAATACTTACATTTAAAACAGAGAACCAACATTTTACCTCAAAACCCTAGCCCAGTAGCCCTCCTCTTCAAGGATGGAGGGAGTTTAGCCAACCATCCCTTGAGTTGTCATCCTCAAGGGGTGTTTGGCAGTTGAGAAAATAGAAGAAAGTGAGAGAATATAAAGCAAAAGAAGAAAAACGGGAAAACTCTCGCCCAGCAATTGTGTATTTAGCAAGGCAAAAATCAAGATCCTTCTATAAGGTCTCATTTGAGCTTATATAGTGCTCAAATAAGAAAAAATACAACAATGCCCTCAATACCCATTATACATGAAGGGAAAAATCACAAAAAAGAAGTCAAATGGGAGGTCAACGGAGCAAAAAAAAAAAAAAAACAAGAAAATGTAGAAGCATTTTTCGCGCAGATAAAAAATTTCGCACGGTCACTAATTTTGCCAGTCTGAAATTCGCAGTGCGAAATTTTCGCACCATACATAAGCTACTCGATTTTCAGCCCAGCACTACTGCTCTTCTTTTCTTTTGGTTTCTGATCTACAATGCTGAGTTCGACTCGAATTCTATGTGCTTGGATCAACTCGACAAATTTGGCATAAATAGCTTGCAAAAACTACACAATTAGCCGCAAAATGCAATCAGTAGAATAGCCGGGACCTTAATGTGCAAATCGAGTTAATTTGATTGATTAGTACACAAAAAGTGCTCAAAACCTACAATAAATAGGGCTCAAAATATCACTTTTTGGGCACTAATCACTCCCCCCAACCGACACATTGCTAGTCCCTTAGCAATGAAAGAAAGAAAGAGAGAGCAAACAAAATAATAATAAAATTATGTTCTCAAAAATGGAATTTCAAAAAGTATGTGGATGAGTATTACCTAATCCTCAGTAAAAATTACAGAAACCCTACGATAATAATCAAAGAGAGATTGAATGCCATACGAGTCGACCTTCAAAAAGAGTTTCCTTATCTAGAGAATCAACCTAGATTTCCACGAAAATCTAAGTGTTTATATGATTAGTTTTCCAGCGATGGCGCCCGACTACACTTTCCCCGGCCCGACCTCTTGCTGACCTAGTACACTAACTAACCTAAATAGATCAGGACATACTCTTATTCCATAATTCTTTTTGTGTTGCGAGTGCGTCTTAGGAGATCGACTTCACCAAAGTCCATGTAACAGGGATCCATCGATGACTCCCAGCAATTAAGGCTTAGGGCATCAAGTCATAAGGATTTTTCAACCCTGAAACTCTTCGAGGTTTCATCCGGGAATTGAATCGTTGAGACTCCGGCTTGCCACAACTCGCTCGACCTCACCCCGTTCACCCCGTGTAGCGAGCACTAAGTCGGTGGCTCCCAACCAGTTAGCTTAGAGACACCAGGCTTTAAAGACTTTAATGCATTACCCCTTGAATAGGTCTGGGTTTAAGAATGGCCTGTAATTTTCTTCACCTGTTTTTCTTTTCTTTTTGTTTTTCTCTTTTTTTATTCATTTTGGAAGACTCGTTGGCCTTCTTTTCCTGGGGGTCCTCAACCTATTGAAGGTAGTAAATGAAACTAGGATGGGCGTTTGCAAGATTTAGGAGGACAAACAGTTTTCAACTTCTTTGTTAGGAAACCATATGTGCATAGTGTGTGATTAGTTAGGGTGGAAAGGTTGAAGCAGCGTAGAATTTAGCCGTCATCCACTTAATTAAGCATGGAACCAATCTAACATCAACGGCATTAGACAATGTTTCAATTTTCCAAACTAATGGTAAGCACAAAAAAAAAAAAAAAAGGGTGTAATTTTGCAAACTGTAAGTGTGAGCGCTATGGTATATAAAAGATATATGGTATATTTTTCGGCTTTACAAAAGAAACTATGACTTCACAACCAAAATGAAACAACTACACAAACAGAAATTAAACAGCAAGTCATTAAACTTCACAAAAAAACTTGTTCAAAATAGCAACAAAACATAAATGTAAAAAGCCGCTTCCTTCGCTAACTCTCCCCTGACCAAATGTATTTATTACTCGATGGAGCTTGATTGAAAGCTAGAGAAGGAAGTGTGATTAATGCAAAAAAAAGTGCTATTTTGAGGTCCTATTTAAAGATAGGTTTTGAGTGCTTTGCATACTAATCATGTGAATTAAGCCCGATTGACATGTGCGGGTCCACTTAGTACCAGCGATTTTGTTTGAGTTTGTTTTTGGTAATTTTACGGGTTTGCTGGCCTCAGGTCATGTTCAAGTTTGGTGTCGTATTGGTCTTGAATATTTGAGAATTCTCGGTGATTTCATCAAAATTTGAAATGAAGAAATGTCAAGTGGAATTGATGAAATGGAGAATTTGAGCTTGGATCACGGGGAGACAATCACGGGGATTCTGAGTTTTATTTATGCATTGAAAATTTCGCAAGGATTGCGAAAATTTCGCAACCATAGCTAAAATTTCACAATCCTTGCGAAATATTCGCTATGCACATTTTTTCGCTATGATAGCGAAATTCACTACATAGCGAAATTCCTCATCTTGTGTTTTGGTTCCAAACGACCTCGTTTTGTATAATTCCCATTTTGTCCCTATTGTAATCATATATTTTAGGTATTTTTGGTATTTCACACATTTTGTTTGGCTATATAAGCCACCTTATAGCTTTTGTAACCCTAATTTTTCATTCAAGCTTCCGACCCTGCGGTACTTTTGTTTAGGTTAAGTTTTCTCTCCTCTCTCTTCTTTCTCTCATTTTCTTGGTTGCCAAACACCCCCTTTGAGGATGACAACTCAAGGGATGTTTGGCTAAGCCTCAAAACCTTGAAGAGGTTCTTAGGTTGGTTAATGGGGTGCTGGGTGGTCCTCGGTTTTAAATAAACAGTCTTGCATTTATGGTTCAAACTTTCCAAACTAGGGTTTAATGCTATTTAATGTCTTTCCTTTGGTCGATACTTGTCATGCTTTAGGGTTGATGCATTCTTAATGGTAGATGCATGACATTCTTTAGATGTCATTTACGAGCCATTGAAATGAGGGTTAAATGCTATGTTTTCAAAGCGATTGGAACATTAAATACTTTCGGTATATGTTTGGACTCGAATAGGAGTGTTTTAGGGTTAGTTTTAAAGCTAAACAAAGATCCGGTTTGGCCATGACTATATGTCACATTTGCCACTAATCTGAGAAATAAGCAAGAGGACACCTTCGCCTTGTTACCAAGCTAGTGACCCAAGCCTTCAAGGTCTGTTCACTCATTTTTAAGCTATTTCGATTCAGCCCAGTACGATTCCACTTTCAATCTGGTCGAAAATCCAAATGAAAGTCTCATCATTTTGAATCATGATACAAATCATTTGTGGAATGAAAACCCATCACTGTGTTCGACCCTAGACCGCTATACTGCAGTAACTTGACTACGACAATAGGAGGAATATAGGAAACAAATTTTGTTGATCTGATCACCTGTATTGTGGCACGACCAAATGGCGCTTTCGGCCGGATGGTGCCAAACTTTAATGATGAGTCGACATGAACTTGTAATCTACATTACAAGTATCGCGGACCTTTTAACCCTTATTGATTTTCGTTTGTAAGAATTTCCTGCTTTTACTCGCAGTTTCATCGGGTCGTTTTTTATTTTTACAAATAGTTTATTTATCTAACACTGATCCCTGTCGCAAGCCTTTTGTCGTTCTTGTTTTGTCTCATTTGTGTTACGCGTTTACGCAAAGACTGGATAGAGGGATATCAGTAGATTGCAAAGAGTGAAGTGCACCTGAAAGCAAGGTCAGAAATCGCTGTGCACAAAGTGATCAAATGGATCCCCTACCTGAGGAACAGCAAAGTCAGCAAGGCACCCAGTGAATCCAACAACATACAGATCAATGAGGGATCACATACACCCTCCTGTATGAGTGTCTCTTCCCGCACTCATACCACTGGGCCGAGGATGTAGCAAAGGAGACCTTATTTGGTGCCCCTGCTTCACACATTTCATGGTATGGAAAATGAAAATCCATACTCACACATTTAGGATTTTGAGGAAGTATGCATAACTTTTAAGGAGGGTATAACCGATATGGAATTGTTGAAGTTGAAGGCATTCCCGTTAACCCTCAAGGACAAAGCCAAAATATGGCTCAATTCACTGAGGCTGAGAACGATTAGAAATCGATGGATCTTCGTCGAATTCTTGAAGAAATTCTTCAAGACAACCAAGACCACGCTTGAAGAGGTAGATCTACACTTACTTCCGACCTATGACAATGAGAAATTTTATCAGTTGTTGGGAGAGGGTTCATGGAGACCATCAACGCAATACCACAATTCATGGTTTTGATACATGGATGCTAGTGAATCATTTTTATGATGGTATGTCCCCAGCCATGAAGCAACTGCTAGAAACCATGTGTGGAGGTGACTTTCTGAGCAAAAATCCAGATGAAGCCATGGACTTCTTGAATTATGTGGCTGAAACTTCCAAGGCTTGGGATGAACCGAATCCGAGGGAAGTCAAAAGAATGAAGTCACGACCCACCAGAAGGAGGCATTTATGCACTTTCCGAAGACACGGAAATGAAAGCAAAATTGACCACTTTAACCCGAAGGTTGGAGGAGATGGAAATGAGAAGTCAGCACGAAATGCAAGCAGTAAATGAGTTGCCTGCATCTCAACCATCTTGTTTTAATTGTCAGTCAAATAGTCATCCTGGGGAGCACTGTCAAGAGCATGCCCATGTCTTGGGTCAAAATAAGCCACCCACAAATGCTCCATATGGCAACACCTATAACCCCAATTGGAGAAATCATCCAAACCTATCATGGAAGCCAAAACCCCCTGCATATATCCCTTCAGGAGCATAGCAGCAGTTTGGCTCCACTTCAACACAACAGCAGCCACCTCCACCTTCTTCTCCTGTTGAGCAGGCAATCCTGAATTTAAGCAAAGTGGTAGGCATATTTGTGGAAGAACAGAAGGTGTTGAATGTTCAGACTAATCAAAAATTGAAGCAGTCGAGAGCTCACTCAACAGGAAACTGGACAGTATGCACTCTGAGATTTCGAGGTTGTCCAACCAGCAGCTGCAGGGTTCCGAAAAAGGGAAATTTCCTTCCCAGACACAGCAACATCAGAAGGGAGTGCATGAAATAGGCTCAACCAATGATCCAAATGTAAGAATTGATGAAGTCAAGGCAGTGGTGACTTTGAGAAGTGGTAAAGAACTGAGACCAGTAGTCCCAGCTCTAGCCAAGACAGCTCCCACAGTAGCTGATCCGCCAGAGGAAGAACAGTCGGCAAAAAGGGAAGAGGTGAAGACCAGTGTACCCCCTCCATTCCCACAGGCTCTCCGAAAAAAGAAAAATTCCGTTAACCAAACTGAAATGTTAGAGGTTTTACGCCAAGTGAAAGTTAACATTCCTCTCCTTGACATGATCAAACAAGTCCCCACCTATGCAAAATTCTTAAAGGACTTAAGGTGATTTGCAAAGAGGTTTCACGTAAACAAAAGGCCTTTAACTGAGCAAGTGAGTGCTATCATTGAGTGCAAGACTCCAATGAAATATAAAGACCCGGATGTCCTACAATCTCAAGCATTATTGAGGCATTGGTGTAGAGAAAGCACTATTAGACTGGAGCTAGTGTGAACCTTCGCCATACCCATGTACAAGCAAAATTGGCTCGGGAGAACTCAAACCCACTTCCATCACAATCACTAGCCGACAGTCTATTAAAATACCAAAGGGACCATTGGAGGATGTTTTAATACAAGTGGACATATCTACTATCCATGGATTTCCGGTCGCACTTGGATACGCAGCCGGTTGCAGTGGGAGCCAATCATGTGCCCATCATATTGGGAAGGCCATTCTTGGCTACTTCGAATGCCATAATAAATTGCCGGAACGGGGTTATGCAACTCACGTTTGGAAATATGACCTTAGAACTCAATATCTTCCATTTGAGTAAGAGGCATATGCACTCAGAGGAGGACGACTGTGAAGAAGTCTCATAATAGATACAATTCTCAAGAGCAAGCAATGAGCAGAGCAAGTGCAAGATGTGTTAACCCTAGAGTTATCTGAGTGCCTTGGAGAGCAACAAGAACCTCAATGCATGAGCTTAGTGCAGGGGTACTGGAGAAGGAAAATAGAAATTCTACCTCTGTTGACTGGTGACGAACCAAAGGAACCTCAACAGTTAGAGCTCAAACCCCTACCAGTTGAGTTAAAATATGCATTCCTGGAAGACCATAGGCAATGTCCAGTTGTGATATCATCACTGCTGACCACTTCACAGGAGCATAACCTGTTACACCTCCTCAAGAGGAACAAGCAAGCTTTGGGGTGGAAAATTTTGATTTAAAAGGCATAAACCCAACAATCTGCACCCATCACATTTATTTATAGCAAGAATCTAAGGTCAAGTAGTAGCCACAGTAGAGGAGGTCAATCCTCACTGGTGAAGTAGTCTGCATCAAGTCCCGAAATTGCTCCAGCCTAAGATCATTTACCCCATATCCGATAAAGATTGGTAAGCCCAACTCCTGTGGTGCCGTTGTCGGAGTGACAACTGTGAAAAATGAAAAGGGAGAGGAATTGTCTACCCAACTTACTACCGGTTGGAGGGTGTGCATAGATTATAGGAGGCTTAATGAAGTAACAAGAAAAGATCACTTCCCGCTATCTATTGATCAAATTCTTCTTGAGAGAGTTTCTGGACACCCATTATATTTCTTTTTGGATGGGTATTCAGGGTACTTTCAGATAGATATTGCACCAGAGGATCAAGAAAAGACCACCTTTACTTGTCCATTTGGCACCTATGCTTACAGGAGGATGCCTTTTGGTCTTTGCAACGCTCACTTTTCGATGTATGCTTAGTATGTTGAAAGTATGATGGTGGAACGCATAATGGAAGTATACATGGATGATATCAACGTATATGGAGGCGAGCTTTAAGAATGTCTCGACTAATTCGAGGCTATCTCGGCGAGGTGCATAGAAAAGAACCCGTGCTCAATCGAGAAGTGCCATTTTATGGTTAATTGTTAGAATTGTAATCGGGGCACATTATTTCCAGCAAGGGAATAGAAGGACAAAGCAAAAATTGGAACTTATTTCAAACCATGCATTCCAACGAATGTAAAAACAAGCAGTAATTCCCTTGGTCATGCAGTTTCTGGCGTAAGATTCATCAAGGACTTCTCGAAGATTGCTAAACCCCTTTATAAGCTCCTAGAGAAAGATGCTAAATTTGTTTGGGAAAAGAATGCCAGGAGAGCTTTGAAGAGTGAAGTCCCATTTGACCACTGCACCAATAGGACGAGCACCCAATCGCGCTTGCTCAAGTGACGTGAGAAGTATTCATGAGGCTGGAGCAAGATTTCGGCCAAAGAGGATGGAAAACCTCATGTAGTCTATTATAAGCAAAACCTTGAAACGGCTAACAAAGGAACTATACTACTACAAAGAGAAGGAATTGTCAAGTGGTCTACGCCTAGGAAAATTTCGAAAGCATACTTAGTCGGGTATGATATAGTCATTTTTACAGACCATTCCGCTTTGAAATATTCCCGATCAAGCAAAATGCCAAAGCAAGACTTATCCGAAGGTTCTTCGCTTCAAGAATTTAACTTGCAAATTAAAGACGTGCGGGGTAGAGAATGTGGTGGCGGCATCATCTTTCAAGGTTAACGATAACCCATGACACTCATAGCCCCCCCATCAATGATGAATTTCCTGAAGAATCTCTAATGCAAACTGAAAGCCCCCGGGTATGCCCACATTGCTACAATTTCCTCGCAAAATGAGAAATCCCATCCGATTGAAAGAACAGATAGAAGCATTTCTTTGTGAAGATCCATTCCTATTATTGGGAAAGAGCTCCTTCTTGTTTAAGCATCAGGCAGACGATAATCAGAAGTGTGTGTCCGAGGAAGAACAATTAGACTTCTAAGCCACCGCTTATCGAAAGGTTCGTGGTGGTCACTTGCCTTTAAGACAACAATGAAGGTGTCAGTAGCCCCGTTTCTACTCGCCTTCCTTGTTTAAAGAAGCACACCTCAAATGTGCCGTGGTGTGTGATAGATGCCAAAGACTCGAAATTGTCTCGCCGTCGTATGATGCCCCGAACCCAATTTTAATATTTAGCTTATTCGATGTTTGGGGCATCGATTTCATGGGACCTTTCCCCACATCTTATGGTCATACATACATATTGGTGGGAGTGGACTATGTGTCCAAGTGGGTTGAAGCAATCCCCTGCAAAACCAATGACCATAGGGTGGTGCTTAAATTCTTGAAAGCAAACATCTTTTCTAGGTTCGGGGTACCAAAAGCCATTATTAGTGATGGAGGTTCACATTTTTGTAACAAACCTTTTGAAAACCTCATGGCTAAATATGGTGTGAAACACAGAAAGGGCCACCCCTACCATCCTCAAACAAGTGGTCAAGTAGAACTTGCTAACAAAGGGAGATTAAGACCATTCTAATGAAGGCGGTGAAATAAAGAACATAAAGACCGGTCCATCAAATCGCTGATCTATCAGGCCTACCGAATGCCTTCAAAAACAATTGAATGTCCCCTTATCGTGGGTTGGTCTATGGTAAGGCATGTCACCTTCCAATGGAGATCGGCAAAGCATGGTGGCAATCAAGAAGCTGAACATGGATCTGCGAGGGCCGGAGTCAAAAGATTCCTTGATCTCAATGAGTTGGAAGAAATACAAAATGATGCCTACTTGAATTCGAAGATTGCAAAGGAAAGATCAAAAAAATGGCATGATCAAATGATAACTGACAAGAATTTCAACAAGGGGGACCAAGTCCTCCTATATGACTCCAAACTCCATCTACTTCCCGCAAGCTCGTTACGCTGGAAGGATCGTCCATTCATAGTTCACAGTAATTCCCTAATGGTTCAAGAGAATTTACTCAATCCAAATGATAATAGTGTATCGTGCTACATGGATGAGGGTTAAGCCCTGCGTTGTGCGCCAGACCGTCAGTGGAGGAAATTTCCTTTGGACCCTCCCTGAGTCCCACAGCCACACATTAGGGTGGCTCTCGCTTGTCTCGTGGCTACCAATTTAATTGCTTAGTTTTGATTAAGTTTTCGTTGTTTTGTAAAATTCTTTTGTAGTAATCTATGGTTTGGCATTTGATTTTGCTTAGTGCTGACAACCACAATATCATCAACCATTGGGGATGACCCTTCTCCTACCACCATGTTTGAGGAGGTACCGTTCCATCCTCTAGCTTTTTCATTCCCATGCCGGGTCAGGTAAGAGGTAATTTTCATATTTTTGGAATTTAGTTTTACTGGGTATTCATGCCCTGCAGTGCCCAAATTCGTTTTTCTTTAATTTTGAGATTGCTTTTTGTGCCTATATTTTTGTGTTTCTACTCTTGCCTTTAGTTGAAGAATTGAAGCCCTGTATGCTACCTTAATGTTAGAACAATTCCATGCATGATTTAGTTTTGGCTCATCAGTTCCAATATTCAACCTCAGATATCCCCTTTAGCTAATTCACACAGACCGCACACGCTTTTTATCAATAGATTGAGAAACTATTTACCTCTTTCACTTTGCAGTTTCACTTAGATTTGTTGATCACCTATAGTTTGAGTTACTCCAAAAGAAGACCAATGAAGCCTTCCAAAAAAAAAAAAAAGAAAAGAAAAGAAAAAGAAAAGAAGAAAAAGAAAAATAAAAGCCGTGATGCTTTGCCTTGAAACCCGAACATGGTCCGAGGGGTATATGGCGAAAGCCTTTAAAGCCCGATGCCCTAAACCTTGATTGGTTGGGAGTCATCGACTTAGTGTTCGCTACACTGTGGACGGGTGGAGTTTAGAAGGAAGCTGTAGGTGCTTAATTCAAGTCATTCAAGTCCTGTATTAAGCCCTAGAGGAGTTTGTGGTCACCGATCCTTTTGGCTTGATGCCCTAAACCTTAATTGGTTGGGAGTCATCGGTGGACCTCAAGCACGGACTTTGATGAAGTCGAAGCAAGACGCATCCTACACTACAATCAAAGAAAGAAACAAGAGTGTAGCTGATTCTATTTAGGTTGGTCAATAGTCTAAGGCCCTGGCAGTAGTTTGGTTGGGGGGAGGGAATAGCTTTGCAACTTATTGGTGCAAACTGGTTACCTTAAGAACAATTAGATTTTGGTGGAAGTTCAGGTTGACCTCCTTGGAACTGATGTTGCCCTAAAACTTTATCTTATATGGCATTTGTTATCTCATGATGGTTTTCGTACAGGGTCTAAATTGTTCATACTAAAGGTAAAGCCTATTTGTATTACCAGACACTTTTTGGATGAGTCCACTTGCAAAAGCACAACATGCATCCCTTGGTTGTTTTAGCATTGCTAAGGGACTAGCAACGTGTCGGTTGGGGGGTGTGATTAGTACCCAAACGGCTTGATGCAGGTCCACTTAGTACCACTGATTTTGTTTCGAGTTTGTTTTTGGTAATTTTGTAGGTTTTGCGAGCCTCAGTCATAATTTCAAGTTTGGTGTCGTATTGGTGCTGAATGTTGAGAATTTCCGTGATTTCCCATCAAGTCGAAATGAAGAAATGTCAAGTGGAATTGATGAAATGGAGGCCGAATCGACGCAGGGGAGGCAATTCAGGGATTACAGGATTTTCGCTATGCATTGAGAAAATTTCGCAAGGATTGCGAAAATTTGGCAACCATAGCGAAAATTTCGCAATCCCTGCGAAAATTTCGCTATGCACATTTTTTTGCTATGATAGCGAAATTTAGCTATCATAGTGAAAATTCGCTATCATAGCGAAAGTTACTGTGCATAGCGAAAATTTGAATTTTCGCTATGCCTTGTATTTTCTCTATGATAGCGAAATTTCGCTATCATAGCGAAATTTTCGCTATGGCTAGCAAATCCACGATAGCGAAATTCCTCCCCGTGTTTTGGGTTCCAAACGACTCGTTTTGTATAATTCCCATTTTGTCCCTATCAGAATCATATATTTTAGGTATTTTTGGTATTATGACATTTTGTTTGCCATATATAAGCCACCTTATAGCTTTTGTAACCCTAACTTTTCATCTGCTTTCAGCCCCGCAGTTTTCTTTGTTTTAGGTTACGCTTTTCTCTCTCTTCTCTCTTCTTCTCTCATTTTCTACCGCTAAACACCACCTTTGAGGATGACAACTCAAGGGATGTTTCGCTGCTTCTCAAAACCTTGGAAGCAGCAGGGTCATAGGTGTTAATGGGTACCATGGTCCTCAGTTTTAAAATGAACAAAATGACGATATTCCAAACTTTCCAAACTAGGGTTTAATGCTATTTAATGTCTTTCCTTCGTCAATACTCATTACTATGCTTAGTGGTTCAATGCATTCTTAGCGAGTAGATGCACCGACATTCTTTAGATGTCATTTACTTAGCCATTGTTCGAGGTTAATGCTATGTTTTCAAACTGATTGGAACATTAAATGCTCAGTATATGTTTGGGCTCAAATAGGAGTGTTTTAAGGGTTAATTTTTAAAGCTAAACAAAGATCCGGTTTTGGCCATGACTATATGTCATTTGCCCTAATGCGAGGAAATAACCCGAGGACACCTTCATAACCCCATTTTTGTCAGGCTAGTGACCCAAGCCTTCAAGGTCACCATTTCATTACCATTTTAAGCTATTTCGCTAGCCTGACACCAACTCCCCCCATCTTTCAATGCAACTGAAAATCCAAATGAAAGTCTCATCATTTTGAATCATGATACAAACTATTTGTGGAATGAAACCCATCCTGTGTTCGACTTAGACTGCTATACCGCAGCGAGTTTGACTACCAGTAGAGTGAATATAGGAACAAATTTTGTTGATTCCTTGATCACCCTATTGTGGCACGACCAAAGTGCTACCTCCTCACGGTGAGCA
This sequence comes from Tetrastigma voinierianum, assembly GCA_016808115.1. NCBI lineage: Eukaryota > Viridiplantae > Streptophyta > Magnoliopsida > Vitales > Vitaceae > Tetrastigma > Tetrastigma voinierianum. The sequence goes on along the minus strand of JAEQBH010001723.1, from coordinate 477,908 downwards.
ACCGGTGGTATTGCCATCCTCAGATGGTCGTGGCTTCGCCTTATTCGTATGTCGAATTTATTCTCGCTGCAGTGAATCCAAGCGTCATTAAGACATACTACTGTGGAAGTCCACAGGTCATTTTCACAGGGAGTGGTTTTCCTAGGTGATCCTTAGGGAGTATTCTCCAAAGAATGTGCGTGTAAAGGTAAAATCTAGGATTGTGATTGATCTATTAAATTAACTGTTTTAAAGCAAGAACACTAAAAGATAGGATCTAGGCTTCCGTCTCACCGTCTGACAAGTATTACCTAATTTTATTTGCAATCTCATCTAGGGAGCTATTGATGAATGGTCTTCGACGAAATATTTTACATTAAAAAGCTCTTTTAATGAAGGTATGATTGAGCAATGACAAACACTTGTTCAAACGATTCGTAGACTCTAGCTTGCATTTATACCAAGCACAACATGTACCGAGGATTTCGTCACATATTGTCAAGAAGATGCCAAACTAAGGTTTTAAGATTTTTTCTACAAGTGCTTAGCATCAGATAATCCCGCTGAGCTACAAAAGAGGAATCGAGGGTTACTACTCACAAGGCGAAGCTTCCACCATTAGAACCCCATCAGAAGAGTTTAGAACTTCATTGAAACTAGAAATCGAGTCATATTGGATAAGAAACTACTCATAAACGAAACTTGAGAAAATCACACTTCAATTGTAAGATCGGAGAATCAAAAGCACAAAATACTGTAAGAGAAAACCGAATTGTGTGATCTTAACCCGAAAGATTGCACGTAATTCAATCCGTAACTGGGGCAGTGCCAAGCATTCTACTCTACTCTATGAACCCTAGCAAAACTACAGAAAACCTCTCCTTTCTATGAAACCAAAAACCCTGTAATCAAAAGTCGCCTCCTCTCCAATTCTCTCCTTACCTTTATACCCTTTTTCTTTGTGAACTCGACCAGAAGGCCAAGACGAAAGCATACCCTGCACCGATATTGGAATTTCCGCTTCAACCCGTGAAAAATATATACGTTGGTACCCTGCATCTAAAGTAAGTGTGGTAATCGTACCATTATGCTACCGGTGATTGGCTGGGGGTACCGGTATCGGCTGTTCGGTACGGCATCACTCGGGCCGGGCCGGTGATTTTCGTTGGGGGTACCGGCACGGCTTGGGTTCGGGTAACGGCATTTCACGCTTCTATAATTGTTCCCAACACCATTGCACTTCCTAAGACTTTCACAACAAATGTCGCTACCATCCGTTAATGATCCACATTCGCTCTCTGGACACGAACCCCTATAACAATTATGTACGGAACCCGAAAAACCTGCACAAGTCCAAAAACATGAGAACGATCAAAGGCACCTATTCTTATACAAAATGAGAGCAAAATATGAGCTGAAGGAACTAAAATCCGATATAAATGTTGCCCTTTTGTGTATTCAACAGGCTGGTTGAGGAGCTGCTAATGAAGCTGGAGGAGAATCTACTGCTACTGCTGGAGGATGATCTGAAGAGGCCTGGGTAGGTACTGATGGAGAGATAGAAGGCAGGCCTAGGTGACTCAATCGCGACGAGGACATGCGGTTTTGAAAAAGCAAGGAGGTGGTCTGAGCAATGACGACCTTTGTGCGTGTCATCCTCTTAGCTAAGGCTATACTCCAGCAAATGCTTAAAGATGTCACGTGGCTAAGAAGGTGCTGGATCAGATCCATATTAGCGGTAGAAAATCTCGAAAGTGGATATGGAGATATAAGCCGCTGGAGGCGCCGATGTACTAGGTCCAACTGACATAGGAGCTAAAGGCACCGAGTAGAGGATGCCGATTTCACGAGGTAATGGAGCGCGGACATCGAGTCGTGATGGTGTAACTGGGCTCCTTTGTATCCTCCCAGATGGTCAACCGCCATATCCCCGCCTTATGTCTTTGCGTGGAGGTGCCGAGCATGGGGCGCACGCCACCACTCGCCAATAGTAAGAACGTCCCTCGCACTTCGACAGTTGTCTAATCGGGCTCAAGAAAAGGAAAACCTAAATGCTCTAACACCGCATAGTAGAAGCCCGGGGAACAGAGGGTGTGGACTCAACTCTGGACGTTTCTACTTCTGGGTGACCTGTCTCCTCAAAGTGGAACAAGGATGTCATGAAGAGCTCGCACAGTGGTCAAACCAATAACCTCGAAATGTAGAGCCTTTAGAATAGCTCATCTTCGCACATTATGCCGGAGCCGGGAAGATGTCGCGACCGCATTAGTGGTTGGCGCGAGCATATTCTCGGGAAGTTTGTCGAAAGTACGCACTCGCTATTATGTCTCCGATAATATGCAACCATCTCCTAGGTATAAAGGGCCACAACTGTAGTCGAGTCGCTGGTGATAGTAGGTGGAAATGGAATGCGCGTCGCAATATCGGCGGCCAAGTGTCCCCTCGCAGCCCATCAATCTAGAAATGGATACAAGAGGATGAGGTACCCTCCCGGATGTCAAGGGTAATGGGTAGAACTCGATGATCACCCGGGGTAGAAGAACTCAAAAGTGGTCATAAAAGGCTCCAAAGGCACCACGCACAAGCCTCATAGAATCTCTGAGCTCTGGATCAACATCAAAGGCTAGAAAATCATAATATGTCTCATAGTGCACTTCCTTGGTAACGAATTTGAATTGTCAGAATCGGGCTACAAACAGTTATGGGTAATCGGATAATAGAAGCAGGAGATGCATCCAGGAATGTCACTGCCTTGGCCCTCGAACAAGTGGTGAATGGGGCTGCTGGGGCCTCGAACTAGATGACTTGCCCGAGTCCGAAGTCGTGGCCTTGGTTGGAGGTGGGGCCCTCCGAGATGGTCGCTGATGAGTAGGAGATGGCGGAGTAGGCCCAACCCGGGGTCACCTCGAGGTGCAGCGAGGAACAAAGGGGATGTAGCAAGAACGCAACATGAGTAGAGAGCTTTTGCCGGGCCGATAGGGTGGGGAGAGAAGCACTCCAGGCCTAAAACCGTGCCTCCATGGGTCTCGCCATGCTTCGGATTAGGGAAGAGATGGAGGGTGGAGGATTCGCCCACCCGCAAAACAGACATGAGAATATGCATAAGAGAATGAGAAATGCAATCATAACTAAGCTACAAATAAAACTTGGAATAAAACAAATAAAATTCATTAAACAAAAAAAAAAAAATGGAGTGGCATTTCAGTCTTAATGGAGACTAAGCCAACTCAAATTATCCTATTGAATTTATGGAGGGTCAAGGAGGGGGATCTCCTCCTTGTATGTTGCGAACTGTGCTGCATACGACTTTAGCCTTTGCCTATCGACCTTGAATATTCTGTTGTCCTTGGAATTGAGCAGGTCTACTGAGCCATTAGGATGAACTTGGTGGATGATGAATGGACCAATCCATCTTGACTGAGCTGCCCTAAAGAGGTGGAGCTTGAGTCATAAAGCAAAGACTTTGCCCCCTTGTTTGAAGTTTTCGGCTACCAACCGATCATGCCACTTTAACTGGCTCGCAATCTCGGTCTGATGTGCATCATTTCGCCTCTTCTAGCTAATTGATATCAAGGAGCCTTTTAAGGACAGCTCTTCCCATATCCAGATATTCAAATTTTGACCGCCCACCATGCCTTATACTCAATTTCCACGGGGGCAGTGGGACACGCCCTGGGCTACAAACTGTGCGATAAGGGACATTCCAAGGATGGTCTCAGATGTCGGTTTCCGTATGCCCACAAGGAATCCAAGAAATTGAGAGACTGGGCCTTCGTTGAAGCTCACCACCTCACTCAATATTGTTTTGATTTCCCGTTGGCGAGCTCAATCCTCGAATTAATGGTTTGAGGATGGTAAGGGGTGGTCACTTTGTGTTTTACACCATACTTAGCTAGGAGGTTCTCAAAAGGTTTGTTGTAGAAATGTGAACCTCCATCACTGATTATGGCCTTGGGGACCCAAAATCTGGAGAAGATGTTCTCCTTCATGAATTTCAACACCACCTTGTTGTAACGCCCCGTCCCGAGAGGGTGTACAGTACGTGTAACCATAGGGGCGCATATGTGCACCAAAAGACTTTCTTGATTTTTGGCGTCATTGTAAGATTTCTTTGGGAGTTATTGTTAAGGATGAAATCGTAAATGATAAATTCCTCTGATGGAAATCGAATTTTTGAACAAGGGTAAAGCTGTAATTGGTCAAAAAAGGGACATGAAGGTCATAATAAAGAAGAGAGTATGCCATTATAGAAATAACAAAAGTTGATTTACAAATACTGAGAAAGGGAGTAATCAAATTTTAATTAAAAAGGAAATAAGGATAATATAAAGTGGCATGAGACAAACAAATCTCTCATTTTGGTCTCCACAATTAGGGCTTCGCTACTTTGGAGAAAGGAAGAGAGAGAAGAGGAAGAGAAGAAGAAAAGAGGAAGGAGAAAAGGGAGAAGAGCAAAGGTATGGATCTTTGCCTTGTATGGAATCATGTGTATTTTGGGATTCTGTGGTTTTTGGTATGGATTTCCATGGGTATCAAGCTGTTCAAACTCAGGGGGTTTTGTTAGGAGATCATCCCCAAACTCCAGATTTGTTGAAGTTGTGTGGGTAAAACCCTAGTTGGGTATAAGATAAACATGGAGTCCACTAAGTATTTCTATGGTTTTATATGGATTGGTGGACCTTAGTATGAGTTCTTGGATTCTTGGCTAGGGTTTGGTTATATGAAGCTCCAAACCACTAATACAAGTGTGTGTGGAGTTGTTTTGGGTGGATTCCATGTTGGTTTTTGATGTATTATGGAATAGGGAAGTTATATGGAAGAAAAGTGGTACAAAAGGCAAAATCATGCTCGACAACTCGAGCGGTATCCGTACTTCCAAACAAATGGTATCGGCACCCTACCCGTGAACTCCATATCGTACCAGTACCAAGACAGCAGTACTCATACCCACTCCCTCATAGAAGTTTGCAACGGCAAAAAAAAAAAAAAAAACAAACATATAGACGGTACCACAACTCCAACACCCCCGCATTTTGTAATTTCTCGCATCTTTAAGCTCAAATTCATACACTCCATAAAAGGGGAAACCTTAAATAAATGATTAAGATATGTTCAAAAGAAGAATGCGGAAATCACTGAAAAACATACCGTGACTCACCCGCCGCGGCTTTAACGTTATGTGAGAAATGCCAGTTACAAAGGTGTTTGCCCATAAGTAATGCTAAGTTTTACGCACGATGCCAGCATTAATGTTTTCAAATCGTATTCTCGAGTGTGTGCGGTAAAAGCAAAGGCGGAGAAGTTGTGGAGTCATGCTCAAGTTTTGTAACTGAAAAATGTGAGTATTCTAAACTTATTTTTTTCAATTACTAGTGTATTATTTATAAATCGTTTTACACTGGTATGTTATGGTTTTAAAGTATTAAACCATATTTCAAGCAAGTAATGGTTTTAAAGTATTAAACCATGTTTCAAGCAAGCAATGGTTTTGATTGTAAACCATATTTGAAAAGAAAGCAAGCAAGCAAGCAAGTAATGGTTTTGATTTGTAAAACCATATTTCAAAAGGGGCAAGCAAAAGTGTTTATAAAACAAACCTTGCGAAAATCCCTAGTTTTGGGGCAAAGTATACCGGCCGAGGTGGGCTCGTACGCTGCACTGTGTAGCCAGACATCATTTCACATTTTAGATTCGTCGACGGAACTTAGTTCATGCACCATGGCATATTAAAGGGGACTGTGGCACGTACTGGAGTATATAGGGTTAGCGTGCTAGCTATTATATGGTGACGTAGACACGAGGTCTTTCCACCATATTTACAGAAAAAGGTGAAGTGGACCAAGGTCCTTCCACCTAGGTGATGTGGACCTAGGTCCTTCCACCTGGCACTCCGCCGCAGCCCCAGCACCCTCACAAACTCCGGCCCTACATATGCGGGTACAACAAGAAAAAGAAAAGGCCTCCAATGGTTGATCTTATTCATTAGCATTTTTATGCGCTTTAAAAATCAACCACTGTGTTAGCATTTTATGAAAAGTTTTATAAACTTTACAAGAAAGCAAGCGCTTCGAAAAGTTATAGAAACTTTTAAACCAAAGCATGCAAGAAGTTATGAAAAGTTTTATAAACTTTTATAGAAAAGCAAGCAAGGTTTCTGGAAAATGTCTGGTAAAAGATAGTTTTTACAGTTTTGAGACATTTTAAGAAAAGGAAAGTATTTTATAAAGCATACACTCACTGAGCTCGTTTAGCTCATTATTTTGCTGTTTTAAAAACTATTTTCTAGGTACAAGCACGCCGGACACTGGAACATATTAGGATCCTCCTGACTTAGTATGCTATCGTATTAACTAACTTTGTAAGGAAATACTTTGAATTTGTACAAATGTTGTGTATATGTATGTACATAGTTTTGGTTTATGAAAATGTGATGAGCCCCGAGGCTTTGAAGAAGTGTCGTTGGTCGCTATGTTTTGAAAGTGTAAACTCGGGATATACTGTGTTTTGGGATATGTCCCCAGATGCGCTGTTATGGCCGAAATTTTATAAAATCACAAGTTTAGAATAGAAAAAAAAAAAAAAAAATTTATATGGGTTTTCAACAAGCAACACGGCTTCGCTTCACAGGATTCTCTCTAGTCATGAAGTAAATCTGGTTGAGGGTTTCGAGTATTACCTGGCACACCGCCGCTAGTAGCTGGTGTGTCAAAGTCGTGACGAGCCGACCTTAGAAACACGTGTTATTAAGCCCCTGTAGTTTTCTTTTTATACACTATTTTACACTATTATAACCTTGCATTTTCAAATTCAAAGTACATACATATTAAGTGTTTCAAAGTATTAAACTAAGGATTTTTTTGAAAATATAAAGACTATGTCGAAGCAGGACGCCGAGGTCGCCCTGGGGAGAGCCATTCCAAAGGCTTTCAAGCATCCTCGCGCACTTGAGAGATGTGAGCACGTAGTTGGTTCTTACTACCGCTCCATGAATCGCCCCTTCGCCAGCCAGGCCGTCATGCCGGACCATCTCGCCACCCTAAGGAGCTTAAGTTCAAGGATTTTTACCCGTAGAGTGGCACAGACAAGGTTTAGATAAGGCTATAAGTGACTGTCAATAGCTGGTACCTACCTCCACCGCCACCCAAAGAGATTCTTGAAGAGCCTGGGAGGTCTATAGAGAAAGCATAGAAGTTAGGCACCGTCATGATGGCAGCTGGCCGATCCGTAGGCGCCCGGTTATGGTCGATTTGCAAACAAGATTTATGGAGTTACTGGCCACACAAATGATCGAGGGTCCCGTTTTCAAGTTTTCCGATGGAAGATAGGCTAAGGGGATTGTGGGATGCCGATAGAGGTATCCTGATGGTATGTCATGGGACCAATTTCAAGAAAAAAGTTTATCGACGATTCTTTCCTCGTGAGTCAAGGATTCAAGATCGAGGAGTTCTTCGGACAGAGCGGTAATAACATGTCGCGATCGTAGTATGAGAAGAGGTTCTCAGAGTTAGTCAGATTGGTTCCATATATTCAAGCCGATGAAGTCCTGAAGTGCAAGCGATTTTTGGCAGGATTACAACATCGGATCAGAGTTCATTTGTCTGTGGTTCCTTAGAATAGATTTGGGGACTTAATTGAGGCCGCTCTAAGGGTTGAGAAGAGTATTACGGCTATGTATTAGAGTAGGCAAGAAAGCAAGAGGAGTGCACCAGGCACTTCCCAATAGAGCCCTGGTCAGTCCAATAGAAAGAAAAGCAAGGGTAGAGGCATTGCAGAGGCTCGAGGTGCGTGCCGGGAGCTATCTCGTGGATCTGAGGCCCCCAGTTCCTAAAGGTGACACCCAGAGTATTCCTCCCGTCTATCATATGTGTCGAAGGTGACACCATGGGGAGTGTAAGAGATATAGTACAGGGTGTTTCCACTGTGGCTAGGAAGGCCATAACATTAGGGAGTGTCTCGCTGATTGGTGCAGACACGCAGCCGCCTTAGCTACCCCAAAGACCGTGATGAGCACTTAAGTTCTGTGAGAGGTTTCCCAAGCGTAGGAAGGCAAAAGAAAGGTGTAGAGGCGGCCATTGTAGAGGCAAGAGGTAGTGCCCGGTGGATGCAGCATAGACCTGCATCTGTGCCGAGTTTATGCTCGTGACCTAGCAGATGCGCATGCGCCCGCATGTGGTTATCGGGTAGTATTTCTATCTCTGATCATGATGCATATACATTAGTGACCCAGGAGCCACATTCATTTTGCATCCAAGCCTTTCTTAGATCAAGTTTCCAAATAGAGACTCAAATAAACATTAGAGGGTCGTGATGAGAGTTTCCTTCCAGCCAGAGAGATCCGTTAGTCTCGTACAGAGTGCAGTCGAGATAGTAGAGTTCTCGATTGGGGACATGAGTTCCTCACGGACCGCCCCAGATATGAGGGATTTTGATGTGGTTCTCGGCATGGATTGGCTATCTTACCATAGAGCCACTGTAGATTGTTATAAAAAGGAAGTAAAGTTGGATAACCCAGGGAAATTGGAGGTTAAGTTCAGGGGAATACGTAGAGAGTTATTTTCCAGTATGATCTCCACCATGGCAGCGTAGAGGATGATGCGTAAGGGTTGTCAGGGTTATCTTGCTTATGTGGTGGAGACAGGGAAGGAGGGGACTCCAGTGGATGAGATTCCAGTTGTTAAAGAGTTCTCATATGTATTCCCAGATGATATTACAGATTACATCCTGATAGAGAAGTGAGTTCACCATTGATTTAGAATCTGTGGACTGAGCCTATTTCCATTCCTCCCCATAGATGGCTCCCAAGTAGTTGAGAGAGAGCTTAAGACTCGCTAGGAAGAGTTTGCTGAGTAAGGGATTTATTGGGTCGAGCATATCCCCATGGGGAGCCCAGCCTTTCGTGAAAAAGAAAGATGGGAGTTTGCAAAGCCAGGTATAGATTTATAGGCAAATTCGAACGTAGCGTTACCATCCGCATCTCGCATCCACTCCCTAGGATCGATGAGTTATTCGATCAGCTCCAAGGGTCTCGGAGTGTACTCCAAGATAGATTTGAGTCGGGGTATCATCAGTTGAGGGTGCAGGAAGGTGATGTTCCTAAGACTGTATTCAAGACATGCTATGGGCATTATGAGTTTCTGGTGATGCCATTTCGTTTGACTAATGCCTCGACAGCGTTTATGGATTTGATGAACCGGGTATTCCAGCCGTATTTGGATAGGTTTGTCATAGTCATTATCGATGATATCCTAGTGTATTCAGGTAGTTTAGAGGAGCATTTAAAGCAATTGAGGATTCTGTTGCAGACCCTAAGGGAGCGGTAGTTGTATGCTAAGTTGAGCAAGTGCCAGTTTTGGCTTGACAGGGTGGCATTCCTAGGTCATGTGATCTCAACCGAGGGGGTGAGCGTGATACCCGTAAAATAAGCCGTGGTAAGTTGGAAGCCGCAAAGAATGTGTCGAGGTTAGAGCTTCCTTGAAAGTTATTACAGAAGTTTGTTGAGGGGTTCTCCGTGATATGTACCCCAATGACCAAGTCGACATGGAAAGATGCTCGGCATGATCGCGGTGACGCCCGATCCTGGGGTCCCGACCACCATCAACCCATTTGAATCAAGTGTCTCATATCAGAGACCAATACATGAGTAAACACCACCGGGTCCATTATACTGTCAAATGCTATTTTATACCAAAAGTGAATTTATTTACAATTTGTTTTATTTACAAATTATCCAAAAAACAGTGGTCTTTTACCCGTATTTTTACAAGAATATGTATAATAAAGCCACATATGGCCATCTCTTCGTCTCTAAGACCCGATGCGCCCCATCCCCCCTATGGCGCCTTCACCCCTAAAATAATTTTCCCTTGGATAGGGTGAGTTACTCTGCCCAAAGAGTTGAATTCCCCCTACATGGGTTACTCCCCTACCTAAGTGCACATGTAATGACAACCAAACACACATTCAAACAAATGCATGATCCTACTTGAATGTCTACATGCCCCGGGTCACTGCCCTCGAGTCCACCGACTCCCTCACACACGTAATTGCCATGTAAGGAGACTTATTTTCATAACAAAATATTTGTTTTATTTAAAAACTTTCGACATCCTTGAAACCCAGGACACACCCACCACGGGAAACCTCCGACCCAGACATCCTTGAACACCGGACATCCTGCCATCGGACACCCTGAACACCGGATACCCTCGAACACCGGACGTCCCTCCGAGCACCTGACATCCTCCGGCCACCGGACACCCTCCGAACATTGACAATTCCCAATAAACTTTTATCTTTACATCGATATTTTCCTTCCGGACACTTTAAAATCATACGCCGCCCGGGATCGATGTCCCATGCTACCGAGCTCCACCATCGGCACCAACCAATGTCGATCTTACCATGTCCCGGCCGAGACCATCGACCAAACACGTATGCCGGGATACCATGGTCAACACTCAAATTTAGAATCGACCCAAACCATGCACTCACACCTAATGTCATGCGATGTTCTTGCATACAAACGGCGATGCCAATGTGATTTATTTTATGTCACATGAATATTTATAAAACTACATGCAACATAAACACCACGATTGTTATAACTTCCACACAATTTGCATGTTATTCAATGTCTGTCATCAATGAGAGCATCATCTTCCGTCCCAAAACCGTCCCTGATTGTCCAAATGGTCTAAAAATTCTAGCATTCATTCCCAAGTTTGTGGACCCACCAAACTACACCAATTACTCGCCTCACACCATCCAAACCATTTTAAATTCCGCCTAAAGCTCCAAAAATACCAAGTAAAGAGAAGACCCCTACCTCCCGGAGTCGTTTAAAAAACCACAATACCGCACTAATGTGTAGCTCTCGCAGCGGGTACCAACTTTGCTTCGTCTTGTCGGAGCTTGATGGTCCCGACGACTTGTGGCCAGAGAGAAGTTGAAGTCTCTCTCTCTAAAAATCCTCTCTTTCTCTCTTTCTCGGTTTGTTCCCTCTCTCCTTTACTCCCAACCAGCCTCAGTCAAGATTGGGGCTCACAAGAGGGATTTGTCATTTTCTTGCCACATGTCGCCTATCATCGCTCATGTGATTCTTCCTATCCCTTTATCCATCTACTTTGGATTTCCATCCAATCCCATGGTGCCACATGCTCTTATGTGCCCACCCTCGGGCTCAATTGTTTGACTCCATCCAACACTTGAAACGGCACCCCGGGCTACCTAAAAACATGCCAGTGTCCCGCACTTCCTGCCTCCCGAAATGTGAAATCTCGACCGGTCTTCGAATTCAACAAAATTCGACGAGTAGCTAGGACTGTGAGACGATTCCAACCTTTGTGAAGTCCGTTTTTGCCATTTGAGAGACTGTAAAATTCAGATTTTCAAATAAATTACTGCTTTATACTTCCTTAGAATTCCTCGGATTTTCGTGGGGTTTCGTAGATTGGGTGGATGCCCCCTATCAGAGTTTTGAGGAGTCAGATGGGTAGATCGAATTCAATACCGCCTAGCTTCGCTTCAATGGGAGAGATGGGTTTTGTGGTTTACAAAGTGATGCTTTCCCGTAAGGCCTTGGTTGTGTTTCTTGGATGCACGATAGGGTGATTGCATATGCCCTCTAGACGCTTGAAGAAGCATGAGTGAGAATTACTCCACACACAACCTAGAGTCATAGCTACCGTGTTTGCCTCAATATATGGAGGCATTACTTATATGGTGCTCCTGTAGGATCTTTACAAATCATAAGAGTCTTTAATATATTTTCACCTAGAAAGAGTTAAACCTGAGGCAAAGAAGATGGCTTAAGTTGATTAAGGACTACGATTGTACTATTGAGTACCATCCAGGAAAAGCTAATGTCGTAGCAGATGCCTTGAGTAGGCGGCCAGATAGCTCTTGTCTCATATGAGATCAGGTTGTCTCCACTCGTTGGTGGATCTAAGAGCTTTAAGGGTGATATTGAGGCTGAGACTGTGAGCCTTGTTAGCCACATTGCATGTTAGACCTCTCCTAGTGGATCGACCACAAATACAGTGATCCACAAATGATTAAGCTAAAGAAAGAAATAGAAAGGGGAAAAAAAAACAGAATTTCAAATCATAGACGACGACATGATAGTGAAAGGACAGAGAATGTGTGCCAGTATGCGAGTCAGAGAGATGACATGGAAGAAGCACATTCATTTGCTTATGCTATGCATCCAAGTAGTACAAAGATATACAAGACTTTGAAAGAACATTACTTGTGGAATGGGATGAAGAAACAGATTGCAAGTTTTGTCTCCAGATGCCTAACCTGTCAGCAGGTGAAGGCAGAGCATCAGAGGCCCGTGGGGAAGATACAAGCATTCCTCATTCCGTATGGAAAATGAGAGAAGATCATCAGGATTTTGTGACAGTCTTCCACTCTGACTCGCAGGCAAAGATGATGCTATGTGGGTGATAGTTGATCGATAGACGAAGTCTGCTCATTTTTTACCAGTTAATGTTGAGGATTCTTTGGAAAAGTTGGCCCAATTGTATGTGGATGAGATAGTGAGACTTCATGGGTTCCAAAAATAGTTTCAGATCGAGACCCTAGGTTCACATCCAGGTTGCCATAGTTTGCGTACATCGTAGTCATATGTGCCTAGCTACTCCCTTAAGTAATTTGACAAGGCTTACCCAATGTTCTGCTTCATTTTCCTTTTCTATGCTTTTCGCCTTGAACTACAATCAGATTTTTTTCAGGCTCTTGACTTAAATCCCTATCCTCAAGATATAAAGTCCCTAAAAATAACCAAACACACAAAAATTTGATTAGTAGCATTGCTAGGTCCTTAACATGCCAACTGGGTTAATTAGGCCAATTTCTACACAAAAAGTGCTCAAAACATAGAGTGTTAAAGGTATAAAACAACACTTTTTGTATAGTAATCAAGCATTGATGCTACATTCCTGAAGGTACTTCGAAAATGGTCCAGGGTTGCGTCCTGTCTCATCAAATCTACCATAATACTCATCACCTCTGTCAAAATGAACCACTTTGATCTTCTTCCCTTGTTGGAGCTCAACTTTTTCTTCGAAAGCTTTGAAAGCCTCCAAAGAGTGAGACTTCTCATGAATGAGCTCGATAAAACCATAACGGGAATAATCATCAAAGAATGTGATGAAATATTTGTGGCAACTCATAGAAAGAGAAGTGCATGGCCTACAAATATATGAGAAATCTGATGTTTGTCAACCTTGGCATCTGTCAAGGTTGTGGTCACCCATAGAAATTCAATGCATTTGTTAATCTTGGCATTCCTAACCTTGACGGTCAATTTACCCTTGATTCAATCTACATAGGTATTAAAATATGAGAAATTAAGATCCGAAAGAATCTCATCCTCGATTAATCTCTCAATTCTCTATCTAGAAATATGACTCAAACGCTTATGCCAAAGAGTAGAAGACTTTTCATTCAATCTCAAATGTTTGGAGCTACTAGCGATAACACAAGGGTAGTAAACAACAGTGTGCTGGGAGAATCTAATTTGTAAAGACTCCTCAGTGGTTCTAGTTCCACCTAATAGTGAATCTCAGCACTAATTTTCTAGTTCCAAAAAGAAACTATCCAAGTCCATCCAAAGAAAATCGATTTAGGAATTTCTCCATCATGTATGTACACCACATCCTGCAATTCCAAAAAATTTCATGTACTAACCTGCAATCTAACAACTCTCATAAAATTAACTTGGACTCTTGTACCATCTCCCATGTACACGTACTGCTTGAAACTAGTTGGGCCTCTTTTACTTATCACTACTTGCATAGAATTGCAAGCGTGAATGGTAGCACCACTATCTAACCACCAAGTATCAGATGACACATCAATGATATTGGATTCAAAACAAACATTCAGCCAATGATTATTAGATAGCTCATTTTATCATTATTTGAAAACTTTGTATATTTCTTGCTTATAGCATCTAAGAACTCTTTTGCATTCTCAATCTTGGGAATGCTTGCATAAATAGATTCCTCCATATGGTTCTCTATGATTATAAAACAACTCTTAGAATACTCCTAGTCTTCATAGGATGTTTTCTCCTTTGCATAACTCTCAGTAGTGGGTTTTGGAGGAGCTTCAACTTTCAAGGCTAAGTTCAGTTTCATAATCGTCAAATTCATAATGAGAGATTTAACCCATTGCTTGTAATTTAGTCCCATTAAGTTTCTTGATGGTAGAGAATTGAGGAAAGCTCAAAGTTGAAGAATAAACAAGAGAGCAATGTCAAAATGTAAAACCCGGGAAAGATCGTTTTTTTTCTAAAAAAAGGGTAAAATAGTAAATTGATGCTACAGTGTAGGTTGAAACCTGGAAATTTTCTAGATCCTACGATTTAAACTGCCTCACCATCGGATTTGTCTCACAAATCTAGTTACCTGTGATGAATTTTATTGAATTCTAAGACCATCTATTTTTTACCACCTCGAGGCGTACGGGTGTACCAAGAAAGTTCCCAAACGTAGATTTTTTGAAATAAGGTTAAGCTATAGAAAATAATGTGGAATTGAACTGAGATGAAATAAATTGTTTTAGGGTAGAGACGGACTCGGGCAAGGTTGAACGTGGCAAGATGTAGGCCACTCCATTAACTTAAGGATTAAAGTTAGAGTAAAATGGGCAAAAAGGAGAAAAGGATCCCATTTTCTTGGTTTTTTTTTCGAGAGAGAAGGAGGAGAAGATGAGAGTCTAAGCTTCTCTCTACGATCTATGGAGCTTAGTTATTATGTTTTCCTCGAGCTAAGGACAAAAGTTCATCACATCGAAAAGAGGTACACGTGGGTACCTAGAACGAGAGATTTCACCAAGGATCCAAGAAAGGAAATTTTGAGAAATCGAAGTTGTTGGGTTTAGGAGGCTTCCTACCCATTCTTCTACACTTCAAGAGGTAGGGATTCTTCCTACTCTAGTTTTAGTCTCCATATTTTTTCTGATTTTTGGGTTAAAATGGTGGAACGTGTTAAGGGTCTGTTTGGGCAGAAAAATTCCCAAAACTCGACGATCTTCACCTAAGCGAAGGGGTCCGCCTAGCCAAAGGGAGGCGAGGGAATGTTCGCCTAGGTGAGCTTGAGGATAGGATTGTAGGACTCCCTCGCCTAGGCGAACCACTTCGCCTAGGTGAGCTTGTGACTGCGTTGAGTCCTGTGTTTATGGCCTGTTTGGGGTTAGTCTCGTGGCCCAGTTTGTGATTTTTATGGCTTGCTTCGGGGCCATTTTATGACTTGCTTGAGAGCGTCATTGCTTGACTAAGGAGTGACATGTTTGGATGTCAATGTATGTGTTCTAATGTATTGACATGTGATGTATTTCAAGGTGCAAAAGGCCATTACATGGCTTGATTGTGTGTGTGTCATTGCTTGAACATATAATGACATGTTGTATGTTGATGTTGATATATGAGTGCATAATATATTAACATGGATGAAATGATGTATGGAAAATATATTGACATGACACCGGATGAGTGGTGTGGTTTGTGTTGCACATGTAGCATTCATTATAAATGTGACATGATATAACATGCAATGATGCATTACATTGCATATGCATGGGGACATCACATTGACTGGTTGTGAGTGCATGGTTGAAAATCAACACTGTGTTGGGTGATTGATTGGGTGAGCTCGATATCATTAGACAAAGTCCAACAGAGTTGCACGGTTGCATGAAATGGTAAAGAAAACTTGTGTCGGGTAATAGCAAGAAAGGCTACATTCTCCCTCGGGTGAAAGACTTGGACTGATTCAAACACTCCTATGGTAAAAGTAAAAAAGTATCAGCGCGTATGGCCATAGCTGGAATCCTAAAATCTGGCCGCCCCACAAAAGACACATGAGTTTTGTTTACAAATGATCATTGGGGTGTAACATCCAAAAAATTTTTGGTTTGAAAACAAATAAATTTGTTTTGTAAACTGATCATTGGATGTAATCCACAAGTTATGGATTTTATCACGCATGGGCTTTAACATTGTGTGATAGAGCCGCAAAGACTCGGGTGCGTATGGGAGCCTGAAGACCTTGCATGGTACATGATTGAGTCTCATCTCATTTCATGGCATGACATGTAGGATTCCATAGTATAAATTGCATGTTTTTACTTGGAATGTGTATGTGAATGTGTGGAACATGACCATTGGATGTTCACTTAGGTGGGGAGTAGTCTTTATAGGAAATATTCTCTACTGGGCGTGGCTCACCCTATATGAGAACACATTTTAGGTGTAGGGTGTACACCGGTGGACGACGCTCATTCGAGGCCGCAATTGTAAAGAAGGCCAACATGTGGCTTTGATAAATATTTTTGTAAAACTTTGGAACAATCTAGTTCCTAAGATGTAATACAAAGAGTCAGATCGAACTCTTAAGGATTGTTTTAAATGTAATTTAACATATTTTTAACTTAAATATGGATAAATGGATCCCGGTAAATGGGACCTAACGAGGTGGTATCCGCCATTTCTAAGATTCACAGTTATTCGATACCGCTTACCAAATCTGATTACTCAAGGTATTTCCAAGGGTTGACGCTGGTCAACGGACTCCTGTGTTTTCGGGGCATCACTGTTGACCATGATATGTATAGATCATATTTATGCTAACCTTACCAAAGGACTATTACCTAATCCCCAATAAAGGCACCAAAAATTTGTTTAGACCAAATAGAACTTGTATGCTCATAATAAAAATGGATTTTTCAATGAATTTATTGAAGATTTAGTTTGGTCATAATGCTGCAAGTAATAAAAGTGGACCTATAAGTCCGGATATCATTCCCACAGAGATTGAAGAGAATTTTAAATTCAATTACCCTAACTAATGTTCAATACTATTTGAAACTCATTTCATAGAAATTTCAAATAATTGAACTCATGAATTCTACTATTTAATGCCTACATCTATAATGAAAGAAAACTTAAAATTCTAAAACATAAACTGGATCAACCGATTATTAATGAAGTAGAGACCGATTTCACTTCTGTGAAATTATCAATTCCTACAACATAATCTAATTCTATTCTATCATGAATTGGAATTTGAAATTGTCAAAGAGGCAAGGTAGTATAGTTTGGATTTCTCCCTTAACCATACATTTTACTGATTAGAGTGTCATGTTCATTTCTAAAACATGTGTCTAACCAATTACTTGTAATCAAACTTTCTTTATAAGATCTGGGTATTTTTCTTTTCCAATACTTGATACCCATTTCTTATGACTCCGCAATCCCTCGCTTCCTAAGACAGTGGCCATCGCACTTCTACAAGATGAATGATGTCTCATCCTTGAGATCTTAAAGAGTTCTCCATTTCCTTGATTAGATCTAAGCTAACACAGGATCAAGATCATTCCTCAAGACCAAGGAGAGATCTTTAATTGATTAAATTGATAGATCACTAAATTAATTCTCAAACCATGAGTAAATTTATGATTTATCTAAGCATCTTTTTTAGAGCTTCTGATAGTTCTTCAATATTAGTCTCGCATACCCCTGCTAATCGCATCCATACCTCCCGTAGAATCTCCATCTCTGTGTCACTTAGAGGGCATCCTGGAAATCAGAGTTAGACAATAGTCCTTAAATGGGTATAAGTTACTAATATTGGGAAAGATTCACTTCATGAACAACACCATTCAAATAAACTCAAAAATCTCAATCCAAGAAATCTCTTTCTAATTGTGCAGGAAAGACCATAACTAACATAAGATCTTTCTTAGTGGAAGTTGTGTTTCTCGAAAACTGAATTATAGTGAACAATGAAATACTGATCAGGAAAATTTCCAATGTAATTGTAATCAAATGAAAGAAATGAATTCCAGCTTTTATCTAGATTTCATTAGATTCAAATAGTAATTGGAATTGATCTTCAACAATTTATCTCAACTTCTAAACTTCTTAACAATTCATTGTTTTAGGTCTAGTAAACAAATTGAAATTCTACGCTAAATCTAATCTAGGAAGAAAAGAAAAAAAAAAGAAAAAAAAAGAAAAAAATATAATACAAAAGAGTCCTTAGCTTCCTAGATGCTCTAGTTTTTCTGCCGACTGACTGCCTCACTTTCCTCAAATTGTTTCTATTTATAGAGCCCTAGAAATTTGGGCCCTAAATTCGAGGCTACATCAGGATCCTCAAAATTCTGGCCCAGATTGCATTTTGTCACGGCACTGGAAGTGTTGTTGTGGACAGAAGTTTTAAATCTTTATCGTAGGTCTCTATCATAAGATGCAAGAGTTTGTTGCAACCTCGCTCTCGTGTTTTCTGATTTAGTCGCCACAAAAGTTTTGATCACATACAATATTCTTTTCTTTAGCATATTCATTCTGTTGCGATAGAGTTTCCTCTGTCGCGACAAATCTTTCTTTGTCTCTTCAACAATCTTCCTTGAAAGGTCTGTCGTTCTATCCATTCTATGTTGCGACAATCTTATGTGTGGTTACTGGAATAGTCATGTTGTGACATCGGCTAATTGTGTCGGCGCTTTTTCTATGCAAACTTCTTTCGCAAAATTGGTGTCACGACCCGCTTTTATGTCGCTGGCCAACATGTCTCGTTTTCGTTCTGTCAGAATAATGTTTCTTGTATTGTCAGCATTTCTATCGCGATTAGGAAAGTCTGTCACGACAGAGTCTTGTCACCACTTAACTTTATTTCTTATTGCAGTTTCATTTTGATCTTGCCACATAGTCTCTTGGTGTTGTTGATGTTTTCTGTCGCAACCAAGTTTTTATGTCACGACAAGACTTTTATGTATTGAGCTTATATTTGTGTCGCGACTTAGTTTGTTATGTCACGACAAGACCTCTCTTCCTTATGTTGGAATCTTTGTCGCGACATATAAAAGTTTGTCGCTACCTTGTTTATCAATTTTCAGCTTATCTCTGTGTCGTGACCTTAAGATCCCTGTCGCAACATAGAAATATCACTTCAGCTTGAAGTATGTTGCAACATTGGATTTTTGCGACCAAGTCAGTTTATTAAGAAACCATCACATGTCGCTACCTTGTTTATTTGTCGCAACCAAAGTTTAGCGTCGCTACATACATCACCTTGTTGTGACAAATGCTTATTCTTTCAATGTCGCGACATACATTACCTTGTCACGATAGAGATATTTCTCTAAAGCTCTTCTTCTGTCTCAACAAGCTTTCTATGTCAAGCATAATCGTCGCGGATAGAAGATACCTTGTCGCATGATAATTCGCTTAATTGCTGCTTGTTATGACAGAGCTTTGCTCGACAAAGCTTCCCGGTGTTGACATCCTAAACAAAAAACCTCACGCAATAAAATTTTTCTTCGTCTCTAACCGAATCAAGTAGATTCTTCCCATCTTCTGTCATGACACGCTGTCTTTTGTCTCGATAGAACTCCTTTGCTATTAGCTTGGATGTTTGTCGCGACACACAAAAATCTGTCGTGACATAGATTGTTGCAATTGCTATTTTTCTTTTCTTTCTTGCTAGAATTTTCTCCTTTTTGAATTAATGTAAGGACCCTTTCCTGGCCCAACCCGACAGAAGCTCGAACTCCGGATTCTAGTTGGGCAGCCGACCATTTATCAAACATATTTCATTTAGACATTTAAAAGGCCTTTTTTTTTTCAAAAATTGCGGAAGCGTTTTCAATGTTTCAGTAGGCCCATACAATTTACATTTAACCAAATATATTTACAATGAAAGCATTCCATGCCCATTCAAAATAATATACAAAATCGTTTCAGAGTTTAACTCTTTTGATCACAAAACATCAATTGTTCAAAAATAGGATGAATGCATATGAAGGAGTATATACTTTTACTCCGCAGCTTTCTTGATGACTCTACGCTCCTTGATCTTAGGTCCCACCATTAATCACTGACACCGCGCACGTAAAACAATACGCTAAGCATTTTCATGCTTAGTGGTTCTATGGAAATTCTCTCTTCATTTAATTTTAAATCGAAACATGCAATATTTATAAAAAATGCTTTTATGCAATTGTCAATGACCAATGTAGTACAATACGTATCTATATATATATTTTGAATAAATCAATTACAATTCATTGGTCATCTCAAGCTATGCATTTTCATATGCACTAAATCATTCAAATCACAAATCGTGCACTTTTCAATCTCATTATCATTTTGCATTTGCAACCCTTATCGAATTTATTAACCTATGATTTCAAGCAGCACAGATAATGAATCAACGCAAGACGGTCCCACTAGATGTAGCCGGTATATATATATATATATATATATATATATATATATATATATATATATATATATATATATATATATATATATATATATATATATATATAAATATGTACTCTGGGCTGTGTACACTAATGATATATTGTCCCGCTGGGGCTACTTGATCGGTATGCCACAATAGTACGTTTGTTCGACTCTTATTGGTATACCAATTTATCTTTAACTTGAATTTAATAGTTAACATTCTATTAAGGGCATTCAAATCATTTTTAGCAAAATACAGTATAGTATGTATTTTTTTACATAAACAAATCATTTCAACACTCATGCAATTTTCATGTCATTCATTTCGCAATCAATCAATTTCTCAAATTTCTTAACTTAAAACGACTTGAAATTCATTTCTTAATTTATTTGCATCAAATCAATTTAAAACAATTCAACATGCAATTCAAACATTTTGGAGATAGAGATTCGAAATAACGAGAGATGTGAACAAACCAAAAGCTTTTGCACTTGATTCAACTTGGAATCTCGATCTCAATTCGGGTTTTCCTCCTCGTTACCCCCTATTCCAATACAATTAAAGAACAATATTATTCGTGTTTGCTAGTGATTTTGGGTAGGGTTGATTTTTGGAGCTTAATATCGTATTCTTAATCTCATTAGCAAATAAGGGCAAAATACAAGCCCAGTATGGTTGTTAGTTCCCAAAATTTAATCCATCACATAACCAAAATACTAAATTTTTTACCCTGCCTTATAATCCTTTTCCAACAGTACTCTTGATCAACTAAACCATCCCCAAAGGAAGATTAAGTCGAAACCTCAAAATGTACCACTAACACCACATGCAAGGACCGTTATTTTCCGCTTTGTACTCTCTGACTTTATTACCCAAAAATTATACAAAGGTCTTTCTAAAATTATGAAACCCTCCAGTTTAGTCCTTTATATATCCAATGAAATCTCTGAAAATCCAATTTAAAAATTCCTTCTCTAAGGCCTCAACCACATAACACAAACAAAGGCGTACACATGTTATTTCATATAGATTATGAACGTGATATCTAATGTCATCTATTGTTATCCAAATTAATCAAAATTGATTTTGATTATTTGAAACTAAACTAGAACTAACTAACACCCCAAAATCGATTATAAACCACTGGTACGCTTTTAACTTTAACATCTAGACTACTCTAATTTGCAAAATAGAATCTGCACATAGCTCCACTTTGACAGATTTATGGGCACTTTGGGGTTACAAATTGCATACCTTCCTTTAATTAAATTATTCCCCTATAAGTATAGTTTACCTATAATTTTGAATCACTCAAATTGGATGAGTGAAACTCATTTTATGGCCAAAACACCACAACTACTCCCAAAACAGGGCATACTCGTGAGCTACCCGAAACTCACCTTTAAGCCCATTTTCGAGAGCCTTAGTGCTGCAATTTGCTCCTAGTCCCTTCTATACATTTGTAACTCTATCTCTTATGGTTATTTACCAATTGAAATCACTTCATTTGGTTGATTACGTAATGTATAGGCAAAACAAGAACATGGGTTTTGACAAATTTTTGACAGCATTTCCTTTAAAAACCAAACATTTCCCTTTTTACAAACACTCCTCCAAACCAATCCAAACCAATACCAAAACCCATTTACAACCAATACAAAACACCTTTTATCCACATTTGGGGTTTTCCCTTAACCCAAAACACAAGAGAAAAAGGGGTTAGGGTTTAGTTTCTCTACCTTGAATCTCTTTGATTCTTTCAACACCAAACCTTCCTTCTTCTTCTTCGATCACTGAAACCATAAAATGGAAAGCATCTCCCACCAAAACCTTGGTCTTCTCTCAACCCTAGCTCTCTTTTCTCTCTCTTTGCTCTCTAAGAACGAAAATGCACAAATGTGCCTTAGACCACATTTAGTTTTAATCTCATTTAATGGTTAAGGCATTGTTTGGCTTCCTATTCTTTGGCTTTCAAAATAAGTCTCATTTCTCATTTTTTGACATTCAAGTCTTCAATTTCACTTCATTTAACTCACATTAGCATTTAAACTCATTCTATTTTTGGCCCTTAGGTCCTCATTTTACAAATTCCAAATTCGCCCTTGGGTAAATTCCGGATTGTATATATTTTTTTCGTTCTTAGGATTTAAATTCCAAAAAAATTTTCATTTACTTTATTTTATACCCTAAACACATAATAATAATAATAAAAAATATCATAAAAATACTAGGGTATTTTTGAGGCGTTACAATTAAAACCTGCAAAACACCAAGTTGGTGAATATTCCATAATTTGACATTAAAACAGACCTGAATATATTAAAAATAAGTCAGAAAAATGGATTAAAAATAGATGAGTTTAAGATTCATCAGTCACAGCTTGGTATTAGAGCATAGGTGTACGATAACATAAGGCTGATTCGACACAAAGACAAGCCACGAGCTTAGGTAAACTAAGTACTAGGCTTAATGGATATGGGTCTAGGTCATTAGATTCATCATGGTTCTGATGTCACGTACCTGGATAGGCCGAAACGTGATGTGTAAAAATGTGTACGCCTGCGCTACGCGCACTCGTCGTATCAAGTAATATAGGTACATAAGTACCGACATCGATCCACTCGAGAAGTGCATCGACCATTGAAATTGCTCTTATAATATTATCTGGACTTAAACTCTGAATTTCTATTACAAAAGGAAAACTAATCCTATATTATTTGCTAAATCAATTAATTATGAAACTAGGTTTTGCCTTCATCTCACACTTGATGAATTTTAACCTAAATATATTATTCATTCAAGATATTAATTGATTTACGCCTCGACGGTTGATCGTGGCTCATAAGATACTCTTCTCTCTCGAGGTATATTTGCCTATCTCGCCAATAGGGTGTATTGCATCTCCAGCCAAACCTGACTTCAAACGCTTTAAATGTTTAAACCCTTAATGCCACAATTGAAACCAGATATCTCTATTCGCTCGACACCAAGTGTTGCTCTATTCATATCCCCCGAGGGTCATCTCGATCTCGACTCTCAAAGAAACAAAACCAATGTCACAAACACTACCATGTAAATAAAATATGTAGATGGCAAGTCAAGATAAAATCAATCCATATAATGAATGAAAACATATCAACCACAATCCATTCGAGCAGCAAGGCTATAACAAAACCTAGAAATAAATCTAGAACATCTCTAAGTCAAAGAAAAGCATCAAAAAAGAGAGAAACAAAGAAAGAAGATGAGAATAAACGATTTTGAGTGAAAGCGTCATCTTCTTTTCTTCAATCTCTTTCTTCTTCAAGCTTTTCCCCTTCAAGATATGTGCCCTAGGGTGTCTTCACTCTAAGAGAGGGCTTCTCCCCTTCAAAAAGCTGCAAAATCTATCACCAATCCTTCTCCTCTTCGATCCCTCTGATTTGAGCTTTAAAACCCTCCATTATGGGCTCAAAATGGGCTAAAAATCCACCAAAAACCAACCCTGAACGTCATGACACGCCGCGGAGCAACGCCGACGCTGGGATGCTACGCCAGAACGCCGCGACGCCGGGCCCCTCATGTCACGACGTCAGAGGTCCCCTATTTTTGTTCAAACTCAGAAGACCATAACTTTGTCATCCAAACTGATTGCGTTCGGTACCGTTTGGAAAGATTCGAAGTTTAGAATCCATTCATATATAGATTGATGCAATATGAGCTTATATGATGTCTGAAAACGTCAAAATTCAGTAGCCTCTCCTGCTAAAGGTGCTGCAATGTTTACTGATTTCTTCAAGGCTTGGAACTTGCATAACTTCTTTGATCGAAATCCAAATTTTCTGTTCTTGGTATCCCTGGAAAGCTCTTTACATTTAGAATCCATAAATATAAATCTTGCTTCAATTGGAGCTCATATGATATCTGAAAAGGTCAAAATACAGTAGCTGCTTTTGTAGCAGTTTTTCCACCAATTTTGCGCAATTCCACCAAATGGATGACCTGATCATAAGTATGAACTTTTAGAGAAATAGGGAACTTATTTAACATAAAAACAATATAAAAACTAACTAAAGCATAGGGATAAAATGAGTATTTAAGATACTCATCAACAATTTGCTTCAGAGCATAGGTATGTGATTACGTAAGGCTTGATGGGCATGGGTTTAGACCATTGCATACATTATGTGTTTCATGTTTGTGTTACATGATTGATTGCTTTGTGTTGTGTGAATTATATACATGGTAAATTGTATATAACAAAAGAGGAACACTAGGGTTAGAAAACGTAACCTTAGGGGTTTAGGGAAAAGTAAATGAGTGGAATAGTTCAGGATGTTGGGGTCTATTAGTAGTTGGCACCTGAACTACTAGTTAGACAAGGAGAAAAATCTTAAAGTTTATATTTGATCCCTATTTCTTTGGGGTACTCTGTATGACTGAATTACTATCTGACGTATGTAGATGGCTAGTTAGGGAAGAGGATGTCGAGGCGGTGGGCGGGGCAACAACCAACCACCACCGGCCTTTGACCAACAAGCCTTCATGGAGGCTATTGGTGTTGCAATTTCTGCCATTGCACAGGCGAGCGCTGCAGCTACCACCATTGCACAGGCTAATGCAACTATGGAACAGGGAGGATCGAGTAACCTTTAGAGGTTTAAGGCACATCATCCTCTAACCTTCAATGGAGGATGGGAACCGATGGAACCTGATCATTGGTTCCGGCAAGTAGGAAAGATCTTGGAGGCTATGGAGATCACCTCCGATGCCACGAGGATAAGGCTAACTGCATTCCAACTAAAGGGTGAATCCCAAGTATGGTGGGTTAGGTCAAAGCCTCGAGGAATTTGGAGGCAATGACGTGGGAAGAGTTCCATGAGCTATTCATGGGCAAGTATTTCTTGGCATTTGCATAACATGCAAAAGCTCGGGTGTTCCTAGAACTGAAACAAGGAACGATGATAGTGCTCGAATACATGGCTAAGTTCACACTGAATTAGCCCGTTTTTCTTATGATTATGTGGCCATAGACATGGCCAAAGTGAGGAAATTTGAGGATGGTCTAAAATTATCCATCCAGGGTAAAATTATAGGACTTCTCCTACAAGACTTGGACTCGATGGTCAGGACATCTATGGCCATTGAGAGGGAGGCGGATGACGCATGGAATATTCGGGATGCTAGTGTCAAAGACAAGAGGAAAAAAAGCCAATCTCTTTCTTCTAGCTCGAGAAAGAAGCAGAGGACTTCGACTCCGTAAGGGTTTTAGGGATAGGGCTGCAACTATCAGGGTTAAGGCCAAGTCAGGGCTACTAGCTAGCCAGGGCAGAGGACATGTTTCCCTTGCCACCATCCTAGTCACATGAGGCGGGATTGTCCTCAGAGGCAGGGATCCCAAGGTTATGGGACACCCTAATCCTAGTCATCAATGGGACATGCACAGATGCGGTTGTTTCCTTCTTACCCCATCATTGGCCAGGGGAACCAGTATCAGTCTCAGGGCACTGCACATGCCTTTGCTACTTCATAGTCAGGTCGGATGGGTCAGTGCCTAAGTCTAGGTCAAGGCCAAGGCACATCGGCCGGGACTTTGGCGACATAGGGGTGTGTCTATGCCATCACACCTCAAACTGAGCTTTCAGATCAGTCGGTCATTCAGGGTACATTTCTACTCTTTCGCATATGGGCAAGAGTATTGTTTGATTTTGGTGCATCTCATTCATTCATTGCTGCATCATGTGTGAAAGATTTAGGCTTAGAGGTTGAGACCTTGGAAGCCGCTGCATGTGAGTTCTCCCTTAGGAACTAGGGTGTGGGTTGATAAGATATGTCGGGATTGGGAGTTAGAGATCTCAGGGATTCTACTCACTGTGGACCTTAGGGTCATGAACATGTTGGAGTTTGATGTCATCTTTAGGATGGACTGGTTGATGGCACTGGCGGGCTCTCAAACTGGTGAGTGAATTAGTGCAAAACGTAGGCCTATATGTGCAAGTATAGCGTTAAGGTTACGTAGTATAGTGGCTCATCAAGTGTCGTTCCCATAAGGAGAAGTGTGTTGAATACTAGAATTGGCTTTAGAATATTATTCGGACCTAAAGTTCGAGTGAATTATGACTAATGGAAAGAAAAACTAACCTTAAAATATTTGCTAATTCAATTAATGGAGACTAGGGTTTTGCCTCACCTTGTCACATTCAATGGATTCTAACCTAGATAAATTGTTTATCTAGTATATTAATAGATTCACGTTGGCGGGTTGATCATGCCTACGAGATATCCCCTCTCGAGGTATATTCACCTATCTCGCTAGTAGGGTGTATTGAATCTCTAAGTCAACCCTACACTCTTAAACGCTTAAATGTTTAAAACCCTAATCCCCACACTTGGAACCTGGAGATCTCTGCTCTCTAATTTACCAAGTGTCGCTCTACTCGGATCCTTGGGGATCTTTATCTCTCGATCTTAGATTCCCAGTAAGGGCCTGCCAATGTTGGTCAAACACCACCATATTAATAAATCATAGAAATAGAGCAAGCCAATATAAGTTCCATTAATATGCTGAATATAACAAAATTAATAATTAATCCATATGAATGTTGCAAGGGTACAACAAAACCCTAGAAATAGGTCTAGAATATGTTGATGTTCATTACAACCATAGAGTCTTGAATCATAAAGCGTTCAAGAAACGAAATACAAATATAGGAGTGCACACAATTTCTCGATTCACGCTTGCGTTGTCCTCCCTTCTCTTATGTTCTCCCCTCTCCTTAAAAACTCTGGCCTCTCTCTTTATATCTTAAAATCTCACTGTTTAAGTCTCGAAGACATCATGACATTGGGCTGATGAAGGCTTGGCCTCAACATCACGACATTAGAGCTGGGTTCTCAATTCTCTTTCTTCAAGTCTCCACACAACCTCT
This sequence comes from Tetrastigma voinierianum, assembly GCA_016808115.1. Classification (NCBI taxonomy): domain Eukaryota; kingdom Viridiplantae; phylum Streptophyta; class Magnoliopsida; order Vitales; family Vitaceae; genus Tetrastigma; species Tetrastigma voinierianum. The sequence continues at coordinate 450,763 of JAEQBH010001723.1, read as the reverse complement.
AAATGCCGCCCTATTCACCTGTAGTGCATAAGAAGTTGAATATAAGATATAAAGCGATAACCACACTTATTACTATAGGAAATGGAACGAAAACATGATAAAACGCGAGTATATCATGAGTGTTTTGGGCGCTCATCACACCCTCAAACTTAGCTTCTTACTTGTCCCCAAGCAAGAAAGAGACTTAAAACAAAACACACATGAAAATGCTACACCAAAAAGCCTATGACATGAGTGTGATACGCATGATGCCAAAAGGGAGAGTCAAAATGAACCAACTTGCAATTCTATCATTTTTCCTCGAAAATCGGGAGATCCTTAAGGTTGTTCAACTTTCTAAGGAACTTAGCTAATCAAGGATTGGTTGACCAAGTAACTCAACCCCCCAAGTTCTCAGTGACCTTTTCCAAGCAATCTATGTGCAGTTGATTCATGATCTCCAATATATAACCAGGTTCCAGTACCCCCAAACTTAAATTCAACTCACCTATTTGGAAGAGTCTAACTATGAAAGGATAAGAACGCACCCTTTTTATTCACATTAAACTACCTAATCATGAAAGAAAACTAGTGCCTATAGGTTCTAGCTGAGTGTCCCTGTAGCAGGGATTCATTGGTGACTCCCTACCAGTTGGTTAAGGGCACCAGGCATTTAGTTCCCCTTGAACTTCACCCTGAACACTTAACCAAACCTAAACGCCCTAGACTATGGGAAGGATCGATCCTCTGTCCCTTGTAGCGTGTAGTACTAATGGCTCCAGCTAGTCTGGCCAGTAGCATTAGGCTTTGAAAAGCCCATCTGACGTGTTTTGGGATTTCGACGACTATCCCCACTTATTCTATTCACACGTCTTTTTGATCTTTTTTTTTTGTTTTATTTGGGGCTTGATGGCAATCCTTTTTTCCAAAGGTGTCCCACTTAGGTGTTTAGACACCCCAAGGCTCGTAAAACTCAAGTAAGCAAGGTCCGGGGCCTAGGTATACCCTGGAGATCCCATGTGTGTGTGATAGACTACTTGGGAAATGATTTCTTGAAACACAAAGGGGGTGACTAAATTAAGTAGCCCCAACCTTTCTAGCATACCATTCCAGATCATTGAATTACCTAAGGACCCCTTTCTATTTTCTACGCGGTCTTTTTGAACAATTTTTGCTATCAAAATGACCTCCCATTAGCAATCATGGCATCAACTCACACAAAATACCTAAAACACATAATAATGCTAAAACAACCTAAAACACGCAAACACATAAAAACTGTATATATATATATATATATATATTCATAAACAACCTAAACATATAAAACTAAAACACACAACCAAACCGATCACCCACACCCCCTAAACAAAAACTAACAGTGTGTCATGAAGTAAGAAATGAGGGTGTAGGAAACTCCCCTAGTGATCACACAGATCACTGTGGTGGTGGTGGAGGCGTGTGAAATGCGAGAAGCTGGGCGAGATGTCAAGTGGATGGAATCTTGGTCAAGCCAAGATACCGAGATGTATCGCATAAGATCTGTGCATTCGCCTTGAGCATCTGATCTGCTAATGATTGAGACCTCCAATACCTTAGGTCTCATCCCAAAGAGGCACGAACCCTCGTGATTAAGTCATGATTTGGTCCTCGTGTAGGAGAAGGGGACCGGAAGGATCCTCCTATGATGGTGGTGGGAGGTCAGTGGATGACCATCCCGCCTCTCCCTGGGCATTCTCTCGTATCTCAAACCTGGATTGGTAGGCCCTAAGCTCTCCCTCGTCCAAGGGTTCATTCCCAGAATCATAAACCTCTTATGGCCATGGTACACCCTATTTGTCTTTCTTAACCATTATCGCCTTGATTGGGTGTATCCAAGCCTCATTGTCCTCTAAGGGCACCCCGACTTTCTTGTATAGTCCATAAATAAGCCCGAGGTTCATTTTGGCATCTTTGTTGTAAAGGATAGAATCCTCTATAACTTGTCCGACATTGAAGGGGATATCCTGAATGATGGCATAAAATGAGCAGCAGGTTCTTTCTAGAATCACTTCACACATTAGTCGCTCAGGATGAGACTCGGCGCGATGAAGATGCCATTGGGACGAGGCCAAATGTTCGGGCCTCGTTGCATCATGCGGCCCTCATTGTTAAGTTTCCATTCACATTGGTCGTTTGTTAACATCTTAATGACTTCGAGATAGTTTGGGGCTTCGTGGAACCTATCATATGCTTCGGAATTAATCGGCTCAAGGTTATAATACTCATTGATAGAATTTGCACTGAATTTTACCAAAACCCTATGCACTCGGACCTTTTTCAATACATTAGCGACTAAATTGGCCTATAATTCTCGTACCACCATTGTGGCAGCCGGCCTTGGCTGCTGGCAAAGCACTTGCCACCTTTTATTCTCTATAGTTTTGTGAAAGAAATCGTCAGGGTGGTGAAATCCTTTCTCTTTGATGAAGGATCGGTTCTTTGAAATGAGGTAGAATTTCTCAGTGGCAGCCACATTGACAAACTTATTTCTATCGAAGTCCTTTTGTGGCTTATCCACCTATGACTCTTCTTTGAGGTTAGTTTTTGCCTTTTCGAAGACATGTTGGACTGAGGAGTTCGAGGGTTGAGGTTATGGGTCCTAGGCTTCTCCAATTCCTACCCACCAAGCACCTAAACTCCCAATGTGCTCAAATAACCTTTTGGTAGTTAAACACTTTGAAATTGTCACTTGGGAATTTATCGAACACTTGGCGTGCATTATGTGTAACACTGCTCTTGGCTAGAAATTGTAGGCTTTTACAACCTCCAACCTTCTTCTTAACTTAAATAAACCCAAAAGAAGTAAAAAGATCTAGTTGTTTACCTTGAATCACCAAAAATAAAAAAAATTGGCCGTTTACCCAGGTTTTGGATGGTGGACGGATGCACCCTAGATTTTTCTGATCAAAGGTTGTTTGTAGGTCTCCTTGGTACCCGAAATCAACTTAGGAAGAGCTTGGAAGAGGTTTGACGAGTGAATCAGCAAAGACCTAAGAGAGAGTTTCGAATATGCGGTATCTGAAAATATGAATAATCATGTTCATAAAACAGGGTAACGTCGCGACATTCGAGCCAATGTCGCGACGTTCTTGAGAGTAATAGAAAACCACTTAAGCCAACGTCGCGACGTTGGGACTAATGTCGTGACGTTGCAGTGTGTTGAGTTTTTCAACGTCGTGACGTTCCAGAGAGTTGCTCAAAATGATTTTTGCTAACATTGTGACGTTGCAGAGGGCTGTTTTTTCATTTTTTTTTCTCAACGTCATGACGATATAGAGAGGATTAATTCATTTTCTGATAAAAAAATTTGTGAGTTATAGAGAACTCCCTTAATGAGGTTCCAACCATTTTTCCAACCTGTATCAATCTCTCGAGCCATCTCTCTCAGAAGCCGTTTCGATCCGAGCCTCGAAACACAACAAAAACAATGCAATTAAGTTGTATTTACGACCCGAGAAACTAATGATTTCTAAAGATAAGAACAAAAAAGCACACAAAAATACTCAACCGCACTAATGAAAGAAAAATTTAAAGGCTCGCCCCAAGTAAATAGCTTTTGTTTAATGTCGCCGCTTGACTTCCCTGAATCTTAATGTCCTCGAGACTATAGGTCCTTCTCGAATTCCTTACTGCCCCGTTTCTGGTGTGCTCAGATTGATGGCCTGGTTGCTTGCGTGAAAGTCGCCTCCAAAGTAAGGCTTCAATCATTGTGCATTGACTTTAAAACTTCCCTTCTCTGGGTGCATGATTTCCATTCCTCCGTATGGAAAAACTTGAGTCACTGTAAATGGTCCCGACCATCTCGACTTTAATTTCCCTGGGAAGAGGTTGAGTCTTGAGTTAACTAAGAGGACTCGTTGACCCGGCTCAAACTCTTTCCTTACAATATGTTTATCATGCTAGACTTTCGTCTTTTCTTTATAGATCCTAGCATTTTCGTAAGCTTCATTGCGAAATTCTTCTAATTCACTGAGTTGCAGTATGCGTTTCTCACCGGCCACCTTACTGCCCATATTCATCGGCCTAGTTGCCTAATATGCTCTGTGTTCTAATTCCATGGGCAATTGGCACACTTTCCTATACACGAACCTGAATGGTGACATCCCCAAGGGTGTCTTAAATGCTATTCTATAGGCATGGAGCGCATCATCTATTTTTTTTGCCCAGTCTTTTTTCGAGCTATTGACCATTTTCTCCAAGATAGACTTTATTTCTCTGTTTGACACCTCTGCTTGGCCATTAGTCCGTGGGTGATATGCAAGTGATGTGCGATGCTGAACACCATATTTTCCCAGTACACTGTCTACAACCTTGTTGCAGAAGTGAGTACCTCCATCTGTGGAGTTCCGAACCGGGTGAATATGTGGCTGCGAAGGAACTTTGCTACCTCTTTGGCATCCTTAGTTGATTCATGCCACAGTAGGTGTTTCGGAATCAACAAAATTTATAACCTAAATTTTCTACCGTCGAAAGGCAAAGTTAACGCAAAGATAGCGCTTCTAGTGGTCGAACTCGTGGATGGGTTTTCTTATCAAATGATTTACAACGAAGGCCAAACGAATTTCACTGATTCGGGTTTTCATAAAACAGTGGGTTTCCACGCATATAAACTAAAAATAAAATAAGTAAAAATGTAAAATAGAATTTCTTGCAGTGTTAGGTCACCGGGAGTTGGAGTCCTGTGGCAACTGAAAGTTTTCTGTGGTCCTTTTCTCGCATTGGGAGGATGACGAGGTCATCTCCCCGAACCGGTTCTTCATTTAACTGTAAAAACTGACCTTAATAAATATCTTTTGAAAATTGGTATTTGCTTCCCATTGATGGTCTCGATGAATAACATCACCTTGACTCACTCTCCAATAGCTAATAAATGATAATCAATGAATATCATTGTATCTAACAATAGCATACAATGAACCACATAAACACCAGAAGTCTTGACCATTCTGATTAGTAAAAGGGATCAAAGCCTTATTTGGAGAAAATAAAAACATCTTGAATCACCTTTCAATAACCAATAGATGATAACTAACGAATGTCGATGGATCTAGCAATAAGCATCCAGTAGACGAAAAGCTTATCAAATACTGATCATTCAAAGCAACCCGAAGGGATTAAAGCCGATGTTTGAAGGAACCTATAAATGGTAGAAAATACCTCCGTTAAAACATGGAAAACCTTCAGTTTGCCTTAGATCCCCTGCCTAGTAGCCTTCCACTCCAAGGAAGAAAGGGGTTTAGCCACTCATTCTCCGAGTTGTCATCCTTGGAGGGTGTTTGGCTGCCCAGAAAGTGAGAGAAAGTGGAGGAACAAGAAAAAGAAGCGAGGAATCTTTGAAAGGTTCCACGCCTAATAATTTATTAATGAAGCGAGTTGTCTTTAGTTCTGATGCGGTTGGAGCTTATATACTACCCCCAGCCAAGCAAGATTACAAAAAAAAACCAAAATCAAAAGCTATTACAAGGGTTAAAATGGGAAGAAACAAAAAATGTAACAAAAAAAAGTCAAAAAGTAATAAGTTAGAGGAAAGTGAACAGTGGCCTGCAGGATGAACAATGGCAGCAGGATAAGCTTTTCGTAGGATGCGAAATTTCGCAACCTGCGAAAATTCGCAACCTGCGTCGAAAATTCGCAACCTGTGAAATTCTGCAGGTTACGAAAATTTCGCAACCCTGCAAAATTCCTTCAGTGCTCCATTTTTCTTTACTCTTTGCTCGCTGCTTTTCATATACGGGATCGATCTGTGACGATAAGAGTTCAGCTTTCGGGTTCTTCGTGTTTGAATTGACTCGATAATTTTGCACGATTATCTTACAAAAACTCTGAAAATAGTCACAAAATGCGATCGGTAAAATAGCGGGGACCTTAATGTGCAAATCAGGTTAATTACGCTGATTAGTACACAAAAAGTGCTCAAAACCTGCAATAAACATGGCTCAAAATAGCACTTTTTGAGCACTAATCATTAGTGCATGTAGGTATAGCCTCCACCCATTTGGAAACGTAGTCCACTACTAAAAGAATGTATAGGTTGCTAAATGAAGAGGGGAATGGACCCATAAAATCCGCCACTCCTATTATGTCGAACAACTCTCTACCTCCAAGATGGTGCAACGGGTGGTTTCATCCGTTTTGATATGCTCCTATTCTTTGGCATTTATCACGGGTAGACCTGAAATGGGTGAGTATCTTTGAATAAGCTAGGCGATAGAATCAGATTGAAGATACGCTGCATTGTCCTCATTTGAAAGTGCCCCCACATGCTAAAGTGTGGTAGTGTTTTAAGATACTCTCCATTTCCTCCTCTAGGATGCATTTTCTTATACCTGATCGACACAGTGCTTATACAGAATAGGTTCTTCCCAATAGTAATGCTTCAAGTGTACAAAGAATCTCTTTTTCTACTAATAGCTAAACTCTCGTGGGAGCACTTTGGCCACTAAGTAAGTCACATAATCTACGAACCAAGGTATTGGCTTTATATCTTCAATTGCCAAGAGTTGTTCATCAGGAAAATCATCATTGATCCGAACTTCTTTACTAGGCCTTTCCAATCATGAGAGATGGTCTACTACTAGATTTCAGTCACTTTCTTATCTTTGATTTCTCGATCAAACTCTTGCAGCAGTAACACCCATCTTATCAGTCTCGGTTTTATGTCCTTCTTAGTCATAAAATGCTTTATGGCAGAGTCGGTGTGCACTATTACCTTATTACCAATCAAGTACGGTCGAAACTTGTCAAACGCAAACACAATTTCCAAAAGCTCTTTTTCAGTTGTCGCATAGTTTAGTCGCGCATCATTCAAAGTCTGGCTCACATAGTAGATAACCTGTAATGTTCTTTCCTTCTTTTGACCAAGCACGACCCCTATTGTGTAGTCGCTCACATCACACATTAGTTCAAAAGGAAGGTTCCAGTCTAGTGCTACTAAAATCGGTATTGAAACCAATTTCTCCTTCAGAAATGAGAATGCTTGCATACACTGATCATCAAATTCAAAAGGGGCTCCTTGAACTAGCAGATTTAACAAAGGCTTGCCTATTTTGGAAAAATCCTTTATGAATCTTTTGTAGAATCCCGCGTGACCCAGGAAGCTCCTTATTCCTTTCATTGAAGATAGGGGAGGTAGCTTCTCTATTGTTTCAATCTTAGCTTTATCTACCTCAATTCCTCTTCGATGCTCCAGGTGCCCCTGATACAATGCCTTCCTTCACCATGGTGGCACTTCTCCCCAGTCGACACAAGGTTAGTTTCTTCACATCTTATTAGTGTGCAATCTCGAAGGGTTTTCAAGACAATTGTCAAAAGACTTCCCCAACATTGAGAAATCATCCATGAACACCTCAATTGTTTTCTCTACCATGTTTGAGAATATAGCCATCATGCAACGCTGAAATGTGTCTAGTGCATTACATAACCCAAATGGCATTCTACTGAATGTGAATGTACCATAAGGGCATGTGATTGTCGTTTTCTCTTGGTCCTCTGAGGATATAATGATCTGATTATAGCCTGAATACCTGTCGAAGAAACAGTAATACTCGTGCCCTGCTAGCCTATCCAGCATATGATCCATAAACATAAGTGGGAAATGATATTTTCTAGTTGCCTTATTCAAATTCCGGTAGTCTATATAGATTCTCCACCCTGTAACTGTTATAGAGGGAAGCAATGTGTTATTCTTTGTCTTTATCACTTTGTGGTCCACCAGACGCGCCAGAACATTTTTTTTGCTGAACTTTTGAACTGCTATGGCGTAGGGTAGATCACCCACCGTAAGCTTCATTTCGTTATTTCTTTGCTATTTTTTATGACCAGGTGAGTCTTCTTTGAGCCTCCATTGAAGGTTTGTGACCATCTTCTAATCAGATTCGGTGCATACACATAGAAGGGCGGATCCCCTTCAAATCGGCTAGAGACCATTTGATAGCATCTTTGTGATCTCGAAGCACTCTCAAAAGCTTATCTTCTTCTACTACTGTTAAAGATAATGATACGATCACTGGTAAGGTTGAGGATTCCCCTAGATAAGCATACCTCAAATGACTAGGTAGTGGCTTTTTCTCTAACTGTGGTGGTCTCTTAATTGAAGGCACTGAAGTATGGGTGTTTTCTCCCAAAGGCTCGTAATACTTTCTTATGTTCGGTTGAAAGGAGTCCATCCATTTCATATACTCTTCAGCCTCTTCACCTAGTTCTTCCTTATCATTTTGCACAAGGCTAATCTCTAAACGGTCAGTCAAACCACTTTGGCTAGACGCTATAGCCTCCACTGCCTCTATCATAAAGCATTCATCACTCTCTGCCAGATGCCGTACAACATTGAATACACTGAACCTGACCTCATCATCTTGCACTCTTAATTTTAGTTCTCTCTTTTGCACATAAATCATAGCCCTGCTAGTTGCTAAAAACGGTATACCTAATATAATGGGTATCACCCTGTCTTCCTCCATGTCCAACACTATGAAATCAGTTGGGAAGGTAAACTTGTCTACCTTTACTAGCACATCTTCTATCACTCCCCGTGGATGTTTCGACCAATCTATCCTTGGAGTTGCAAAGTGGCAAGTCTTAGGTCTAACTTCTCCCGAATCTATTTGTTGAAATAGATAAAGGCATGAGTTATCTTGCCCTTTGGGACTCATAGGGCTCTCGAGACGGAGTTCCTTATCTTGCATGGGATTGTAAAACTGCATGGATCCTTAAGTTTCTATGGTAGTTTCCTCTGAAGAATAACACTGCATTCCTCAATAAGGTTCACTGTCTCAAAATCTGATAACCTTCTTTTCCTTTACAGTATATCTTTCATAAATTTGACGTAGTTGGACATACATTTAATGCATCGCAAGCGGAATATTTGATATGTAGTTTCTTAAACACTTCCATGAATTTGATGGCTTGCTTGTCCAATTTATTCTTCTTTAAACGTTGAGGATACAGGATTGGTGTAGTGGATTCGCCGATACCACCACATGTTTCAGTCTCTTTCCTTTCGTGCGATTAGCTGCGGCCCTTCTCTTGGGGCTGTTCCGCTTGCATGATCTTTCGAACGGCTGATCTACCTCCTCAGTTTCCATTTCTCTTACCACTGGTGGTTGCCCTGGTGTTTCTAATTCTCTACCACTTCTTAAGGTGATAGCCTTAACATGTTCTTTGTCTTCTCCTCTCGGGTTTACCTTTGAATTGCTTGGCAAAGAACCTTACTGCCTCTTAGTTAACAGAGTGGCCATTTAGCCCATTTGCACCTCTGAGTTTCTCAACTATGCCCCTTGATTATTCAATTGGGTTGACTGATTCTGCATATTTGCCTTTGTTTCATTCATAAAGGCTATATGGGAAGTAATTTATTCTTGTAGCGATCTTCTCTACGATGGTGGTTTGCTCACTTGGGGTGGTGGCATGCTATTCTAATTATTCCTCCATCCATAATTTAAATTATTCTGGTTATTACACTAGCCTTGGCCTTGGTTTTGGTTTTGATTCTAGTAGGTGTTACCTCCATATTGACCTTGATGTTGTGGTTGATTAAATCTCGACACATATTGTGCCTGCTCTACTGTCATCTATCCCGACTGGCATTCTGTAATATTGTGCTGCCCTCCACAAGATTTGCATACCTCCCAAGTGTTAGTTTGAATAGCATTTATAGCACCTTGCTGTCTTTGTAGCTATTTAGTGAGTTGCGCGACATGATTGACCAAATTGCTAAGGACCTTAGTGTCATCGCCTCCCACAGCCTTCCTTGGTATTAGCCTATCCTTGGGCCACTGGTTACTATTGGTAGCCATATCCTCTAGGAATCTATATGCTTGGTCTATAGTCTTCTTCATCAAAGCACCCCTTACTGAGGCATCTATGTCTGTTCTGGTAGGATTACTCAGACCGTTGTAAAAGATGTGGACTTGCATCCATCTAGTCAGCTTGTGATGTGGACACCTCCTTAACAGTTCATGAAATCTCTCCCAGGCTTCAGCTAAGTTCTCCCTCTCTAATTGTCTAAAAGTGTTAATCTCTTGCACCAGCTGTGCGATCTTAGAGGGAGGAAAGAATTTGGTCATGAACTTTTGCATCAAATCGTTCCATGAGGTAATGGAATCGAATTAGTTGGCTCGATGAACAATGTTTGCTTTATCGACCCGGTGATATGTGAGAGAACAAATCTGGAATTACATGGCATTTCTTCTATTACCCCATTGTATTTGATCGTGTCGCATACTTCAATGAAGTTCATTAGATGCGTGTTCAGATTCTCACTTGACAACCCTTGTAACTGGACATTCTGAAGCATCTGTAGGGTTACTGTTTTCAACTCGAAGTTGTTCGCTTGTATGGGTGGTCTTCGTATAGAAGACTGAACAACCGTTCGTGGAAAACAAACTCTTCCAATAGCATATAAGGATCATCTGGTTGTATAAATGGTATAGGGGCATAATTCCTACCATTATTTCCATTTTGTCCCATTCTCGGCTCATTCCGCTCTTGGCCTTAATCTTGCTCTTCCTGGTTCTGCATGACTACTAGATTTATTTGTGTTTCTTGTCAGGTAACTAGTTCAAGGCTCTTCCGGGTTCAGATCAGAAGTAGTTCACCCCGACTCGTTTCACATGCACGCAAATCAACCATTACCTAAACCACACACAAAAGCAGTAGAGACCAAATTACTAGCACTTGTGTAAACAAAATAAAAAAACAAAATTGATCCAAAGTAATATCTAATTGCGCTATTGTCAATATCAACACAAACTTCTCCCCGGCAATGGTGCCAAAAACTTGGCAAACTCTCGGACTAGTGTGTGAATTAGTGCAAAACGTAGGCCCATACGCGCAAGTATACACATCGAGGTTACGTAGTGTAGTGGGCCGTTAAGTGTCGTTCCCATAAGGAGAAGTGTGTCAAATACTGGAATTGGCTTTAGAATATTATCTGGACCTAAAGTTCAAGTGAATTATGACTAATGGAAAGAAAAACTAACCCTAAAATATTTTCTAATTCAATTAATGGAGACTAGAGTTTTGCCTCACCTTGCCACATTTAAAGGATTCTAACCTAGATAAATTGTTTATCCAGTATATTAATAGATTCACGCTGGCGGGTTGATCGTGCCTATGAGATATCTCCTCTCGAGGTATACTCACCTATCTCTCCAGTAGGGTGTATTGCATCTTTATGTCAACCCTAGACTCCGAAACGCTTAAATGTTTAAACCTTAATAGACACACTTGGAATCAGGAGATCTCTACTCTCTAATTTACGAAGTGTCGCTCTTCTCGGATCCTTGGGGATCTTTATCTCTTGATCTCAGATTCCCAGCAAGAGCATGCCAATGTTAGCCAAACACCACCATGTAAATTAATCACAAAAATAGAGCAAGTTAATATAAGTTCCATTAATATACTGAATATAACGAAATTAATAATTAATTCATATGAATATAACAAGGGTACAAAAAAACCCTAGAAATATATCTAGAACATGCTGATGTTCATTACAACCATAGAGTCTTGAATCATTAAGTGTTCGAGAAAAGAAATACAAATACAGGAGTGCACACGATCTCTCGATTCACGCTTGCATCGTCCTCCCTTCTCGTCTGTTCTCCTTCCCATTCAAAACTCGGGCCTCTCTCTCTATATCTCAAACTCTCACTGTTTAAGTCCCGGAGAAGTTGGGACCTTGCGACGTTGAGATGATGAAGGCTTGGCCTCAACATCACGACGTTTTCTCAATTCTCTTTCTTTAAGTCTCCACACAGCCTCCAAATGTCACCCTATTCACTTGTAGTGCACAAGAAGCCGAATATCAGATATAGAGCGATAACCACACTTATTACTATAGGAAATGAAATGAAAACATGATAAAATGCGGGTATATCATGAGTGTTTTGGGCACTCATCAGGCACACCAAGTCGTCATTGATTGTGGTTGTATGAGGATTACTACCTACACACATGATAATGTTTGTGTTATGTTATAGGGGGATAAGCACGATGCTTTACCATGAGCCGTGTACGACTCTAGGTGGCACAAGCAGTTGGTGGGTTGGTTGGCAAGCCTTACCCTGGAAAGCGAGGTGAGATAGGAGTTGGGTCTACCTTGGGTAGTTTGTGAGTATGAGGATATTTTTCCTGATGCACTATCGGGATTACCTTTACAGAGGGTTGTAGACTTCGCTATTGAGTTGCACCCTGGTATATCGCCCATTTCTATGACTTCGTAGAGAATGGCGCCTACTAAGTTGCAGGAACTCAAGGTCTAAGTACAAGAATTTTTAGACAAGGGTTTTATTAGACCAAGCACTTCACCTTGGGGTGCTATGGTTTTGTTTACTAAGAAGAATGACAAGACCCTTCGGCTATGTATTGACTATTGACAGTTGAATAGGGTTACTATCAAGAATAGGTATCCTTTGCTGCGAATTGATGATTTGTTTGATCAACTGAGAGGGGCTTGGGTTTATTCCAAGATAGATCTCTGCACCGGTTACCATTAGTTGAGGGTTAGGGAGGCAAACATCCCTAAGACGTCGTTTATAACGCGATATGGGCATTTTGAGTTCACAGTGATGCCTTTCGGATTGACAAATGCTCCAACGGCATTCATGGATCTCATGTATGTGGCAGGTATTCCAAAATCTACCTAGGATCAGTTCTGTGGTTTTTAGACGACATCTTATCTACCCAAGTCCGAGGAGGATCAAGTGAGGGCCTGGCCACTGAGGGTTGTTGTCCGCACTCTCGAGAGAACATCACAGGTGCCAAATTCAGCAAGTGTGAATTTTTGCTTACTAAGGTGAGATTTTTGGGGTACGTGGTATCGACTTCAAGGGTATCCATGGACTCGGAGAAAGTTGAGGCAAGCAGGAGCCGGAGAGGCCGAAGTCGCTCGAGATACGCAGCTGATTGGCGTGGTATTACGTAAGGTTCATCAGGACTTCTCCTGCTAGTCGAGACCCATGACGAGATTGACCTGGAAGGGGGTCAAGTTTAAGTAGAATGACTCATGTGAGAGGGCATTCTAGGAATTAAAGATGAGGCTTACTTAAACTCTTATTCTGATAGTTCCAGAGAAGGGACAGAGGTATACAGTGTATTGCCTACTCATGGCATGGATGTGTTTTGATGCAGTCTGGGAGGGTAGTGGCTTACGGTTCTCTGTAGTTAAGGAACCACGAGTAGAGTTACCCTACTCATGACATGGAGTTGGCGGCCATTGTTTTTGCCTTAAAGGCTTGATGCCACTATGTACATGTGGCGAAGGCTAGGCCATGAACACAAATGGTAGTCTTCGGTATAGGGGACAGGTTGTGGTTCCCTAGTCAGAAGATCTGGGAGAGAAGATCCTCAAGGAGTTCCATTGCTTTTGTTTTGCTGTGCATCCAGATGGCATGAAGATGTACCTTGACCTTATTCACCAATATTATTGGAGCGGGATGAAGAAACACGTTGGAGATTTTATTTGTCGATGTCTCACATGTTAGCAAGTAAAGGCTAAGCACTAGAGGTCAATAGGGTTACTCCAGCCCTTGGAGGTAGCTGAATAGAAGTGGGAACATGTCACGATGGATTTTGTGACTCGCTTGCCACGGACATCGCGAGGGCATGACGCAGTGTGGATGATAGTGGACCCACTTACAAACTGGGTACACTTTCTAGTTGTGTGGATGACCTTCATACTGGAGGAATTCTACAGGTTGTGCGTGCAGGAGATTTTTCGATTACATGGAGTGCCAATATCTATAGTATCGAATTTGGATCCCAAGTTTACTGTAATGCCTTGGAAATACCCTAAAAGTTTTATAACACATTTAGGGTAAAAAATAAAATAAAATTTATTTTTTCTGCCTTTAAATTGCTAAAAACGAAAAAAATGATAAAACCTGGAAAATATACAAGGGACAAGGTTAATTTGATAAAAATGTCAAAACAAGGACCCAAGGGTCATAAATGAAGAAGTGTATATGCCAAAATGAAAATTTGATGAAATGAAGTGGAAATGAAAGAGAAATTAAGTGGAAATGAAAGAGAAATGAAGCCCTAAAATGCAAAAAATGGGAAAAATAGGATTTAATGTGTAAGCCAAACATGGCCTTATGAAAGTTTAGAGTGTTAAGACCAAATCGTCTTTAATGAGAGAGCCCTCATTTAGGCATTTACGTTTTGGAAAAAGCTAGGCCAAATCTAGTTGAGAGAAAAGGGAGATGAGTGGGTGATTTTGCTCTATGAAATCAGGAGTTTAAGTGATTAAGAAGAAGAAGGAAGAAGAAAGAAGAGAAAAGAAGAGATTTAAGGTAAGAGACTAACCCTAACTTTCCTTAATGTTGTGTTTGGGTTTAGAAAGAACCCTAAGTTGGTACAAAAATGATTTTGATTGGTCTATTTCAGTTTTGGGGGTTGCTCTAAGTTATTATATGGTTGTTTGGATTGGTGTTGAGGAATTTTTGTATAAAGGAAATGTTGTGTTTTTAGGGGAGATGCTATCAAAAATTTCCAAAACCCATGTTTGTTTTTTGCCTATAACTTGGCCATCACTCATCCAAATTGAGTGATTCAAATTTCTGGGCAAACTAGACTTCTAGGAGAACAAAGCTACCTCAAATAAGTGTATCCAAATTTAGACCCCCATTAGACCTGCAGAACACAAAGTGGGAGGCTTGACGGTCAATTTCCGATGGCAGCTTTGGTGTTTTGAAACAGTTTTGGTATTTAGGCCATAAGTTGAGTTTCACTCATCCAAATTGAGTGATTCAAATTTATGGGTAAACTAGACTTCTAGGAGAACAAATTTTCCTGAAATAATTGTATCCAAATTTGGACCCCATTAGACCTAGAAATTCGTCTAAAGGGAGCCTTGTTTTTGAGCAAATTCTGGTTATGTGTTGAAAATAGAATAGTCCCGGATGTTTAGGAGATATCCAGAGCTTTGATGCTTTGAATTGGATGATTCCAATTTTTGAATAAAATAGATTTATAAAGGAACAATAGAATTGAAGGGAGTTAGGTAAAATATGGCTAATTTGTTCCCAGAAAATTTTTACAAGGGAAGGTGTGTTGGGTAGAAAACAACCCTAACTAGAAACCTAAATAAGCCCACTGATATTGTTATCTAATTGTGATGGATTAGGGGTTGGCGACAACGAAAATCCGAGTTGAAGTCGATTCGAGGAGGAATTGAAGTGCTAATACCTTTGGCTCGTTTCATTCTTCTCTTCTTATTTCAAGTATCAAAATTGTTTGAGAAATTGTTGAAATGATTTTCAATAAAACTGCATATTCATTTATTTTAAGTGATTTGAGAAAATTGATTGTGAAATGATTGCCATGAAAAATTGCATGAGTATTGAAATGTGCTATTGATTTGCATGTAGCCCGTAGGGTATTGTAAATCAACAAAATTTATAACCTAATACCTCATCATACTATCGTAGCATTGCTGCTATAGTATAACGACTCTAAGATTGTCCACAGGGATGGGTTTTCTTCATAGAAATGACTAATATTGAGGTTTACACTGGTGATTGTAGTTTAGATATTGGGGTTGGATAAAAAGAGGTTGGTTTTAATGGTTGTCACTAAAATAAATAGATTAAGGTGGAAAGAGGGTCCTCAAGTATCAGACACTAGATTCGTGGTCTTGTGAAAACGAGGGGTTTCCGGTTGTTATACTCAAGATTGGGGAGGATAACATATAGTTATCTCCTGAATCGGATCTTCATTTAGCTATAAAACCTAACCCTCGTTACATATCTTTGAAAATGACATTCACTACTCATTAATGCTCTCAGTCATTGAAAACAAACGTCTGCTTGACTCACCTTCCAATGGCTCATAAATGATAACTAATGAACATCATTGGATCTAGCATTAAGCATCCAATGAGCCCTAAAATCTTACAAAATACTGACCATTCAAGGTGATTAGAAGGGATCAAAACCTAAAGTTGAAGAGAAAAACAATAATGACAGTGAATACCTGCATGAAAAAATGGCAACCCTTAGTCGGGCCTTAGATCCTTCACCACGGCCTGCTCAAGGAGGAAGTCAGAATACTCATCCTCTGAGAAATCATCCTCAGAGGGTGTTTGGCTAGTGAGAAAAGAAAAGAAAAGGAGAGAAAAGGAAAGAAAATAGGAGCTTGTTTGACAAGCCTCCCAAAAAATTCAATAATACAAAGGTTAACTGTTTTCTTACAAAGTCTTGTTTGGGCATTCTATACCACCAAACAATACAAATTACCAAATTGACAAAAGCAATAAACTATTACATAGGGATAATTTGGGAAGAAAACACAAAAAAAAAGAGACAAAAAGTCAAGAAAAGGATGGCAGGAGTGCGAAATTTCGCAGGGGTTGCAAAATTTCAAGAACCTTTTGGAAATTGTTCCTCTGCTTTATGCTGTGGGTTTTCGGGCTGGGTTCATAGCCCAAGTTCCACTGATTTCTTCATGCTCGAGCTGCATGCCTATCTTCAATATATATAGCCTATGAAAACTACAAAAACTGCTATAAAATTTGATCAGAAGCATTGCTAGGTCCTTAATGTGCCGACTGGGTCAATTAGGCTGATTACTATGCAAAAAGTGCTCAAAACCCGGAGTGTTAAGAGTATGAAACAACACTATTTGGGTAGTAATCACTTCCCCCAACCGACACATTGCTAGTCCCTTAGCAATGAAAGAAGAAGAAAGCAATCAAAAGCAAGATGAACTATATATACCCACAAAAATGGTTTTTTCAAAAATGAGGGGATAATGCCCAACTTTAAACAAGAGTCACCAAAATCCTACCTAAAGACTATCTCAGGAAGAGCGTGTGCTATGCAAATCCAAGTATCAAAGCAGTGTCAACTCCTAGAGAACCAACCTGAAACCTTCCACAAAAACCTAAGTGTTAACTTGATTAGTTTTCAAAAATAGTATGCCAAACTGTTCTCTCCCCCCAACCTAGGTCTTTTCTTTACCTAGCAGACTAACTAACCTTAATAGATCAGGACCTGCTTTTATTTCACAACTATTTTTACAGGCTGTGGGTGCAATGGCCGAGGGAATGTGAATTCATAATTGTCCATGTAAATTGTGGGTCCACCGATGAGTCCCAAACTGAATAAGGTTTAGGTAATCGGGTCATGGGCGATTTCAACCACTAACTCTTTAGGTTTTACCTCGGACTTTTAATAAGCTCGAAACTCTAGCACCTATAAATTGATAAACTCCACCAATCCATCTGTGTAACGAGCAACACAGTTGGTGACTCCTAACCAGTTGGTTTAGGGCACCAAGCTTTAAAGACTTTCGCCTTATACCCCTTGGACCGTGCTTGAGTTTCAAAGCAAGTGTCACAATTTTTTTTTCTTTTTTTTTCTTTTTTTCTGTGCTTTTTTTTTGAAAGACTCATTGGTCTTTTATTCAAGGGTATCGACCTATTAAAGGTGGTCAAAGGTACTAGGCTAGATTTTTGCAAGGCATAGGAAGTAAGACAGTTTTTTAGCTTATAATTGAAACCTAATGTGCATAGTGTGTGATTAGTTCAAAGTGAAAGAAATAAGGTTGAAGACAACAGTTCATCAACTCAACTAAGCATAACACCATTCTAACATCAACAATATTGGGACAAGACTTCAATTTCTCATATAATAAGTTGAGCATTTAAAAAAAAAAAAATTTATGTAAATGAGAAATTATAAACAGTAACTAAAACATGTGTTGAAAACTAAAAACATATTCTTGTACTGTAAAAAAAAAAAACTAACTAGCAAGCCATTCAATTAAACAAAAAAGACTTGCTCAAAACATAAACTGCACTTCCTTCATTATCTCTCCTCCCAACCAAATTTGTCATCGGCCCTCACCTGTGGTATGGGATGGAAACTTAATGAAGGGAAGTGATATTCCTCAAGTAGTCGCGGAGTGGTGGAAACTCATCCTCATCCCGTGGATCGAAAGGTGAGTGGAAGGATGAGCACTGGAGGAGCTCGGGTTAAGCCGATGGAGGCTCAAGGAGGGGTGAGCTCCTTCATTCGTCCAAAGGGACCGCATACCCGCTGAGACTCGCGGCCATTTGCTTCAAAGTTTGGCTCGTATTTCCAGTCGAGAATTTCCACCGCCCATTGGGATAAACTGATGAATGGTGAAAGGACCAATCCACTCGACTTTAGTTTTCCGAAAGATATGAAGTCTGGAATCATAGAGCAAAACTTTATCTCCCGTTGAAATGTTTTCAACCACCATTCTCCGTCATGCCATTGGATCTTCGCAAATTTTGAGTTCAGTAAGGCATCATTCCTAATTTTCATCATTTATACTCAAGAAACCTTTACGGATCTTTCCAAATCCATGTTGAGCTTTTTAATTGCCCACCATGCCTTGTATTCAATTTCCACAGGAAGATGGCATGCTTTTTCCATAAACTAGCCGATATGGGGACATCCCAAGAATGGTCTTGAAAGTTGTTCTGTATGTTCACAGTGAGTCTAGCAGCCTGATGGACCAATCTTTTCTGTTTGAATTGACTACCTTCATCAAGATGGTCTTAATCTCCCTGTTATCTAGCTCAACCTGTCCACTGGTCTGAGGATAGTAAGGAGTGACCACTTTGTGTTTCACCCCATATTTAGCTAGGAGGGTTTCAAAGGGTTTGTTGTAGAAATGGGTACCTACATCACTGATTATAGCCTTGGGGACTCCAAATCTGGAGAAGACATTCTCCTTTAAAAATTTTAACACCACCTTGTGATCATTTGTTTTACAAGGATCGTTTAACCCACTCGACAAATACCCACCCCCACCAAGATGTACGAATAACTGAAAGATGTAGGGAATGACCCCATGAAGTCAATGCCCTAAACGTTGAATATGTCTACCACCAAAATTGGGTTCAAGGGCATCATGTTACGGTGAGTAAGCTTCCTGAGTCTTTGGCATCGATCGCAAGTTCGGTACATGGCATGAGCATCTTTGAAAAGGGATGACCAGTAAAAACCAGATTGCAGGATCTTCATAGCTGTCTTTTGTGAAGCAAAATGACCTCCACAAGCATTTTCATGGCAATGGCTGAGAATCCCCTATTGTTCCTGTTCAGGCACACACTTTCTGATGATTTGATCTGCACAGTATTTGAAAAAAAATGGGTCCTCCCAATAATAGGAATGAATTTTGGCGAAGATGTATTTCTTGTCCTATGCTTTCCAATCAATTGATATCTCCCCTATTGCTAAATAATTAGCAATATGAGCATACTAGGGGGCATTCTCTACGAAGCAATGTGACCTCAGGAATTCATCATTAATGGGAGGACTGGAGTCATGAGCCAGCGGTCAACTGAGAGGTGATTTGCCACTACATTCTCCACTCCCTTCTTGTCTTTGATTTGGAGGTTAAATTCCTGGAACAGGAGAACCCATCTGATAAACGCTGTAGCGTCTTGTTTGAATTAACGGTACTTCAAAGCAGAGTGGTTTGTAAAATAATAATGAATGATCCCACCAAGTATGCTCTGAATTTGTCTAAGGCATAGACTATTGCTAGCAGCTCCTTTTCCGTGGTTGTGTAATTTCTCTGCACTTCATTCAGAGTCTTGCTCGCATAATAAACCATGTAGGGCTTTCCATATTCTCTCTGCTTAAGAACTGCCCCAATGGAAAAATCACTCGCATCACACATTACATCAAAGGGTAGTTTCCATTTAGGTGCTCTCACTATAGGTGCAGTAGTCAGGTGTGATTTGAGCTCCTCGAAGCTCTTTTGGCATCTTCCATCCCAAACAAATTTGGTATCCTTGACCAGCAGCTCGTAGAGGGGTTTTGCAACTTTTGAAAAGTCTTTAATAAACCTCTTATAGAAACCTCCATGGCCAAGGAATTTCCTCACTACCTTAACATTTGTGGGAGGTGGTAGCTTAGCAATAAGCTCAACCTTGGCTTTATCAACCTAAATTCCCTTGTTGGAGATGACATGTCTAAGGACTATTCCTTGATTTACCATAAAATGGCACTTCTCCCAGTTAAGCACCAAGTTTTTCTCGATGCATCCATTTAGAACAATCTTAAGGTTGGCCAGACACTCCTCAAAAGTGCCCCCATAAATGGTGATGTCATCCATGTACACTTCCATAATGAGGTCCACCATATCACTGAAGATATTGAGCATACACCTTTAGAAAGTAGCAGGTGCATTGCAGAGGCCAAAAGGCATTCTCCTGTAGGCATAAGTTCCAAAGGGGCAAGTGAAGGTGGTCTTCTCCTGGTCCTCCACAGTGATTTTGATTTGAAAATATCCGGAGTAGCCATCTAGAAAATAATAAAAAGGATGCCCGGAAACTCTCTCCAGAAGTTGATCAATGAAGGGTAAGGGAAAATGGTCCTTCCTTGTCATTGCATTTACTCTCCTATAATATATACATACCCTCCAACCTGTGGTAAGGCGTGTAGGCATATCTTATCCCTTCTTGTTCTATACAATAGTCACCCCCGACTTTTTAGGTACAACATGAGTAGGGCTCACCTATGGACTGTTTGAAATAGGGTAGATAATGTCGGTCTACAACAATTTTAGAACTTCAGTGCGTACTACCTCTTGCATGTGAGGATTCAATCGTCTATGTGGTTGCCGCATTGGTTTGGATTCCTCCTCCATGTAGATGTGATGAGTGCAAACTAAAGGGCTAATTCCCTTAAAATATGATATTAAAATGGCTTGTTTGCACTTCCTGAGGATTCCAAGTAAATTGTTTTCTTGTAAGGCGTTTAGGGATGAAGAAATAACCACAGGGCATTGGTTGCCCTCCTCTAAGTATGCATATTTCAATTCTATGGGGAGGGGTTTGAGATCAAGCTTTAGGGGCTCTTCTTTTTCTTTGTCTCTTTCAATCAACAAGGGGAGGATTTCTTCATTCTTTTTCCAAGGACAAAAAGCAACACATAAATTTGAGGGTTCATCTAATTTTTCAGGAAGATATGTCAATTCCTCTATCAATTCTTCCTGTGGCTGAAATTTACTCACCTTTGTTCTTCCTGATGGTGTCCAATTCAACACACCTAAATCTAGGTCTTCTTCCTCAGAAGTGAACATGCTTTTCTTTGGGTGAAAAATGTTGGTTCAATGTCATATTACCGAAAAGTGTTTGCATAACTTTATTTTGTGATTGATGATTACATTTAAGGTAGCCAAAATGGCAGAGTATAATGGGCGAATAATTGGCTCCCCATGACCTCATATTAGTATCGAGAACAACAAATCCACTAGGTAGTAGAATTTGTCCACCTGCACCAAAACATCTTCAACGATTATATAGATTTTATTGACCTTTGTCTGCTAAAGACAAGGTGATGGTGGCGGGTTTAGTTCCCCCAGCCACTAGCATAGGCCAGGAGTAGAGGTGCTTGAGGGTTTGACCACGGGCCCCCCCGAATCTGGTAATCCTTCACTCCACCGCAGTTCTATAATGTTCACTGATATGGTAGGACACCCTGGATCTTTATACTTCACTGAAGTCTTGCACTATATGATGGCACTCACTTGTTCTGTCAAAAAGGCATTCTTTTCCACATCCATTCCTCTCTTCTGATTACTACAGTCCTTCGGGGCAGCGCAAGTTGGAACTTGTTTAAATCTACATTTCTAAGAGGGAATGGTGACCACGCCTCGGCCTTCCAGAATCTCAGTTTGGTTGTTCCCTCTCTTTTTTCCTTTTAGTGCTTGAGGAAATGGTGGAGGCATGCTCTTCTTCATCATGTCTTCCTTGATCACTATCCTTTATGGCTCCTTATCCCGTCCTTCTTTATCTTCATCAAGTGGTTTAGGCATTGTTTCATTTTTCATTTCTCAAAGTCATAAGCACACTTCATCCATTTAGGGCTTGATTTCACCTAAGTCGGCTATTTCATGACCCACAGGGTTTTTCGCCGGAATTTGTAGAGAGGGAACTTCCTTTTTCTTGCATGATGTTGATTTGTCGACTGAAAGTGAATCTTCTGGTTGTCGATTTTCTAAGGAAATTTCATTCACGGAACCCATCTGTTCTCTTATTCACGGTGCTTACAGTGTCAAGCCCTCTTATTTGCTTGCACGTTCAACTGCTTTATTCTCTTCCACAAAGTTACCTACCACCTTGCTCAAATTTAGAATGGCTTGCTCAACTGGAGAAGTTAACTGTGGTTATGATGGCTGAGAAGTTGAAGTATATTGTGGCGGAGCAGGAGGTGCATACTGTGGAGGTTTGGCCCAAGGAGATTTTGGTGATTTATCGACTAGGGTTGTAAGTGTTGCCATATGGAGGCGGTAGTTGATGGTTTTTGAATTGACTAACAACATTTGCCTTGTTCCACTAACATCCCTCATTCTTTGGAATAGTTGGACATTGTTCTCTGGGTACTTAGTGGTGACCAAATAGGCGTGGCTTGTTGCTCAGATCTCAGTCATACACGCACTTCATATTTGGTTTCTCATTTCGATTCTTCCCGACCTTCTTCAGGTTGAAACTTTTGGCTCATGTTCACGTCTAGCCGGAAGAAATTACATACCACCTTATCTTTGGGTTGAGTTCTCATTCTTTTCATCTCCATGGGTTAGGCTCATCCCCAACCTTTTGATGCTCCGACCATAACTTTCGAAATCCAAAGCTTATTTTGGATGTTTGCTCAAGAAGTCTCCTCCACACATAGTCTCCAGCAGTTGCTTCATGGTAGGAGAAATTCCGTCATAAAAGTAGTTGACAATGACCATGTGAATCCATGGTGAGAATGACATTAAGTAGCTTCCATATATCTCTCGGCTATGCATAGAATTTTCATTCTCATTAGCGAGAAGGTGGAAATGCATCTTGGTGTTGGTTTACGTAGTGGAGAAAGTTTTTTAAAATTCAGCTTCCATCTTAGTCTAGTTTCGGATGCTTCTTGGCCTCAGGGAGTTGAGCCAAATTTTGGCTTTTTCCTTCAATGTGAAAGGAAAAAGATTTAGCCTCATTAAATCCATAGTGGTAGTCTCCTCCTTAAAGGTGTTGCAGACCTCCTCAAACTCCCTCATGTGCGAATAAGGGTTCTCACTCTCCATACCATGAAAAGTGGGAAGAAGTGGCACAAAGTAAGGCTTTATAACCATTTGCTCAGTTGGAGGCACTACGCAGGAGGCTGCACTCATGCGAGGAGGGTGTATGTGTCGTGGATCTATATGCATTGAGGTTCCTCTACATCCATGCGACTCTATTGTTCTTGGTGGAGGTTCCATTGTGTTTAAAGTTCAGGCCCGATTAGTCGATTCTGTGGATACAATTTTGACTAATATGCCTTTTGAATTCTAAACCCTTTGGGTTATAAGCTCCTATGAAAAACACAAGATAACACAAGAACGAAAAACAATTCTGCAAAAGGTTAATGCTACAGCTAAAAAGAATAAAAAAAATACTCGCAGTGAAATGAAATTGAGTAACCTATGATGGCTTGCTAGAAGAATGAAAAGAGAAAGAAATTCACGGGGCTTATGAGTGAGAATCACAAGTGTTGTTATATAGGCGTCATTTGCACTAAGGCACCGTCCGTACTTGGTGCCATTTGATTCGCATGTAGCCTGTAGGGTATTGTAAATCAACAAATTTATAACAGCATGCTCGTCAGCCTCTGGCCCAGCATTGCTGCGGTAGGTATAGGAACTTTAGGATCGATCCACAAGGATGGGTTTTCTTCGTGAAATGACTAATGCTAAGGTTTACCACTTGGTGATTTTTAGTTTTGGATATTGGGGTTTGGAAAAAAGAGGTTGAACAATAGTTTGTCCTTGAAATAAAATATAGATTAGAAGGTGGAAAGAGGTCCCTTGAAGTATCAGGATACTAGGATTAGGTTCTTTAGGAAAATGAGGGGGTTTTTGGGTTGTTACCTCGCATTGAGGAGGATAACATATAGTTATCTCCCGAATAAGATCTTCATTTAGCTATAAAACCTAACCCTCATTACATATCTTTGAAAATGGCATTCACTGCTCATTAATGCTCTCAGTCATTGAAAACAAACATCTCCTTGACTCACCTACCAATGACTAATAAATGATAACTAACAAACATCACTTGGATCTAGCATTAAGCATTGATGAGCCTGAAAGCTTGCAAATATTGACCATTCAAGGTGATTTGAAGGATGAAACCTAAAGTTGAAGAAGAACAATAATGTGATGAATACTTGTGTGAAAAATATAGAAACCCTTAAATTTACCTTAGGATCCATGCCCTGTGGCCTTCTACTTCAAAGGAGGAGGGGTTTTAGCCACTCATCCTGCGAGAAATCATTATGAGGAAGGTGTTGGCTAATGAAAAAAAATGAGAGAAAAAAGAAAATGGACATGGGTGGCCTCTGAGTATTAATGAGTTATTGTTTCTTTGAAGTGTTTGTTTAGGGATTAATCTACATGGCATGTCTTAGTGTGGGGATGATGACGACTCATGACTATTATAGGATTGTTTGGGGAGACAAAGGATAAAAGTAGGGAAGGATGTGGGATGCCGGGTTTGAGGGTTAAAGTGCAACCTATGTGAAATTGTTCTCTGTTTTTTGCTTATGTGGTTTTGCCTTCTGGTTCTGCAGCTTTGAGTTCCAAATGATTTCTTCATTCTCGAGTTGCATCCTTATCTTGATATATAACTGTAAACTACAAAGCGCAATAAAAATTTCATGGAAGCATTGCTAGGTCCTTAGCAATGGCCCGGGTCAATTAGGCTGATTACTATGCAAAAAGTGCTCAAAACTCGAAGTGTTAAGAGTATGGAACAACACTATTAGGGTAGTAATAAGATATTTGAGTATAAATGTATATACCCTATTATAAATTTCTTTGACTGATTTTTAATGCCCTTAATATAATGTTATCCGTCATATTCGAGTTAAGGATAAATTGGTATACAAATAAGGGTTAAACTAGCAGTAATGTGGTTGTGTGTAGTGTCACTCGGATCAAGTAGCACGGGACAGTATTAGTAGTGTTCACAAAATGATTTTTTAATAACCAAGTGGCTGACCTAGACGGGGCCAGTGGTGTGTTATCATTTTTATACAGGCTTGACCCGACGGGGCCGAGTCTTAGATTGATTCCATTATCCTACAGACAGAAACATTGGCTAAGTCAGTTAAGGAAAATGATAAGAATATTTGTAAAAATGCATGATTGAGTTTTGAATGAGTTATTGCCTATGAAAGTGCATATTTGGAATGATCAATGAATTGTAAATGAATGTATATGAAATGAATATATATACGTATTATATTTCATTGATCATTCAATAAGGTTCAAAAGCTTTGCTTTAGAAAAGTCGCATGATTTGTGTTAAAATGAAAGTAAAGAGAGAAGTGTATAGAACCACTAAGCATGAAAATGCTTAGCGCGTTGTTTTTATCATCACGCAAGTACCGAGTGAACAGGTTCAAAAGCAAAGACCGTGTAAGTGTAGAGTCATCGTCAAAAGTCGCGTAGAGTAAAAGTAAAGCTCCGACTATGCATACATGAAACCCTATGATCGCTTTTTGATACTTTTGTAAACTATGTTGTGAGTGAACTGGAGTAAATATTCGTAAATGTTTTTTATATTTAAAATGGCTTATAATGTCGTAATGTATAAAGGTGGAAAATGGAGAAAATGGGCATATAATGCCATATTGAAAGAAAATGTGTATTGAGAACAAAAGATGGGCCCTCTTTAAGTTTAACGTGATATATAAGTATATATTTTCATAAGGATAATTATTTTTTACAAATGAGTATTTGAAATGTGTTTTATTGAGAAAATGAATTGTATTTAGATTCGTAAAAGGAAGGGTGATCTCTGGGATTAGTTCGTACTTTAGGTTGGGTTAAGTTAGATACGAGTGCGGCGCCTCGCATTTTGTGATAATGGAGCCGAGTTTAGGCGGTTCTATAAAATGATTTTTGAAATTGTGTGTGACATGCATAGCATATGCATATAAAAGGATGACGTGATTTTGATGCAGATCTTGTCGGTCTTAATAGGTTAAGCATGGAAAGTTCAAGCCCCAATAATGGTCAACCCATTCCTACATTTGTACTTCCATTCTGAGTTTGGGTGAGTTTGCGAAAAGTGAAGCAGAATTATGATATATTGGTGATAAATCATTTCGACATATTGTATTATGAATAGAGTTCTGAGAGATTGTCCATGAATATGAGTATGAGTTTCCGAGAGACTTAATCGAGTTATCATTCAAAGAGTTCGATGTGATATTAGGGATGGATTGGTTGTCTTGACAACAAGTGGTAGTTGATTGTAGAATGAAACAAGTGACCTTAAGAACAGTCAAGCGAGGAAGGCTTTTATGTTGGAGGTCGGAACCACCTCTCTAATGTGATTCCTCCACCACTGCTAGAATGATGGTTCGGAAAGGGTGTGAAGCCTACTTGGCATAAGTGATTGATACGAAAAAGACGGAGCCTAGTTTATCAGACATCCCTACAGTTTGTGATTATTCAGACGTGTTTTACGAGAGTTTCGGGATTGCTTCACGATTGGTACCCTGATGGTGACTAAAATCAACAAAATTTATATACACCTAAGTTCCTACTCTTTGCTAGTAGTCAGAAACTGCTGGGTATGGTGGTGCCAGGTCGAACACGGGATGGGTTTTCATCTGAAATGGTTTGCATCGGTGCATGAAGGTAAGGCTTTCTATTTGGACTCTTTGGAATTGTGTTTCAAAAGCGGTGGGAATGAAGTTGAAAACGAGAAGCGCAAAACTGAAATTAAAAAGGTGAAGAAGAAGTGCTTTGAAGATTTAGGTCACTAACTTGGCAAGTTAGACCAGCAGTGTCCTCGGGTTTTATCCTCGCGTTATGATATACGACCTATAGTCCATGGCATAGCGGGATCTGTATTCAATACTAGCAAGCCTCACCCATGAAGCATCTCCTATTTGAGTCAATAAGTGCTTATGCGATTCTTGGCCCACTTTAGTTTAAAACCTAACATTCAATATCATCTTGGAGCTATTAAAGACTATCTGAAACATAGTCCTAAAGCATGGAAGTATTATGCGTCAATAACATTAATGCCTCTTACCTTCATTTGACAAACTAACATATAAATATCATTTAAGGCTGCATTAAAGACCATCTAAAGAATCAAGTACCTCTCTCATGAATATACCGCACGGATTCTAAAGCATGGAGAGTATTGGCCAAATTAATGATATTCAATGTTATATGCGACCATGTTTTTGAGAGAATATAAGGGCCATAAATACACACTACATGTAGCTTTTCAGTAGAGGACAACATGCATATGCCCCACCACCAAGCTAGCTTCCTTCCTCTTCAAAGAAGGAAGCAGCCAAGCATCTCTTGATTGTCATCCTCGAGGGTGTTGGCAGCTAGAAAGGGAAGAAAGAGAGAGAAGAGAAAGAAATAAAGCAAAACTTAAAATAAAAGACTTTATTTACAAAAATAAAACTTACAAAATATCTTCTCCGCAGTTGTTGTTCATAATTGTTCTCCTCTTTCTTACAAAACAAGAGGAGTTATATAGGCTTGCCTCCTCGAGGTATGAAAATACCAAAAAAACCTATGGAATTGGCTAAGTTATTGAGACTGATTAAGTAATACCAAGTTTGGAGGCGGTTTGCATTAATTACAAAGCATGACGGAGTCATTAAATTTCGCTAAGGTGAGGAATTTCGCTAACTAGCGAAATCAGTCTAGCGAAATGAAAAATTTGTGAGCCGGATAATTTAAGCTAGCTAAAGAAATTTAAGCTAAGATTAAGCGAAAATGTTGTGATAAGCGAAATCGAGTTTTTATTTGGAACGATCTTGCTTATTGCCGGAGTGGTCTAGCGAAATTTGGCATTTTAAGCTAAGGTTGCGAATTTTACGCGAAATCTATGAAAATTTTCGCAGCCTCTAACAAAAATCCTGCATTGTTGATTCTTATTTTGCATTGCCTCTGTCTTATTTGCATTGAATTTTCTTCATTTGCCTTGGTTTTCTCATTGAATCTTAGGCCTGGTTGATGGTGAGACTTGAATTCAACTTCGCGATTCATCATTTGATTCGAATTGAACTCCAAGAGTGTGCAAAAGCCTACAAAACAACCAAAATACCCTCTAAATGGCATAAGTGTTACTAAGAAGACTAGAACACTTCAATTGGTATAAATGACATGAGATGTCTTTATAGCACTCAAAACCTATCAATATAAAGGGTTCAAAATTGCACTTTTGGGCATTAATCACCCAAACAGCGTTGCTAGTCCATACTTGATACCAAAATAAAAAAGAAAAGGAAGTCATATGTGGTGATTTGCAAAGGTTATGATTCAAAAGGGTTTATATACATATAAACATTACCTTAAGCGAGAAATTGAAATCAAAGGCATGGCAAATATGAAAGAATCAAAACCATACAAGAACAATTCTAGGTCAATATTGGATCCATAATTACTCAACTTGAATTTCCACCTAAGTCTAATGATTCTTTATGTAACCAGATTAAACTAATAAACTGCAAAATTGCCACCTCCCCCCAAACTAGACATGGCCTTAAGTTGTTGAACAACCTAGATAGGGCTGGTTACACTCTTCTTTCTTTATTCATCTACATCGTAGGGTGCAATGCCCAAAATCCGACTTCACGAAGTCCGTGTAGCAGTGGGGTCCACCGATGACTCCTGACGATTAAGGTTTAGGGCATGGCCAAAAAGGATCATGACTGCTAACTTCTAAGGAAACACTTCAGGACTCGAATGACTTGAAAATTAAGCACCCACAAGTCATTAAACTTCACTATCCACCCATGCGAACACATAATCGATGACTCCGGCCAATTAAGGCTTAGGGCATCGGGTTTCAAAACTCACCATACACCCCTCGGGCCAGGTACTTTCGGGTTTCAAGGAAAAACTTCACGACTTTATTTTTCTTTTTCTTCTTTTCTTTTTTCTTTTTCTTTTTGCTTTTTTCTTTTCACTTTTGGGGAAGACAACATTGGTCTTCAAGCGCAGGTAACACAAATCTATCATATGTTGCTTAACATACCTAAAATGACTATGAAAGGAGGCACACACAAATTCATAACTATTGGAACAATCTGGAGTGCAGTGTGTGAATTAGCATAAAGGGGGAAATTTTCAAGTTGAGCATGCTGGAACTATGACTGACCAAAATTTAATTCAAGCATGGAATTTGTTCTAGCATAGAAGTGAAAACATGATGATTCAATCATCCAGTTTGTAGCAATTCAATTGTTCAATTGAAAAGAAAAACATTTAAACATAGTGGAGGCACAAAATATGATATGTACAATTACCTTTAACCAGTTCCCCAAGTATGGTGAGGATTGTAGGGCTCGGGGATCAATGAGGAGAATTTCTTCCGCTAGCGCTCTTTACACCACATAAGAGTTTCACTCTGTCCATTGACTTTAAACACCTGTTATCATCTGGATTGATTAAATCTATTGAGCGGATTGGGGTATGCACATTAGACCGTGAATGGACACACGTCATCGTGACTTTTGCTTACTGGAAATAATTGGAGTTTAGGTCGTATAAAAAAGAACTTGGTCTCCTTCTTTAAAATTCTTCACGGTTATCATTTGATCATGCCATCTTCGATTTTTCTTTGCGATCTTGAATTCAAATATAGGCACATCATTCCTTATTTCTTCAATTCATTAAGATCAAGAATCTCTTGACTCCATAACTACTTAGATCCATATTGACTTCTTAATTTTCCCACCATGCTTTGTACTCAATTTCCCTTTGGAAGGTGACACGCCTTCACCATAGACGATCGATGAGGACATTCCCAAGATTGTCTTGAAAGGTATCCTGTGGCG
The DNA here is from genome assembly GCA_016808115.1 of Tetrastigma voinierianum. Taxonomy (NCBI): domain Eukaryota; kingdom Viridiplantae; phylum Streptophyta; class Magnoliopsida; order Vitales; family Vitaceae; genus Tetrastigma; species Tetrastigma voinierianum. The sequence goes on along the minus strand of JAEQBH010001723.1, from coordinate 420,920 downwards.
CGGCGAATCAACCGGTTTGATAGACCAATCTTTCACATTAGTGCTTACCACCTTCATTAGAATGGTCTTGATCTCCACAGTGGCAAGTTCTGCTTGACCACTTGTTTGAGATGGTAAGGGGTGGCCACTTTGTGTTTCACACCATATTTAGCCATGAGGTTTTCAAATGGTTTATTACGAAATGAGAACCTCCATCAGCAATAATGGTTTTGTTGAACCTGGAAAAGATGTGGCTTTGAAATTTAATTACCACTCTACTTGTCATTGGTTTTGCGGGGAATTGAAGTTGACCCATTTGGAGACATAGTCTACTCTCGCCCAAATATGCATTATTACCATATGATGAGGGAAAAAGGTCCCATAAAATCGATGCCCCACATCGAATAATTCAACAACTAAGAATTGGATTCAAAGGCATCATATGTGGCGAGCAGGGCTTCCCAAGCCTTTGGCATTTGTCACATGCACGACACATTTGGTGTGCTTCCTTGAATAAGGAAGGCGGTAGAGCTCACGTGCGCACCTTCATTCTTTGTTTTTACGGGAAGCAAATAGCCGCACCAAGCACTCTCATGAAATGGTTTAAAATTCCTTGCTGTTCCTCCTCAGGTACACATTTCCTGATGATTTGATCTGCACAGTATTTAAATAGGAAAGGCTCTTCCCAATAATAGGAATGGATTTTAACAAAGAAATATTTCCTATCCTGTCCTTTCCACTCGGTGGGATTTGTCTGTAGTGAGAAAATTGTGATAATGAGCATACCGGGACCACTTCTCCAAATGCATTAGGGATTCTTCAGAAAATTCATCATTAATAGGTGAATTTGTAGTGTCGTGGGCTATAGTTAACCTTGACGGATGATCTGCCACCCGTTTTCCACTCCTTTCTTATCTCTAATTTGCAGTTGAACTCTGCAAAATGCTGCTTGAGAACCCAGCGAATGAGTCTTGCTTTTGCATTTTGTTTGGTTAAGAGAGATATTTGGCGAGAATGATGCTGTAAAAATGACTATATCAGCTGACGAATATGCTTTCGAATTTATCTAAGGCATATACCCGCGACGCTCTTTCTCTGTAGTGGTATAATTCCTCGTGCTTGTCGGGGTTTTGCTTATAATACACCACATGAGTTTCCCGTCTTCTCTTTGGCGGAAATCTTTTGCGCCTATAAGCGAGATGCCTTTCGCATCACACATCACCTCAAATGGTAGCTGCCAATTAGGTGCTCGAACTATTAGGCGGTAGTCAAATGAAATTTCAGTTCTTCAAAACTCTTTTGCAATCTTTCTCCCCAAGCAATTTGGCATCCTTCTCGAAGCATCACGGGGGTTTAGCAATTTTGAAAAATCTTTAATGGGCCGTCGGTGGCTTTGCATGACCAAGGAATTGTCTAATTGTTCTCACATTTGTTGTTAGGGCGGCGAATTTGGAAGTAATGTGACCTTTGCTTTATCAACTTCAATTCCCCTGCTAGAAATATTGTACTGATACAATTCCTTGGTTTACCATAAAATGGCATTTCTCCCGATTAAGCACCAAATTCTTCTCTATGCCTCTGCAAGATGGCTTCCCAGGTGGTTAAGCATTCTTCAAAATCACCCCATATCTTTGTGTGATATCATCCATGTATACACTCATTATACGCTCCACCGTGTCGAACATGCGAGCATACATCATTTGAAAAGTGTTTGGGGCGTTACAAAATGAGCATCCTCTATAAGCATACGTGCCAAATGGACAAGTAAAAGTAGTCTTTTCCTGATCTTATGAGGCAATTTCTATCTGGAAGTACCGAATACCCATCAAAAAGCGATAGAAGGGATTATTCGACTCTTTTAGGAGGTGATCGATGAGCGTGTGAAGTGGTCTTTTCGTGTCCTCATTGGGCCTTCATAATCTATACACACTCTCAAGCGGATTGTAAGTCGGGTAGACAATTCTTCACCCTTCGTTTTCCGGTTGTTACTCACGATTTCTTAGGCACCACGAGTTGGACTAACCCGTGCTACTCGGAAATGGGATAAATGATACCGACTTGGAGCAATTTCAAAACCTCTATCTGAACTACTTCACAATGATGGGGATTCAACCTCGTTAAGAATTTGCCTAACAGTATAAATCTCTTCTAAATAGATATGATGAGTGCGGATGGACGGGTTTATGCCCTTTCAAATCGAAATTTTCCATCCAGTAGCTATTCTTTTTGAGAGGTGCGGGAGATTATGCTCTTGTCTGCGTGGATTACTTGATGAAAGTCTGACACAGGCCTTTGCTCATTTACTTCAAAATGCATACTTCATCGGCGGGGAGGGGTTTGAGTTCTAGCTGTTGAGGTTCCTTGGGTTCATTGCCCGGAAATCGATAAATTAAAATTTCTATTCTTCTTCTCCAGTACCCCTGTACTAAGCTCATTTCTTGAAATTCTTGTTGCTCTACAAGGCAATCGATAACTCTGAAGTTAATATATCTTGCACTTCTTTGTTGGTTCTTTGTTCTTCGAATAGAATTTAAAATAAGACTTCTTCAAAGTCATCCTCCTCCGAGTGCATATGCCTTTTACCCATATGAAAAATATTGAGCTCCAAGGTCATATTTCCAAATGTGAGTTGCATGAATCCATTCCGGCAATTGATGACTGCATTTGAAGTAGCCAAAAATGGTCTCCCTAATATGGTGTTTTGATTAGGTCCTATTGCATTGTTACGTATCGAGTACATGAAATCTTTGGATAGTAAAATCGTCACTTGTATAAGAACGTCCTCAATGGTTCCTTTTGGTATTTTGTGAACTGTCAGCGACGAAAGTGTGATGGAGGTGGGTTTCAGTTCACCTAAACCCAATTGCTTGTACATAGAATCTGATGACAAATTCACTAGCTCCCGAGGTCTACTTGGTGCTTTCTCCATAGTGATGCCTCAGTATTCAGAGATCGTAGGACATCCTGGATCCTTATACTTCATTGGAGTCTTGCTCTCTATAATGGCACTAACTTGCTCAGTTAAAAAGGCCTTTTTATTTACATTGAGACCCTTTTTTACCGTGCACAAATCCTTTAAGAATTTTGCTTAAGTAGGAACCTGTTTAATCATATCGAGGAGAGGAATATTGACTTTCACTTGCCATGACGCCTGACATTTACGATTTGGTGAGCAAAGTGTTTCTTTCTTTGGAGAACTCTTGAGGAAATGGAGGGTATTCTAATCTTTCTCTCTTCCCTTTCCAGTATTCTTCTGAAGTGGCTCGGCCATAATGGAGCCGAAGCTTGGCCCAGCTTTGTCTTGTTGGATTTAATTCCTTTCCACTTCGTAAAGTCACAACTGCCTTAACTTCATCAGTTTTTGCCTTTAAGTCCTCGGTTAGTCCTGTTTCATTCACCACTTTCTGATATTGTTGTCCCTGGAAAGAAGCCTTCCCTTTTTCTGAACTCTGCAACTGCTGATTAGACAATTTTGAAATCTCCAAATGCATATTGTCCAATTTCCTGTTGAGTGAACTTTCTCACTTCAATTTTACGACTAGTGTGGACATTTAGCACATACGTTTAATACTGAGCTCTTACCACCTTACTTAAATTCGAGTTGCACATTCAACCGAGGAAGATAGTGGAGGCATCATTGTTGTTTGAGTGAAATCGGAATCTTTGTACATTATCTTAAAGGCGTATACAAGGGGTTTGGATTTCCATAACAAATTTGGACAATTTCTACAATTAGGGTTATTGAGTAATACCATATGAAGCATCTATGGGTGATTTATTTTGACTTATGGCATGGGCATGCTCTTGGCGGTGCTCCTCGAGGAGTAATTATTTGATTGAAAATTGAAGCAAGAAAAATTGGGATGAAGATAACTCATTGCTTGTTTGCATTTCATGCTGATTTTTCATTCCAAATCATCCGATCTTTGAGTTAAAAGCGATCAATTTTCATTTATCCTATGTCTTCCAGAAAATACGTACTTGTCTCCTCCTTGGTGATTGATGGCCCCATTCTTTCCAGCTTCCCTAGGACTAGGTTCATCCCGAAGCTGGAGGTTTCAGCTACATAGTTCAAAATCAAAGCTTCATCGGGATGTTTACTCAAAAGTTACCCCACACATAGTTTCCAGCAATTGTTTCATGTCAGGAGACATACCACCATAAGTGGTTCTGACATCCAGTGTCAAACCCGTGATGTGGGCATGCAACGTGGTTTCCATAAATCTTTCCCAGCAACGGTAAATCTTTCCTGCATCTGAAATTTGCAAAAGTGTAGATTTGTCTTTTCAAATTGGTCTTGTGAGTCTTGAAAAACTTCTTAGGAATTACACTGCTGACTCGATATTGTTCTAATGGTTCTAGGCCTCAATGGTTGAGCCATATCTTGTATGTCCTTTAGAGTCAATGGAAATGCCTTTAGCTTCAGCAAATCCATGTCCATCATACCTTCCTTAAGGTAGTCTTGAGCCTCCTCAAAATCCTAATATGAGTGTATGGATTTTCATTTTCCATCACCATGATATGTGGGAGTAGGAGTACGAATATGGCCTCTTTGCTATCTTCAGCGGGAGGAATGATCTGAGGATGGGACACTTAACTCTAGGAGGGTGGATGTGATCCCTCATGGTTCTATAGGCATTTGGATTCATGGGGGTTCTGGTTGGCTCTGTTCCTCAGTATGGGATCCATGGTATCGGTTGGTACACTAACCTCACTAAATATTTAGGTCAGTTATTATCTTAATTCTATTCGAATCTACTTGATGTGTCCTACATCCTTTGTTGCATAAGCTTTGTACAAATTGTAGAGACAACAAAGAGCAACAAACAACTTGCAAAAAGATTAAAATTAACTAACAATAAAACTAACTGAATGAAAAGCGAAACGAAAGCGGTGCGGGTTGCGCTAATTGCTAAGCGGCGAGTTCCTACTGGCCCGGGTTGCGAAAGAAATTAAAAAGGTTACCTTCACTTGTGATGTGGATCACAAGTCTTCAACACCATTAGTAGTTTGGCACCATCCGACCTTGGCGCCATTTGATTCGTGCCCGCGATGGTGAGCTAAAATCAACAAAATTTATATACCTAAGTTCCTACTGCGCCGTAGTGAGCTACTGCGGTATAGTGGTCCCAAAAATTCGAACACGAGATGGAGTTTCCATCCACAGAAATGGTTGCATCGGTGCATGAAGGTAAGGCTTTCTATTTGGACTCTTTGGGTGTGTTTCAAGCGATTGGGAATGGTAGCCCGGCGTAAGCGAAATTAAAGGTGAAAAAGTTAACTTTGAAGATTTGGAGTCGCTAACTTGTGAGAGTTAGGGCAAGCAGAGTGTCCTCGGGTTTTATCATCGCGTTATGATATGCGACATGGTCAGTGGCATGCTTAGGATCTATGTTAACTAGCAAACCTCACCGTGACATCTCTATTTGAGTCAATACAGGTGGCATACGAGTTATGGCTATTTTAGTTTAAAACCTAACATTCAATATCATCTTAGAGGCTCGTAGAGACCATCTAAAGAACAATAGTCCTAAAGCATGGAAGTATTGACCAAATCAATAACATTAAATGCTATGCAACCTAATTTGAGAAACCTAACATATAAATATCATTTTAAAAAGGCTCGTAAAGACCATCCCAGAATCACGGTACCTCTCTCCTTTGAATATGCACTTGGATTCTAAAGCATAGAAGTATTGGCCAAATTAATGATATTGATATTTATCTGACCATGTTTGAAATATAAGGGCCATAAATACACTACCTGTAGCTTTTAGTACAAGAGGACAACATGCATATGCCCCACCACCAAGCTAGCTTCCTTCCTCTTCAAAGAAAGGAGGCTTAGCCAAGCATCTCTTGAGTTGTCATCCTCAAGAGGGGTGTTTGGCAGCCGAGAAAGGGAGAGAAAGAAGAGAGAGAAGAGAGAAAAGAAATAAAAGCAAAACTTAAAATAAAAGACTTTATTTACAAAAATAAAAACTTACAAAAATATCTTCTCCACAGATTGTTCACCAATTGTTCTCCTCTTTCTTACAAAACAAGAGGGGTTTATATAGACCTCCTCAAGGTATGAAAATACCAAAAAAACCTATGGAATTGGCTAAGTTATTGGACAATTAAGTAATATACCAAGTTTGGAGCGGTTTGCATTAATTACAAAACATGTGAGGCATCAAATTTCGCTAGAAATTTGAGGAATTTCGCTAACTAGCGAAATCAACGAGTCTAGCGAAAATGGAAAGAACTCGCTAAGGCCGGATAATTTCGCTAGCTAGCGAAATTTAAGCTAAAGTAGCGAAAATGTTGTGAGTAAGCGAATCGGGTTTTTAGCTAAGGAACAGTGCTAGCGAAATTTGGGTGGTCTAGCGAAATTGGCATTTTTCGCTAAGGTTGCGAAATTTTCGCTAAGGTTGCGAAATTTTCACAATCCTAGCGAAAATTTTCGCAACTCTAAAAATCCCGGCATTGTTGATTCTTCACTGCATTGCCTCCTGTCTTCAACTGCATTGAATTTTCTTCATTTTTGCCTTGGTTTTCTCATTTTGAATCTTGAAACGGTTGATGGGCGAGACTTGAATTCCAACTTCATGATTCATCATTTGATTCGAAGATTGAACTCTAAGAGTGTGCAAAAGCCTCTGAAAACAACCAAAAATACCTTCTAAATGGCATAAGTGTTACTAAGAAGACTAGAACACTTCAATTGGTATAAATGACATGATTAATGCGCAAAAAGCACTCAAAACCTATCTAATATAGGGTTCAAAATTGCACTTTTTGGGCATTAATCACTTCCACAAAGAGAGATTGAGTTCGCAATCGACGTTGTTCCGGGTGTCACTCCGGCTTCCATTACACCGTATAGAATGGCTCCGATGGAGTTAAAAGAGTTGAAGCTCCAGTTGTAAGAATTATTAGAGAAGGGTTTTATTCGTTCGCGTGTATCACCATGGGGAGCTCCAATGCTCTTTGTTAAGAAGAAAGATGGTACGCTTCGGTTGTGTGTTGATTATAGGCAATTAAACAAGATGGCCGGTGAAAAAGAAGTATACGTACCCAGAGATTGATGACTTGTTCGACCCGATTGAAGATGCGAGTGTCTTTTCGAAGATTAACCTACGATCTGGGTATCATCAATTGAGGATTAAGGATGTGGATGTGCATAAGACGGAATTTAGAACGCGATATGGACATTATGAGTTCATTGTAATGCCGTTTGGGTTGACAAATGCACTAGCGGCTTTCATGGACTTAATGAATTGTGTTTTCTAACGTATGTAGATCAGTTTGTCATGGTGTTTATTAATGACATCCTTGTGTATTCAAAGGATCGGAGAATCTGCAATCGCACCTTCGGGTAGTCTTAGAAACCTTGAAAGAGCAGTTATATGCAAAGCGCAATGCCTGAAAATACCCTAATAGTTTTATAACATGTTCAGGGTTTAAAATAAAATAAATTATATTTTTTCGGAGTTTAAATGGCTAAAAATGAAAAAAATGATAAAAACCCGAAAATTTTATAGGAGCCAAATAAATTTGGTAAAAATGTCAAATGAGGACCTAAGGGTCATAAATGAGTAATGTAAGTGCCAAAGTATAAATGAGATGAAATGAAGAGGAAATGAAAGTGAAATGAAGCTTTAAAGCGAAAAAAAGAAGAAATGATGAATTGGTGTGTAGCGAACCTTGGCCTTAGTCATGTAATGGAAGCGAACCATTTTGGTCTTTGAATGCCATAATCCGGTGGGGGTCTGCATGCTCTGGGTGGCGAGATGCTGTGTTCCTCCATAGGATCAAGGATTTAGGTAATCAAAAAGAGAAAGAAGAAGAAAGAAGAAGATTGAAAGAGATTTGAGATAAGTAAACCTAACCCTAACCCTCATTTTTCTTGTGTTTGGGTTGGGGAAAACCCCAAATTTGAATAAAAGTGTTTTTATTGGTTTCTCTAAGTTGTTTTTGGTTGTGGTCCTCAAATAAGGGATTTGTGTATAAAGGAAATGTTGGGTTTTTAGGGGAGATGTTGTCAAAATTTTCCCAAAACCCATGTTTTTGTTTTGGCCATAACTTGGTCATCACTTATCCGAATTGAGTAATTCAAATTTTTGAGTAAACTAGACTTCTAGGAAAACAAATCTCCTTGAAATAAGTGCATTCAAATTTGGACCCCATTCAGACCCGAATTCGTCAGTGTGGTTATGTTTGGGTCAGTGCAGTTTGATTTTGTCTGATTTTGGTGTTTGGGCTTGATTCTGGTATTTAGGCCATAACTTGGCCATCACTCATCCAAATTGAGTGATTCAAATTTTTGGGTAAACTAGACTTCTAGAAGAGGCAGGGGCAGCAGCTGGGGAGATGCTAGTAGGATCTGCAGGGTTAGAAGAGGATGGCGGCACTGGTGGTATCTCTGTGCCCTGGCCAGGAGAGGGGGGCCTTGCACGGTGTCGGGAGGATGAGTTGTGGCCTCCATGGGTGCTGCCATTAGTGCGGCTGGATGGTGGAAGGCGTCAGGAGGGGTGGTGTTTACGAAGGAAGGATTTGCGGGGGAAGGGAAATGAGAAGAGGGGACATGAGGGAATGATTTTTCTGCGAGGGGGTGGTTAGGTACATTTTAAAGGGGATAGAGATCTGAAGGGTTAGGAAGACGATGAATGGGGCAAAAACACAAGGCCTTGGGAAACGACATGCTTGGAATCGAGGAGCCCAAAAAAACATGCAGGTTCGGATCCGCAGGCGTGGGAATGGAGCGAGAAAGAAAGTTAGATAGTGTGACCCTGCGAAATTTCACAGGGGTTGCGAAATTTCCTGCGAAATGCTTTTATGGTTCCTTGCTTCAAGAATTTTTAGCCCAACCTTGCAAAAATAACACAGGAAAATCTAATAAAAAGCCGAAAAATGAAATGACAAATAAAATGAAGAAATTTTTTGAATAAGCAAAAGAAAAAGGAAAAATAAATGAAAATAACATAAAATAACATAAAATAGATGATCAAACAAAAAGAAGTGGACTCTACAATCTCAGGTGGGATTGGGTCCACCCAAACCAGCTTTTTAGGAATTTGGAGGCTCAAGGAGGGTGAAATCCTCCTTATGCATTGTGAAAGGCCCATAAGGCTTGATGGTGGCCATTCACTTTGAAAGTTTGATTGTCCTTCGAGCTCTTGATTTCCATTGCCCCATTGGGATAATGTAACACCCCGAAATATGCTCTAGCAGTTTTCGGGCTTATTTAGAGTATTGAAAGCTAAATGGAATTTTTTGAAAATAAAACGAGAGACCTGGAATTAATAAAAAAGCCAAGGGTAAAGTGGTCTTTTACCACTTGAGGACATAAAAGGCATAAAACCATAAGTTTATATGCAAATATGAAATTTGAGAAAATATGGAATAGAAATTAGAAAGAATGGAAGGACCTAAATGCAAAAATGAGAAAAGAATTTAAAAATGCAAAGGCCAAACATGGCCTTAACTTAAAGAAAAATGGGAAAGAAGGCAAATTGGCATAAGGCCAAACATGGCCTTATTACTAAGGCCAAAATATCTTTTGATCTACAAAACAAGAAGGGGAGATCTCAAAAAACGTAGAGAAGAGAAGAGAAGAGAAGAGGAAAAGAGAGAAAAAGAAGGAAAAGGAAGAGAAGAAGAAGAGAAGAGAAGAAGAAAGGAAGAGCAAAAAGGTATGGAACTATGACTATGAGTATGGATCTTGGGATTTTCTTGTATGGATACATGTTTTGGGTTGTAAGAAACCCAACCCTAGAATGAATTTTTGTATGGAAATCATCACAAATCCCTTTGTTTCTCTAGGGTTTTTGATTCGTGCCACAGTAGGGTGATCCGGAATCAACAAAATTTATATCCTAATTTTCCTCCTACTGTCGTAGTCAAGCTACTGCAGTATAGCGGTCTAGGGTCGAACACGGGGATGGGTTTTCTTCCCACAAATGATTTGTATCATGATTCAAAATGGTGAGGCTTTCATTTGGACTTTTGGATTTGCATTGAAAAGTGTGGGAGTTGTTGTCACTAGGTTAACTGAAACAATTTGAACTAAAGTGTAGATTGGAGACCTTGAAGGCTTGGGTCACTAGCTTGGTAGAATGTGGTTAGAAAAGTGTCCTCGAGTTATTTCCTCGCATTAGAGCAAATGACATATAGTCATTGCCAAAACCGGATCTTTGTTTGACTTTAAAAACCAACCCTTAAAAACATTCCTACTTGAACTTAAGCATTTATTGAGCATTCAATGTTCCAGCAGTAGAAAACATAGCATTTAACCTAATTTTAGTGGCTCGTAAATAACATCTAAAGAATGTCAGTGTATCTACCATTAAGAATACACTGAACCCTAAAGCATGACAAGAGTATTGTGAAAAGAAAAACATTAAATAGCATTAAACCCTAGTTTGGAAAGTTTGAAACACATAAATGCAGTACCTGCTCCATTTAAAACAGAGGAACACCTGCGGGACCCCATTAACCAACCTAGCAACCCTCCTCTTCAAGGTTTTGAGGCTTAGCCAAACATCCTTTGAGTTGTCTGCATCCTCGAAAGGGTGTTTATTGAAAATGAGAGAAAGAAAGAGAAGAGAAAAGCGTAACCTAAAATGAGAAGGCTGCATTAGTTACGGTGGATAAAAGTTAGGGTTACAAAATGTCATAAGGTGGCTTATATAGCCATACAAGAGATGTGAAATACCAAAAATACCAAAAATATATGATTACATTGGGGACAAAATGGGAATTACACAAAACGGGGTCGTTTGGATCAAAATGAGAGGGGCAACAATTTCGCTATGCATAGTGAATTTCGCTATCATAAGCGAGTGCGGCTGACAAAATTTGAATTTTAAGCTATGCACGGTAACTTCGCTATGATAGCGAATTTTAGCTCATAGCAAAATATAACCATAAAGCGAAATTTAAAGCTGAGATGAGAATTTTCACTATGGTTGCGAAATTTTCGCTATGCCATAGCGAAAATCTGAACCTCACAGTTTTGCTTCTGCATCAATTAGATCGACCGGATTAACCTCCTTGAACCCGGGGGACCTCAGGCACTCCAACGAATATAGAAACATTTCTTAAAACCATCGATTAAAATCCGTGGGCTTGAACCCTTCCTGATCACTTAACATATCTTTATAACATAATGCGGAAGTGAAGTGGTAAATTTTTTTTCTTTTCTTTTTGTATTTCAAACACTTAGATGTTTCAGAAAATCGGCCAGAGTTTCCTGATTCGTGCCACAGTAGGCTGAGCTAAAATCAACAAAATTTATATACCTAAGTTCCTCTGCTGAGTAGTCGAGAGCTCACTACATGATATAGTGGTCTAGAGAATTCGAACACGGGGATGGGTTTTCATCCTAGGAATGATTTGCATAAGTGTAAAAAGGTAAGGCTTTCTATTTGGACTTGTTGGATTTTTGTTTCAAAAAGCGATTAACCGATGATTTGAAAAGCCCAGATTAGCGTAAAAGGCGAAAATGAAGTGTGAAAAGTTAACTTTGAAGATTTAGGTCAATAGCGATAACTTAGGGCAAGCAAGTGTCGGGTTTTTATCCTAAGCGTTATGACAAGCAACCTATAGTCAAGCCACAATCGGATCTATGTTTAACTAGCAAACCTCACCCTAAATCAACTCCTATTTGAGTCAACACAGGATAACATGCATCTATGGCCCCGCACTACGAGTTTGAAACCACAACATTAAACATCATTTCGGTGGCTCGTAGAACCAAATGCAATGAACCACAGTCTGTCAGCAATAAGTATGCCTTGTATCCTAAAAGCTTATGGTAAGTATTGGCCCAAATGCTAACATTCAATGCTATTCAACCATATTTTGAGAGATGAGGCCATAAACCGATTTTTGTAGCTAATACAAGAGGACGACACATTATGCCCCGCTACAAGCTAGCTTCCTTCTCTTTCAAAGAAAGAGGCTTAGCCAAGCATCTCTTGAGTTGTCATCCTCAAGGGTGTTTGGAAGCCAAAGAAAATAAGGGAAAGAGGAGAGAGAGAAACACCAAACCCTAACTAAAGCTACGAAAGATATTTACAAAAATAAAAACTTGCCAAAAATTGCTTCCTCAATTTGTTGCTTAGGGTTACAAAATGGGAGGGGGCTTATATAGGCCACCCAATGTATGAAAATACCATAAAGCCTAACAATTTGGCTAAATTTAGGGACAAGGGAGTAATACACCAAAATTGAAGTCGGTTTGCATTAATTACAAAAGTGTGACAAGGCAGTGAATTTCTCTAAGGCATACAAATTTCGCTAGGCAGCGAAAATTTCGCTAGCTAGCGAAAATTTCGCTAGGTAGCGAAATCACCAGAAGATAGCGGCAGAGGAGATTTCGCTGTGGCAGAATTTAAGCTAGCTAAGAGAATTTCGCTGGCTTAGCGAAATTCTTGTGAGAAATAAGCGCAGCGTGAGAATTAAGCTAGGAATAGTGCTTTAGCGAAAATTTTGGGTCTAGCGAAAATTGTCAATTTCGCTAAGATTGCGAAATTTTCGCTAAGGCTGCGAAATTTTCGCAATCCTAGCGAAATTTTCGCAATCTTAGTGAAATTCCACGGAATTAGCGTCTTCCTTGCATTGCCTCTTTGCTCCTCTCTTTGCATTGATTTTCTTCACTTTGCCTTACATTCTCTCTTTGATTTTTGGTATGATTGATGTTTGACAATTGGGTTCAATCTTCATGATTCATCATATGTCTCGATATCGAACCCCCAAAGTAAGCAAAAACCTGCAAAACAACCACAAATAACCTCTAAACGGCATAAGTGATACTAAGAAGACTTGAACACTTCAATTGGGATAAATGACATGATTAGTGCGCAAAAAGCACTCAAAACCTATCTAATATAGGGTTCAAGCCCTTTTGGGCACTGTCACCCCCCAACCGAGCGTTGCTAGTCCCTTAGCAATGCAAAAACAAAAGGAGATACATGTAGTGATTTTCAAAAGTTTATGATTCAAAGGGTTTATGTACATATAAACATTACCTTTAAAGCGAGAAAAAATTGACACCAAGTTTGAAAACCGATATGAAAGAACCAAAACCATGCAAGAATAATTTCAGGTCAATATTGGTTCCATGATTCTCAACTTGAATTTCCACCTAAGTCTAATGGTTCCTTATATAGATTAACCAATAAATTGCAAATTTGTCCCCTCCCCAACTGCTTGACATGGCCTTAAGTTGTTGAACAACCTAGATAGGGCTAGTTACACTCTTTTTTCTTTATTCAACTACATTGTAGGGTGCAATGCTTAAAATTTGACTTCACCAAAGTCCGTGTAACGGGGGTCCACCGATGACTCCCAACCAATTAAGGTTTAGGGCATCAAGCCAAAAGGATCACTTGACCACAAACTCTACAGGCTTCACCCCGGACTCTGAATGACTTCGAAAATCAAGCACCTACAAATCGTTAAACTCTACCTATCCACCCATGTAACGAACACTGAATCGATGACTCCCCAGCGAGGTGAAGCAGGGCATCGGGCTTCAAAGGCTTTCGCCATACACCCCACGGACCGTGCTCGGGTTTTAAGGCAAGGCTTCACGACTTTATTTTCCTTTTTCTCTTTTTCTTTTTGCTTTTTCTTTTCTTTTCCTTTTTGGAAGACTACATTGGTCTTCAAATATGGGTAACACAAACCTATCCTAGGTTGCCAACATACCTAAGGCCGGCTATGCAAGCGAAAGGAAGCAAACAAATTCACGACTATTGAAACAATGCGGTGTGCGGTGTGTGAATCTTAGCATAAAGGAGAAATTTTCCAGGATTGAGCATCTTTGGAACTGTGACCAAAAGCGGTTCAAACATGGAATTTGTTCTACAACAAGAGGCGACAAACAGGGTTTCAAATTTTCCATTTAAAGGCAATTCAATTGTCCAATTTGAAGCAATTCAATTGTTCAATTGAAGACAAAAACGATTACTTATGGTGAAGGCACAAAACATGATATGAAAAATTACCTTTAAAGGTTTGGGACATTGGTAACGAAACCATAAAGGAAAACAAAATTTTAACATCCAGGACATGTAGAGCATGAAAATTACCTTTAACCAGCTCCTTAAGTATGGTGGGAATTATAGAGATTTCAGGAGGATTGACGGGGAGGAATTTCCTCACTTCAGCGGCTGCTGCTGTAGGTTTCACCCTACGTCCATTGACTTTAAACACCACGGTATCATGCGGATTGATTAGATCTTGAACCATTGGGGTATGCTGTTGGATGTGAATGGACACAGTATCGTGACCCAGCTTGCTTGGAAATAGATGGGTTGGAGTCGTATAAAAAGAACTGGTCTCCCTCTTTGAAATTCTTCATGATTATCATTTGATCTATGCCATCTTTGATTTTCCTTTGCAATCTTGAATTCAAGTAGGCATCATTAGTATTTCTTCCAACTCATTGAGATCAAGGAACCTCTTGACTCCTGCCCTATTTAGGTCCATGTTCAGCTTCTTGATTGCCCACCATGCCTTGTACTCGATCTCCACTGGAAGGTGACATGCCTTACCATAGACCAACCGATAAGGAGACATTCCCAGGATTGTCTTGAAAGCTGTCCTATAGGCCCACAACGAATCAAGCAGTTTGATAGACCAATATTTCCTGTTGGTGCTTACCACCTTCATTAGAATGGTCTTGATCTCCCCCGATGGCAAGTTCTGCGTTGCGTTGGGCGGATGTAAGTGACTCATGTGATTTCATATATTAATGTGAACTCAGATGGTTTTGTTGCGGCGATATCATCGCGTATGGTTCGTTTGACACAGAATGTGTATTTCAGTTTGGTATATTGTCAGCATTGGTCTTAGGATTGCTTGACCATTTGGAGACATAGTCTACTCCACCAAAATGTATGTATGACTATATGACGGGGAAAAGGTCCCATAAAATCGATGCCCCACATCCAGATAATTCGACTACTAAAATTGGGTTGAGGCATCATATGTATGACGGCGAGACGGCTTCGAAGCCTTGGCATCACATCCGCATCCGACGCATTTGGGTGTGCTTCCTTGAATAAGGAAGGCCCAGTGAAACCCGGTATGCACCTTCATTTGCTGTGCTACGGGAAGCAAAATGACCACCATGCACTCTCATGGCGATTGGTTCAAGATTCCCTAACTTGTTCCTCCTCGGCGCGCACTTCTGATTATTTGATACGCCTGATACTTGAATAAGAAGGGCTCTTCGGTAATAAGAATGGATCTTAGCAAAGAAGTACTTCCTATCCTGGCCTTTCCACTCAGCTGGAGTTTCTCCTGTGGAGAGAAAATTGGCAATGTGAGCATACCAGGGAGTTTTTTCCAGCTGCATCAGGGATTCCTCAGGAAATTCATCATTGATGGGTGAACTATGAGTGTCATGAGCCTCTTGTCAGCCTTGACGGATGATGCGCTACCACATTCTCTACTCCCTTCTTGTCTTTAATTTGAAAATTAAACTCCTGAAGTAGAAAAACCCATCGGATGAGCCTTGCTTTTGCATTTTGTTTGGTTAGGAGGTATTTGAGCGGAATAGTGCAATAAGCGTATGCTCGGACCCGATCAAGTATGCTTTCGAAATTTGTCACAAAGCATACACCACTTTGCCAACAATTCCTTCTTTGTAGTGGTATAATTCCTTTGTGCTTCATTCAAGGTTTTGCTTGCATAATAGACCACATGAGGTTTCCCATCTTCTCTTTGGCCGAAATCTTGCTCTATAGCGAATCCTTGCATCACACATTACTTGAGTAGCGCCGAGTTAGGTGCTTTCGTACTGTCAGGCGAGTAGTCAAATGAGATTTCAGCTCTTCAAAGCTATCCTGGCATTCTCTCCCCAAACAAATTTGGCATCTTTCTCTAGGAGCTTATACAGGGGTTTAGCAATCTTCGAGAAGTCTTTAATGAATCGTCACATAGAAACTGCATGAATTGCCTAATCATTTTTACACTTGTTGGGGGCGGCAGTTTGGAAATAAGTTCAATCTTTGCTTTATCAACTTCTATTCCCCTGCTAGAAATAATGTACTTGATACAATTCCTTAGTTAACCATAAAATGGCATTTCTCGATTAAGCGCAAGTTCTTTTCTATGCACCTGCGGTATAGCTTCGGATTGGCCGGACATTCTTCAAAATTGCCTCCGTATCTGATGATGTCATCCATGTAGACCTCCATTATACGCTCCACCATATCCTTGAACATCTCATAAGCATACACCTCTACGAAAAGTGGTGGGGCGTTGCAAAGACCGACATCCTCCTATAAGCATACGTGCCAAATGGACAAGTAAGTGGTCTTTTCACGATCTTAAGAACGTCTCTATCAAAATATCCTGAATGCCCATCGAAAAAACAATAGAATGGGTGTCGAGGAGACTCTTTCAGGAGGCGTCAATAAAGGCAGTAGATGTACTTTTCGTGTTACCTCATTGAGCCTCCTATAGTCAATACACACTCTCAAGCTGGTAGTTAGTCGGGTGAAACAGATTCTTCACCTTTTCATTCTTCAGTAGTCACTCTGATTTCTTAGGTACCACACAGTCGGACTCACCTAAGTGCTATCGAAATGGGAGTAAATGATACGACTTGGAGCAATTTTGAACACTCAATGCGAACTACTTCTGCGGTGGGGAGTTCAGCCTCGGATTAGGGCTGCCTAATAGCTTTAGACTCCTCTTCTGAAATAGATGTGATGGTGATTGATGGACATGCCCACTTAGTCGAAATTTTCCATCCCAATGCTTGCTTGTTCCTTTTGAGAAGGTGTAGCAGGTTATCCTCCTGTGCAGTGGTTAACATTGAGGAAATTACAACTGGGCACTGCTCATTTTCTTCCAAAAATGCATACTTTAATTCAGCTGGGAGTGGTTTGAGCTCTAGGTGTTGAGGTCCCTTTGGTTCATTACCAGTTAATAAAGGTAAAATTTATGTTTTTCTCCTCCAATACCCTTGCACTAAACTCATGCTTTGAGATTCTTGTTGCACTTCTGGACACTCAGAAAATTCTTGAGTTAATAAATCTTGCTCCTGTTGCTCATTAGCTTGTTCTTCCAGGATCGCATCTATGACCTGAGACTTCTTCAGTCATCTTCCTCACAGTGCATATGCACTTTTACTCAAATGAAAAATATTGAGTTCTAAGGTCATATTCCCAAAATGTGAGATTGCATAACCCCGTTTCGGCAGTTTATTATGGCATTTAAAGTGGCCAAGAATGGCCTCCCCAAAATAATGGGCACATGGTTGGGTCCCACTGCAATTAGTTACATGCTCCAAGCACCACAAAGTCCACTGGATAGTAAAATCGGTCCACTTGTATTAGAACATCCTCAATGGTCCTTTTGGTATTTTAACGAGATCTATCGGCTAATGACAATGTGATGGAAGTGAGTTTGATTCACCCCAGGCAATTGCTTGCATGGAACCAAGGTAAGATTCACACTAGCTCCCCAGCAGATCTAATGGGCTTTCTCCACACCTAATGCCTCGATATTAACCAATATTGTAGGACATCTGGGTCTTGTATTTCAACGAAGTCTTGCATTCGATGATGGCACTCACTTGCTCAGTCAGAAAGGCCTTTTTGTTCACGTTAAGACCCCTTTTTACTGTGCATAAGTCCTTCAAGAATTTTGCTTAAGTGGGGACTTGCTTGATCATGTCAAGGAGAGGAATATTAACTTTCACTATGAGAAACTTCTAACATTTACATTTGGTTATGAAATTTTCTTTCTTGAGCTTGTGGAAATGGAAGGGGTACATTGATCTTCTTCTCTTTCCTATTGGGGTACTGTTCTTCTTGTGGATAATCAACCAGTGTTGGATCGTGAATTTAGGCCGGATGCGGTGGCCGATTCTCTGCCACTTCTAAGAGTCCTGGCCCTTTAACTTCGTGGATTCGACATTTGGATCATTGGTCAAGCATATTTCATTCGCTCCTCTTTGATGTTGTTGTGGCGGAGGAGCCTTCCTTTTCCATCCTACTTGTTCTTTGGGTAAATAGTTTTGAAATTGCAGAATGCATATTGTCCAGTTTCCTGTTTAGTGAACTTTCTACTGCTTCAATTTTCTGATTAGTTTGAACATTGGCACCTTACGTTTCTTCTACAAACGTGCTTACTACTTTACGCCAAGTTCGGGATTTTTGTTCAACGGAGATGAGTGGAAAAGAAAGTGACTGTTATGTGAAATGGAACCAAGCTGGCTCTTGTATACGGAGGGCATATACGGGGTTTAGTTTCCATAAGCCAGAGCTTGGACAATTTCTCCGATTAAGGGTTATTGAATTGTTACCATATGGAGCATCTATGGGTGGTTTATTTTGACTTATGGCATGGGCATGCTCTTGACAGTGCTCCTCAGGGTAATTATTTGATTGAAAATTGAAGTAAGAAAATTGGGATGATGATAACTCATTTACTGTTTGCATTTCATCGCGATTTTCATTTCGAGGATCATCCGATCTTTGAGTTAAAGTGGTCAATTTGACTTCATCTCTGTGTCTTCGGAAATCGTGCTTGTCTCCCTTTGGTGGTTGATGGCCTTAATCTTTCGGCTTCCCTTGGATTGGTTCATCCCATGTCTTTGAGGTTTGACCACATAGTTCAAAGTCCATGGCTTCATCTGGGTTTGCTCAGTTACCTCCACACATAGTCTCCAATAGTTGCTTCATGGTTGGAGACATACCATCATAGAAGTGATTTACCAGCATCCATGTATCAAACCCATGGTGTGGGCATGCATTGATGGTCTCCATAAATCTCTCCCAACACTGGTAAAACCTCTCACCATCTGTTTGCAAAGGTATAAATTTGTCTTTTTCAAATTATTGGTCTTATGAGCGAAGAACTTCTTGAGTGCGCTGCTGACTAAGCCCATTTCTAATGGTTCTTGGCCTCGATGGGTTTAGCCAAATCTTGGCCTTATCCTTTAGAATTAGGTGGAAATGCTTCCCGATTTAAGCAAATCCATGTCCATCATTCCTTCATAAAAGGTAGTGCATACTTCCTCAAAATCCACAATATGAGTGTATGGATTTTCATTTTCCATACCATGGTATGTAGGGAGTAGAGTACAGTAAGGCCTCCTTTGCTACATCTTATTGTGGGGTATGATGCGGGAGGGCACAACTCTGAGGAGGGTGGATGTGATCCCTCATGGTTCTATAGGCTGTTGGATTCATTGGGGTTCCAGGTTGGCTGTTGTTTCTCGGGTAGGGTATCACTTATTTCACTATGTGTCTTGGCGGGTGTCTTGATCCTTTGTAATCTACTGTTATTCCTCTATCCAGTCTTTGCTTTAAGTACAAGTGAGACACAACAAAGATCACAAACAAACTTGCAAAAAGATTAGGGTTTACTAAAATAAAAACTAAAACTGAATAAAAAGTAAAAAGCAGTGCGATCCTTTGCAAAGTGATGAAAAGCTAGTGATTCTACTGGCCCAGGTTACAAAAGAGTTAAAAGGTTACGCTTCACTTGTGATGTTGATCATAGTACCACTTAACTTATCAAGCGTGATTTGGCACCGTCCCGACAGCGATTGCCATTTGATTCTTGCCACAGTAGGCTGAGCTAAAATCAACAAAATTTATATACCTAAGTTCCTCCTACTGCCGTAGTCAAGCTACTGCAGTATAGTGGTCTAGGGTCGAACACGGGGATGGGTTTTCATCCAAAGAATGATTTGCATAAGTGCAAGAAGGTAAGGCTTTCTATTTGGAATTTTTGGATTTTTGTTTCAAAAATAGTGTGATGAGTTTGAAAACTGATTAGCGTAAAAGAGTGAAAATGAAGTGTGAAGTTAACTTTGAAGATTTAGGTCACTAACTTGGTAACTTAGAATGAAACAAGTGTCACTGGGTTTTATCCTCGCGTTATGACAAGCAACCTATAGTCAAGCCACAAGCTGGGATCTATGTTTTAACTAGCAAACCTCACCTAAAATCAACTCTATTTGAGTCAACACAGATAACATGCACATCTATGGCCTTCTGATTTGAAATAACATTAAACATCATTCGGTGAAAGCTCAAGTAAGACCATCTAATGAACCACGGTGCATACAGCAATAAGTATACCTTTGTATCCTAAAACATGAAGTATTGGCCGTCCTTTAACATTCAATGCTATTCAACCATATTTTGAGAAGATAGGGCCATAAACACAGTACCTGTAGCTTTTAATACAAGAGAGACGACTGCGTATCTTTACCGCTATAACCTTCCTCTTCAAAGAAAGAGCTTAGTCAAGCATCTCTTGAGTTGTCTCATCCTCGAGAGGGTGTTTGGCGACCAAGAAAATAAGGGAAGAGAAGGAGAGAGAAGAGAGAGAAACACAAACCCTAACTAAAGCTACGAAAGATATTTACAAAATAAAGCTTGCCAAAATTGCTTCCTCGATTTATTTGCTTAGGGTTAGTTACAAAATGGGAGGGGGCTATAGGCTACCCAATGTATGAAAATACCATAAAGCCCTAACAATTTGGCTAGGGTAGAGACAGGAGTAATACACCAAAATTGAAGTCGGTTTGCATTAGTACAAAAGTGTGACAAAGCGATGAATTTATTTGGCGTGAAAATTTCGCTAGCTAAGCGAAAATTTCGCTAGGTAAGCCCGAAAATCACCAAAGATAAGCAGCAAGGAATTTCGCTGGCCACGGCAATTTATTAGCTAGCGAAATTCGCTAGCTTTCATGAAATTCTTGTGAAAGTAGCGAAACGTGAAACCGCTAGGAATAGTGCTTTAGCGAAAATTTTGGGTCTAGCGAAAATTGTCCCGATTTAAGCTAAGATTCTGAGAAATTTTAAGCTGAGGCTGAGAATTTTCGCAATCCCAGCGAAATTTATGATATAAGCGAAATTCCTGAATTCTTGATCTTCTTTGCATTGCCTCCTCTCCTCTACTTGCATTGATTTTTCTTCACTTTGCGCCCCATTCTCTAACTTTTGATTTTGGTATGATTGATGGTTGTGGTGGGTTCAATTTTCATGATTCATCATATGTCTCGTCTCGAACCCCAAGAAATCGCAAAAAACACCTTAAAACAACCACAAATAACACTCTAGCGGCATAAGTGATACTAAGAAGGCGAACACTTCAATTGGCATAAATGACATGATTAGTGCGCAAAAGCACTGAAACCTATCTAATATAGGGTTCAAAAATAGCACTTTGAGCTGTCATTTCTGAGGCCCACGGACTTTCCCAAATTTGCAAAACTTGATAAAAAGCATTTAAAAACACTTCTAAACTTCAAATTTTCAGGCCCATTCCATATTAGGACTCCTCGTCCACAACCCAATCGGAAACACAATAGACATACATATACATTTATTTACTTCAAATCATCAAAACATTCAAACCTTCTTCTATTCCATGCACATTTTATCAAAAGATTGGGCTTGAGTAGGCTTAAGCCGACCTTTACTACACCTAATCCCTTTGAGGATCAAAGCCAGTAGTTCCTTTTAAATATATACATATATACATATATATGACAAAATCTTGCTTATACAATATGCAAATATTTATACAATGCAGTTCCACGAGGCGTACGTCTCCTCGATGGCTCGACTCCTTTGCGCGGAGGTACTCTCTGTGCACCTATCTCGAGGAGTCCACGAAAATGTTTTGAAACATAAGGAAAAGAATGACTAAAGGAGCGGTGAGTGTACATTTTCATTAAGATAACATGACCATTATATATCAAGTAATACAGCACTTATACAATTAAAAATCAATTTATGCCTTAGCTTTCTTTTTCTTTCTTTCTTTTCTTTCTTTCTTTCTTTTCTTCCGATGGAACCGGGAGGGATAAACACAGAGCAGTTTTAGAATGCTTGACGGTGAGGGCAGTGCCATTCAGTCGCAACACTAAGTTCTTGAAACTCATACTTTCATAGGGTTCGATCATAGCACTTTATCACGTGTAAGGATATTACTCTAACACTGTTCCCTCCCTCCGATTAGTAACTTTATAACTACCCTCTCTAAATCTTACCGCTTAAAGTACCTCGAGTGATATCGATCATATGATCATATAAGTTAGAGTAACCATCAGTAAAACATTTCTTCAAAAATACATTTATAAATCCATTTAAATCCTTTACTTTATCATTAAAACACATATACATTCTTTACACATTTTTAAGCTTTCATAATGCCCTTAACATATACTTTATATTTAATATATATATATATATATATATATATATATATATATATATATATATATATATATATATATATATATATATATATCTTTGCTCTTTATATATATATATATATTGATGCGAGAATAAAACATTTCCATATACCTTAACATTTATATAAACATTTCCATTAAACTTTTCAGTTTAATATTAAAACCATTCACTTTTAAAAACTTTCGATTGTCAAAATATCATTTTACGCCACAGTTCACCGCTTCAATCCAGCTTGCTTCTCGTGAATTCCGTTTCGATCCGATAGTCCTTTTCACCTTTTTCAAGAAAACCACAATTACACATTAATCATAACTTCCATTTAATCCACCATACATTCATTAATAAATGAACAAGTACCCTTAAGCACTAAAAACCCACTCATTTTGGCCAACCTTTTTTTCCAACAATACTCTATAGACTTTGTATTTCAAAAAATTATGCAAGCGGTCTTCAAAAAATTATGAAACTCTCCAGATCAGATCCTTTATATATCCAATGACATCTCTTAAAATTTCAAGTTAAATTCCTTCTCAAAACCTCAGCCTATAACCTGATTACAACATGTTTTGGTGCAACTTGGTTAACTCCTTTGAATCACCTACGTATCCTTGATATGGGATCTTAACTCCATAAATTGGAAATGGTTTCTTCACTCATTTGAAGCTATGGTTCTAATGTTTCTTCTCCAATTTCAATCACCCAATTTGGATCACCAAAACTCAAGTTATTGTATTTTACATCTGAATGATAATTTTCAGACGGAGATGCGCACATGGCTCCACTTTGATGAATTTTTGGGAACTTTGGGGTTACAATTTAGCACTTCCTTTTTAACCTGAAGTCTATTTTACCCAAATTTTGAATCACTCAATTTGGATGAGTGAAACTCCATCTGGGCCAAAACACTACTGACCTTTTAAAGAAAGCAGGCAAAATCAGTGAGCTGCATGAGCTCACCTTTGATCAAGTATTTTGGAGCCTTAGATATACAATTTGCTCTTGGTCCATATATACATTTGTAGCCATATCTCTTATGGTTCTTGCAGTGGAATCAGATTCATTTGGATGATTCTAACTGTCTATAATAAAGCAAAACGGGGTTTCACAGGAAATTTTAATGACATTCCTTTACTTTTGACATTCTCCTTTTTACAACTATTCCATAATACCTCAATTTCATAAACCCCTAACCAATTTCAACATATCATACAAATTTCAACATCAAACCCTAACCATTCACTCACTTGATTTTTCAAACCCTAACCTAATCCATTTATTTCTCATTTATCAAAAATCATCATGATTGACCTTAATACCACAATTCTACCATCCATACAAGAAAATCAAAGCATTAGGTATGGAAAACATCAAAATCCAACTTTCCCACCATTAGAAACTTACTTGTTCTTGGTTTTCCTTGGCTCCTCTCTCTTGATTCCACTTGTAGATCACTTGAAGAGCTTGAAGAAGGAGAAAAAAAATCACATCTCATACCTTGGCCCTACACTTTTTCTTCTTCTTTCTCCTTTCTCTCCTTTCTTTTCTCTCTTTTCTTCCATCTTTCTCTCATAGCCGAGCTCTCCCTTTTGAGCAACTTTAAATCTCTTAATTTAGATTTTACAGCTCCACTTAAATTGCTGTGAATAAATAATCTAATTTGTCATTCTCTTGAGTCACTATTTAACTTAAAATTTTAGTTAAATGACCTTGAATCATATTGATTGTTCTGTGATGTTTTAATTATAACTTAGTCATTAAGAAAGGTTTTAATTATTCATCACAGAAAATATCCCTTATAGCCGAGATTTTTATCTAGTTTCATCTTATCTTTGCACCTCTGATTAAATGTCAAAAAAATATTCTATGGTGGTTTAAACTTCAAATTGGCAATAAATATTCTAATTAAATCCCTTCATTGGATTCAGATACGAAATCACAAATCGGATTTAAAATCATTAAAATCGAATCAGGACAATAGTGTATTAATATCAGGATGCGTTCGGTTAATAAAAACTATTCAAACGGATTTCAGTTTCACTCAGTTGATTTTGTTGAACTGTAGATTATTTAGGACATTTTAGTATTTTATTTAATTTCGAAAAATTTCGACGCGAGCTCCGAATTTCATTAAATCACTATTCACTTAAATCTCCAATTCTCTTCTAAATATCAGTTCAAAGTCATAGGAACTGAAATTTCTTAAAAATTCCTTTGCAAACCCCTCAATCCGGATATAATAAGAAAAATCACTATTCCTTAGGGCATTCGGTGAAAATTTTCGAAACATTTCACTTTATGCCCAAATGACGTCCGGAGCGTTCTAAATTCTAATCTACCCTCTTTTCTATCATTGGACCTCTGTCGATTCGAAACTACTATTATAACATTGATCGGGTTGGGTTTTACATCAATTGACTCCATTTCTTGATTCCACTTGACATTTTACCACGTCTCGAAGCGTGAAATCGTAGAAATTCCTCTGAACTTGGCATAAATCGGCCTTGTCACGAAGCCAAGCTTGAAATGATGGTTGAGGTTCCCAAAACCTGCAAAACTACCAAAAAACAACCTCGAAACAAAATCGGTGAGTACTAAGCGGTTTGCACATGTCAACGGCTTAATTCATGATTAGTGCGCAAAAAAGCACTCAAAACCTATCTTAAATAGGACTCAAAATAGCACTTTTTGGGTACTAATCACCCGACCGACACGTTGCTAGTCATACATGATACTAAAAACAAACAAGGGTATGCATCTTTGTGCTTTTGCAAAAAAATGTATCTTTGTCCAAAAAAGTGTGTGTACAAGTGAGCCTTACCTTTAGTATGAACAATTTGAATCGTACAAAAACCATCATGAGAGCACGATGCCATATAAGAACAAGTTTTAGAGCAGTATCAATTCCAAGGAAGTCAACTTAAGCTTCCACGAATCTAAGTGTTCTTAAGGTAACTAGTTTGAACCAATAAGTTGAAAAGTCATTCCCTCCTGACGAGAGTGCGCCGGGGCCTTAAGTGTTGACGACTAAGTAAGATGATTTACACTTTTATTTCATGTTTAGGTGTATTGTGAATTTGATCTGGCTTCGACTTCACGAAGTCCGTGTAGCGAGGTCCATAGATGACTCCTGACGATTAAGGTTTAGGGCATCAAGCTAAAAGAATCTGGCAAAAGCGAGCTTCTACGAGGCTTCACCGGACTTGAATGACCGAGAATCCAGCCTACAACTCGCTAAACTCTACCCATCCACCCGTATAAGCGAACGAGGTCGATGACTCCCTGACGATGAAGGTTTAGGGCACCGGGCTTTAAGGCTTTCGCCATATACCCCTCGGACCGTGTTCGGGTTTCAAGGCAAAGCGTCACGGCTTTCTATTCTCTTTTTCTTCTTTCTTTTTCTTTTTTCTTTTTCTTTTCTTTTTCATTTGGAAGACTACATTGGTCTTCTTTTGTGGATAACACCCCCGACTGTGCAGATTCGTCGACCCAGTGCAAATTTGGTTTTGCAAAGTGAAAAGTGGTATATGGCTTCTCGACCTATTGGTAAAAGCGATGTGCCTTGTGTGTGATTAGTTGGGTGGATACAAGGTTGAATGCTGAACTTCAGCGGACCAAAACTTAATCATGCATGGGCTATTACAACATTATGGTAGCATACGGGGCTTGGTCTTCAACTAAAGGCAAGAGTAGGAAACACGAAAATATATACCTGAAACATGATTTGTAAGAGTGTAGAAAGTAAGTAAATAATGCTATAAAGCTTTTGATATAACCAAAGTGGCTAGTACGAAGCAACATAGCTAAACACTGACAAAGTATCCTTTGGTACTATCGAAGCTATTACATGTATCTATACAATCCTAAACAAAATGAGTAGGTAGTTGATAAAGCTAAAAATAAGACAAAATATGATAGAAGATACTCGACTCTAACTTTTCCTCCCTGACCAAAGTATAAACATGTCTCCAACGGTAGGATCGGAAAGCTAAGAAGGAGTGCAACCACTTACTCCATCGTGGCGGTGTAGATCTTTGAGTGGATGCGGAAGCCTGGCTGCGGTTGCCAGCATATCCAAGGAGGTTGCTACTGTAGACTGATCTTGAGTGGGTTGTGTAGGCTCTGTCTCGTGGTGGCCCGGGGAGGCCCAGGGGTGGCTCGTGATCCAGAAGCATGGGCGTGATTCGTGCTATGGTGACCTCGGCTCGGGCCGTTATTTGAGTCTAATGACGCGTATTAGTAGCAAGTGCCGCCGAGACGACATCCATAACGACTGGCTCGCGTGGTGACGCGGATATGATGCGGAAGCTGGCTGGCGCCCAACATAGGAAGAACCCGATAGTGTCGATGAGGGTAGGCGATGGGAGGTGGAGATGGAGGGAGATGAATGCGGGCCGGGTCCTGGGACTCCCGCATAATCTCTGGGCAGGAGGCTCTCCCCTCGGCGGGTCCTCTGCCACGGCATCATCTCTTTGCCTCCTGGCTGGCACTTTGGGAGAATAATGGAGATCGGCATGTAAAGGATCGCTCCGGTGGATAGGACACAGTCTGACTTATCGCCGCTGTGGCTGGCTCCTTAGGGGAACCCTGGATGCTACAAGTTAGCTTAACCTACAGGCATCAATAAAGGTAAACTCTCAGCTCGAGCTAGGCCCTTGCGGTGGACCTTCCCCTCGAAATGCGGCAAGGAAGTCATGATAAGCTCAAAGGGACTAAACCATAATCCCTTTGAGATCCTGTATAGAGCCTCGAGTATAGCTCCTACTGGCGTACATAGTCTTTGTAAAGGAATAAAATTTGGTCGGAGCCGCGTGGTCCACTAGGAGCATGCATGCAGCGTTTGCCTGCGGGAAGAGTATGGGTCCCGTTGTAGTATCTCGAGCGAGACAACGGACCATCTCTCTTTGTGATGGCTAGGGCCGTTGCTTTTTATAACCTGCGGGTCGCGGGACTCTTAGTAGGCCTAATGCATTGCAATGCTCGACCTTTCGGGTATCACGGCGGCCATCATCTTTGAGCCGGGCTCAGCGGACTCGGCGGCACTCCGGGATGTCATAGTGTGGTAGAACTCAGGCACCGACCCGGGATAAAATTGCCTCGCGTCATGAAAGGAAGCGGTGAATCTTCTTGGGATCCAACACGCATCGAGTCTACGAATCGGGTCCCACAGTCCAACCACGGGTATGTCGCGAAGTATGGCTCCCCATGGAAGTCTCTGGCATGCAAATCCACGTTCCCTGGAATCGGATCATAGGTGAACATGGAGCGCCTGATCCTCGAGGTTGGTGATAACGGAGGCGATGAACCCTGATCAGCTGGAGGAGGTGACGGCTCGGGCCGAAATCTCGAAGACTCCCCCGGGCCTGATGTTCGGGCCCGGCAGAACTTGGTACTCTGTGTGAAGTCTCCCCGATGTGCTAGAGAGAGGGCCAGGGTCCCACACTGGTCTAATATCTGGGATGGGGCTCGAGCTGAGCTCCTCAGGGTATAGCGGTGGGGCCAATGTAGGTGGCGACTCTGCCGGCTGGTCAGAATGAGCATTGCAGCCACGAAGTGCACGCATCATCTCTCGAGAGTGCGGGCGACCACAGTGCATGCGATGACCTCCACGGGTACGAACCATGGCTGTGGTCTAGTCGAGCTGCAGGGGCAGAGCAGGGCTCGGGTAAATGCAGGGCTGATGGCTAGCGGCGGAGTGGATTCGCCTTGTGTGGCCTTGTGATGGAGTCGGGGCTCGGGCTCGGGGCACGGTGGCGGGACTCGAGACATGGCGGGCTGGGGCTCGAGTTTGAGACGGCTGCAGACGGTGGTGGCTGAGCTCGGTTTGCGTGAGGATCGGGAAATGGGCGGCGCGTTGGATGCCAAGAGCACGGAGCTCGGGAAAGGCTGGGCGGCGCACGGTTGTGGAGGTGCGAGGCTCGGGTGGGAGGATGCTCGGTCTTGGTTGTTGTGCGGGAGTAGGAATGTTAGGCGTGAGAGGGCTCTCGGTAGGGACGGAGGCTGGCTTAGGAGGAGTGTGGAATGAAAATGAGCCCCCCTTGCCCCGAGAGGCCGCGGGAATGAATTTCGCTATTACGAAGTCGGCTTCTGTGATTCCATCTCAAGAAAAAAAACCTGAGAATTTAATTCGAGATAAATTAAAATAAAATAAAATAAAAATAAGACTAAAAATAAAAGTAGAAATAATAAAATTACTAAAAATTAAATTTTATATTCAAAAATTAAAATTAAAATAAAGAAAATTCTTAAAAATAGAGTAAACTAAAAATTGACGATTAATTTAAAAATCAAAATTTTTTGGCTGCGATTTGTGAGTCTCGGTGGAGACGAACCAGCTCAATTACGATAGTTCGATTCATGGAGGATCGGAGAAGGAATGCTTCACCCTGCGGTGATGGTGTCTTTCACTTGACCTTCATGCTCGGCTCCTTTGTTTTGAGGCTTCTCTTCCCTTTAGTAGTCTTTGAAACATTTGTTAACGAGGTAAGCGATATAGCCAATTCTCTCCATCAAGCGCCTTTCCTTCACCGTCGCTGCGGTTGTAGGCATTTGGTTTCCCTCCACTTGGACCAATTGAGCAGACTTCATCAAATTCTTGCCCCTCACTCTTTTCTGGCTTGTGCTTATTACTCAAGTGAAAAATATTGAGCTCGGTGTCATGTTGCCAAATGTGGTATGACTCATTAGACAATTGATTATCGCATTGGAAGTGGCCAAAAATGGCCTTCCTAGGATGATTGGCACATGGTTATGCCCACTTGCGATCGGTTCGGTATCAAGCACTTCAAAGTCCACTGGGTAGTAGAATTTGTCCACCTTAACTTGACACATCCTCTCTTATTCCCATGGAATTTTCTTAGTCCCGATCATTAATGAGAGAGTGATGTTGGTAGGCAAGCTCCCTAAACCCATTTGCTTATACTGCCCTGAATAGCGGTAGGTTTGCGGCCCCAAAGTCAACGATTACTTTGTATAAGCAGTCACTCCATGTTATTTGATATTGTGAAATCACGGATCCTTGTATTTTTCTTTGGGGTCTTGCTTGCTTTGAATGATAGCGACTTGTTGCATTAGGAAGGCTTTCTTTTCGATGCCTAATCCTCTCTTAGTGCCACAGGTCCTTGAGAATTTTGCATATGTTGGGACACCTTAATCATATCAGCGGTGGGACGTCATTACCTTCACTTGCATAGTACCTCCAATTTCAAAGCTTGGTTTGGGATTTTCTTGCCTCTAAGTGGCAGGAATTGAGGGGCATGTTTTCTTCATTGAGTCTTCTGCGATTATTATCCTCTCGAGGCTTAACTTCCTTCTCTTTCTGTTTCTTGAAGCGATCATGAACCTTGATTTGCTCAATTTCTTTTCCATCTCAGGAGTGATGATAGCACTACTTCATCATCCTTGAGTTCTTTTGGAAGAACTGTTCATGGACTCCACTTTGGATTTATGGGTGTTTGGGAAGGGAATCTTCCTTTCTCTGCCTCCGATCAAATTATTAATCTTGATGGAGTGCTGTGAGTTATCAATCTTCTGACAGGTTGCTTTCAGTATCTATTCTCTTGTTCGGTGCTTTCCACGGTATCTATTCTTTGAGCGATTGTACATTGATTCCCTTTTGCTCTTCCTGAGTACCTACCTTGCTCAGAATTTAAAATAGCTTGTTCAACGGGGATGAGGATGGTGTGGTTGAGTGAGGAACCAAACTATTGTTTGGCACGGGGCACATATCTTTGGGGGGTTAGGTTTCGAGAGAGATTTGGATGATTTCTCGATTAGGTGTGTATTACCATATGGGGTATTGTTTTTTGTGGCTTGTATTGGCCCAGCGACATGGCGCTCCTGGCATAAAATCTACTCATGAGGAGCATTTGGGCCGGTGTCCTTCGGGGTCAGACAGTAGATTGGCGATTGATGCATGGGTTGGCTTTGTCTGGGATTTTGATCCACTTTTGTACCTCTGTGTAGCCTTTTCCTTCTAGCTTTTCCACTTTCCTAGCTAAGGTTGATATCTTTGCTTTAATCTCCATATCTTCGGAAAGTGCATAAATGCCTCCTCTTTGGTGGGTCGAAGGCTCCATTCTTTCAGCTTCCCTTGGATTCGGTTCATCCATTACCTTGGAAGTTTCGACCACGTAATTAAAGTCCATGGCTTAAATGGGTTTTAACAGGAAAGTCACACTCCACACATGGTTTCTAGCAGTTGCTTCATGGCGGAGACATGCCATCATAAAATGATTCACTAGCATCCATGTATCAAAACCATGGTGTGGGCATGCGATGGTCTCCATGAACCTCTCGACAACGTCGACTTCTCATTATCATAAGCGAGTAAGTGTAGATCTGCCTCTTCAAACTGTTGGTCTTTGTTGTGCTGAAGAATTTCTTCAAAAATTAAGCTTGAAGATCGGCCCAATTTCTAATCGTTCTCGGCCTCAGTGAATTGAGCCATATTTTGGCTTTGTCCTTGAGGGTTAACGGGAATGCCTTCAACTTCAACAAATCCATATCGGTTATACCCTCCTTAAAAGTTATGCATACTTCCTCAAAATCCCGAATGTGTGAGTATGGATTTTCATTCTCCATGTCATGAAAAGTTGGGAGTAGGGGCACCAGATAAGGTCTTACTGCCACATCCTCAGCAGGTGGTATGATGTAGGAAGAGACACTTAACTGCAGGAGAGTGTATGTGATCCTAGTTGACCTATATCTTGTTGGATTCATTGGAGCCTTCTTGACTTTCTTGTTCCTCGGTAGAGGATCCATTTGCTCACTATGCTGCGACTTCACAGCTTTGTTCAATTGGTGCACTAACTCTTTGCATCTACGCAGTATGTCCTCTCCCGGTGATGTATAAACACACAACACAAATGGGACAAACCTGAAACAAGGCTTGCCAAAAAGGATCAGTGTTAACCAAAATAGCAAATGGTTGTAAAAATATAGAAAACAACCAGATGAAGTGCGAGTAAAACTTGAAGTTCTAACAAGCGAAGGAATTCAAAAGGTTAAAAGATCACCAACACTTGTAATGCTGGATTCTGAGTTCATCTCGACTCGCTCCCATCGTAGTCGGCACCATCCGACATGGCTCATTGATTAATGCCCACGATGGTTGTTCGGAATCAACAAAATTTATATCCTAATTTTTCCTCCTCTTTGCCGTAGTCAAACTCTTTATGATATAAGCGGTCTAAGTCGAACAACGGGGATAGGTTTTCTTCCCTGAATGATTTGTATCATGATTCAAAATGGTGAGGCTTTCATTTTGACTTTTGGATTTGCATTGAAAAGTGTGGGAGTTGTTGTCACTAGGTTAACTGAAACAGTTTGAACTAAAGTGTAGAATGGAGACCTTGAAGCCTTGGGTCACTAGCTTGGTAGAATGTGGTTATAAAGGTGTCCTCGGGTTATTTCCTCTCATTAGAGAAAATGACATATAGTCATTGCCAAAACCAGATCTTTGTTTGACTTTAAAAACCAACCCTTAAAAACATTCCTACTTGAACTTAAGCATTCTTGAGCATTGATGTTCGTGATAGAAAACATGGCATTTAACCTAATTTTGATTGGCTCGTAAATGACATCTAAGAATGTCGGTGTATCTACCATTAAAGAATACACTGAACCACTAAAGCATGACAAGAAGTATTGACAAAAGAAAAACATTAAATAGCATTAAACCCTAGTTTGGAAAGTTTGAAACACATAAATGCAGTACCTACTCCATTTAAAATAGAGGAACACTGGGACCCATTAATAACCCTAGCAACCCCTCATAGCTGAGTTTTGAGGCTTAGCGAGCATCCTTTGAGTTGTCATCCTCAAAGGGGTGTTTGGAAGCCAAGAAAATGAGAGAAAGAAGAGAGAGAAGAGAGAAAACTGTAACCTAAAATGAGAAGCTGCGTGGATTTACAGTGAATGAAAGTTAGTGTTACAAAATGTCATAAGGTGGCTTATATAGCCATACAAGAGATGTGAAATACCAAAAATACCAAAAATATATGATTACATTTGGGACAAAATGGGAATTACACAAAACGGGGTCGTTTGGATCAAAATGAGAGGGGTAGCAATTTCTCTATGCATAGTGAATTTCGCTATCATAGCGAAAATTGCAGGCATAGCGAAAATTTGAATTTTCGTTATGCATAGTAACTTTTGTTATGATAGCGAATTTTCGCTACCATAGCAAAAATATGGCCATTGCGAAATTTTCGCTATGGTTGCGAAATTTTCGCAATCCTTGCGAAATTTTCGCTATGCCATAGCGAAAATCCTGAACTCCTGGTTTGCTTCCTGCATCAATTCAGCCTCCATTTCTTCAGTTCCCACTTGACATTTCCTCATCTCGGCTTGATGAAATCGCCGAGAATTCATACGAACTTGGCATAAATCAACACTAATACGAAGCCAAGCTTGAAATGATGGCTGAGGTTCCCAAAACCTACAAAACTACCGAAAACAACCTTGAAACAAAATTAGTAGTACTAACGGACACGCACATATCCAGTAAACCCAATTCATATGATTAGTATGCAAAAAGCACTCAAAACCTATCTTAAATAGGACTCAAAATAGCACTTCACTACTACAAAAAATCAAATTTATGATGCTTCTAGAAAAACATCATTGATAGAAATTTGTAGATAGATACAATGTCGTTTCTAAACCATGACATTGAAAGGGAGCGTCATAGTCCCTTAATTATATATATTTAAGCCTTCTTTCCACAATTGAATAAAAAAAACCCCTAGCCTCAACCCGTTACCTTTGTAGAAATTCCCTTCAAAACCCTTGTTTTTTTTAATCCCACAAAAAAAAAAATTCAAACTGAGCGAGTTCTTCGCAAATTTTGATCATTTGCCTTATAAAAGCCAAGATTACTATCGAGGATCCTCGATGAGGAGAGTTCAGAGACGGAAATAACAACCATCATTGTGGTTTGTGTTGTTCTTCTTCTATAAGTTTTTGTATTTATGCAAGATCGATTTTTTTTTAGATGTGAAGGTTTGAGTTGTATAAAGTAAGTGGGAGTTAGGACATGTTGTGAGGAGACCAGGAGGTTTATATAGGGAGTAACTTCTTCCCCAGATACTTGATGCTTCCTCACATGGCCTATTCTAGGGTTTATGCTTTCTCCACTACTTCCAACCTCAAGCTAGTGGCAAGCACAAGACCACCACAATAGCTTCCACTGTGTTCAAGCTCTAGGTTGCTTCATGATTTGTCTCACTAACAAGTTCTATGATGCCCAGATTGTTGGAAGCTAAGACCAACAGGTTTGGAATGTAAAACCCATAAAGAGAAATGTAATTCTTTTTCCTTATTTTAATTAGGTTTCAATATTTTGGAATTGGGGAAGCAAGGAATTAGAGGTTTCCATTGTTTGTTTCCGTTTCCTTTTTTAAATTTTTAAAACACTGTCTCCATTGCAGAGGATAAGTTTCTGGTGTATTATATTCCATGTAAAGCTTGGTCTTGTTTTTGAATCGTTTTGGGATTGCAGATGTTAATGGCCTTGATGTTATGCTTGACATTTGGAGCATAGAGGAAAAAACATCTAAACCGAGAAAATGAGGAAATTAAGTAATCCTTGATTCTAATTAGTAATTTATGTAAGTTCATCCCCTTATACACATCCTTGATTAGGCTTGTAAGATGAAATTAGCATGTGTTTTCTTTCTTTTTATTTTTTAAATTTTTATGTTTTTATTTTTTTATTTTAAAAATTGAAGTATAAAAAGAGAAAAACCCAAGTCACTATTTAGTAGGAAAAATGAAAGTAAATAACTATAAGTAAAAATATTAGATGTTAGTGATTAAAATTTAATTGTAATATAGCCTAAAAAGTGAAATATTTTTTCAAAAAATGAAATCAATACAAAATTATTCTATTATTATAAATAAAAATATTTCTAAATTACATTCTCATTTTTAAATTCGGACATAACAAAAAACTAAACCTAAGCCAATATGTATATAGTGCTAAATCCAAGAAGTGGGGTTGAGATTTTATCATTTGGACATTTCTCCTCCAATTCGTTGTTATTATTCATTTTTAGCTTTAATTATAGTATAATGACTTGAAATCTGAGAACAACAGGACTATATTAGGAACAGGTTTGACATTTAGTATCTTGCCAAATATCATGTCAATGAGAAACAGAACCAAGATTAAGCTAAATGTGCTTATAAAATGAAACAAAACTGATTGAAGGTAAAGTTGGCATCCAGTCCTTAGGTTCTAGCGACACAAATTTCTGCCCAGGTGAAAGCTGCTAAGCTGATGGATTGAGGAAAATAAAATAAAATTTTCTTGGGAAGTGACTATAGATATTTCTTAGGAAAGTGATGCTTTAAGGCATAATGATCATTATGGTGTGAAGTCAAACGGTTGAGATGTCAACCCTTTGTACTTGGAAAGCTATTGCCCAAGTGCTTCCCTAGAGGAGATCTCCTGTGGGCATCATTTTTTTGAAATTTGATGGTTGCTCTATGTGAAGATTAGGGGTGTATTAAGATATCACAGTGATATCTTGCTGACAATCTACTTTAAAACAATTAGACTGGTTTTATTTATTAGATTGATTTTATCCATTGAAAGAGATTTTTTCCTTTTTGGAGAACCACATTGAACAAATCTTTATGATGTTAATTTACGGTGGATGATGATTTTCTTCTTTGACTATCTCTTGGATATCAATACAATATACACCCTCGTAAATGATATTGATATGAGAATTTGGATTTTTTCTGTTGTCCCTTGTCTGACAAACTATATAACTTATCTTAGCTAAATAGGTGTTATGATTCTTATCATACGGGGGATTGTATTTGTAACTAGTAGAGAACGGTCGGCTTTGATCGTCAATGGGTAATCTCACCATTCCATGTGAAGTTGCCTTCATTGATCTCACCTTTTGGCTGAATGTTATGTGAGTGATGTAAAAGTAAGATCAACAGCCTCTACAATTTTGTTATGAGTTTTTTTCGAGTTTTTTTTCCTTTGTATATTTCCTAGTGAGATCATGAGTTGCATAAGGCCCGTCTATAAATTTTCTTTCCTTGTAAGTGGAAAGAGCAAAGCAATCCTTGCTCGCACTGACTCGTAATTCATCTAAAGTCCATTCTCTTTTTAGATTCTTCCTTAAACTCATTTTGGTTTTTCAACGGCACTAGCTTAAAAGAGATTGGCTTGCTTGAACAAAGAGGAAATGTGGAGAACTATGACTAGTATTTTTTGAAATACTGCGTCGAAAACCTAGAAATGAAGGTTGATTGTACTAACTACGGGAGTAGGACGTGCCACGTACACCATAGCTTCTTGCTAATCTTATTGGTTCATATTGGGTATGATTGTGTTGCAGAGGACCTGGATAGAAGGTCTTGGTTTTACTCACTATCAAGATTAATCCTAACCTACTAGTGACTCCCAGAGGGAGTCTAAAAAAAATCTAGCTCTACAATTCTCTAATGGGTGGACTGAAGATAGCATTATTGCAGAATCTGACTTGTTGAAATGGTTATAATTGATAATGTTTATTGGTTGAAATAACAATATCTTGTAGAAGCCAATGTTCCTAATTGAATCTTATAACATATCTAATTTACATTTGGTTTGTTACTGGTGCTCCTTGTGCATCATACATGTTGTGGAAACGAGCTCTTTACAATGAAATGTCGTGGTAAATCTTGTGGAATAGTTGTGTTTTCCCCGAAAATTCTGGTCCCAAGAAGAAACAAAGTATTCTTATGGTCTTCTTTGTAATAAGTATGTGTGATGTGGTGGATATATGCCATGTAGTGGTCATTGCCCTACGTTTTGTCTCTACAATGAGGTTAGTTGTGGATTTAATTTTTCCATTGATGCTTCATGTATGAATTTCCATTCACTTCTATTTTTCCACATCATACACTTTTAGCCGTTTGACATAGGCAATATAATAATACCAATCTAAATTCCTTATTCCTTTTGATTGTCTTATGGGGAGAAAGTAGAAAATGTATGATATTCAGAGCTAAAAATATTTGATATGTTTTAGTTGTTAATTATGTTTTTCTTTCACTGGTTTCTAAAGAACCAAACACAACTATAGGCTAGTTTGTCACCTTGTTATTTATGCAAAATTTATGATTAAGGTCGGCTCCTTCCTTTTTTCCGTGTTCCTTTTTCTGTGTGCGTGATGTATTCTATTTTAGATTATCTATGATTGCTCATATACTTGGCTGGAAATATTCTTCAAAAGTTGTTGTTCCATGTTGAAGTTGTTTGGCATCAGAGAAACCGAACAACCTTGGATCAACTCAACTTTAAAAGTTTGTAATAGCTCAAAAGTTCTTTAGTGTTTTCTAGAAACAAAACGCAGCCTTAGTGTTTTTGTTATTTAATGCATGAAATAAAAGAGGAAGGAATTAAATATTTTAATTTAATTAGATTTTCATTTAATATGATTGAGTCCAAGTAAAACAAAAAATATTCTAGACTTTAACTATAGTAGTTTAATGGCTTCACTGCTAAAAAATAGTGAAAATTTTTATTCATTTTAAATTATATTCTATGTATATGAGGAAAATTTTTTTATTTTTAAAGCACTTCTTTATAATTTATCCATGTTTGTAACACCTATTTATTTATTATGTATATATTATATTTTCTTTCAAATTTTCCAAGAACCTAAGCTTTAATCATGTTCCTATGAAATCAGTTGAGACATCTAATATCTAGTTTTTACTACTAGGAGATCAAAATCAATGATCATATGATCAAGCTTAAATCATGTGATACCCGTTAGGCACCGGATAAGTTTGCTTCTTATATAATTTTCTATTGTTGTATTTATTTATTAATTTTTGAATGATTTGATAGTAAAGCCAAATGAAAAAAATATTATTTTCTTTTTTTCTCATGAGCAATCGGTTTTCATTCCCTTTTTGTTGTAGATCCAATCTACTGTACACACTCCACTTGTCTCCTGCCAGCCAGGCCTCCAGGAAACTACTATTTCAATTTTGTGTGAGCTATATTTTCTAATTTTGTGAGAACATGCAGGATAGGACATGATGCTTGGCTCAGATGCAGCAGTCATACATATTGGTTTTTTTTTTTTTTTAATGTTTTTTGTGCTATTATTTTGTTTGGTTTCATACACCCTTTTATTTACTATTTCTTCAATTCCAAAGCTTTTTTTATATATTTATTAATTTATTTTGCTGGAAAGTAATTTTAGTAAGACTATTTTGTGATGATTCATGAAAATATCAGACTCTATCTGAGTAATTGAACTAACTATTCCACGTTAAGAGTCTGAAGACCTCATGTGGTGATTTTGATGGAGCAGCACTCTTCCATATAAAGATCCTCAAATACCAACAAATTATAGACCATTTTGTATTTCTACTCATAGAATCTATGAAACTTGTTGGGAATATGTTATAAATGTAATTTTGGATCAATGTATAAATAGATAGTTTTTTTCCTCATCCATATGACTTTGATTTAGTTTTTTTTATTATCTATATATCTTTCATATTTTAACACATTTCAATAATTATGAGATGTTATAGGCTGATTTTTAACCAATTAAATAAATGCAAATAAGATTTTAAATGAGAGAAAGATGATGACACTTGTAGTGAGTGTCATGGTTTGAAATAACATGAAAAAATCAATGACGCTCGTATAAGTGTCATAGTTAAGATCTTAGATTGAAGCTTCATACTAATAGAAAATGACGCTATAATGAGTGTCATTGTGTCTAAACATATACAATGACAGTTGGAACCATGACGCTTTAGGGAAGCGTCAATGTAACTCTTCAATGACGCAGTAAACACGTCATTGATTAACTTTTTCCTTGTAGTGCTTTTTGGGTACTAATCAGTTTTGTTATGAGAGGACCTAGAGTTCCCATTACATGTATTTTTAGGTTCTAAGGGTTATGTAAAGTATGAACATGATTGTTCTTGTTCTAGGTTTTGATAGGAACCCTAGATTTCTTGAAGTTGGGTTGAGTAAAACCTAGGCCTTGTATAAGATATGAATAGAAAGCATGTTTAGGTTCAATGAAGTGTATAAGATGTGTATTGAAAGATGGCGTTTGAGTAAATTGAGGTTACAAGATGAATATGGAGTGGTTTTGAATTGTGTATTGTTTATTGAGTTGATTTGGGTGACGAAATATGGAAAGGACAAAAACACCTTTACGGACGAATCCTTGAGAAGGGTGATGCCGTCTGCCCGAGCAGTGGTCATAGGTACCACTTGTTCTGATCAATGGAATGCCGTCTGGGTACTCATCTTCTCTATTTTAGACCCGATGTTGGTATTTTAGCCATGTCTGTACCATCGTTAAGTGATTCAGTATTAAGTATTGAACAGAGTCAAACAATCTGATAACATATCAATGCTCTCGTGAATTATAAGTGTGTTTTTCAAGCGATTTAAGTTGAGTTTTGATCATAAGTAGTCGGGTTGTTTAGGACATAACTTGAGTTTCGGTGCTTCGATTTGGGTGATTCCAGTTGGAGAAGAACCCTTAGCACCTTAGCTTCAAAGGAGTACAAAGAACCAGTGTCAAATCTGCAGATTAAGATCCCAAAATGACAAAAGGCGGTGTTGTGATGCTGCTGGGTGCTGCAAGTTGCTGATTTTATCACGACTGCAGCATAACTCCTTCGTTAGGACTCCATTATAGGTATTCTTGGACTCTATGGAAATATCATTGAGTTTAGATCTAACCATATGTTATTTAATGGCACTTGGTGCCCACATCTTGTCTGAAAATTGAATTGTTATACCAAGTGTACTAATCGCTTGGTTAAAGTTAATTGGAATACCTGGTAAGAAATGATGTAGATATGAACAAGAAATGCAATATGAATAGATGTGTTCATGAAACATGAATATGATATGGAAAATGAAAACGAATTAAAACATGAATATGAACATGAAGGCAATATGTCATGAACACATAATGTGGTTAAGTTATATATGATTATTATCACGCTGCTTGAAAAAGATAACAAATAATAGAAAATACATGAATGAACAAGTGATAGCCAATTAAGAAGGCTATGAATAGATAAAGACCTGGTAGATTTACATAAATGATATGAAGACAGAATGTGATTATGATCGGTTATGAGTTCTATTTGTGAAAAATAGATATATGTATATACATATCGATTTGAATTATTGTTATTCGTAATGTTTGTTCTCTGACTCTATTCTTATTTCAAGTATTTTGGTAGTTTACCAAGTAAATATGAAATGAGTACATGAATGAGTATATGAAACGAGTACGTAAATGAGTATATGAAATGAGTACGTGAATGAGTATATGAAATAAATTACATAAGTTGAGTATATCTTTGAAAGATAATACGGAGTGAATATGAAATTGAAATGTGATATTTGAAAACCGAATGAATGAATGATGATGGGGCGGGATTCATCAAGCGGAATCCGTCATAAATGTGAATCACGAAAGTGAATATGGGGGTGATATTATATTTGAAAACCGAATGAATGTGAATGATAAAGGAAGCGGGATTGTTAAAGCGGAATCCGTCATAAATGTGAATCGATTGATAAATCAAATGGGCGAAACGGCGGGATGCGGATCGACATCCGTCCTGAGGCACCCGAAATTATCAATGTCACTTGGCCGGGATGCGCAATCGACATCCGTCATGATGGTGTATGGCATTGAAGAAATGTTCCCACTTGGCGGGATGCACCAATCAGCATTTGTCATGATGTCGTATGGCATTTAATTGATACCACATGTCGGGGTGCACTAAACGGCATCCGTCATGATGGGAGACCGAATAATTGATACCACATGTCGGGGTGCACTAAACAGTATCCGTCATGATGGGAGATCGAATTGTTAAAATGTGTAGGCACATTACCGAATGATAATAAGGACGAGATTCATCCAACGGAATCCGTCAGAAATGTGATTTGAATAGTCAAAGTGAAATAACCAACATTGACGAGTGTAAATGGGGTTTTATGTATATGTTTAAATCTCATAAATTGAATTGTGAATTGAATTATTGCATTGAAAATGTATGTTGTGATATGATAAATGATTTGTAAAATGAAAGCATGCGAAAATGAATAGCATGAGTATATGTGGATATAAAGGCATTATTTTGTAAATGTTTATGGGTATGCCTAAATTGAAGTGCTTCCACGTAATTAAAAAGTCTAAAATGGAATAACACAAACAACATGTTTTGAGAAGATAATTGAAAATGTCGGGTAAAAACGGGGCTCGAAGCGTTAATAGCCGGGTCTAGTCGGGATTGGTCGCGACACTTTTGAAAACGAAAATTTAATAAAGCGATAACTAAATGAATTAAGCGGTGTCAGTCTAATTTGACCTGTATGTATTTGATGACTTTGATATGTTAGGTTGCCGCCGTAGATGTATAAGTTTGCTTTGAATATGATCGACATGTCGCATGCGAGGAAGATATGAATTGAAACTTGTAAAGACATGACACATAAGGTAATCTGACCAGTGATAATGATATGGAATCTGAAAAGGATGAAACCTACATGTGTAATATGATATGAGTTAGAAGTCACATACGAATAGGCTTTGTTATATGCATAAGGAAAGTAAATGTAAAAAGATTGTGACGACGATTATTGTTATTGGTCGTTACTGTTTATATGTTCCCACTAAACGTAAAGCTTAGCATGGGTGTTCAATCCGTGTAGGTACTGAAGAGGAGATAAAGAGGACAAGACATTCCACCTGACAGTAGGGCCATCTCGAGAGATAGGTGCTCACCAGCACTTTGTTTTCTGCGATCTCTGATGTTTGTATTAGACATATATATGTATAAGTGTTTGTATAAGTAAATGGGACTTAGTATATGTGTATAGATTTTGATGGACACCACTCCGGTGGTAGTTCTTTATTATTATATAATGAATTTTTAGATGTGTGCTTGTATACCCACAGGTACAAGTTCAGCTTTGAGAAAAGAAAAAAAAACAGGTAAAGAGTCCCAGTAATAGTCTCTCGCGCCCCAAACTTGGTTCGGATTTGCCATTCGGGTCGGACCGGGAATCGGTCGTGACAGATAAACTTGATGAATTGTGAAGGGGTTAGTCCACCTCGACTTGAGTTTTCCCGGAAAGATGTGGAGCTTTGAATCATAGAGAAAAACTTGATCTCCTTGATGGAAAATTTTTCGAGCTATCATCTGGTCATGCCATTTCTTAGACTTTTATTTCGTAATTCTTGAATTGAGGTAGGCATCGTTCCGGAGTTCTTCCAACTCATCAAGGTCGAGAAACCTTTTGAGGCCGGCTCTCCCCAAATCCAAGTTGAACTTTTTAATTGCCCACCATGCCTTGTATCCAATTTCCACCGGGAGGTGGCATGCTTTTCCAAACACCAGACGATAGGGGGACATCC
Source organism: Tetrastigma voinierianum (assembly GCA_016808115.1). Lineage (NCBI taxonomy): Eukaryota > Viridiplantae > Streptophyta > Magnoliopsida > Vitales > Vitaceae > Tetrastigma > Tetrastigma voinierianum. The sequence continues at coordinate 379,279 of JAEQBH010001723.1, read as the reverse complement.
TAAGATTAGTCTTGAAGTTATTGCGTATGCGTAGTAGGTCGGCAGGGACTAATCTTTTCTATTGGAATTAACCACTTTCATCAAGATAGTCTTGATCTCCCTGTTAGCAAGCTCAACTTGCCTACTAGTTTGAGGATGGTAAGGGGTAGCCACTTTGTGTTTCACACCATATTTAGCCAAGAGAGTTTCAAAAGGTTTATTGCAAAAGTGGGTACCTCCATCACTGATTATGGCTTTTGGCACTCCAAATTTGGAGAAGACATTCTCCTTTAGAAATTTAAGCACCACCCTGTGATCATTGGTTTTGCAAGGAATTGCCTCGACCCACTTGGACACATAATCAACCCCTGGATAAGATGTACGAATACCCGAAAGACGTAGGGAATGGCCCCATAAAATCAATGCCCCAAAAATCAAATAAATCAACTACTAGAATTGGGTTTAAGGGCATCATATTACGGTGAGAAAGCTTCTCGAGTCTTTAGCATCGATAGCAACTTCAGCACATAGCATATGCATCTTTGAAAAGGGAAGGCCAATAGAAACTAGATTGTAATACCTTCATGGCAGTCTTTTGTGAAGCAAAATGACCTCCACGAGCATTTTGTAGCGTGTGGGAATCCATGTTGTTCTTCTTCGAGGGCACACACCTCACAATGATTTGAATGCATAGTATTTGAGCAGTAGGCTCTTTAATAATAAGAATGAATTTTGGCGAAGAAGTATTTCTTGTCTTGTACTTTCCATTCAATTGGGATTTCTCATGTTGTTAAATAATTAGCGATATGCGCATACCAAGGGGCATTCTCTACAAAATGCAGAGACTCTTCAAGGAATTCCTCATTAATGGGAGGACTGTGGGAGTCATGAGCTATGGTCAATCTGGAGAGATGATCTTCCACTACATTCTCTACCCCTTTCTTGTCTTTGATCTGGAGATTGAATTCCTAGAGTAGGAGAACCCACCTAATAAGCCTTGCCTTAGCATCTTGCTTGGTTAAAGACACTTCGAGTGGGAGTGAATTACGTAAATATAATAATGATTGACCTACCCGAGTAAGCTCGAATTTGTCGAAACGCGGAACTTTTACTAGAGTTCCTTTTCCATGGTTATTGTAATTCCTACGAGCTTCATTAAAGTCTTGCTTGCATAATAAACCACATAAGACTTCCCGTCTTCCCCTTACGCCTAAGGCTATACTTTGATATGAATCAACGGCATCGCATTATGAGGAGATTTGGCGGGTTAGGTGCTCTTACTGTCAGTATGATGGTCAGATTAATAATTTGGAGTCCTTGAAGCTACGCTTGCTTTTTATCATCCCGAACAAATTTGGGTCGTTTTGTTAGCTCATAATGGGGTTTGATTTTGAAGTCCTTAATAAACCTCTATGAAATTTAGCATGACGGAACTACCTCGGCTGCCTTGACATTTGTGGGAGGTGGAAGCTTAAAATAAGCTCAACTTTGGCCTTATCGACCTCAATTCCCATGCTGGAGATGACATGCCTAAGGACAATTCCTTGATTCACCATAAAATGACATTTTTCCTAGTTAAGCACTCAGTTTTTTTTAATGCATCTGTAGAGAACGGTTTCAAGGTTGGCTAATCACTCCTCAAAAGTACCCCCATATATGGTGATATCATCCATATATACTTCCATAATGCGCTCCACCATATCACTGAAAATACTGAGTATACATCTTTAGAACGTTGAAGGTGCATTGCAGAGGCCAAAAGGCATTCTCCTATAGGCATAAGTTCCAAACGGACAGGTGAAGGTAGTTTTCTCCTGGTCTTCCGCTGCAATTTCTATTTGAAAGTATCTGTAATACCCATCTAAAAAACAATAAAATGGATTCCCGGAAACTCTCTCAAGAAGTTGATCAATGAAAGGCAAAGAGAAGTGGTCCTTCATTATCACTGCATTTAGTCTCCGGTAATCTATGCACACCCTCCAAATTATGGTAAGGCGGGTAGGCATATCTTCCCCCTTTTCATTTTGTACAATGGTCACCCTCGACTTCTTAGGCACGACTTGAGTAGGGCTCACCCAGGGACTATTGGAAATAGGGTAAATAGTGCCGACCTGCAGCAACTTTAGCACTTCAGCACGCACTACCTCTTGCATATGGGGATTCAGCTATCTCTATGGTTGTCTCATTGGTTTAGCTTCATCCTCCATGTAAATGTGATTAGTGCAAACCAAAGGGCTAAACTCCTTTAAATCTTGTATTTTCCATCCAATGACCTATTTGCACTTCTTGAGGGTTCCAAGCAAGCGATATCTTATGGGGCATTCGGAGGCAGTAATGATAGGGCATTGTCATTTCTTCTAAATATGCATATTTCGAGTTACGTGGGGAGGGCTTAAGATCAGGCTTTGGGATTCTTTATCTTCTTCTTCCTCTTTATACTTCCCGGCCAAATGAGAGAATTTCTTATATATTTTTCCAAAAGCCATAAGCAACAAATAATTCTGAGGTTTCATTTGGATCTTCAAAAAACTCTACCAATTCCTCTATCAAATCTTCCTACGGTTGCTGCTTCTAGGATCATTCATCTACAATGGTTTCAATTAGACATACCTCTTCTAGACCCTCTTCCTTTAGGTGCGTAGGCTTTTTCCCTAGGTGAAAGATATTGAGTTGTCATATTCCCAAATGTAAGTTGCATTACCCCATTTTGACAATTTATGATTGCATTTGAGGTAGCCAAAAATGGCCTACCAAGGATGATGGGCACATAATTGGCTCCCATAGCTGCGGCTGCGTAATCGAGAGACGACGAGAGTCCACTAGGTAGTAGAATTTGTCTACTTGCACCAAAACATCTTCGATAGTGCCTTTGGGAATTTTGACTGACTTGTCTGCCAAAGATAATGTGATAGTGGTAGGCTTCAATTCTCCCAGTCCCAATTGCTTGTAAATTGAGTAGGGTAACAGGTTGACACTAGCCCCCACATCTAGTAATGCCTTTTCCACACAAATTCCTCCAATATCCACTAAATAGTAGGACACCCTGGGTCTTTGTACTTCACCAGATTTTTTCATTTGATGATGGCACTCACCTGTTATGTCAAGAAATCCTTTTTGTCGATATTCAACCCTCTTTTCACCTTGCACAACTCTTTTAAAAACTTGGCATATGTCGGGACTTGCTTAATCATGTCTAAAAGAGGAATGTTGACTTTCACTTGCTTCAACACCTCAAGAATCTCAGTTTGGTTGCTCACCTTCTTTTTGCTTCTTAGTGCTTGAGGAAATGGAGGAGGCATGCTCTTCTTCATCATATCTTCTTTAATCACTATTCTTTCCGGTTCCTCTTCTTTATTTTCTTTAGCTGCATTAAGCGACTTAGGCATTGGCTGATCCATCTCTTTACTACTTCGTAAAGTGATAACTGCTTTCACTTCATCCATATTAGGAGTGGGTTCACTGGAAAAGGCTACTTCATGAACTCCTCTAGGGTTTGGCTGTGTCTGTGAAGGAAATTTTCCCTTTTCCTGCACTTGCTGTTAGTTGGTTAGCCTGGAAATTGAATATTGCAGGTTGTCAAATTTTTGAGCAATTTCGCTCTGGAACCCATCTATTCTCTTGTTTATAGTACTCTCCACAGTGTCAACCCTCTTATTTAATTGCACAGTCACTGCTTTTTGCTCTTCTACGAAATTACCCACCACTTTGCTCAAATTAAGGATGGCTTGTTCAACTGTGGTTGTGATGGCTGAGAAGTTGAAGCATATTGTGGAGGAGCAGGAGTTGCATACTGTGGGGGTTTTGACTTCCAGGAGAGGTTTAGGTGATTTCTCCAGCTAGGGTTGTAGGTGTTGCCATACTGTGCATTAGTTGGTGGTTTGAATTGACCAACAACATTAGCTTATTCCACTAACATCTCACATTCTTTGGGCAGATTGGACATTGTTCTCCCGGATGCTCGATGGAGTGAGAGATGAAACATGAAAGCGAGATTTAGCACGGGAGTCTCGATCATTGATTGCACCTCATGTTGCTTTCTCATTTCCAATTCTTCCAACCTTCTAGTTAAGGTGGAAACTTTGGCTTTCATATCCATTTCCTCCGGAATAGAGTACATGTAGCACCCCTTCTCGGTCGGACTCGTTAGGTACACAGTGCGAGCGGATCGGGATCTCGTTTAATTCTTTTATTTATTTGTTTTTTTTTTTTTCAAAGTGTCTTGACCCAATCCTGTTTCACTGAATGGTGGATACGGGCGGGGCTAGTTGCCGACCATTTTGATTTATCTTATCAAAACATTTTATTTATGTTATTTCACTTTAGAGTTTTCAATTATGCGGAAGCTGTTTCAAATGGTAGGCACATAAACATTTATTTTTATACAATACGTTTACAAAATGGCGTATCATGCCTTTACAAAATGATATACAAAACAATTGTTCAGAGATGAACTCTTTTGTTCACAAAATGTCACACGTTAAAAAACAATGGTATGCATATGACGGGGTATATACTTATACGCTACAACTTTCTCTATGACTTAGCGCTTCTTGATCTTGCCTTGCTCTGTTTGCACAAGAGCACATTGCATAGATAAAAACTACACGCTAAGCATTTTCATGTAATGGTTCTATACGAGTTTTATTCGATTTTAGTTTAACCGACATGCATTTATCCTTAAAACTTCATGCCTTTTATATCAAACTATACTCATACTTATTCATTTTCACATGCTTTCACTTTACAAATCATTGATCATATCAAAATATGCATTTTCACGTGCAACAAATCATTTAACTCAAATCATGAGATTCAAACATATACTCTTAAGGACGTATTTAGTTTACAAATCTCATTTTCACTCATCAAAGTTTGTTATTTCACTTTGTCTATACAATCCACATTCATGACGAATTATGTTCGATGAATCCCATCCTTTTTGTTATTCGGTAATGTGCTTACACATTTAACAATTTCAGTCTCCCATCATGACGACGGATCTTGGGTGGTGCACCCCACACCATGTGGTCATTTTAATGTACCATATGCCATCATGGCCAGTCTTGGAATTGGTGCATCCGCCCGTAATGGGACATTGAAACAATTCAGTTTGCCTTCATGACGGATGTCGCTGGTGCATCCAGCAATGTTGGTCATTCGATATATCGATTCAATTCAAGATGTCAAGAATTGACCAATTAGTTTACAATTCAATTAATCACTCACATGCAATTAATTGTCAAACATTTCAAATATCACATTTTGAAATCCATATGCCCTTCGGTAATATAATTTCAAAGATATACTCATTCCATATACTCATTTCAGGTTTATTTAGTAGACCACCAAACACTTGAAATATGAATATAATTATGGTGAACAAAGAACTAACAATACTTGAATCAGAATAGAGTCAGAAGAACTGCTTAGAAATTTGTGGAGCTCTCGTTTCCTTCCCCTTCGATCTTGGTCTAGGTTAGGTGATCCTCACGTCCCTGGTCGATAACAATATGCCACTCTTAGTGGATAAACAATTATTATACATTTTTAGTGAATGTGATTAATCTTCGTTAAGCTGTTTTGGGTTAAGACAATAGTACGCCCGAGCGGTGTGAGGCGCCCGAAGTACGATGCGTTTTCACTTAGTTTCATTCTTATTTGAACCCCATTATAATCATTAGGATTGCCAAGCTATCGATTGTCTGAATCTGAGGTGTTCGAACAAAATCCAAAAATTGCTCGATGTGAGCAATATACGTTGCGGCGCGATACTCACCTTGATGGCACACAGAAGTGCCATTTTGGCCTGGCCTCGCTGCGGTAAGGGTATCCCATGCCTCGGTGTGAGTACACGCCGGCGTGGGTTCACTACGGCTAACGACGTGGGGCTCGGTAATGCCTAGATTTTCCAGTTTTTGCACTTTTGCGATTTTCTCCAAAATCCTCAAAATCCCAAAACAAAACATAGGAATCACTCGATAACATCCTAATATCATCCTAAACCAACCTGGCTTAGAACCTATGGATGGTTTAGGGTTTTCCCAACCCAAACATCATCAAAGAAATTCTAGGGTTTGGTTCTTACCTTAAATCCCTTTGCACTTGAAGCCACCAGCCTTTTCCTTCTTTCTTCTTGAATCTTGAGCAAGAGGGGATTTTTAACAATCCCTCTTATATCCAAAAACTAGCTTATAAATAAGCACACATCTCAAACACGCTTTTGTCCAAATGCACAAATGTGCTCTTCTAAGACCACATTTAGTCTTATTCCTCATTTTAAGTGTAAGGCCATGTTTGGCTTACACACAAATTCCATTTATGATTTTTCTCCTTTTTTTTGTCTTAATTTCACTTTCATTTATCATTTAATTTACTTTAGCATTTAAGCTTATTCTATTCTTGACACTTAGGTCCTCATTTTACAAAATTCCAAATTTGCCCTTTTTCACTTGGGTTTATTTCCAAGTTCAATTAATTTCTCATTTTAGCATATAATATTTAGTCATATGCTCACTTATTCATTTCACATTTCACAATTTATCAGTTTTCCAGGAAAAACCCAAGTTTGGCTTAATTCATACCCGAAATATATAATAAAATTATTATAAAAATTCTAGGGTATTTTTGGGACGTTATAGTACATGCCACCCCTTGCAATGGATTGAAGTCTCATTCTTTCATCTCCCTTGAGTTAGGCTCATCGACCTTTTGAAGCCTGACTACATAATTAAAAATCAAGCAACTACGGATTTTTGCTCGAAAATCTCATACGCACATAGTCTCTTAGCAAAATTGCTTCATGGCAGGAGAAATTCCATCATAAAAGTAGCTGACCAGCAACCATGTGTCAAATCCATGGTGAGGACAAGCGCGATGCATGTGCCGAAGATCTGGGAGATGTACGATTAAGTGTAGCCGTAGGTCGCGTAATCATGCTGGAAAGTGGAAGGGTGAAAGTATGAATCATGGAAACTTTAACTAGTTAAAGTTTGTCATTTTCTTGAGACTTGCAATGAAAAGAAAAATCAACCCATTTGGGTAAGAAATGGCCGTGAGCATCACTTAGAGGGGAGGTGATGATTTCTTTGGCTTTTTCTTGAGTTTTTGCAAGGGTTTTGGTCATGGAAGGTGAGAGACAGGTTGGTGCATCAGTCAACAAGAGTTAGCCTTCATTTGGGCAGAATCAAGCAGGAAAACCAAGGTTGGTAATTCTCTACCATGAAAACTTGGTTATTTTTCAAAGTTAATGCATGGGTTTTGCTCCTTGTATGTATCTTGCTTGATTGTGTGGCTGATTTCATGGTTTGGGCATGATTTGTAAGTGAATTCCTAGGTTAGGGTTTAAGGAACATAGATGCCCACATGTGTTTGATTTATGGCCTAAGTGAAATCTTAGCTTAAAAAGTTAAGTGGTTGGCTTGAAATGTTGTTAAGGTGGTTAATTGTAATTTTTAATGTGATTGGTTTGGAATTCCCAACTTTGTGTCAGTTGGAAGGGCATTTGGAGGTTTTCCTTTAGAGTGCCATTTGAAACATGATTGAGTCAATTAACCAAAGTGATCTCGAATCGATAGGGTGGAAGTGATTAACAAAGAGTTACCACACATTTTCATTCCAATTTTACTAGTAGCATGTTTTGGCGAAGTAGGGGTAAAGCAGGTGATCATTTATTTCTGGATTTTTCTTTAAACGTCTCAGTTTAGGACCTCAAGAAAGTGTTTTGTGGTGAGAGTTGAATTTATTATGCATTGTAGCAGAATTTGAAAATTTTGAGCTCTCTTGGCCGAATGGTATGTGGGGAAGAGTGGGAGGGTAGTTGGTCATTTCGACTTGAATTCTAGGCCTCCTGACTCATAATGTGGTCCCTTGTCGAATTTCGTTTGAAATGGATAAGGATAGCTTAGGGTCGCTTTGGAAAAGTTTGCCAAAATGAATGGTTTTTAAGGGGCTTTTTGTGCTTAAGGGTAATTTGGTCATTTTCAATTTATATAAATGTTGTGTGACCCTAATGTGATTTGCATGTAAAGTTTCATTAAAATCCGAATTTGTTTCAAAATAGTTGCTTTGTAAGCCTACGTTAAGTTTTACGCGATTATGCAGGCGATTAATGTTTTCGCGGTATTCTCTTGAGTGTGTGTAGGATAAAAGCAGAGGTAGAGAAATTGTGAAGTCATGCTCAACTATTGTAAACGGAAAGGTGAGTGTTCTAAACTTTATTTTTCAATACTAGTGTGTTGTTTATAAATTGTTTTACGATTTGTATGTTATGGTTTTAATTGTTAAACCATATTTTAAAGCTTATGGTTTTGATTTGTTAAACCATATTTTATAAAGCAAGCAAGCAAGCAAGCAATATGTTTTATTAAGCAAGCAAAAGAAATTATATTTTATAAGTTAGGCCTTAAGAAATCACTAGTCTTAAGCAAGCATTACCGGTCAGAAGTATTTCGTACGTGTACGGGGAAGTTAAGACATGATTTCATTGCATTTTATATTTTCTTGGTCGGCAAACATAACTCATGCATTAGGGCATATTAGAGGAGGATCGTAGCGCGTCTTTGGGTATATAGGGTTAAGCCTTATTTGTAGCTTGTTATGTGGTGATGGAGCATTCCACCATATTTACCAGAATAGGTGATGTGGACACGAAGTCCTTCCATCAGCACGGTAGAGACACAGGTTTCCCATGTTTACTAGGGTACAGTAAGCAAGAAAGGCCTTCAATGATTGATCATTATATTTATAAGCATTTTTACATACAACTTAAAATCAATCACTGATAAGCAAGCAAGCATTTTTACGAAAAGTGTTAGAAACTTTTATAGCAAAATAGCCAGGTTTTACGAAAGTGTTTTGTAAAGATAATTTATATAATTTTGAGACATTTCGAGAAAAAGCAAGCATTTTACTCAAAGCATACACTCATTAAGGCTCTTTTAGCTCATTATTTTCTGTTTTTAAATTTTATCTTCCAGTACAAGTAGGATATTTGGGACATATCGAGTCCTCGACTTCTAGATATATGTGTTGTGTTACTCACTATTGTATATATTTATAAGAAAATGTAACTAAATTTTTTTAGAAAATACTTTGAACTTGTATAGTTGTGCATATGTATGTACATAGTTTTGTTTTATGAAAATGTGATGAGCTTGAGGCTCTTTTGAAGAAGTGTTGTTGGTTGCAATATTTGAGAAGTATCATTTGTATTTACAAGTTTTGGGACATGTCCTATATGCAGTTGTTATGTTGCTGAAATTTTATAAAATCACAAGTTTAGAAAAGAAAATTTTTATACGAGGTTTTGATAAGCAACACGGCAGCTTCCGCAGGATTCTCTAGTCGTTGGAAGTACGCCGACAGGGTTTTACGTAAGTCGCCCGGCCACATCACTTGCTAGTAGGGGTGGGGGTGTGCCACATTCAGTGCTTCCATATACCTTTCCTAGCATGCATAGAATTTTTCATTTTCAATAGTTGAGAAGGTGGAAATCTGCCTCTTCAGGCTGTTTGTTTTGTGAGTGGAGAATAATTTCTTTAGAAACTCAGCCTGCATCTCTATCCAGTTTCGTATGCTTCTTGGCCTCAGGGAGTTAAGCCAAAATTTGGCTTTATCTTTCAATGTGAAAGGAAAAAGCTTGAGCCTCATTAGATCCACTGTGACAGTCTCCTCCTTGAAGGTATTGCAGACCTCCTCAAACTCGCTCATGTGCGAGTAAGGGTTTTCACTCTCCATGCCATGAAAAGTGGGGAGAAGTGGCCTGGTAAGACTAACGACCATTTGCTCGAGTTGGAGGCCTGATGCGAGGAAGGATGCGCTCATTCGTGGAGGGTGTATGTAGTCCATTGCCTCATGGACTGTGAATGAATGATTCTGTCCACTCTCTGTCGACTATCTTTGTTCTTGGTGGGGTTCCATTTGAATTTAAACTCAAAGCCCGATTCGAATGATTCTTATGGAATGCGACTTTACCTAATGCGCATATGATTCTAAACCATTGGAACATAAACTCCTACATGAAAAACATAGGACAACACTAAAAATAACACAAAACAATTTTACTAAAAAAAGGTTAGTGTTAGCTAAGGAAAAATAAAGGTATGAACAGTATAATGAATCGATAACCTAGCGATGGCGCTAGAAATAATGAAGAGAAATGGAAATTCACGAACTTGTGATGAGAGGATCACAAGTATTGAATATGTTGTCATTTGAACTAAGGCACCATCCATGCCATTTGATTCAAATGTGCTTGTGGCAGAAGTAAGTATTTTGAATCAACAATATTTATAACCTCACCTCAAATGCTTTGGCGTAAGCATAGCTACTATAGTACAGTGGTTCTAGGATAGTCCACAGGGGTGGGTTTTCTTCGTGGAAATGGCTAATGGTGAAGTTACACTGGTGATTATAATTTGGTTATTGGAATTGTTATAAAAGAGTGGGTTTTGGTGGTTGAAATCGTGACCAAAATGATGTAAAAATATAGAAAGAATTTCCTTGGAAGTATTAGGTCACCGGGCTTGGGTTCCTAGGGCAAAAGAGGGGTTCTCGGGATCTTTTCCTCTCATTAAGGGTAGTAACATATAGTTACCTCCCGAACTGGATTTAGGTTTAGCTATAAAACTTGACCCTTAATAACTATCCTTTGAAAATGGCATTCAATGCCCATTAATGTTCTCAGTGATTTAAAAACCTATCTCCTTGAGTCACCTTCCAATGGCTCATAAATGATAACTAATCAACATCACAGGATCTAACAATAAGCATCAATGAATTTGTAAAAACACCATATACTAAACATTCAAGGTGAATCTAAGGGATCGAAACCTAAAGTTGAAAGAGAGAACATCAATGAACGAGAATACCTATGTTGAAAACATGAGAGACCCCGCTTTACCACAGGTTCCCTTGCTCAATGCCCTCTACTTCAAAGAAGGGGGGAGTTTAGCCGCTCATCCTCTGAGTTGTCATCTTCAGGGGTGTTTGGCTTGCGAGAAAATGAGAGAAAGTGAAGAGAAAAACGGGGGCTTGTTCGACAAGCCTCCCAAAACTATACTGAAAGATTTTCAAGATCCATTACAAAGTGATGTTTTAGGGATTATTGATAGGCCGAAAGCGTGGTGTGTATATATGTACACCTATGTGCGCAAGTGCACGCTTCGCCCCAAGTAATATAGTGTACCTATGGTACGGATATCGATCCACTGGGATAAGTGTGTTGAATACAGAGATTGGCTTTTGAATATTATCTGGATATTAGCTTTGGGTGACAGAGTATTAATGTCTGAATTTCAACTAAACTAATCGATCTTAATGAATTATTATATAATGGAGACTAGGGCTATGTCTCCCCCTGCCACTTTCGATGGATTATTTCCTAAAGATGATACTATTAGTTATTTATAATTTATTGTTAACATTGATCTTTAACTACGAAATACCCTCTCGGGGTGTATCGCTATCTCGCTAGTAGTGTTGAGTGTATCTCTACTGACTACGATACTCCGAAATGCTTAAATGTTCTAACCTTAATCTCCACCCTCGGGATCGGAATATCTCTATTTACTGAATCAACCGAAGGCTGCTCTACTCAAATCCCTGGTTATACTCATCTCTCGAATCTCGGATATCCAGTATAATCACGCTAATGTTGGCCAGACATCACCATGTAAATGACTCACAGATATAAAGCAGATGTTAACAAGTTATAAACCTTCATAATAATATAAAATACGAATCTTTAATCCATGCAATCGTGACAGGGTTCAACAACACCCTAGGTATAAATCCCCTAGAACATGCGAGATATGAGAACACCGATTATTTAATCTATAAAACATCGATCTTTCTATCGAAAAGAAGAAAAATACAAATGACGGGCTCTTTTTCAAGATCAAGGTCGCTGTTGTTCTGATTTTCGTGCCCTAGTTCGTACGATCTTCGATGCCTCAAATTTTGGTCCCCTTTTTGCTTTCAAGATCAAGGTCGTTGAGACGTCGCGACGTTGCTGCTTGTTGACTTCTACATTTGTTGACCCAACGTCGCGACGTTGGGACGTCACGACGTGGGGACGTCGCGACGTTGGAAAGTTGCGACGTTCTAGCCAGCTTTATGCACTTCCACCCTCTGATCAAAAACTGCATCCAAAAACCGTTCCACCTGCGGTTCACACACACTTCACAAAAATCGGATGTCGGACCATAAATAATGCACTTAATTTAAATATAAAATCTGACTAAAAGCGTAAGGCGACGGGTTTGGCATGAGTGTTAGGCACTCATCACACCCCAAACTTAGCTTCTTGCTTGTCTAAGCAGAGGCGCTCTAACACGGACACACACACACTACATACTATAGCCTAACACTAGGATAGTGCTGCACATGCTGATAGACAAAGGATCAAATTGGACATACTCACACTTTTTCCATTTTGTTTGAAGTTCAGGGGATTCGCAAGGGTGTTCGACTTTCGAAAGAATTAGATTGAAATCGGTGTAATTGACTAATGCCTCATCCTCCAAGATATTAAATAACATTTCCCAAAGGACCTATGTGCTTTGAATAAATGACCTCTAGTTTATACCTAGGTTAGGCGCCCTGAGCTTGAGTTACCGACTCACTGGTGGGAGGAAAATCCTAGCACTTCTGAAATGATAAAGGCATAGTTTGCTCACGACATACCTACTCCTGGCATGGAAACAAAACTAGTGCACGTAAGTTTGGCGCTGGGAGTGTTTTTACATATGGCGGGGCTTAGTTGGTGACTCCCACCGGTTGAGTTGGGCTGCGGGCATTCAGTTCCCCTCGAGCGTCACCAGAACACTCAAGCCCCAAACCTAAGGGCCCACTGGGCGTAGGAAACTTCCATCTTCGTCCTGGCCAGCGGGCGGTGAAATCCAATGACTCCGGCCCCGGTTGGCGCCAGGGGCATTGGACTGAAAGGCCCCTCGGATGTGCCGGATTAGGTGGAAAGATCCCACTTATTACATGCCTAAATATATATATATATATATATATATATATATATATATATATATATATATATATATATATATATATATGCTATATATATATATATATATTATATATATTTTATTTTATTTTATTTTGGGGCTCAGAGACGTCTTCTTTTATTAACGTGTCCCATCTCTTTGGTGTTTAGAGACTTCCAGGGTTTGTTGAACCTTAGTAGCCGGGTTCGGCATCTAGGTATACCCTAGAGGTCATCTGTGTGTGAGTGTATTAGGTTCATTGAGAAACAGTTTATTGAATATCCAGAGGTGATTCACTATGCCTCTCCACCTATTCAACCTAATTCCCAAGCATCAAACACCCAATGAATCTTCTTTTAGAGATATACACTGTTTTCCATGATAATAGTGATTCGACCCAAAAGTGATCTTCGACTCTCAAACATGACAACACACACACAACTACCTAAACACGACACCACTAAACATAGATATGATCTACCAAAAACAAAAACAGGAACTAAATGCACGACTCGACAACCTAAAATGAACAAGCGTAAATGAAACTAAACTGAAACACAAACTAACACGCGTAAACAAAACAAAACTACAACACAAATACTAAAAAAATAAATAAATAACCATCACAAAACAATACTAATCTAATAAAAACCCGATCCATGACCCACACCCTCGAGCAAAAGTACTTAGTGTGGCAGTGAAAGGCAGGATAAAGGGTGAGAGATACCCGGTGATCGGACAGTCCAACTGCGATTAGTGGCGGTGGTGAGGTGGGAGCGAAGGCTGTATGGTTGGGCTGGAGGGCTGTTCATTTCTTGGAGAATAGTGGCATGGTTGGCGGGGCAGATGCGCATGTCGTATGAGCCTCCATATCTGTGTAAGGAGGACTCGGTGCTCCACAGGTCTCATCCCGAGAGATGCATCGAAAGCGCTACATTCAGGCGAGCACCATGTCCTCTATGTCGGGTGTGAAGGTTTGGATGCAGGCGCCTCAGGGAGTCTCTTTGTGGTGAGTAGTGGTGGTGGGTGAGTAGAGGACTACCCAATATCATCCTGGGGATCGCCCAGGAGTCCAAAGTGGGCTTGATAGTCGTGGAGCTCGTCCTCGTCCGAGGGCTCATGGCACGAATCATAAGTCCCCTCAGGTCGTGGTATACCCGGTTTGTCTCGGCTTAAATTAAGCCCGATTGGGTGTAACCACGCTCGTTGTCATCCCCAGGGCACCACAGGCTCGTTTGCATAAGTAGTAAATGAGAAAGGGTGCCCCGAGTTCATCTTAGGCGTCCGGTTATGGAGGATGGCATCCTCATAACACGCCTGACTATCGACGGAATATCTGAATGATGGCATAATTAGGTAGAACGCGACAGCGATCCTTCACCGTTCGTCGTCGGAATGAGGCGACGTGATGAAGTGATGCCGGAGAGATATAGGCCAAATGCTTAGCCTTGAAGTGGACAGCGTGCCCATCATTGTTGAGCTTCCACTCACCTTGCCGTTTGTCGAGGCGATGACCTCGGGGTAATCGGAGTAGCTCGTAGAGGCGTCGAAAACTCGGGGACATGATGAGATTATAAAAAGTGGTTGATAGACTCGCACTCAAGTCTACGAAAACGCACTCGGACCTTCTTGGCGATGTGGGAGCGAGGTTAGCGTAAATTCCGCACCACACTCATCGCAATTTGGATAAGTGGTTGGCAAGCGCAGCCATCCTTGGCATGACAGATCTTGCGAAAGAAGTCATCGAGGGTGATGGAAACCCTTTCTTTAATAAAGACCCGATACTTGCGGATGGTCTTTGAGCCGTCGGCGACACCCTCGTTGAAAACCTCATTGCAGCATCAAAATTCGAGGGGTCGGATCCTCAGTAGGTCAGGCCAGTTTATCAAACAACTTTTGTCTCTTACCGGACATTGGTGTATGAGGCGTCGAGACTATTGAAGGTCCTAAGTGGACAAGGTAGCCTAATGGCACCAGCGAGGGGCCGCACCCGGATGGGTAGACAATATCTTCGGAACACTTAAAGTGGCCTTATGAGAAACTAAGACCAAATGAACAACGAGTAGACCTGAGCCACTAGGACACACTTCTGGACCACTGTCGGCTCAAGAAGCTAAACCTAATAGGTGGACTAGACCTAACGAGAATGACCTAAACCTATCCTAGTCAAGGACACTAAGGCGGGATGTGGAAGGAGTGAGACAGGGACGGTGGAGATGACTGTGCGGGGAATGGGGAATTGCCAAAATTGGCGAGGTGGTCGGAGAGGGAAAAACCGTAGCGCTGGATTAAATTGGATTACGAGGATGGCGATGAGAATGACGGCGAGCGGTAGGGTTCGAGCCCGAAGGAGGAAAAGGGGTAAAGGCGAAATGGAGTGTTTGTGGCCTTAAACATAGCCAGCGCGGCGTGCAAATCTGGCGTCGCGGCGTTCCCAGAAGAGAGGCGGCTAACGTCGCGACGTTGAGATCTAACGTCGCAACGTTCTAGAAAGTGATTAAAACCAACGTCGCGACGTAGAGATCCAACGTCGCGACGTTCCAGAGGAGTACAAAAATTGACGTAGTGACGTTGGGATCCAACGTCGCGACGTTCCAGAGAAGGTTTAAACCAACGTCGCGACGTTGAGATCCGACGTCGCGACATTCGAGAGGAGGGTTAAACTGACGTCGCGAAGTTGAAGCGACCAGCGCGGCGTTAGCTTTAACGTCAGCGACGTGATAGAGAAAGCCCAAAATGTAAAATATTCAACAATGGACTAAGGTAAAAGAAAAACTCCCTAGTGCAATATGTAACTCCCTCGAACTTGAAGTGAATTTCTTGAGCAGATCCTCCCGCAGTAATACTTTTGATCGGGTCACGAGAAATAGACATCCAAAAAGGGAGTTCGATTACGGGGCCGAGAAACAACAAACCGAAATAAACTTAAAACAAACAATAAAAATTGAACCATAGAAAGAAAAATTTCAAGAAAAACTTGGGTTACCTCTCGGCTTATTTATGTTTAATGTCGTTAGCTTCGATGGCCACTGAATCTGAGTGCTTTCGAGAGCAGAGCTCAGGCCAAACTTCTTTGTACTTAAATGCGTCTGGTCAATTGAATGAGTACCTTATCATATGGAACTTCGCCCCAAAATATGGCTTCAAGCAGATTTGTGTGTGCTATGAATGTTCCTTTCTCGGATCGCGTAACCTCTGCCCCTCCGTATGGAAAGACCTTAGTCCTTTGTGAAAGGTCACGACCATCTGAACTTCAATTTCGGGAAAAGTTTGAGGCGGAATTAAACAAGAGGACCTATTGCCGCCTCGAATTCCTTCACAGTAATATGTTTATCGTGCGACTTTTGTCCTTTCGCCTTAAATACGGGCATTTTCATAATCTTACGTTCTGAGGTCGTCACAGTTATTTCTTAGGAGTTGCACAGTAGGCTCGATGCTCCGATTCGGTACAGCGGGTGGCATGCTACCATAAACAGAGTTCTAAGGTGACATACCCAAGGGTGTTTTAAATGTTGTTCGGTATGCCCATAGTGCATCTTCAATCTTTGTAGACCAGTCCTTCCTAGAACTGTTAACTGTTTTCTCCATAATGGACTTGATTTCTCGATTTGATACCTCTTCTTGCCCATTTGACTGTGGGTGATATGCAAGGGATGTACGATGGCGCACCCCTACTTTTGCAGGCACGTGATAATTTTATTGCGGAAATGAGTACCATTATACGTGATCGATTGCTTTCGGGGGTGCCGAATCGAGAATATGTGGCTGCGAAGAGTTGATTTTCTGTGGCATCGTTAGTGCGAATTGAGTGTGACCCACTTCGAGACGCAATCTCACTGAAGCCATGATGTACGAGGTTGTTATAAGATGGAAATGGTCCCTTGAAATCCATTCCCCATTGATTAGTGCCCAGTGCTATTTTGTTTTTATTTATTATAGGTTTTGAGTGCTTTTTGTGTACTAATCATTCTAATTGACCCGATTTGCACCAAGGTCCCTGCATTTTGCAATGATCACATTTTGTGGCAAATTTTGCGAGTTTTGCGAGCTAATTATGCGAAATTGTTGAGTCGATCAAGCACGAAGAATTCAAATCAAACTCCAACATTGCAGATCAAGATTAGAAGGAAAGAAGAGAAGCGAAAATGTGAAGAAATTGCACCCGCTGCGGGGAAGGCTTTTCTGCGCGCCTTTGCTGCATCTGAGCCTTGTTCCTCGATAGCTTATTCCTGGCACTGCGCTTGACTTTTTATTTACAATTTTGGTTTCATTTCTACCCTTGTTGTAATCACTTATGTTTGGATTGTATGGTATTTCACTTGGTTTGTAAAGGCTACATAAGCCATTTTGTATACCTTTGTAGGGACGTTTTTCTTCTTTGTGAATAAAATTAGGGCTCGAGTTCTCGTTTTTCCCTTTTCTCTCATTTTCTCTCCTTTCGGCACAAACACTCCTCACGGGGATGACAATCGGAGGATGGTTGGCTAGGCCTCTTTCTCCTTGAAGAGGAGAGGCTGCTTGGCTAGGGTTGGAGGTAACGCCGCGGTCCTCTGTTTTTAATGAATGCATGGTTGTTTAAGTTCACCTTCTCACTTAGGTTAAAATCTCTTAAGCATGCTCTCTTTAATGTGTATTTGGCAAGCTTTTTTGGGTTCAAATGGATGCTGCTGATCCGCCCGAGAGGCTCAGTTAGTTGTCTCTGTAGTTATCGTGGGGTAGGGTTTTGAGGTGTGTTTTCCTTCTTCAGGGACATTTATGCCCGTTAAATGCTATGTTTGAAAGGGAAAATCATAGGGTTTGCCCCAGTGTTTAAAGCTAAATGAAGATGCGGTTCGAAATGACGCTATATGTCATGCTCCCCAGCCTTGAGAAAAAAGACGAGGACATGTTAGTTGCCACATAAGCCACCAACCGGTGGCACGAGACTTAAAAGGGAGTTCTTTTCTTATTTTCTTCATTTTATTTTTCGGTTTTAAACCCCGAAACCTCAACTGTTTTAACCAAACACGAAAATCCAAATTTAATTCACCAATTTTGATTCCACTCAAATCATTTGTACGAAGAAAACCCATCCTCGTGTTAGGCCTGAAGTAATTTATCTTTGCGATAGCTTGGCTACGCGTGAGAGGAGAAAATAGGATCCTGAATTTTGTTGATTCGGGATCACCTGCGTAGCGCGAATCAAATGTTGTAGATTGCTAGGGATGGTGCTAAATTGCGAACAGCATTTGTGGGCGCATGATCCTCATCACAAGTTTTGGTGAATTTCTTTTATATTTCATTGTCATTTTTATTTTATTTTCATTTCATAAAAAAAAAAAAAAAAGTTGGTCTGGGAATTTTTTCTTGTTGGTATTTGTCTTGGGTTGCCACTATTCTTGCTGAGGGGAACACGTTCGGTCAGATTAGAAATCCGAGGCGGCTTTGGTCAAACTCAATCTCCTGAAAACTGGCTGAGCTTGAATTGTGATAAAATGAGCACCTAGAAGGAGAAGCTGATCTGATGATACCTTTGTGGAGAGAGAAACCTAGGGCATATATGACGTGAGGACTATAGAAACCTTGCATGGCAAAATCAGCAACCTTAGGAGAGAAATCCAAACCCACCTAGATCCGCGAGGGACTACGAGACCAAGGGATAAATTGCACCCTCCTACATGGTGCCTCCTGATATACCTCGACTCCTCGGCCACCTCTGACCACCCGCAATTAATTTCTCCAATTGAGCAAGCCATTTTGGACCTTACCAAGCTAGTGGGTAACTTTGTGGAAGCATAGAGGACAATCAATGCTCAATTAAGTCAAAAAATTGACACTATGGAAAACAATGTAAACAAGAGAATTGATGGACTTCAAAGTGAAATGGAGCAAAAATTGGACAACTGCCGTCTTTCAGTTTGAACTGCCGTCGAACGTGCATCCCGGTGGGAGGAGAACTTCCAGAGGGAGAGTGGTGGCGATGAGAGAAGTGATCACGGGAACCGAGTGGAAGCTCTGGGGAATTGCCAGCGAGGGACGAGGGAGGTAGAGGGGAAAGAAGCAGGAGAAGAGCCCCGAGACCTATCCTTTAACTGATCCCCCATGAATTTGAATCCTTTGCCAGCACTTGAGCCACGATGCCTTTGCCCGATGGCCCCTCCTTGACCAGTGTATATTCTACCTTCTGCAACACAACCCACACAAAAACACCTACCACAAAAGGCCACATCAATTGCCTTGCCTCTCTGCAAAAATTCAAGAAATTAGTGGCCCAGCATGCAAGCCTTTGCCACTACATCAAAAGCGGCGTGCACATACCGCATGGCATAGTGATGATTGGATTCGAGTCTTGGTTAGGATTTACTTGGAGCACCGAACCCGACATTCACGAGCTCACTTTGTTCAATGACCTCCAAAGGCCTAAGGAAGTGGTTTGGGGGGAGCGCAGTCTCCCATTTGTTTTAATTTTTCTTGTATTTTATTTGATTTAGTTAATTTTCTTCTTAGATTTTATCTAATTTTTAGTTAATTTATGTTTTTAAATTAATTTTTGCACTACGCAATTTTCTAATTTTTCTTGTGTTAATTTTTGAGTTTATTGTACGAAATTTTGAGCGAGAAATGCAAATTTTGAAACCTAGAATGAAGAAATCAACAAGCAGAGCAGCAGGAAATTTTCGCAACTATAGCGAAAATTTCGCAATCCTAGCGAAATGCGAAAATTTCGCTATAACGAAAATTTGGTGAAATTTTCGCTTTTTATATATATTATTTTTATTTCAAAAAATAAAAAATAAAAAATAAAATATTTTAAAAAAAAAATAAAAAAATAAAAAAATTTTGTCTCTCACAAAAATAAGTTTTATATTTTTTTTTTTTTATTATTTTATTATTTTATTTTTTTACTTTTGTTATTAATTATTTTATTTGATTTTCAAAAAATAAAAAATAAAAAAATCAAATCAAATAAAAAATAAAAAAAATTCAAAAATTTTCATTATTAGGCATGCGAAAATTTATCAACATGCGCGAAATTTTCTTTATGCTCAATTTTATTATAGTACGAAATTTAGCTAGCTGTGAAAATTTTCGCTATATTTAAATTTTTATTTGCTCGATTTGTTTTATTTCATCGCTTTTTAATCAGAACTGTTTAGGCGTTCTTGGTATCGTTGGAAAGCTTAGAGTGTAGAATCCAAATATGGTCAGAAAGAACATTTTGAGATTATTATGAAAGTGTAATTTTAAAATTGCTCAGGTGGTCACTTTTCCTCTCTTTTCTTCTCTAACTTGTTATTTGAAGCCCAAACGGGTGAATAAGGTGTCGATGGAAAGCTTGCGAAGTTTCCTATCCGAAATGATCCTCATCAAGGAGTGCGCCAGCCTGCAATTTTCAATGCGAGTACGTTTAGGACAGAGATGTTTGGGTTGGGGAGGATTAGCGAAAGGAGTGGCTTTTGTATTTATGTTTGTTATTATTTTGTGCAAGCCCATTTTGTGATGTTCGGTGGCTTCACGGTTTCCCTTTCTATAAAATTGTTATACTAAGCGGCTTACTTTTCAAAATTTGGACAGTTTTGCAACCAAAAAATTTTTGTGTGTTTTACCTTCTCCAGGATTGGAAATTTAAACTTTGTCCAATTCTATTGATGTTAGATTGGTTCCATGCCTAATTGAGTGGACAATTAGTTGAACTCTTGTTGATTTCGACCTTTTTATTCCACCTTTAGCTAACCACACACGAGCACATTAGGTTTCAATGATAGGCTGAAAAACTGCGCAACCTCCTTTACTTTGCATAACCTACCCTAGTTTCATTGACCGCCTTTAATAGGTTAAGGACCCATGTGGAAAGAAGGCCAATGCGTCTTCGAAAGAAAAAAAAAAAAAAAAAAAAAACAAAAAGAAAAAGCAAAAAGAAAAAGAATAAAAATGCAATGCTTTGCCTTGAAACCCGAGCACGGTCCGAGGGGTATATGGCGAGAAAGCCTTTGGCTTGGTCTTACTAAGCCTTCACTAGTTAAGTCAAACAGTGGTCGCTACGGGTGGATGGGTGGAGTTTAGCAAGTTGTAGGTGTTGGAGTCTCGAAATCATTCGAAGTCCGGGGTGAAACCTGAAGAGTTTGTGGTCGAAAGATCCTTATGACTTGGTGCCCTAAGCCTTAATTGGTTGGGAGTCATCGGTGATCCAGATTACATGGACTTTGGTGGTGGTTCCCTCGGCGTGCACCACTCTGGCCTTAAAGAATTGTGGAATCTAGGGGTGGGTCTGATCTATTTAGGTTGGTTAGCATGCTGGAGTCGTGGTAGTAGCTAGGTTGGGGGAGAGTGCGGGTTTAGCGGAGTTTATTGTTGAGGGGGCGATAAAATAAACACTTAGATTTTGGTGGAAGTTTACAGTTGATTCAACGAGATGGAACTCTTTTGATCTTCGATTTTGTATAGCGTTAAATTCTCTCATGATAGTTATTGGACACGGCATTGATTATTCTTACTTAGGGTTAGGCGTACTCATTCTGACCTTTTTGAAATATAATTTTGTAGACATTATTTTGTTTTCGTTGTATGCTCTCTCTTTCTTTCTTTCTTGCATTGCTAAGGGGTAGCAATGTGTAGGAGTTCAAGTGTGATTAGTGCCCAAAAAAGTGCTATTTTGGGCCACACATTTATTATAGTTTGAGTGCTTTGTGTACTAATCATTCTAATTGACAATTTGCATATTAAGGTCCTACTATTTTAATGATCACATTTTGTGGCAAATTTTGCGATTTTGCGAGCTAATTATCATAAGAATTGTTGAGTCGATCAAGCACGAAGAATTGAATCAAACTCGGCATTTGCGGATCAAAGATCGAAGGAAAAGAAAAGAGCAAAATGTGAAGAAATTGCACCCTTTGCGAGGAAGGCTTTCTGCTGTGCCCCCGTACGCATCTGACAACGTTCCTCGACCAGCTTATTCCCTACTTTTGGCGCTTGGCTTTTTATTCCTGATTTTTGGTTTTCTCCTTTCTACCCTTGTTGTAATCATATGTTTGGATTGTATGGTATTTCACTTGGTTTGTAAGGCTACATAAGCCATTTTGTATACAACGTAGGGGGGCGATTTTCTTCTTTGTGAATAAAATTAGAGACTCGAGTTCTCCGTTTTCCCCTTTTCTCTCATTTTATACTCCACTTTTCCTCGGCTGCGACACTCCTGCGGGGATGACTCAGGAGGATGGTTGAAACAGGCCTCTTCCTCCTTGAAGAGGAGAAGTGGCAGCTAGGGTTTGGAGGTAACACCGGTCCTCTTTGTTTTTAACGAACGCATTTATGGTTGTTTAAGTTCACCTTCTCACTTAGGTTAAAATCTCTCTTAAGGCATGCTCTCTTTAATGTGTTGTGGCAAGCTTTTGGGTTCAATGGATACTTTCACTAGATCCGTCGAGGCTCGATTAGTTATGCTCACCTTGCTAGTTATCGTAGGGTAGGGTTTTTGAGGTGTGTTTTCACTGCTAGGGACATTTATGCCCATTTAAATGCTATGTTTCAAAAGGGAAAATCATAGGGTTTAGTGTTTAAAGCTAAATGAAGATCTGGTTCGGGAAATGACTATATGTCATGCTCTGACGAGAGAGGAAAAAGACCGAGAGGACATGTTGGTTATACATAAACCACAGCTTGATGGCTGAGACTTAAAAGGAGTTCTTTTCTTATTTTTTTCTTCATTTATTTTTTGATTTTAAACCCCGAAACCTCCTTGTTTTAACCAAACTACGAAAATCGAAATTTAATTCACCAATTTTGATTTCACTCAAATCATTTTAATACAGAAAACCCGTCAGTGTTCGGCCACAGACCCTTTATCACTACTTGGTAACGACTCTGGCGATAAGAGAAAAATAGGATACAAATTTTGTTGATTCGGGATCCCTTACTATTGTGTACGAATCACCCGTAAATCAAGCAAATTCTACTTTCGAATGGGATGCATGGGCGGTTCATCGCGCTTCTAGAAATGCCCCCATTCGTTTGACATTCACATGTGGATACGAGAAATGATGAGCATCCTTGAGATAAGGTAGGCGATGGCTTTGATTAGGCTTACCTTAATTTGTTCGGCGCAGTGCAAAGTGTCCACCACAAGGTAAGTGGCAGTGGTTCAAAATACTGTTCATTTCATCTTCGTGCACACATCTCCGGATCACTTGGTGTTATGATATGCAGCCAAAGTGGCTCCTCCCGATAGTAATTGTGAGTGTCACGAAAAACCTGCTACATTGATAGTTAAATTCGGAGGACTACATAGCTACCAAATAATTCACGTAATCTGCAAACCATGGGACCGCCCTCTTGTCTTCAATAGCTAAGAGTTGCTCGTCAGGAAAATCGTAATTCACTTGAACCTCATCACTTGCCCTTTCCAAGCGTGAAAGATGATCTACAACTAGGTTCTCTGTACCTTTCTTATCTTTAATCTCTATGTCGAATTTTTGAAGCAAAAGAACCCACTGGATTAGTCGGGGTTTGGCGTCTTTTTTAGTCATCAAGTATTTTATGGCAGAATGATCAGTGTGAACTATGACCTTGTTACCAATCAAATAAGGCCTGAATTTGTCAAAAGCAAAGACAATAACCCGATAGTTCTTTTACGTAGTGGCGTAATTCAGGCGAAGCATCATTCGAGTTACGCTCGCATTGTAGATTGCCAGAAAATTTTCTCTCGTTTATGCCCAACCTTACTCAATCGCAAAATCCTTGCGTCACACATAAGCTTCGAATCGTTTGTCTGGGCTACTCTGATAGGGCCGTCTTGATTTATCTTGTAACGCGAAAATGTGCGCAAACCTTTGGGCATTAAACTCAAAATGGGGTCCCTTGGACGGGGAGAGATTAGACAACGGTTTCTGTCCCAGGGCGAAGTCTTTGATGAATCGCCTATAGAATCTAGCGTGGCCCAAAAAACTTCTTATCCCTTTTCTGGAGTGAGGGTGGAGTAATTTTCAATTCTTGTCTTTCTTTCTGTGCATACATTCTTCTTGCTGAAATCAGGTGTCAGGAGTACAATACCCTCTTGTACCATAAAATGGCACTTCTCCCAATTGAGTACAAGGTTGGTCTCCTCGCATCTTATCAACAATGATCTAAAATTTTCCAGACAGTTGTCAAATGAATTACCTAAAACCGAAAAATCATCCATGAAGATCTCGATTGTCTTTTCAACCATATCTGAGAATATGGCCATCATACATCGTTGGAAGAGTGCGACGCATTACGACCCGAAGGGTATCCTCCACGAATGCGAGAATGTCCCATAGGGACATGTGAATGTCGTCTTCTCGATCTTCGGGGGCTATAATTTGATTTATGGCGGAATATCCATCCAAAAAGAAATAATATTCATGACCGGCTAATCGATCCAACATTTGATCTAGAAACGGCAATGGGAAATGATCTTTTCGAGTGGCCTTGTTTAGTTTCCGATAATCAATACAAATTCTCCACCCGGTAACTGTTCGAGAAAGCGTGTATATTTATTTTTCGGTTCTATATGACAGTTGTTCCTCCGCCTAACTAGGTACTACTTGAAGCTGGACTTACCCATGCCTTTGTTGGAAATAGGATAAATTGCAGTATCCGGCCACTTTAATACCTCCTTCCCGGGCTATAACATAGTTGGATTCAAGCACCCTCGTGCTTGAGGTTTTATGACCATCTTCCAGCAAAATACGATGCATGCACATGGAAGCGGATCCACTTTTAAATCGGCTAGAGACCATCCGGCCTTTTTATGAGATCTCTAAGGACCCTCGATAACTTCTCCTCCTCTAATTCGATTAAGGATCTTTGGGAATGATCACTAGTAAGGTGGATGCTATCCCAGATATGCATACTTCCAAATGGCTAGAGTGAGTTTTGTTCCATCTTGGGTGGTTGTTGATTCGATGAGAATGCTTGGCGTTTAGCACTTTCACCTAGAGATTCAGTATTTCCTTCTGTGGGATTCGAAGAATCCATCCATTTTACATATTCCTTTGCCTCTTCGCTCATATTCTCAGAATCATTCTGTACTAGGCTAGCATCCAAAGGATCAGTGAGACCACTTTGGGCCATTTTGTGTATTATTGTTGGAAAGTGAATAATATGATTGAGTGGTTCGTGTGTCATTGTGTGACAAATAAATGACACATAGTTGTACATGATTGAGGCCATTACATGGCTCGTTGGAGGCTAGTCGTGGACAAGGGTGTGTCATCGCTAGGCTGAGGGATTGATGTGTGTCATTGCTGGGTGGTAGTGACTTGTGATCATCCATATATGCTTGAATTGATATGTTTGATTTGGAATTTGTATGAACCTTAATATGAATGTCAAATGATGCATGGATAAATATGCATGAGTATGTATGCACATATAGTTCTCATTATATATGTATGGTATGAATAGGCAATGGCATAGTGCATTATACATGCGAAAACATTGCATAACATGGGTGTGAGTGCATAGTTGAGATCGATAACAGTGTTAGGTGTTCGATGGTGTAATCGTTAATCTGTGATTTGTGGATCGACAGGAATGGTGTTGATTAATTAGGCTGCGGTTAATAGGACAACGTCCAAATGATGTGCGGGTTAAGGAAATGGAAATGGCTCATTGTATTTCATATGCAGGCACCTAGAGACAATATGAGTGAGTGCATGAGGTGGTTTCTTGAGAGAGGAATTGTTTGGAGGGTTGACCAACAATATTGTTTATCGGGTGTGTCGCTCACGGCATCGGAAGGGTTGTTCATATAATATCAATCGTGAGATGCAGTTGATATACATCGGAGGGTTGTCCATATATTATCAATCGTGATGCGCTCCAATTGATATATCGGAGGAGTTGTCCGTAAAATAAATTATCGAATGCATCCTTTATTTATATAGGAGAGGTTGTCACGGTTAAAAGCAAATACCTTTGTTTGGAAATGGTTTTCATTCATGGCAAAATGCATGTTTGAGGAGTCAATGGATTCATTATGGGTGTAAAGAGCCGCGATATCGCCAGTTCTGTATAGGTGTAAGAGACCTGCGGTATCACCCGAAAAGTTATGTTGCCCAAAGAAGACACACGGTCATGTTTATCACATAGACTTCGGGTTGTGTGATAGGAGTCGGGATTGACTTGGGATTTGTTGCCCATTGACACTTGCATTGGGTAATGGAGCCGTGAGGGCTCGATACTTGGGTCATTGGTAATACCGGTGACAGTTATCACAGTTGAGTATGCATGTGAGACGAGTCGGTGAGTGACTCGGGATATATTGCTCGATGACATATTGGTGATGGAGGCCGGCGAAACTCGGTACATGGGGCATGGTGAGTGAGTCTCATTCATGGCATATAGACATTCGAGGTAGACATGTGTATGTTGCCTTTGGGATGTGTGTTTGATTATCACGACCATTGCATGTGCACTTAGGTGGGAAGTAGCCCTTGTAGGAGATTATCACTCTTGCGAAACTGCTCGCCGTCGTGGGAACCCCCGCTCGGGTGGGTTAGGTGCAAGCGGTGGCCACGTCGAGGCAGCACATATGAAGAAATTTGGATTGTGGCTTTAATATATATTTGTAAATATATATGGGTTGTATTTATTGTATAAGAGTGATGTAATTTAAACTCTTATGGACTATGGTTTTTATAGTCATGTGCTTATATGTTTGAGTATTGATGTAGGGAGCCCAGTGGCGTGCACTACTCGCATATAGTACTGTGTAGTCATTGTTGATTATTGGGACGGGTTGTACCTTGGGTAGAGCTCCGTACAAGGAGACTGCCGTTTTCGTGAGTGGTGTCGGGTAACTCGACATCCCACCCGAAGTGTCCAAATGGGTTGACGGGTTATCAACGGACCCCACCGGTTTTGTGGCGTCCGCAGGGCTACGTGGAGTACCAATTTGGTGGAGTTACGACAACTCCAAGGGGTAGGGATCTTTTCCTACTTGCGTTAATCTTTGACTAAGAGCCATGTAAATGGTTAGGAATGTTTTGAGGCTTGTTTTAGCTGTGGTCGGTCTGGCTTTGAACGAGTGGAAAATTCTTGTTGTGTGGTCGTGAACAGTAACCCAAGGGTTTCACTGTTCATGTGAATAGTGACATGAAAATTTTGGTGTGAAAATGTGTTTTGTTAAGTGATTCAAAATGAATTGCTCATGTTTGTTAATTAGCCCATGTGAGCTAATTTTGGTGTATTGATGGTGAAAATTTGCATAACATGATTTATGTGATTTAATTATGTTAATATATATGCATGTGAATATATTAGCATGAATGTTTTAGGATTGGCATCATGCATTCCATATGCACTAGGGCACCCTAGAATATTAGGGGTAAGTGCATGACATGAAATGAAACAAAAATGAAAATGTTTGTGAAAGGAATTTCGATGAATTGCCTGGGAGGGACGTCCAACAGATCACTTCGGATGAGGACCATGACTGTTTCGGAGAGTTATCCAGCAATTCGCCTCGGAGGGTAGTCCAATATTTTTATCGAAACTCGATAGTAAGTTTTCGAGAACAAAAAGCTTTTGTTTTGAAAACTGGATATTTTTACTCGCATTCGGCTTAGGCATATGTGAGGGAGTCGATGAGGACTCGGGACATGGGATTGGTCATGTAGACATTCGAGTAGGTTTATGAAATTGCTTGAATGTGATTGTTTGCCATGCATGTGCACTTAGGTGGGGAGTAACCCATGTAGGAAATTATCACTATTGGGCTTTGCTCCGCCTGCAATAGAGAATCCTTATTTCAGGTGCGAGGGTGTGCACGAGCAGCTAGCTGGGGCGCGTTTAGAGAAGAAAGCCATATTGTGACTTTGGTATTGATTTTGTATAACATGTATTAGAATTGTAAATTTTAATATGTTGAATTAAATGTCATAAAAACTCTTAGGCAAGTATAAATATATTTGGTTGGGATATATATTTTGTGAGTATTGATGAGGGGCCCAAGTGGCCGTTTTACTCGCATGTGGACCACGATATTGGTCATTGTATGTGGTTGGGACGGGTTATGTACATGGGTACGACTCCTCGTGCAAGGAGACTCTGCTTGGAATTTTCATGAGTGGTGTCGGGTTGCAGAGCATCGGCTATTCCGAGGTTGACGGGTGTTCGACGGACACCGGTTTTAGGAGCATCTGAATTTGCTCTTGGTCCGTACATAAATTTGTATTTTATCTCTTATGGTTCTTTAAAAATTGGAATCACTTCATTTGGATGATTATAACTTAATCTATAGCCAAAACAAACGAGAGAGTTTTAAATTTTGATACTTATTTCCTTTAAGAAAGCCCTGACATTCTCCTTTTTACAACTATTATTCCTGAAAGCAATCCGGCAATCGAGAGCCAAATACAAAAAACAACCTTAAAAACCCAGCCAATTTTAAAACCACACCCTGAAACACTTGTATTAGTGGTTTGGAGGCGGCTAACCAAACCCTAAGTAAAAAATCCGAGAATCCATACCAAGGTCCACGATTCATATAAAACCATAGAAATATGATGGACTCCATTGTTTTATCTTATACCCTGACTAGGGTTTTTACCCACACGAGCTTCAACAATTATAGGAGTTGGGATGATGCCATAACAAAACACTAGGTTTGGAACAAGCCAAAAATCCATACAAAACCCTTAGTAATCCATACAAAACCAAAACCCATGCAAAAATCTAAAGATCCATACCTTTATGCTCTTCTCCCTCTTCTTCTTCCTCTTCTTCCTTTCTCTCTTCTCACTTATCAACTCACGTAAGACTCTTTCCCCAAATGCTAAAATGTGAGACTAATTTGGTCTCACATTTTTTATATTAAATTTTCCTTTATTTGCGATTCAAGTCTTAAGTTTATTTCTTTTTCAGTGGTATGCTGCATAATTACATATTAGCGTACTCTCTTGTTTTATTCTGACCTTCATATCTCTTTTTGACGATTACAACTTTACCTTGTTCTGGTCTGAAAAGTTCAGGTTCAATCAATTTATCATTTCACAATTTCATCCTTAACAACAACTCCCAAAAATACTACAGTGGCACTTAAAAATCAAGAAAGTCTTTTGGTGCACATATACGCCCCTACGGTTACACGTACCCCCTCTCGGGACGAGGCGTTACAAAAACCTTTTAAAATAAATTATGATCAAAATGCTAGAAAATGGAGGACAATTAAAATAAATAGATCTATTACTTATAATAAACCTTTTAGAATAAAGTAACAATCCATGACACATGTGAAAAATTGAAAGAAAATTTTAATAATAACCCATTAAAATATTGGGAAAAGACAAAAATCTACTGTAAATTAGAAATGATAGATCCTGATAAAATTATTAGAGTAAGACCAATGATATATTCACAAGAAGATATAGAAGATTTTAAAATACAAATTAATGAATTAATGCAAATGAATCTAAGAAGAGAAAGTAGAAGCCCACATAGTAGCCTGTTTTTATGGTAAGAAAACATAGTAAGATAAAAAGCGGAAAATCAAGAATGTTGATAAATTATAAGGAGGTGAATAAGAATACTAAATTTAACGGATATTATATCGCAAATAAGGAAATATTAATAAATTTGGTAAAAGGGAAAAACTATTACAATAAATTTGACTGTAAATTAGGATTTTGACAAATAAAAATGGATTAATGACAATGTACCTATTACAACTTTTAGTATACCTAGAGGTCATTATGAATGGATGGTAATGCCTTTTGGATTAAAAAATGCTCCTCAAGTTTT
Organism: Tetrastigma voinierianum; assembly: GCA_016808115.1. Lineage (NCBI taxonomy): Eukaryota > Viridiplantae > Streptophyta > Magnoliopsida > Vitales > Vitaceae > Tetrastigma > Tetrastigma voinierianum. The sequence continues at coordinate 349,562 of JAEQBH010001723.1, read as the reverse complement.
CCAAAGAAAAATGGATAAAGTATTATCTGATTATTTAGCTTTTATAATAGTATACATTGATGATATGCTAATCTGCTATGATAATGAGAAACATCATGAAAATCATTTAAATACTTTCATAACAATCTGTAAAGAACATGGTTAGTTCTCTTAGAAAAGAAAGTTGATATCAAGAAAAAAGGAATAGAGTTTCTAGGAATGATAATAGATTTTGAAGGCATAAACCTACAATCACATATAGTCGAAAAAATAAAAGATTTGCTTGATGAATTGAGAATTGAGGAAATGATACATAAATTTTTAGGATGTTTAAATTACTCCTCTGATTTTATAAAAGACTTAGCAAAAGAGAGACAGGAATTACAAAATTTATTAATAAAGAAAAACCAAACAGGATGGTGTGAAAAACATACCACAATAGTTAAGAGATTAAAAAACATATGTTCAGATTTACCGAAATAAAGATTGCCAAATGAAAATGAAAATTTAATACTATAAACAGATGCTTCACGACAGCGCCCCCCCGATCTAAGGTGTCGGGTTGATAACGAATCAACTGCGGAATACTTTCGTGGATGCTAGGTAACGAGCACCACTCACGAAAATTGGGGCGAGTCTCGCTGTATAAGGAGCTCTGCCCCGAATACAAAACATCCCCAGCAGGTTCAATATAGCCACCGCGAGGGTCCGTGGTTCAGTGATGTTGGCATGGGCTGCGTTAATACTCCTGATAAACATATCCCAACCAAATGTATATCTCACATGGTTGAAGTTAACACTACTCTCCATCTGAAACATATATTAAAATTTTAATATTCTAATACATATCATACATAATAAAACCATCAAAGCCACGGCCCAGACTTTTTCAAAATGCATTTAAGATGGCGTCTCCTCATACGCTCCTGTACGAAATAATATATTTCCTCGACGGGGTGAGCTAATGTCGATAGTGGAATCACCTAAATGGGTTACTCTCCACTAAGTGCATATCTGATGATCCTATGTAAACACACACTCGAAGAATAAATACGTGATCCTACTTGAATGTCTACATGCGGTTCCACGTATCTCGAGTCTCAGAGCTCCCTCACGCTTGCCTAAGCCGTATGAAAAATACCATTTTCAAAACAAAACTTGTTGTTCTTGAAAATACACTACCAAATGTCGGTAAAAATATGAGACTACCCTCCGAGGCGAATGTGTTGGAGAACTTCCCGAAATAGTCACGGACCTCATCCGAAATGATGCGTTTGGGCCAGTCTCGACCCCATTCTCAGGAAAATCATCATGTAGAAATTCCTTTACCGCAACCATGTTCGTTTTTCGAAAAATTCATGTCATGCACTCACACCTAATTTCTAGAGTTACCAGAGTGCGTATGAAATGCATTATGTCATTTCATGTCATTCATGCTAATATATTCACATACGTATATATATTAACATATTTAAATCACATATAACATATTATGTAATTTCACACAATTTACAAATTTTGGTCAACCATCACCCAAATTAACTCACTTGATCTAATCACCAACTCATCTCCAATGACCTAAACACACAATTATATTCCATATAATTGTGACCTCATGCTAATACACAAAGTTCATGCATTAACCTATTCATTTCCACACAAATCAATCCATTACACAAAAATTAGCTCACGTGGGCTAATTAGCGAACACGAGCAATTCAATTTGAATCACTCAATCAAACACATTTTTTCACAAAAATATTTCGTGTCACTATTCATGTGAACAGTAAAACCCTCGGGTTCTTATTCCCACGGCCGCAACCTCCGGTTCCACTTTGTGAACACGAATTCCACATAGCCATTCAGGCCTCATACATACAAAGCACAATTTATGGCATAAATTATACCATTAGGCACCCCAAGCAGTTCGGTAGACCAGTCCTGGCCCATCCAATTGGTTTTCAAAATTTTTCCCACTTCGGTCCTAAGTTTTGGGACCGATCAGCGATCGTTGAGGCCTCGGAAACCAGCAAAACATTAACAAAACACTTAAATCGAAAATAAACCAAGTAGGATAAATCCCTTACCTCACAGAGTTTGTCGAAACTCCTCAAAACCGTTGCCCACGCGTTGCCCTCGCCGCGTAGAACAACTTTCCTTCTTGCTCCGAAGAAATCAGACGATTCGATTGACCAGAAATCTAGAGAGATGGTGCTCTCTCTATCTCTAGAAAAATAAAAAATCTGTGCGCCTCTCCACTTCCAGCTCTTTGCGTTTTGTGCTCGATTTCATTGGAAAGTCCTTGGCTTTTTGTCTTTCCTTATTAAACATTTCAAAAATGCACATCATGTCCACTAGCTTGGATTTTGACATGGCACTCTCGGCGTCCATTTCCATCATCTCTACTCATGCAACATGTGTCACATGAGTATGTTATGTCTTGACTGTCACATCAAATGTCGTTTTAGGTACCCGACACTCGGTGCCTCGAAAAACGTGCAAATTCGGAGCTATCTCTCGAATTGACGAAATTGGCGATGGTAGCTAGATTTCGTGAGAGGCGATTCAACGGTTAAATCAGTTTCGATCATCAGAGATCTGAAAAATTCCAGTTTTACGAAATTTACGATTTTGCCATTTTGAGAAAATTGGAATTTTATGGGGTCTCGCGTTCTCACTTCCGGCCCAGATTTCATCCCAAAATTCCGCGCACGCATCCCGACCGTAACATACGGCCAACCTCACCCCAACTCGAGGCGTAGCCGGGTATGACAACCGGCTAAGGTCCCTGATGCAACCGACCCAGATGGCTCTGTCAACTCATCCATGTGGGTGACATCAACGCGATATGTCTACCACCTGGAGTCCGCCATGAGCGGGAATCAACGAGATTCTGACTCACGATCGACACATCGACCAACTCTCACCCTAAATCCTAGGGAAGAATTTCCCATCATCTCTCTAAAGGCCTCAACCTCAAAGTCCAATTCTATCAAATCATTTTTTTATCAACAAAAATTTTATTTTTGAAAATTTCATTTTTTTTTACAAAATTGTATTTCATTTTATTTGGTTTTATTTTATTTTATTTAATTAAATTTTTTTTTCAAAATAACTCGTGAACAGTGTTCATGATACCAAGCTGTGAAGCTTGTATCATGACTAAACTTATAACTACACCGCAGGAGCTCCCAAGGTGTCGTTTACCGGCTGCGATACCATCTTTATGGCAGCCCCGATCACAGGGTGTCAGTTAATAACGTCAGCCCACGGAGATACTCGTGGATCTTAGAGTGGCAGGCCACGCTCCAAATCGGGCGAGGAGTCTCCTTTGCGTGGGCTCTACCCCTGATCTGAAACTGTCCCAAACAGTTCAATATGGTCACACATGGTCCATATACAATTAAAATGAGTAAAAATGGCCACTTGGGCCCCTGCATTAATACTCACAACAATCATATCCCAACCAAATGTATATCTCACATGGTTCAAGAGTTAACACACTACTCTCCATTGTTTGCCTTTTTCTATATAGACTAAAACCCCTCAAATTAACATAGCTAGAAGAGCCTTACAATTCTCTTGTATCCATGTCACTTTGGATGAGTTTGCTTGCTAAAATAAATTTCTCTAAATGTTAAGGGTTTAAAATAAGTGTTCGATCTGTGACACTTTGCAAGTGCAGGCCATACAAGTAGTAAATCCCGAATGTAAGTCAGTATCATTCCAGCCCAGAGATTGATAGCGAATTACGAGACCTTCTCAACCTCTTTAAATTTCATACTATTTGGACTCTCAAAAACTTCATGTGAATGTTTTATCAAAACTACAAAATTAAAAATCATATACATTGAATATGTTCAAGCTAAACTAAAACAAAAGTAAATGACTAAAATAAATTGTATATAAAAGAATGGATTGAATCGGTTCTTGTGAGGCAAAACCATCAATGAAATCTGATGGGCAGTTAATTAGGCACTAAATCCATTATACATTTTATGTATGGATGCGGTTTTTGTCGAGATTTACTAATTGTAGGAATTGGTTTCTCCTATTCCTTTGGTTTGATATCCTTGGCTATAAGTCAAGATCAAACCGATTACTGTATTCGAATTCTCTTGCAAGATCTGGGTATTTTTCTTTCTCAATACTTCCACGCGTTTCTGTTGGCGTGAACTTTTATTTGCCTTCTTAGGATTTTAGCAAAATTCCTACTACTTAATTATTGGCTCCAACCTCGGATCTATGGATTTATCCCTTTCCCTTGATCGGATCTAGCTAACACGGGGATTGGAACTTACCCTTAGATTAAAGGTGAACTCTACGATTATTTATATTAAATACACCTCGACTTCAATTATAAGCGAATGAGAGGTTATCAAATGAACTCTTAGAGCTCAGTAGTTCGTCAATGGTAGTCGAACATACCCAGAAAAGAATGTTCTCAACTCTTAGGAATCTCCGTCTCTGTGTCACTCAGAGGGCATCCTGGATATCAGAGTAAGATACATTCCCTCAAATGGTATTAGGTACTACTATTGGGAACTTATCCATTAAAAGCGACATTGAAGTAAATCGAACCCAAATTAATTCTCCATAAATGCGGGAAAGGCGTAACTAAATGTAAATCAAATCCGGCGCATAGTTGCGTTACGATTCTTGTGCAATTAAGAAATAGATGCAGATCCACGCCACAACCCCTTTGTAATTGCAATAAGCGAGAAGAAATGAATTCCAGAAATTAGTCTAGATTTCATAAATTTCAGGCAGTAATCATTAAGAAAAATAATAAAACTAAAAAATCCAGCTCTACTCGTCTCTACACAGTTCGTAGATTCAAAACTAGAAAATAAAACTAAAAAAAATCTAAAAATAAAAATCTACTCTATAATATACACTGAGTTCCTCTTGTTTTCCCTTTTGTCGGTCGTGAAGAAGGAGAAAACTACTTTACCATTCTAAAGCTATCTATTTATCTTTATGCAAAGAATGCAGTGAGATCCACACACGAAAAGCTCAGGGTGGAAATCCAAAGAAAAAGCCCGACTCGCTTTGTTCTATGTCGACCTCCAAATTTATGTCGCGACATGAATTTCTCTTGATGGCTCGTGATCGGTCGACCTCTTCTATTTGCATTGCAACCGATTTGTCTTGCAAATGCCTTGATCAATGGTCACGACATCGAAGTCATGTCGATCATTTTGTTCGAGTGTTCTTGATGTCTGTCATGACCTCGGTCCATATTTGTGAAAATCATTTTTGCTTTCATTCTTCCCGGCTTATGAGTTGCGACATCAATTTTAGGTTGCGACCACTTTGCTGTTTGTATGACGACTTCATGTTGTGACTTTGATTTCTTGGTCGCAATCGTGTTGGTAGTCTTTTTGCCTTCATATGTATCAATTTTATGTTTCGACCTCTTTTTCTTCCTATTTCTTTTCTTGAGTTGCAACCTCGGTTCTGCAGTTGTAACTAATTTCTTTCTTCCCAACTATTTCCCAGGTCGCGACATCAAGGTGGTGTCGTGACCTCACTTTCTTCTGCTCAACTCTTCTTCAGGTTGAGACCTTATTGAGTGGTCGCGACATCATCTCTTGTCCTTGATCTTGAATCTTCCTGTTTTTATGTCGCGACATCAGAGTGATGTCGCGACATCAATTATGTCCTTTTGGCGTCGTAACCTCCTCTTTCAAGTCACGACTTCACATGTTCACGTTTCATTTTCTTATTCAAAGCCAAATTTGTTGATGTCGTGACCTGGAATGGTGGCAAGCGGAAGCTTATCATCCGGGCCTAACCGGTCGTGAGCTTCAATTCTCTTCTCGAGCTGATTTCTTCATTTTTGCTAAATTTGAGTTTATCTTTGTATTTTCTGCAAAATGAAATTTAGTCAATTATCACTTTTCTTCGCATTCAGCATTTATCTCATAATAAAGTCGAGAAAAATGGATTAAAAACCTAATGAAGCTTTTAGACTCATCAAATTCCCCAAACTTAAGATTTTGCTTATTACAGTGAAAGAAAGAATTGTTTGTCCTCAAACAAATAAGCTTAGAAAATTTTTAATGACATTTTTCTGATTCCTATCACAGTCTTTCTCATTCCACCTTCTGATATGGAATTAAGAGATACCAACATCATTTTAAATTTCAGTTTTGATTCAAGAATAAGACATGGTATACTTCTATCACAAATTTCTTGATGAACTAATGTATTCAAACAGTTTATTCAACAAGTCTTGTTCTGTGTGTGTGTGTAGGTCTTCAATCCTTTTCATCTTCATGTTGAATTTAGTTAATCTTCTGGGAGTTTTCTTATTTGTTGTCAAAGTCATACGCTTGTTTTTCATGTCAGTCTCTCCTGATGTAAGGTAAATCCAACCTTCCAAAATCAATGAGAGTCTTTCGGGCTTGTAATGTTGGGCTTAGGTAGTGGGTAGATAATGGAAAAATTTAAAGTTGTAATCACCTAGTTTCCATACTTTTCTCTACATTGTTGCCTCCAAACTTTCACCCTTTTTCTTCTTTGTTCTTTCTGATTCTCCTCAATCTTAGCCTGATTCATCTTTTTGAATTCTTTTTATGGAATTTCAATTTCCATATGTACTTGATTCAGGCATATTCTTTTGTTCTTGAACTCTTTTTCTTTTATTTTTCTAAGATTTGGAATAGTGCAATTTTTGTCTTCTTAGGCTTTCTATTACTGTAGAGGAACTTTTGGGCTAGCAACTCCCATACCGATTGGCATTAGGGTGCTGAGTGTTAAAACACCTACGAGCTTAATTGTTCAAGGGAAATAGGCCACAAGACAAAACTTATTCCTTATTTCACTAAACCGGCTTCTTTACTTCTTCGCTCATACATTGTCAAAATTTGGAAATATTATTCCCCCCCGAACTTGTTTCTTCCTTTATACTAAACTTTTATGGCTGGAAATTTGGATAATTTGGGCTCTTTCTCTTTGCGAGGTTTATTTGAGGAAGGGAATTTAGGTTTTTCGATTCTTTGCTCGTTGAAGAAATAAGGCTTATTTGAGCATAAATCAAGGGACTAGAGAATATGCTTAAGCATATATTGAGGGTAGGCTTAGGGAAGCTCAAGCGCCAAGGATGGCCTCTATCATTTCTGATTGTTTTCACCTTAGATTTCGCCTCAATCAATAATCAAACAGTTCTACCAGGACTATGGACTCTCAATCCTAAATTTCCCAGAAGATGTTCCTAATTCATGTCAAGTTTCATAAGTTTTGTTGACCTAAGTGTATTATTTCTTCAAGACTTGTATTTATTCTTCATTTGCCCATTATTTCAACCAAGTATTTTGTTCCATCAGCAATAGCAATTTTCCAATTTTGCAAACTAAATTGAATTTAAACAATGCGAGGCAATACTCACAATTTCCGGTTTAATCTGTTCATGCTACAGTTCTTTGCGAATTTACATTCTTGAGACAAAACAGAGTTATTTATTTCATTCTTGCACCGCAAAAAGAAAATGACACAGAAATAAAAATCGGCCATATCATAAACAATCAATTTGTAATTCAATTAGGAATTTTATTCAAATATCAAAACATTTCAATATTGTACAATCTGCTTTCTTTACAAATAAGACTGTAACCAAATTCGAGAAAAACTCTCTATTTCTTGATCTAAAAATCCTATATCTTCCCCACGAAGGTTGCGCTCTGCTTCAAAATTTGGTTCACGGACCTTGAGCTCACTCCAGAGTGATTAGTTGTGAACAAAGTTTTGAAAGCGGGAACCACCCTCCCTTTTTCTTTGGGGGCTTCTACGGTTGATGGGTTCTAATTAACCATTCTTCAATTCCCTTCCCATGACCACTCTCTTGATTACACAACGTTTTATGGAGACAAAGAATGGAATTGGTTTGTTTTAAGGCTCGATGTCCATAAAATCTGTGTTCGCAACCTTAAGGCTCTTCTTTTCTCTCGATCTTCCTTTTCTCCATTCTCTTCGTTTATTTTTCCTTTGCTCTCCCATCCTTTTATAGTGATTTGCGTCTCTTAGGAATTACAAGGCTATTTATTCTTTCTTCAAATTTTAGTGAATGGATTAAATGAGGTTCCTCAGTGCGCACGATATTTCGAATGAGATTTTTGGGCCTTTGGTGGTGAGAATATTGATAGTTTTCTTGAATTTATTAAATTTTCCTCACGATTATTCTCCTCGGCGAGCATACTAAACAGATTTGTTTAATCAAGAAATTGATTTATGTTTCTGCATTAATAACTATTTATTTCAAAGATTCTGAATGAATGATGCAGAACTGAAATGTTGGGATGAATTGTAGTTTAATGGAATTTGAAGTGGTATAGGCGTTGTGATGTCGCGATTGCCTTTATGGCATGCGACATAAAGCTATTAGGCCTCTAAATTAATGATTTTCAATTAATTTTATTTATTTTTATTTTATTTTTCTTGTTGGGCCTTGAAATGAGAGGTTTTAACCTTCTTTATTTGACTTTGGACTCTTTAGTCCGCGACATCAAAATTTTTAGTTGTGACTGAAATGTGAATCCTGACGAGGGAAAATGGTGGTGTTGCAACATAAAAATGATACGTCCCTCGCTATTTCGTGACCTCAATTTCATTATTTTGACTTTCTTTTCCACTTTTTTTATTTTCACATCCGGCCTCTTGGTTACTACTTTTAGATTAATGTTGCGACCCAGGCATAAACACTTTCCCGATTCACAGCCAATTTCAATTTATTCAATTCCAATCAAAACAAATACAACTCAATTCATATTCATCATGCAAAAATTCAACAAGCTTCCATTTATCCATCATATTCAATTTAAGCATCCAAAAGCAGATAAAATTCCCCAAACTTTCAATCATCTTTATGCAGACAAATTTTAAAATCAAATCAAGAAGAAGAAGAAGATCTTTGCCCTTTTTGATTTCTTATGCGATTGAAGTTTGATTCGAATCTTTCTGCTTTGCACAATCTTCATTATCTGCAAAGCTAAAAAAAAAAAAAAAAAATTTAACTACTCTTCTAGTAAAAAGTTAGTAAAATCTAAATAAGCTTTTAGAAATTTAAACACGAAGCGTAAACTATAACAGAAAAATTAAAATCAAGCGATGTGGATTGCCTTCCACAAAGTTGCTCAATTTTAGTCTTTAATTTGGACTTTCTACTTTGCCATTGTTACTGTTTCTTCAATTTCTTTTGTTCGAGAACTAAAGTTGTCTTCCAATTGCTTTCTCCCAATTAGTGCTTTAATCTCACGACCATTAACTTTGAACTCCTCATGATTGCTGGTTCTAAGTGTCGCGCTATTTGTGTGCTTGATACCCTTGTAAATGGTCAACTCCGTTTTGGATTCAGCTTTCTTTGGAAAGAAGTCTTAGTGCGAGTTGAATAACAAGACACGATCTCACCGCATGAATTCCCTCCTCGAAATTCATTAAGTCATGCCCATTTTTTTGTTTTATCCTTGTAGATTACGCCTTATCATGAAGCCGTTCCTCGACTCTTCCAATTCATTTTAATTGGAGTGATCTATCTTCCTTAGTAGCTTTAAAATCAAATTAAGCTTCTTGATGGCCCACATAGCTTTATATTATAGCTCGAGGTAGGTGACAAGGTTTTCGAAGCAAGTGCAGCCTGGGGACATTCCAGCGGGAGTTTTAAAAGCGGAGTCTGTATGCCCATAGTGCGTAAATCAAGCGAACCCGATCTCTTATGTTTTAAGGAACTTACCGGTCTTTTCGGAATTTTCTTTCCACGTTGGAAATTTCAGCTTGCCCATTTGTTTGAGGATGATAAGCCAAGCTCATAATGTGTTTGATACCATATACTCATGAGTCTATCAAACACCTTATTTTCAAAAATGGCTCCCCTCCATCGCTAATTATAGTTACGGGTGTCCCCAATCTAGCGAGAATATTTCTTTATAAAATCCTGGCGTATTGGCATCATTCTTTGGACCAATTTCTTTACTCTACCCATTTGATACATAATCCACGGCTAAATATGTATACTCTTTCAAATGAAACTGGAAAAGGTCCCATAAAATCCATTCCCCATACATCAAATAATTGCACCACCAGGATACCTTGTAGGGGCATCTCATTCCTTTTGCTGATATTTCCCATTCTTTAGCATTGATCACATAGCTTCACCCATTCAAAACAGTCCTTAAAAATAGTAGGCCCGGTAAAATTAATTTGTAGAATTTTGTAGAACATTTATCTCTAAAAATGTCCTCCATATGGTGATGCATGACATTCTTCATAAAAATCTTGCTGCTCCCCTTAATTTTTATCTCCTTATAATCGAATCGGCTCCTCTTTTAAACAATAAAGGATCCTCCCGGTCTTAGTACCTTGTCGATCATAGCTTCTTTCTCTGTTGGTATTTGAATTACTAATCTCCACAAGCCAAGAAGTTCACAATATCAGCATACTACGGTGATTGAGTGACAACCGGAATAACCGCCATCCGAAAATTTTCTACTATTTCTCTCTCCTTCCTCTTGTACGCTGGGTTTCTACTCTTTGACAAGTGATCAGCTCATCACATTGTCACTTCCCTCAGATTTTATTTCTAAATCAAATTCCTGCAATAATAATACCCATATGATCAATCTTGGCTTTGCTTCTTTCTTTGCCATTAGATATTTAATTGTTGCATGATCAGTGTGGATAACAACATGGGACCCCAAAATGTATGGCCTAAATTTTTCGCATGCAAATACTATTGCCAGCATTCTCCTTTTCAGTAGTAGAGTAATTTTCTCAGGCTTCATTAAAGGTTTCATAGCATAGTATATGGCCTTGGAACACTTTCTCATCTTTTCCATTCCAATACAAATTTCTATTGCAAAATCACTGCATCACATGATTTCAAATTCTTCTGCTCCAATCCGTTTTGCCATGATGGGAGCTTCCACAAGTCCGATTTGATTTCTTTCAATGCATTATGGCAGATTCTCCAAAATCGGCCTTTAAGATGAGCCGTCAGACACGCCCCCGAATAATATATTCCCTCGACAGGTGAGCTAATGCCCAAGCAGCTGGAATCACCCTAAATTGCTACTTCCCCACCTAAGTGCATATGCAATGATCCTATGTAAACACACACTCAAGTAAATACGTGATCCTACTGGAATGTCTACATGCTCATTCCCATGTCTCGAGTCCTCACCGACTCCTTCACACTTGCCTAAGCCATGTATGAGAAAAATACCATTTTCAAAACAAAACTTGTTGTTTTTGAAAATACACTACCGAATGTCGGTAAAAATATGGGACTACTCTCCGAGGCGAATGTGTTGGAGAACTTCCCGAAACAGTCATGGGCCTCATCCGAAATGATCTGTTGGACCGTCTCCCAACCCCATTCTTCGGAAAATCATCCTGTGAAATTCCTTTCGCAACCATGTTCGTTTTTTAGAAAATTCATGTCATGCACCTCACACCTAATTTCTAGGTTACCCTTGCATATGAAATGCATTATGCCATTTACGTCATTCATGCTAATATATTCACATACGTATATATATATATATATATATATATATATATATATATATATATATATATATATATATTAACATATTTGTAAATTACATATAAATATGCTATGTAATTTTCAGCCACAATTTACAAATTTTGGTCAACCAATGCCCAAATTAACTCACTCGAGCTAATCACCAACTCATCTCCACGATTCTAAAATATACAATTATATCTCATATAATTGTGACCTCATGCTACCACACAAAGCTCATGCATTAACCTATTCATTTTTACAAAAATCAATCCATTACACAAAAATTAGCTCACGTGGGCTAATTAGCGAACACGAGCAATTCAATTTGAATCACTCAATCAAACACATTTTTTCACAAAAATATTTCGTGTCACTATTCATGTGGGAATGCGAAACCTCGGGTTAATGCTCACCGCCACTACTCCAACATCGGTTCCACTTTGTGAACTCCACCTCCATGGCCATTCTCGCCTCATACATACCAAAGCATAATTTATATAAATTATACCATTAGCACCCAAATACTCATGGACAACCAAGTGGACTGGCCCAATTGGTTTTTCAAAATTTTTCCCACTTCGGTCTTAAGTTTTAGGACCGATCAAACGACCGTTTAAGGCTTCAAACCAACCGAAACATTAACAAAACACTTAAATAAAAAATAAACCAAGTAGGATAAATCCCCTACCTCACGGAGTTTGTCGAAACTCCTCAAAACCGGTGCCCACGCGTTGCCCTCGCCGCATAGAACAACTTTCCTTCTTGGTTCAAGAAATCGACCCGCTTGATTGACTCGTAAATCCAGAGATGGTGCTCTCTCTCTCTCTAGAAAAATCAAAAATCTGCTACTGCCTCTCACACCAGCTACTGCACGTTTTTGTGCTCAATTTCATTTGGAGAAGAAGGTCACTATTTGGCTTTTTGTCTTTTTCCTCATTAAACATTCCAAAAATGCACATCATGTCCCTAAGCTTGGATTTTGACACATGGCACTCTCTCGGCCGTCCATTTCCATCATCTCTCTACTCATGCAACATGTGTCACATGAGTATATGTTATATGTGACTTTTGTCACATCAAATGTCGTTTTACGGCACCCGATACTCTGCGCCTCGAAAAACGGTAATCTTAATCGCCTCAAATTCACGTGGTAGCTAGATTTCCTCGTGAGACGATTCCAACTGAAATCGTTTTCCCATCCGAGATCTAGAAAAATTTTGGATTTTTACCGAAATTACGATTTTGCCATTTTTCAGAAAATTGGAATTTTCTGGGGTCTCACACTTCAGATAAGTATTGGGCAACTATTTCAAAGATAGAATTAGGAGAAATATGTCGTTATACAAGTGGAACTTTTAATGATAATCATATTAATTATGATATTAATGAAAATGAGTTACTTGCAATAATAAAAGGAATTAATAAATTTGAGATATTCTTATTACCTAAACCTTTTATAATAGAAACTGATAATACTCAAGTTGCAGGATTTATAAGAAATAACACAGGAAAAGGAGTACATGTTAGAAGATTGTCTAGATGGCAAACTCTTCTTAGTTATTACAATTTCAAGATTGTTCATATAAAAGGTACTGACAATTTTCTTGCTGACTTTTTGAGTAGGAATGTCGAATAACATCTAGGAACTACGAGAAATTTCCATCGATATGGATGGAGGAATGAATATAATTGTAGAAAATTATAATGCTCTTATATCAATTGAAGAAAAAAAGAATAATTTACAAAAAGATATCAATAACATAAGGTCTAAGTCATATATGTCTCAAAATCTCCTTGAAAGATTAGGAGAAATGATAGTGAGGTTAGAAGATGTTCCCTCAGTCTCCTTAGAGACTAAAAACATCAATAAGGTAGGCTTGGATACGTCGTCCCATTCGGGAAAAAGCTAGGCAATAGCAATTACTGATTACATTAGGATAGGAGATATATCCTTGCCTAAAGACAAAAATATCTCAAAAGGTACTTAGGAAATACCTATCATTCAAAAGGATAAAAGCATGAAAGATAACAATCTTCTAAAAGACAAACTCCTACCAAGTGGAGATAACAATCCCTCAAAGGATAGACTCCTTCCAAAGGAGAAACTTTAGATGATACCCTCTTCTTTCCAAAAGAAAAAACGGAAAATATGTCCATAATCTCTTTAATAACATTGTCAGACATGGAAAGAAAGTATTTGACTTTCTCTGAATTTATCTATAACAACCTTAGTGGTAATGGGTATTTCTATACCTCTACTGAGTCTATCTACCCAAGAATCGTAATCACAAAGAAGACTAATCCTTTATTCATTCAAGATGTCATGGATTTCGGTTTTGTTGACCGAATCTATTTAAGTCCTAATTGTGATGAAGTTATTAATGAAACCCTCAAAATTCAATTATGTAACATGACAGGACATCAGAGCTTCTACATAAAATTCTTTACCATCAGTCCAGAATATAATGAAGATAGTGGAATATGCATCAAAGCCTATCACCTCATCACAATAAATAATAGTGAAGAATCAAGATTTCAAATAAATGATTATAAACCCAAAAAATAGAGGTATTATAACAGACAATAGACAAAGACTAGAAGAGCATGGGGATAAAGGCAGTACATGGAAGAATGACAGATATAAGAAAAAGAATTGCTTAGTCCACTGTGCAACAAACAACTGGGTGATAATCATAGGCGATGGAAAAGCTAGAGGACAGAGAATGATGACAGAGAAAATCAATGAGCTGGACCAACTATTGTTGTTAGCCAGTTATGTAAAACTGGGGAAAAATCGAATTTTTTTGAAAAAGGGCAAAATAGTAAATTGTTGCTATAGTACAGGTTGAAAACCTGGAGATTTTCTAGATCTTAGATGACAAGATGAACTTCACCATTGGATTCATCTTACAAAATCTAGTTATCCAGACAAATTTTGTTGAATTATGAGATAGTCGGATTTTCACGTTTTTCGGGGCGACGGGTGTCTATTGACTCCCAAGGACAAGATTTTTACGAAAATCTCGTAAGTTAGAAAATAACTTGAGTTAAGTTCATGGAATATGATTTGAACTTGAACATAGACGAAATAAATCGCTTCGGGCCAAATATCGGACTCAAGTAAGTTTAGACATGTGGCGTGACGTGGGCCACGACTTAAGTTGTAAGACAAAAATGGACTTAGGGCAGGAAAATACTTCATTTTTCCTGTTGGTTCACGCGAGAGTGAGAGAAGAGAGAAAGAGGAGGGCCAAGAGCTTATCTCTACGATCTACGGGATTATGTCGGTCGGAATTTTTCAGGCTAAGAATGAAAGTTTATTGCATTGACGAGGGCTACGCGTGGGTACCAAAAATGTGGGATTTCATCAAGGATCTAAACGAGGAGTTTGGGAAATCAAAGGTTTCGGGTGTAGAAAGTGTGTACAAGGCTTCTTAGGGTTTCTTCTACACTCTAAGAGGTAGGGATCATTCTTACCTTGGTTTATTTTCCATTTTTGGGCTAGAAATGATCGGATGTTTGAGTTCCTGTTGGGCGTCCTTCGCTTGGGCGAACTATGCTTCACCTAGGACAATCGTGCTTTTACCTAGGCGAGGACATGAGGCTTTCCTAGGAAGAAAGGGGTCTTCGCTTGGGCAAAGGGTGTTCGCTGCTGGTGGGTGGTTCCGCTTGTGGCGTAAGGTCCGCCTAGGCGAGGGTATGTACGCCTAGGCAAGCCCGAGGACAGGTTTTTAGGGTTTTTTGGTCAACTTAGGTGAGGATGTTACTCGCCTAAGGGAACCACTTCGCCTAAGCAAAGGTAGGTGATTAATGCCCAAAAAGTGCAATTTTGAACCCTATATTAGATAGGTTTTGAGTGCTTTTTGCGCATTAATCATGTCATTTATACCAATTGAAGTGTTCTAGTCTTCTTAGTAACAATTTATACATTTAGAGGGTATTTTGGTTGTTTTGTGGCTTTGCACACTCTGGAGTTCAATCTCTAATCAAATGATGAATCATAGTTGGAATTCAAGTCTCGCCCATCAACCAGCCCAAGATTCAATGAGAAAACCAAGGCAAAAATGAAGAAAATTCAATGCGCCAGCGACAGAGGCAATGCAAAGGAAGAATCAACAATGCGTGGATTTTCGCTTAGATATTTAAAATTTTCGCTAGGATTGCGAAAAATTTCAAGAACCTTAGCGAAAATTTCGCAACCCAGCTTAAAAATGCCAAATTTCGCTAGGACCACTCCAAATTTCGCTAGAAGACCGCTCCTTTAGCGAAAATAATTGATTTCGCTTCTCACAATAATTTCGCTAGCTTAGCGAAATTTCTCTAGCTAGCGAAATTGCCCACCCTTAGCGAAATTTCTTGTTTTCGCTAGACCTGTTGATTTCGCTAATTAGCGAAATTCTTCAGCCTAGCGAAAATTGATGCCTCGTCATGTTTTGTAATTAATGCCAAACCGCCTCCAAACTTGGTGTATTACTCTATTATCCTTTAACTTAGCCAATTTCATAGGTTTTTTTGGTATTTTCATACCTTGAGGAGGCCTATATAAGTCCCTCTTGTTTTGTAAGAAAGTGGGGAACAATTGGAGGAGGAACAATTTGGGAGAGAAGATATTTTGTAAGTTTTTATTTTTGTAAATAAAGTCTTTTATTTTAGGTTTTGCTTTTATTTCTTTTCTCTCTTCTCTCTCCTCTTTCTTTCTTTCTTTTCCGGTTGCTAAACACACCTTCGAGGATGACAATTAAGAGATGCTTCTACTAAGCCCTTTCTTGAAGAGGAAGGAAGCTAGCTTGGTGGTGGGGCAAATACATGTTGTCCTCTTGTATTAAAAGCTACGGGTAGTGTATTTATGGCCCTTATATTTTCAAAACATGGTTGCATAACATTGAATATCATTAATTTGGCCAATACTTTCCATGCTTTAGGACTGTGATTCTTTAGATGGTCTTTACGAGCCTCTAAAATGATATTTATATGTTAGTTTTCTCAAATTAGGGTTGCATAGCATTTAATGTTATTGATTTGGCCAATACTTTCCATGCTTTAGGACTGTGATTCTTTAGATGGTCTTTACGAGCCTCTCCCCAGATGATATGAAATGTTAGGTTTTAAAACTAAAAGGGGCCATAACCGATGCCACCCGTATTGACTCAAATAGGAGATGTTTCATGGGTGAGGTTTGCTGTTAAATATAGATCCTGCTATGCCATGGACTATGGTTGCTTGTCATAACGCCGAGGATAAACCCGAGGACACTTGTTTGCCCTAACTTGCCAAGTTAGTATCCTAAATCTCTTCAAAGTTAACTTTTCACCTTTAACTTCAGTTTTATAATTATCGCTTTTCAAACCATTCCCACTCGCTTTTGAAACCCAATCTAAAGAGTCCAACAGAAGCCTTACCTTCATGCACCGATGCAAACCATTTCTAGGGATGAAAACCCATCCCCTCGTGTTCGACCCTAGACTAATATATGGCACAAGCAGCAGCTTGACCACGGCAAAGAGTAGGAACTTAGGTGTATATAAATTTTGTTGATTTTAGCTCAGCCTACTGTGACACGAATCAGTAGGCTACGCCTAGGCAAGCCTGTGATTCATGGCCTGTTTGGGGTCTGTTTGTGATTGGTTGTGGCTTGCTTCAGGGCCATTGTATGACTTATTTGAGAGTGTCATTGCTTGACTAAGGAGTGACATGATTGGATGTCAATATGTGTGTTCTAATGTATTGGCATGTGATGATTTTATATGTCCAAATGGCCATTACATGGCTTAATTACATGTGTGTCATTGCTTGAACATAGAATGACATGTTGTGTGTTGATCTTGATGCGACACCCAAAAACTCGAGGATCAATTTTGCACTTTTTTTTTTTTTTTTACACTTCTAAAAGTCAACATAAATCAGCCTCGTTATTAAAAGGTTACAAGAACCTGGAAAACTTGCCAAAATGTATTTAATTATACAAAACTAAATTAAATACAACACTTTTGTTCCATATATTACAAAAACATGGGTTTACAACCCAAAAATCACAGAATACAAAACAAGGCATTTCCAGCCTTTTTCTTCATGATTGAGGTCCTGTGTGAGCCTCGTCACTCGATGTACCTCCAGTACCTGAAATGGTTTTCCCACGACGGGGTGAGCAACGCCCAGTAGAGAAATTTTCCTACGAGGGTTACTCCCCACCTAAGTGCACATGCAATGCCATGTTCGCAATTTCAAACACATTCACGTAAAATACACAGGATGTAAACATGAATGTCACATGCCATGCCCCCATGCCTCGAGTCCTCACTGACTCCCTCACACATGCGTTTTTCCATGTATGAAAATCATTTCTAAAACAAAAGGTTTTTGTTTTAGTTCTCCCGAAGGTTAGTTTGGACAGACTCTAATAAAATGTTAGACCACTCTCTGATATTTTTCATTTGGACAGACTCTGATAATATTGTGGATTACCCTTCGATATATTTTATTTGGACAGACTCCGATAAAATATGGTGGACAACCTTTCGAGAAAAACCGCTTATTAAAAACCATGTCATGCATTGACACCCAATATGCACAATGTCCCCATTCACGTGAGATACAAAAACTACTGCATGATATTTACTCATTTGCATGCATGCATGTATCATTTTCACAAAACTGCATGTTATTCAACTAGGAAAATAAACCATGCAACTGGAATTTTTTTCCAGATTTCCAACTTAGGAAACAATATGCATTACCAACACTGTTTTCACACCAAAAACTACATGTTATCCAATGAAAAAGAAGACATGCAAACTAGGTTTTCTTTCCAGTTTCCTTACCAAAAAATTAGCATGCATCGCTACCATTTCTCATACAATACAACATGTTATCAATCAAGAATATAACACATGAAAACTGGAAGTTTTTCCAGATTTCCAACTCATGAAACAGTATGCATTACCAACAATGTTTTCACACCAAAAACTGCTTGTTATCCAATGAAAATTAAGACATGCAAACTGGGTTTTCTTTCTAGTTTCCTTACCATAAAATATCAGCATGCATTGCTACCATTTCTCATACAAAACAGCATGTTATCAATCAAGAATATAACACATGCAACAAACTAGAAATTTTTCTAGATTTCCAACTTAGGAAACAATATGCATTACCAACACTATCTTCACACCAAAACTACATGTTATCCAATGACAAATAAAACATGCAAACTGGGTTTTCTTTCTAGTTTCCTTACTAGAAAATATCAACATGCATTGCTTCCATTTCTCATACAAAACAACATGTTATCAATCAAGAATATAACACATGCAAACTGGAAATTTTTTCTAGATTTCTAAACAAGAAACAGTAGCACACAAATCCAGCATACTATACATAAACTCAACAGGTTCAACCTGCACCAAAATTACAGTTTATGGCATCCAAAAGTGCCTAGAAACACAATCTACGCTTTGTCCCAAACTGCTTTTGAACCAGCCCCATGTTGGGGAGGATAAGCCCATGGCCATTGAGCCCTTGTGACAAGGATATCCCAAGTAGGAAAATAATCCACTTCTTTGCTTCCTTCCTTTCTTCTTCCTTTCTTCTTCATTTTTTCTTCCTTTTTTTCTTTCTTTCTATCTTTTCTTTCCTCTCCTTTCTACTCCCTTAACTGGATTTTTTTTTTTTTTTACCACCACCCAAATTGAATTTGGTTTGGTGTAGGACACCTTCTCAAGGCTAGTTTGACACATGGCCATTACTAGACCATGTGTTTTCCATGCCTAATTCACATCCACCCATTTCATGCAATGTTTGAGGGCATGGCACTTAGCCCACCCATGTGCCAAGTGTCCCCCACTCTAGTGCCACATGGCACACTCCCCCCTTATGCCACGTGTCACCCTGTGATTTTCCCGAACGCCTCGAAATACGTGAAATTTCGACTTTGTCGGAATTCAACGAAATTTGATGTCGTACCTAGATTTCGTGAGACGAACTCAATGGCCTAATCTGCATCGTCATCCGAAATCTAGAGAAACTTATAGGTTTACTGTATGTGCTGCAACGATAGTCTATCGTTTTGCATTATTTCGGGTTTTTACAGTTGATATATGTGTGCATAATATATTGACATGAATAAAGTGATGTATGGAAGTCATATGCAAGTGATGTGATTTTTCCATGACAATCCTATGGTGGATTGTGTTGTCCATGTAGCACCATTATACATGTGGCATGATATAACATGCAATGGCATTGCATTGCATATATGCACGGGGACATCGATTGAATAAGTGTGAGTGCATGTATAATAAACACCGCTTGGTGTTTGATTGTAGTTCACCGCTGGGACTCCATGTTCAATAGAGTCGCATGGTTACATGAAACGGTAAAAGAAAACTTGTGTCGGGTAGTAGCAAGCAGGGATAGAAACCCCCTTAGGTAAAAGACCTGATATTTATGGTTAGACATAATTCCAACGGTGAAATCCCATGAAAGTGTCTAGGGGTGCGAAGCCTGTGGTACGACACCAAAAATTCGCTTCACACAAATGACACATGAGTTTTGTATATAAATGATCATTGAGGTATAGCATCAAAAAAGCTTTTGGTTTGAAAACAAATGAATTTGTTTTGTAAAATGATCATTAGATGTAATCCAGAAATGATGGATTTTATCATGCATGGGCTGTGGCATTGTGTAATAGGAGTTAATAAAGACTCGGGTGTGATGGGAGTCAGTAAGGACTCGGGGCATGGTACATGATTGAGCCTCATCTCATTTCATGACATGACATGTAAGATTCCATAGTAGAAATTGCATGTTTTTACTTGGAATGTGAATGTGAATGTTGATGAGCTTAAAAGTCATCCATTTTCAGTCCATTTTTCTGATTGATTTTTATATAAAAAGACTTATTTATGTTTAGAAATATGGAATAACTAACCAAACTGTTATGCAGCAGGGAATTCAAGAGAAAGAGGAATTTTTGCAGTAAAAGGAGTAGAAGGTGGATGAGTATTAATGATATAACTGGCTGAAGGAGTTTGCAGCACATCATTCAATGGTCGCGACGTCAGTTGCACTGAAAAGAAGGTCGCGACAACACCTAGCTGTCGCGACATCAATTGAGAAGACTTGAGGTCGCGACATCATTAAACGCATAACAAAGAAGGGAACAGAGGTCGCGATAACATTCGTGAGGTCGCTACATCCGCCGCATGCACCGTAAGGTCGCGCATCATTAAGGGTCGCTGGCATCACTTTGAATAACTGGCGTCGCGACGCCATTCACCGGTCGCACGACGTATTACGGTATCAAGGTCGCGACATCATTTAGCCAAGCCGCGACAACAACTCCAAGAGATAATGACGACAAGTCAAGACCAAACAAAGCCTCTGCGACATAACAAGACAACGAAGGTCGCGACAAAGAATCGATGTCGCGACATCAACAACCCATTGGGCCAGTTAACTGAAGTCCAAAAAGAGGTGCATCGAATTAGGCCCAACTTCCTCGTAACCCTTATAACACGTTAAGCACGGGCTGAAACGCAACTTTGGCGACTCAAAGAGATCCGTTGGTCAAGGCCTCAGATTTTAATTTTCGTTTTGTTTTTATTTTTAGATTAGCTCGTTCTTTATTTCAAATTTGGATCTGAACGTTAGTCAAGAAATTTTAATGAATGCATCATTTTCCTTCTGAATTACTGTCTGGTTGTTTGAATTTTGCACAAATTTGGAATTTAACTAATGTACTTGCCTATTTACGCTTGCTTTCTTGATCAGTTATTGTATGGTGTAATCCAAGATTTAGAAAACCCACCTTCCATTGAATTGGACGCATTGTCGGCAATTATCTTTCCCGCAGAATTTTATTCATTAATGTCGAACTTCAGCTTGTAAATTCATTTGTTGGTCTTGTGTATTTTCTCATATCGATCCCAATATCGCTTCTCATACCCATTAACGGATTGTCTCAAGCTCGATTCCGTGGAGGCCCGAAAGGACAGCACAGAAGGGCCCCGAGAGTGATGAAATAATTTCAAAGTATGTTAACCTCGATATTGTTGATCTATGCTTCTCACTTGAGACGAAATGGGTTGGGCTTTTATCATTCTAAGCTTCATAAGAGAGTTCACTCGATTCGAATAGTGAATCTAATCCCGTATTAGCAAAGATCTAATCAAGGAAAGAATGAGCTATTATAATTTTGAGGAAGAGAAACCAGTATAGTGTAAACCCATGCAATGACTTAATCTTAGGAGCTAAGGTTTACAGTCCATGTTGTGGGTATGAAGTATTGAGAAAGAAAAATACCCAGAACAAGGCAACCCAGATTAAAAGTAGTTATCTAACACTGCCTTCAGAGAAACAAAGAAGCATTAGATAATGAAATGGTGGGGCTTGAGAGATCCAACCGCACTATCATATTCCTTGGACTAGTTTTAAATCGGTTAATTAAGCAACGCATGCACCGCAGAATTGATGTTTCACAATAGCTGTATTTTCAATGCTCCATTTAAAAGATAACTGTTAAGTCTAAATTTGTAATTTTATTATTTCAGTATTCAATTCATTTGTTATTAATTCAATTCTTTTTAGTTTTCATTATTTTAAGGCTTTCAAAACTGATTCCAATTGTCTATCAGAGTCCAAATAGTATAGAGATTGAGTAGTCAGGGTAGTTGGTTTGGAATTCTTGAGATCTCTCAGGATCGAGACCGACTTAAATCCAATTTACTACTTGTTCGACCTGTGCACTTGCAGCAAAATGGATCAAAATCACAAAAAAAAAAAAATGATTTACTCTTAATGAAAATGCTCTTAATGAATACAATAGCTAAGGAACACAATGTACAAGTTGTTGGCAAAATTGCTAGGGATTAGATAATAACTTTGGTGATAACGCTTATAAATTTTGCGTATGTTTGATCCATGTCACCAAGAAAGGGCAAATAAGTTTTTGAGCGCCAAGTGTCGGTGATTACATTAAATAGTCCTTGGTAATAGTGTCATAAATTTGTATGTTTTTGGTCATCAAACAAGTTTTATGGCGCCGTTGCCGGGTATTAGACAATAGTCCTTTGTTAATAGTGTCATAAACGGTATATGTCTTTGGTCACAAAACAAGTTTTATGGCGCCGTTGCTTCAGGATCAAAGAATTTAGTAGATCAATATTTAAAGAAAAATAAATACTAATTTGAACATTTAAAAGAAAAAGAACAAAATACTAGTTTTTCTGCTAAAGTGGTTATTTTTAGCCACTAACCTTTAACAAACCATATTGAAAAATATTTGTTGGTTTGACTAATCCTATTAATGTGAGTATGTTTTGATTCGTGAAATAATATAGGAAACACACTTATATGATTCCGTGAAATACTAATTAAAGAGAACACTTAGAAGCTTGAGAAAAACGAAAAGGGTAGAAAACTCAGCTATGGCAGATGAAAGGCAAGACCAGACTTAAGGACAAGAGCACGAAGAACCAAAAGGCCTCCAATCATCGATACAATGGAGGACTTCGAGACTCATTATTCAGATGAATACTCGGCAATCGACAGCCTACGCTTGATGCAAATAACTTTGAACTGGGTTTCAACACCGACACAATGGTTCAGCAACAATAGCTCATCGGTCATCCCAGGCGTAAGACCCAAATGAGCACCTGAAGGTTTCTCGTGATGGCAAACACAAGTAGTTGAATGGGGTGAGACCAGAGGTCATAAATTGTACTGGCCTCCATTTTCTAAGAGATACAAAGAGCTACATGGTATGAATCTCTACCATATGGTTCGTTGATACTTCTGGGAGGATCTTGTAGAAGCCTGCTTTGGGGTAGATTCTTCCCCCATCACTCACCTCGTGAGAGAAGAGAGAGATAATTGTTATAGTAAGATGAGAGCCTTATGTAGCATGAGAGATTCGGGTAATAGTCGAAAAGATGCCCGATGCATGAATAGACTTGAAGACCCAGATGGACATAGTGTATCATGCCTTGAATGATACATTCATGGTACTATTGATGCTTCAGCGCCAGTGGAGCATTCAAACGTAAGAGTGTCAAGAGGCAAGAGATCCGATTGAGGACCTGGCGAAATGCAATATGAAAGCTCCATCAGAGTTTTCAAGAGTAATTGGCAGAGGAAGAGGAGTCATGGAGTTGAGCAAGATGACAGCCATGGAGGCAAAGTTAGATACCATCATGCATAGAATGGACAAGCAAGAGAGGAAGATGCACACTGCTCATGAAATAGGAGCAGTCAAGAGGGAACTATTGAGAGGAAGTGTCGATGTACCCATCAAGAACTGCTTTTATGAGGCCGAGGAGGTTAAGTACTTAGGGGAGCCAAGAAGTTATCACTAAACCAATCCTAACCTCGCCAGCACACTTATCATCCAAAGACTGAGGGAACCATGAAAATTTTTCTATAGTAGAGGGGCTCGTGGCCCAAGGCATGGGACAGAATCCTCATTAGGATATCAAGACCACCAAGGTTCCGCAGCTAAAGAAGAAGGAGGTGAAAATAGAAACGAGTACCAGAGTCAGAGGAGGGCTCAACCATTTGAAGATCGTCATGAATTCATGGGGGGACAACAAGAAGTCGTTAACCCCATGAACAAAAGTTTGCATTGAAGCCTCAAATACCAATTCTCAAATTTTTCGTAAGACTACTAATGCCTCCTCAAGAAACTGAGACACAAATAGGCAACTGGCCCTAAACCTGTAAAACCAGATGTTGATGCTCTTCCAAGACACGAAGAAGAATCCGAAGACTCGCATGATTTGCAAACAATAGTGGGAAAGACTTGGTGGAAAAGACAGAAAAAGATGAAAGCAACAAGGGAGAGGAAGGCCCAGACAATGCTGAAACACTGGAGAAGGAAAGAAAGAAGGAACAACTGTCAGGAGAAGAAGGAAGCAAGAAGAAAACCTGCACACCGTCATAGCCCCATTTCCACAGAGGCCATAAATCAAAGATAGAGAGTCGCTTGCAAGGTTTTTGAAAACTCCTTCTCAAGCCGGAGATCGCATGCCTTCATAGAAGTGGGGTGACTCGGGATGCCACTTTATGCAAAATTTTGAAAGACATAATTCGGAGCAAAAGAGGAAGATTGTCAAGAAGGAATTATGAACTTGACTCCGCAAATTTAAAAGGTTGTGATCAAGAGAGACTTACTTAAAAGATGAAGATCCAAGGAGCTTCACCATTCCCCGCACCATTTGAGAGTTTGAGTTTTTAGCTTCTGTGACTCAAAGCCAAGATTGAATTTAATGCCCTATTTTAAGCTGCTAAGGAAGTTAAGTTTGGGGGAGCTTACTCCCCACCATCATATCTCTAAATGTATATAGAACCCCGGCAAAAACCCCAAGGAATCATAGAAGATGCTGGTAAAGGTGGGAAAATTTATTTTCCCATGACTTAATTACACCGGATATGGAGGAAGATTCACAAGTCCTCTCGTCGGGAAGGCTATTCGTAATCGGAGCAAATTTAATCGATATGCGTATGAATTTCACTCGTAGTTGAGAGGCAAACGATTTCAATTTAATCAGAAGTTTGAGGAATTGGCATACAGAAAGAAGATATCAAGTCAATAGAAGATGTATATGTCAACAACTCTGATTTTTACTATGATTGTAATGCCCAACTTTCAATCCATGAAAGAGATGAAATTTCAAAGATTCTGAAGGTTTTGATTCGCATTTTCGCACATCGCCATTCTACTCGAAAAGGTGATGAGTCTTGAACAAATGGGATGAAAAAGGAGACAAAATGAAGAAAAGTGAATTTACCAAGAAACCAAAGTGAAGAAGGCTAGTTTAGTGGAGTTGTTAAGTCATTAAAGTATGCTTACTGAGTCGCCAAAGAGTAACCAAGAATACTTCGCTAGACTCATGATGCCGAGAATGCAGGTTGCCGAAAATTTGGCTAACTCATGGGCGGAGTCTATAGTCATCTATTGAAGAGTTAAAAGGTATCAGTCCATCAATATGCGCACAAAAATACCGTTGGAAGAAATGCAAAGCCAATCAAGTGAACATCAAAGGAGATCGAATCCAAAAGAATGAAAGAAGTAGTCATGAAGGAGGTGCTCAAATGGTTAAATGTTGGTTTTATCTATGCAATTTCAGATAATCCTTGGGTTAGCCCAAATTCATGGTTCCAAAGAAGGGTGATCATCGTGATCCCAAATGAAAGAAATGAATTTTAATTCCATCAAGTTCAAAGGGATACAAGATGGAGAGTATGCATTGATTATAGGAAGTCAATCACGCCAACTGTGAAAGATCATTTCGCCTCTTCATTGATCGATGTTGACGATTGAAGGTGGATAACCCTCATTTTTGTTTCTTGATTCGTATTCGTGCCACAAACTGCATTGCAATTGCACCCGAGTAATCTCAAGAAACTACATTCACATGCCCTCATGGTACCTTTGCCTTCGTATGATGCCATTTTGTCAGTAATGCTCCGCTACTTTCCAAATGATGTATGATGTCAAGAAATTTTAGATCAGATCGAGGAAGTCATGGAAATTTTTTGGCGGATGACTTCACAGTTGTATGGGTCTAGTTTTGTTAATGTCCGAACAACCCGAAATAAGACTAAAGATGCAAGGACAAACAAATTAGCACTAAATTGGGAAAATGCCATTTCATGGTAAATTAAGGTATTGTTCTTGGTCATAAAATTTCTGTTGCAGAGCTAGAAGTGGACCAATCCAAGATTTAATATCAAAACCTCGCACCCAATAACAACAAGAAAGGGATAAGGAGTTTCTTGGGGCATGCTAGATTTTATAGGAGATTCATCAAAGACTTCTCAAAAAATAACGGACCCTTTATCACGGTCTTGCCGGAAAGGACACAAAGTTTAATTTTGATGATTCTGTAAGGCTGCCTGCAGAAGAAATCGAGATCAGTTGGTCCGAAGCACTATCATGTTTGCACAAAATGGGATCGAGTTCGAAATAATGTGTGATGCAGTGATTTGTATTAGGGAAATTTGTATTGGGGGCAAAGAAAAGAAAATATTAGGCATATACTATGCTGAGAGACCTTCAATGAAGCACAAGAAAACTATTCCACAACTGAAAGGAGATGCTAGCCATAGTGTTTGCTTGTAGAATTCAGGCCATACATTTTGGATCCCATGTTATAGTTCACACAGACCGTCTGACCATCAAATATCGATGTCAAAAAAGGAAGCTAAGCCCGGGGGCGATAAGGTGGGTCTTCCGCTCTTGCAAGTTTGATGCGGAAATTAAAAGATAAAAAGGGGTGTGACAATGTGATAGCTGATCACTTGTCAGTAGAAAGGAATTAAACGAGAAGGAGAGCGGAAATTAACAGAGAACTTCCCGGATGAGCAATTTATTTGAGTGTCATTCGGCTTCCATGGTATCTTGATATTGTGAATTACCTAGCTTGTGGAGTAGTTCTCTAGGAATTCAGCTACCATGAAAGAAAGCTGGATTGACGGATACTACGTTTGGGATGACCTTTGCTATTTAAAGAGGTCTTGGCATGATTATCGGAAGATGTGTGCCGGGTGAACGATGTAAAATCTTGGACAGATGACATGCATCGCCATATGGGGGAGCATTTTTTTGAAAGAACGACTCTGAATACTCCAATCACAGTTTTTATTGGCCACTATCTTGGTGTGCTGAATAAGGTCAAATTGTGTGATAGATGCCAAAGGTGGAAATATCGGCCCGAAATGAAATGCCCTAAGGCATAATGGTAGGTGCAAATTTTTTGATGTATGGGAATGAATTTTATGGGACCATTCCATCATTTGAGAAACACAGCATATCTGCTTGGCGAGTGGATTATGTTTTCAAATGGGTGGAAACGATGCTTGTCAAGAAATGATGCTAATACGGTTGTGAGTTTCTTACGAAAAGAATATTTTGAGCAGTTTGGAACACGGAACTATCATTGGTGATGGGGGAAGCCATTTGCAAACAAAATATTTGCAAAACTCATGGCGGGTATGGGATCAAGCATATAAGGAGGTCGCTTATCATCCCGGACTAATGGACGGCGAGAGAGATTTCCAACGGGGAGATTAAAAGAATCTGGAAAAGCATGGATTCAGCGGGAAGGATTGGTCTTCCAAACTTGATGTACTTTGGGCTTACAGGGTACGCATTCAAAACTCCCATTGGAATGTCCCCCATACGAGTTGTCTTTGAGCCATGTCATCTACCTCTTGAAATTTGGAATACAAAGCTATGTGGGCCATCAAGAAGCGAACTTTGATTTTAAAGCGCAAGGAAGAGAGACTACTCCAAGCTGAATGGCGGAAGCGAAATGAAGCCTACGACAATCTTTAGAATATACAAGGACAAAACAAAGAAATGACATGATCGGAAAGTTACGAGAAAAAGAAGAGTTGATAGGAAACGGGTTCTTCTTTTTAACTCGATTGAAGTTATTTCAGGGAAGTTAAAATCAAATGGAGTGGACCACATTACATAGTAGTGTCGGCACTACATTTGGAGCATGATAACACGATAAAGGCGATCTTTGAGGAAGAATTTAAAGTCAATGGACAAGGCGAAGCGTGTCTCAGCCCCGGGGAGGAAGAAAGGAAAGAGCTCAGTGGTTCATTAAGAGAGAGAAAGAATCAAAACAACAAGTCGGTTGGGACTTAAAAGCGACGGTGATGGGGCATCCTGTAGAGATTTTAGTTGATTTTAGACTTTGATTTTTCTTATAATTCACCCAACTTGATTTTGTTTTCTTTAGTTCTTATAATGATTAGTTAGTACTTGAGAAGTTAATTTTTTTTTAATTAAATCCTTTCTGGAAATCTTTGCGAGTGCTTATGTAGAAATGCAGGAAGGAAAGGACAACTCCGGGACATCTCGGCAACTTGCGAAGAGAGCGACATGAAAAAGGGAGCCTTTTCTCTAAACAAAATTATGTGAAAATTGAATAGTATACATGTTTGAATTCTTTGTGGCCAAATGTTTATTTGATGATGAGAATGCGCTAATTAATCAAGAGTGAAAAAATACATTCATTAAATTTGAGGCAATTCTTGGACAGGTCGCGACAAAACTTATGTCGCGACAGAAGCTAAGTCATAGCAGAAGTTGATGTCGTGACTCGATCGATCTTGAAGGAAGAAAAGAGGCGTTAATTCGTGACCTTAAAGGTTATCTTCATGGCGAGAAATTGAAGTCGACGAGAACAATTGGAGTGCGACAAAATGGTCCTTCAAAGAGTGATGAGGTCGGCGACTTATGATGTCATGAGATGCACGATGTATGACCTTAGGATGACTTATCCTCCACGGTTAACATGTCGCGACAAACAATATTATGTCGCGACATAAAGAAAAAGTTGCAATTTGGTGACTTTAGTCTGCCCTAAATTTAATGTGACACACAATAGCGACATGAATTTAAGTCGCAACAAGCGCAAATAAATGAAATAATAAATAGCCTGATAATAATTGAATTACCTGTTGTTGAGAAAACTCTCTTCATTATCATCTCCTTAGTGAAGCAAATTCAACTTTTCATCTTACATCTTCCAGTTTCGATTCTTGCAAACCTAAATCGAACTACTTCCTAAAAAAAACCTTGGAATTTCTCTAAATGGTAGACCGAACATCATCCCAAATGCGACGAAATAATGGAGGGTATACCCCTGAGGCGAAGGGAAGATCCTCACGGAACCTCTGATGGAGAGCAGGCCGTCGGAGCGGCCCAGTCAACCGGTTACTCGGCAAGAAGGAAAGGGAAAAGAAGGCGGCCTAGAAGAGGAGGGACGAGTTAGGTCTCGGAAAAGCTTTCCACTAGTGCGGAAGAAGCACTATGCTGGAAAGGGGTTTGTAGGAGAAAGGGGATTCAACCAACTCATCTCCCCGTTCAAGGAATTGATAGAGCAAAGAAGGTGGGAAAAATTCTGCAAACATCAAAGATCTGGTTATACAGTAGTCGTTAGAGAATTTTACTCCAACCTTGTAGGAGAAAAGGAGAACTCTGTTTTTGTCAGAGGGGTTTTTGGGTACCATATGGAAATTTGAGACTATAAATGAAATGTACGGAATGGAGGGTCCAAAAACATGGATCCAAGTACAAGAAGATATGAACATCTAAACCATGAAAAGATAGCTAGAAGTGACCAGATGGCAAGGTGAAATGGGGTTAGGGGAAGGAGAAAAAGATTATAAACGAGGGGAGATTTGTGAAGAAGCAAAGGTATAGTTACATTTGAAACACGTGCAGTTCCTACAAAGCATGTTTACCTGGTAAGAGAAACGAGGAAGCCATCATTCTCATATGCCATACTAAAAAGGGCTATAAGATTATCTTTGGGGCTATTATTGAGAAAACTCAATAATGAAATATCACGAAGGAAATAAGAGGCCTGATCCCCACCCGGCCCAACCATCACGAGGTTATGTATAGAGTGGTGTGAAGGGAGTTAGGCGGAAAGAAAAGTGCTAAAAGTTTCACCATTAACCTTATTTGGGGTAAGCAAGGGGCGAAATCAAAGAAGAAGGGGTCATGAGTGGAGGCAGTTCCCGAGAGATGAGGAGGAGAGTGCAAGGCAAGAAGAGAGGACACCACGATGGTTGAAAACAAGGAACAAAATTCGGAAACCGGCTAAGAGACACCTCTATTTTTGCGAGGACATGGAAGTAGATGAAAGAAGTCCTATAGATTCCTGCCCCACGCGCTCCTCCACCAATAAAGGCAGGGATTTGAGGAGAACCGGGACAAAGCTCTAGAGGACGGGAAATAATCAAATAATGGAAATGCTTTCGTTTCTATGTAGAAAGGATTTGGAAGAAAGAGAAGAGAAATGGAGCACTCAACGAAATTCGAGAGATGATGTGTATGAAAATTTGAATTGAAAGAAGAATCACTTGAGTGGGAAGAGGGCGACAGAGAAAGGAGGAATGTATGAAGAAGAGTTTGAAGAAAAAATGGGAAGGAGTTGAGCGAAGGAGGACGAGATAAAAAGATCTTAGAGCACAAGAAGAAAAGTTCAAAAAGGAAATGGAGGAAAAGAGATAGAGATCTACTAAAAAAATTGCGGCTTAGCCCTTGAATCATTCTACAATAATCGATTATAGTCGAGACTCTCAACTCCTAAAACTCATAAAGAAAGGGATTCGAGACGAGCGAAGACAAAGGAGCAGTCCAGGGGTTTAAATTCCCTACATGTCATTATTACGGGACTTAGAAGAAGATGAAGGGCAGAGATAAAGTTCTTGATGACAATGATGCTTATAGAAGAAAAAATATAATTGGAAAATTTGGATTTGATTAACAACAATCTATCCAAATTTTTTAGAGTCATAACGAAATGGAGAGCGTACAATAGACACATTGGGTTAAAGGTAGAATCAGTCACGAATAAGAAAGTTGATCTCACCAATGAAGTACATTTATTGAAGAACAAATAGAAAGGGAAAATGTCAAGAAAAGAAGAAGAATGATGAAGTTCTAGAAGTTCAACCCCAACTTTGGCTACCCTTGATCTGGATGCCCTAAACATCTTTGTTCCTCTTAGAAAAGAAAAAATAGACACTTCTCATTGATTTGTCAATCTCTCCTCATTCCTATCTGTTTATTTCTCAACATTTGCACATTCTCATGAATAAATCATAAATTTGTTTTGATGTGTTTGAAGTAGGTGTGTGTTTACTTTTTGCTTTAATTGCTAGAGGAATAACGGTAGAATTTAGCTCGGGAATGAAAATCTTTGACATATCATAATATGAGCTAGTTGAGGTAATTGATTAGATAGGATGAAACACAAATAATTGCGAGAATAAGGGTACGAATGGCACATAATTGAATTGAAACACAAATTGCATAATTGACTTGAATTTATCTGATAAGTCCAGGTTAAAGGAAAGTTATACAATTGAAGGAGCAAAACATATTTTTGGGTTTGAAGTATAAACAGTAAACCAAAGAACTTGGTGAACCTTAGATAATGTAACTCCTCCACAACTGAAGTGAGTCAAGGACATCCTTAGGGTTATTCCACGATTAACCAAGAATTCTAGAACTTGTTTGATTATTGATCAAGGTGAAATCCTGGGTAATACAACTAACAAGAGATGATGCGGGCCATCCTTCTGGCAGCCCAGGCCACCAGCCACCATTATGTATATGCATACACCTTAGTTCTGATTTGGGCAAAACACTTCCTATCTTCAAAACAAACAATTTGAAAATCCCAAGCCATCCTTTATAACTAATCCTCAGGTAAAGAACCTCCTAATTACCCAAGAACTCAAGGAGGAGGAAGAGATAAAGTTTGGGGGAGTATATTTTGGAGAACTAAAGGAAATACGAGAAGGGTGAGAGAAAAAAAAATCTAAGCGAGAAGGATACAACGAAAAGAAAGCTTAAAGGAAGTTTTGTCTTGTGGCCTAATTCTCTTGAACAATTAAGTTCTTAGGGGTGTTCAACACCTAGTACCTTAATAATCAGTGGTATGGAGCTACTAACCCAAGTTTGCTAGAGTGTTAGAAAGCTTTAAAGGCAGAACGATACCTTATTCACGAATGGTTGCGAGAGAAAAGTTCCAACAATGAGAAGTACAAATGTGAAATTGGAACAAACAATTTTAAACAAAAGAAATCAAGAAGATTCCCTAAGGATGAAGTTTGTGGGAATCAAATAAAGAAGTTGCAAGGAAAAGGAAGGCAGCGGTTAAGTAAGTAAGAAGAAAGAGTTTGGGTAATCTTAACCTAAAAAGTTCCATCCATCCCACCCGTGACCTGACCCTAACATTACAAGCTTCAGGAGCGATTGATCTTGAAGGTGGATTTACCTACATTAGTGGAGATCGATATGAGCAATGACGTATGGAATTTTGAAAATCTTGAAAGGATCAAAGCATGAAGGACCTCGGAGGTTATTGACTCATAAGAAAGGAAGAAAGACCAACCTACTCTTGACGGGATCTGAGCGTACTATTTATAAAACAAACTCAACAAATTAGTTTTGTACACATGATTGAGTAGAAACTAACCTTCAACTGGACTTGAAGCTAGACATACAAGAAAAGAATGCAATTATAGTCTTTCAATTAAATTCGTTATAACTGCAAAATAGAACAAAAAAATGTCCTTTTGTTTGAGGACAAACTAATCTTTCTTTTCTTTAGCAGGGACAAGCAAAATTTTAAGTTTGGGGGAGTTTGATGACCAAATCATCCATTTTGTTCATTTTTAGATGGTACATAGAAAGGCGGTTTATGTTTAAATATGGAATAACTAGCAATTTGTTGTCACGGCGAGAATTGAGAAAGAAATTTTGCGATAAAGGAAGCGAGAAGGTGGATGAGTATTAATGATATAAGCGAATTTGAAGGGTTTGCGACGGGAAAGGCGCACAAGGATCAAAGAATCGATGTCGTGAAGCCTTGATAGCAATGAAAATTCATATCAGGTGTGTTCAAAACCTAGTCGTAGCAGAGAAGAGTAATGGAAGAAGCGAAAAGTGACCATGACGAAAACTCAAGTCGACAACAATGAATTGATGAAGAAGAAGAATTGCGATCATAGCATCCCTTTGAGATCGCGGCGGAAATTAAAACCGATCGCGATGGACAAGGAGAGTCGTGACATCAATCATAAATTCAGCGAAATAAGATAAGCGATTATTCAAACGACATGTCGCGACATGCGGAAGAGGTCGCAACATCAACAGAATCGGAAGCGGTCGACGTCGGCTTGCAAAGAAAGAAGAATTAGCGACAACACCTAGGTATCAGCGACATCAATTGAGAAGACTTGAAGTCGACATCGTGCGCTTGATCGTGACAAGCGAGCAAAGGCAGTGCGTGACATGATTTGCCTGAGACGGAAAGGTGGCGGCGTCATTAATTTATACTGACGCCGGACACAAATGCGAAGATGGCGACATCATTTATTTATCGCGACAAGCCAAGCTCAAGAGATAATGGCGAGCAAGTCCGCGACCAAACAAAGCCTGCGACATAACTAAAGACAACGAAGGTCGCGACAAAGAATCGATGTCGCGACATCAACAACTCAATGGGCCAGTTAACTGAAGTCCAAAAAGAGGTGCATCGAAATTAGGGCCCAACTTCAGAACCCTATAAATACACAGCTGCTAATGAAGGAACACAACTTTTTGGTGAGTTTAAAGAGAGATCTGGGTTGCTGAAGGCTTCTGTATTTTAATTTTCTTTGTTTTGTTTTTATTTTTATATTAGTTTGTTCTTTATTTCAAATTTGGATCTGAACGTTAGCTGTTAAAATTTAGTGAATGCAGAATTCTATTTTCCTTCAAATTGCTGTCTGGTTGTTTGAATTTTAGACAAATTTTGGAATTCGAACAACCAGTTGCCTATTCTGATTGCTTTCTTGATCGATAAGCTATTTGTATGGTGTAATCGATTGATTTAGAAAACCCGGCCCATCCATTGAATTGGCTATTGTCAATTATCTTTCTGCATAATTTTATTCATTAATCTTTGAACTTCGATTGTAAATCTACTTCTTCCCGGTCTTATTATTATTTTTAAATTTATTGATCCCAATATCGATTATCTCATACCCGTGGGATTGTCTCAAGCTCTGATTTCGGGAGGCCCTGCGAGTTACACAGAGAAGGCGTTCACGAGTGATGAACAATTTACGAAAGTATGTTAACGATCGCATTGATCTGGTGTGCTGTGAAATTAAGCGATAAATCCTCTTCTCACTTGGAGAGACGAGAATGGGTTGGAGCTTTTATCAATTTAAGCATGAAGTTCGCCTCGGTCGAATAGTGAATTCAATTCCGTGTGTAAAGATCTAATCAAGGAAAGATAGGCTATTCTAATTTTGAGGAAGAGAAACCGGTATAATTAAACCCATGCAATGACTTAATCTTAGGAGCTAAGGTTCTGATCCATGTTATTGGGTATGATGAGAAAGAAAAATACGAGCAAGGCAGCAGTTAAAAGTAGTTATCTAACACTCTGTCTTCGAGAGAAACAGTGAAGATTAGATAATGAATGGTGGGGTTTGGAGAGATCCAACTGCACTATCATATTCCTTGGACTAGTTTAAATCACGTAGTTAATTAAGCAGCGTCTGATCTCAATCTGCGGAATTGATGTTTTCCTGATAGGCTGTATTTTCAATGCTCCTTTAAAAGATAAGCTGTTAAGTCTAAATTTGTAATTTTATTATTTCGATATTAATTCATTTGTTATTAATTCAATTCTTTTTAGTTTTCATTATTTTAAGGCTTTCAAAACTGATTCCAATTGTCTATCAGAGTTCAAATAGTATAGAGATTGAGTAGTCAGGGTAGTTGGTTTGGAATTCTTGAGATCATTGTGGGATCGATATCTGGACTTAAATCCAATTTACTACTTGTTCGACCTGTGCACTTGCAGCATAATGGATCAAAACCACTAAAAAAAAAAATGATTTACTCTTAATGAAAATGCTCTTAATAAATACAATAGCTAAGAACCGTGATGTACAAGTTGTTGGCAAAATTCTTTGAGGTTAGATAATAATCCTTTGGTGATAACGCTATAAATTTGCAGAAGTGTTTAGATCCATGTCACCAAGAAAGGGGCAAACAAGTTTTTGGCGCCGTTGCCGAGGATTAGACAATAGTCCTTTGGTAATAGTGTCATAAATTTGTATATGTCTTTTGGTCATCAAACAAATGTATGGAACATGACCATTGCATGTGCACTTAGGTGGGGAGTAGCCTCTATAGGAAATATTGGCTCACCCTTTATGGGAAAACATTTCAGATGCAAGGTGTACACCGGTGGACGACTCTCATTCGAGGCCGCAATTGTGAAGAAGGCCAACATGTGGCTTTGATAAATATTTTTGTACAAGCTTTGGAACAATCTAATTCTGATATGTAATAATGGTAAGAGAGTCGTGATCGAACTCTTATGGAATGTTTTAAATGTAATTTCGCATATTTTTAACTTAAATATGGATGAATGGATCTTAGTGAATGGGACTTAACGAGATGGTATCGAGTTACTCAGTATCCACAGGTATTTGATACCAGTTTGGTATCAAAGCTTAGGTATACGATTACCTAAGGTAGTATTTCCGTAGGTTGACGGTTGGTCAATGGGACCCCCAAGTTTTAGGGTGCCACAAGTCAGATAACAAGGATAGAGGCAAAAAGAGTTATGAAAAAGACAAAAAATAACAGTGAAGGGTGGATTACCCTGGGAAAAAAAGATGTAGTGTCCATCTTTAAAGTGGCCTAACAGGACATGTCTACCACTATAAATGTAAATGACAATATATAACAACTTGAAGTGATTTGACAACTAATGTCTATCACTATAATTGTAATAAGATCTTTTCAACATCAAATGAGAAATGACAAAAGAAAGAAGACAATTAGAAGATATGAAGATAAAGAGGACAGTTGTATGGATAGAAGAAAAAGAAAGGATGACACGTCTCTCTAGAAGATAAGGATAACAAATCCTCAAAGTTCTATAAAAGAAGAAGAAACTCTTCTTGGAGGATCATCGGAAAAATCATATCCTTCTTTGTATCTAGTTTTTGTAATGGAGTTCTAAGATGTCCTTAGAGAAGCTTGTATGTAAGATAAGAGAGAGTTTTATGAAATAAAAGTTTGAAGTTTCCTGAGATACCTTTTTTGCGTTTCGATCC
Organism: Tetrastigma voinierianum; assembly: GCA_016808115.1. Classification (NCBI taxonomy): domain Eukaryota; kingdom Viridiplantae; phylum Streptophyta; class Magnoliopsida; order Vitales; family Vitaceae; genus Tetrastigma; species Tetrastigma voinierianum. Next base: position 313,402 of record JAEQBH010001723.1, on the reverse strand, counting down.
ATACAGTGAGTGTCTCTGATATTGACTTATCCTAGTACCGTTAAGTCAGGAGGGCGTTAGGAAAGAAGGGATTTTATGTTAGTGAGGTGCGAAGGTCACTGGATTGCTACATATAACAGGTAACTAAGGAGATTGTGTTAACTTTTACTATTTAAACTCTTATCTTCATATAAGTTTTCTCTTATCTGATAAAGTTATCAATTTTTTGATCAATCTCCTGATAATTATAATCCGGTGATTCGTGACCCATAGGGTATTAATCAACAAAATTTATAACCTAATACCTCATACTAGTGTAGCATAGCTACTATAGTATAGTGGTTCTAGGATCGTCCAAAGAGATGGGTTTTCTTCATGGAAATGACTGACAGTGAGCTTAAACTGGTGATTTCATTTTGGATATTGAGGTTGTTAAACAAAGATTTGGTTTTGATGGTTAAAGCTGAAAATAAAATGGATTAAATTATGGAAAGAAGTCCCTTGAAGAATCTGGTCACTAGGCTTAGGTTCCTTAGGCAAATGAGGGGTTTTTCGGGTATTTTCCTCGCATTAGGGAGGATAACATATAGTTATCTCCCGAATCGGTTCTTCATTTAGCTATAAAAACTAACCCTCATTAAATATCCTTGAAAATGGCATTCACTTCCCATTAATTGTCTTAGTCTGTAAAAACATGTCTCCTTGACTCACCTTCCAATGGCTCATAAATGATAACTAACGAACATCACTGGATCTAGCATTAAGTATCCAATGAGCCCTGAAATTTTACTAAATATCAACCATTCAAGGTGACTCGAAGGGATCGAAACCTAGAGTTGAAGGAAAGAACATTAATGACAGTGAATACCTTTAAAACATAGAAAACCCTTGGTTTGCCACAGGTTCCTTTGCCCAATGCCTTTTACTTTAAAGAAGGAGGGGTTTTAACCACTCCTCCTCTACGAAATCATCCTCAAAGACAGTTTAGATGGTGAGAAAAAGAGAAAGAAAATGAGAGGAAATGAAAGAAAACGGGAGCTTCCCAACAAGCTTCCCAAAACTATTTTCAATAATATCAAAATTTGTTTATACAAAGCCTTGTAAGGGTGTTTTATACCACCCAACCCAATACAATTAATCAAAAGATACAACATAAAACACTATTACATAGGGAGAAAGTGGGAAAAACACAAAAAGAGCTCAAAAAGTCAAATGTGGCGAGCATTTCGTAGAGCTCTGGGTGGGAAATTTCACAAGGGGTTACTTATGTTGTTCTTTGCTTACACTTCTTCTTCACAACCTGAAGCTACGAGCGCAAGCTGTGCTCTTCATGCTTTAGAGTTAAATTCCACCTTTGAGATATAGCCTTTGAAAACAACAAAACTTGCACAAAAATTGATTAAAGTAGCCTTGCTGGAGTCATAACATATCATTGGTCAATTAGGCTGATTACTACACAAAAAGTGCTCAAAACATGAAGTGTTAAGGGCATGAATCAGCACTATTTGGTTAGTAATCACTCCCCCTAACCGACACATTGTTAGTCCCTTAGCAATGAAGAAATAATAAAGCAATCAAAATCAAGATGAATTTATATGCTCTCCATAAGAAATAGTTCAAATGTGAGATAAAACCCCGGCCATCAACAAAGTCATCAAATCCCCTGCAATGACTATTTCAAGAGGAGTATGTGTTATGCAAATTCAAGTATAAAAATTTCAACTCTGAAGAACCAACTTTGAAACGCTACAAAACTAATTAGCAGTTACTTTTCAAAAAATGTGCCTTAAGCGTCATCTCCCCCAACCCACAGCTCTTTTTAGGCCTAGCGATAACTTGACCTCAATAGACCAGGATCCTCATTTATTTCACAACTTTTTTATTGTAGGGGTGTAATGCTAAGCGTGTTGAATTCATAATTGTCCATGTAACGGGGGTCCACCAATGACTCCCAACCAATCAAGGTTTAGGGCATCAAGTCATAAGGATCTTTCAACCACTAAATCTTCATATTTCACCCTGGAATTTTTATAAGTTCGATACTTTAGCACCTACAAATTGCTAAACTCCACCTATTCACCCATGTAACGAGCAAAAAAGTCTGTGACTCCCAACCAGTTGGCTTAGGGTACCGGGCTTTAAAGACTTTGGCCATATACCCCTTGGACCGTGATCGGGTTTCAAGGTAAGTGTCACAAATTTATTTATTTAATTATTTTTTTGAGACACATTGGTCTTTTTAGGGATCCCAACCTATTAAAGGTGGTCAAAAGTACTAGACCAGATTTTTGCAAGGCTCGAGATAAAGGCGGTTTCGACTATAATTGAAAACTAATGTGCATAGTGTGTGGTTAGTTGAAGTGGAAAATGGGTTGAAGACAAGAGGATTTTCAACAATTCATCAACTTTTATAAGCATAACACCACTCTAAAATCAAGAGTATTGAGACGAAGTTTCCATTTCTCCCATTGCAAGTTGAGAATTACAAAAAAATTTATGAGAAATCTAATAGGAAATAAGAAACTAAGAAACAAAAAACATGAGCTAGAAGTATGTACTAGAAACTAAAAACATGTACTATATTGTAAAATAAAAACTAGCAAGCCATTCAACTATTCAAAACAGACTTGCTCAAAACATAAAGAACACTTCCTTCTTTAACTCTCCCCCCAACCAAATGTTACATTGTCCTCAATATGGCTTAGGAGGGAAACTTAAAGAAGGAAGTGATACCTCCTTAGGTAGCTGCAGGGGGTGGAATCTCATCCTCATCCTGTGACTGAGTAGGAACTGCAAGATGATCAACTAGTAGAGTAGCTGAAGCTGCTGGTGGAATTGGTGGAGCTAGGTTTGTTGAAAGTTGCTATTGGGGCCCATTGGGGAATGAGCTGAAAGGCTGTAGTGGGATGACCAAGTTCTTTGGTCTTTAGTCTCTTAGGCACATTCTTTGGAGAGATTGTTGGAGCTCCTGAGCGCAATGTTCCTCCACAATAGTGTCAATCAGGCACACTTCCTCTAGGACTTTTTCCTCTGGAGGAACATGCTTTCTGTTTAAATGAAAGATGTTGAGCTCCATTGTCATGTTTCCGAATGTGAGTTGCATGACCCCATTCCTACAGTTGATGATTGCATTTGATGTAGCCAAGAATGGTCTCCTGAGTATGACAGGCACATAATTGGCTCCTGTAACCACTGGCTCGGTATCGAGAGACAAAAAGTCCACGGATAGTAGAACTTATCCACTTTCACCAAAACATCTTCAACTATGCCTTTAGGAATTTTCATGAATCTATATGCCAAATATAAGGTGATGGTGGTGGGCTTCAACTCTCCTAATCCCAATTGCTTATAAACTGAGTAAGGTAACAAGTTTACATTGTCTCCCAAATTCAACAATGCTTTTTCTACACAAGTTCCCCCTAATGTTCACTGAAATGGTAGGACACCCTGGATCTTTGTACTTCACTGGAGTCTTGCACTGGATGATGTCATTCACTTGCTCTCTCAAAAAGGCTTTCTTATTCACATTCAGTCCTTTCTTTACAATGCATGAGTCTTTTAAAAATTTGCATATGTTGGGACTTTCTTGATCATATCTAGAAGAGGAATATTGACTTTCACTTGCCTTAGCACTTAAAAAATCTCGGATGAGTTGGTCACTCCCTTTTTACCTCTGAGTGCTTGAGGGAATGGTGGAGGCATACTCTTTTTCATCATGTCTTCTTTAATCACTATCATCTCTGACTACTCATTGATTCGTGCCACAGTAGGGTGATCCGGAATCAACAATATTTGTATCCTAAATTTCCTCCTACTGCCGTAGTCAAGCTCTTTTTATGAGTATAGCGGGTTCTAAGTTGAACTACGGGATGTGTTTTCTTTATGCAAATGACTAACAGTGATTGGCAAGTGATGAATTAATTTGATTTTGGGATTTTGTGAAAATAGGGTGTAATGGTTGGCAAACTGAGGTAAATAAAATAAAATGTAAAAATAATGAGAACTCCTTGAAGTGTTAGGCTCTTTGAGGTTGGATTCCTAGAGCAGCGAGAGTTCCCGGGAGTCTTTTCTCGCGTTGGGGAGGATGACATATAGTCATTTCGAAGCAGGATCTTCATTGCTTTAAAACTAACTTAAAAATATTTATCCTTTTGAAAATGGCATCTACTAGCCATCGGTGTTCACAGGCGCGGTGAAGAATATAGGTCTCTGGACTCCCCTTTCAATGGGTCATAGAAATTAACTAATGAATCTACGATTGGATCTAGCAATGAAAGCATCCACTTGAACCCTAAAAAACTTACCAAATAATAGCCATTGAAGATTATAAGGGATAAAAACCTACAGTTAGAAAGGGAACACGGTGACAATTGGACACTGCGTGAAAAACGGGGAACCCGGCACCAGCCTTGAGATCCTTCACCCGGCAGCATACGCTTCAAGGAGGAAGGTTTAGCCGAGCATCCCTTGATTTGTCATCATCGAGGGTCTTTGGCCTGCGAAGTGCGAAAATGAAAGAAAGTAAAGCGAGGAAAATGAAAAGCGGAGAAACGAAGCTTCTCCCAAATTTATTAGAGTGATTGATTGTTACAAACCTTGACTCTAGCTTATATACGGCGCAGGAGCAGGAAATTACACAAAACAAACCAAAACAAAGCTATTACTGATAGTGAGAAAGGAGAAAACAAAAGCGAAGTCGTTTGGATCAAAAGCAGAATGGAACAATTTTGGCTATGCAGGTGATTTTCGCTATCATAGCGAAAATTCATATGATAAGCGAATTTCGCTATCATGGCGAGTGTTATAGCGAAGGTGAAATTTTCGCTGTGCGCGATATTTCATTTATGATGGCAAGGAATTAACGTGCGAATTTTGGCACTGTGCGCCTTGTTCCATTGCTTCTGCTGGCTACTATTCCCCTTTTTATTTCCATTTCTTCTATCTTTGATATTCTTCATTCCCATCTTGCTGAAATTGATAAAAATATATATGAAATTGATGAAAATCAACACGACTTTGTTATGATTGGATTGACCGCGGCCCGATTTGGCCAATTCACATAAAACTTCTAAAAAGCGACCTCGGAATCGATCGTTAGAATAGTAGGGACCTTAATGTACAAATCGGGTTAATTAGAATGATTAGTACACAAAAAGCACTCAAAACCTATAATAAATAGGGTTCAAAATAGCACTTTTTGGGCACTAATCACTCATCTTCTTTTTCTTTGGTTTCATCAAGTAACTTAGGCATTGGCTGCTCAACTTTCCTACCACTTCTCAAGGTGATAACTGCTTTCATCTCATCAATCTTAGGAGTAGGTTCAGCGTAGCTATCTGGCGGTGGACTCCTTTGGGATTATATTTGGGTTTATGAGGAAGTTTCCTTTTCTTGCACTTGAGTGCTTGATTGGTGAGCCTTGGGGCCCGAATGCTGCGGGTTCATCTATTTTCTAAGCAATGTCATTTTGGAGCCCATCTATTCTTTTGTTCAGAGTGATTTCCACAATATCAATTCTTTGATTCAAATGAGTGATGGCCTTTATGCTCTTCCATTGCACACCGCTGCTCACGGTTCGAGGATTGCTTGTTCATAGAGGTTGGTAGTGGTTGGGGTGGTAGAAGTCGAGCCTGTTGGTAGTGGAGAAACGATGGTGCATCTTGTGGTTTTTAGCTTCTAGGAGAGATTTAGGTGATTTCTCTAACTAGGGTTATAAGTGTTGCCAGATGGTGCATTAGTTGATGGTTTGAATTGACCAACAACATTTGCTTACTCCACAAACATCTCCTTCATTGCTGGAATAGTTAGACATTATTCTTCCAAACGCTGAGTGGACTGACAAATAAAACATGGCTTATTTGGCACAGGAATCTCAGTCACTGCCTACATCTCATGCAATTTTCTCATTTCCAGTTCTTCCAACCTTCTAGCTAAGGTTGAAACTTTGGCTTTCATGTCCATGTCTTTCGGAAGAGAGTACATGCCACCCCTGGTATTGGACTGAGGTCTCATTCGTTCCATCTTTTTTGGGTTAGGCTTATCCTAACCTTTTGATGCTTCAGCTATATAACTCAGGAAATCCAAAGATTTCTCTGGATTTTTGCTCATGAAGTCTCTTCCACAAATAGTTTCCAAAAGTTTTTTCATGGCAGGAGAAATGCCATTATAAAAGTAGCTAACCAACAGCCATGTGTCAAACCTATGGTGAGGACAAGCATTGAGTGCTTCCATTTATCTCTCCCAACATCCATAGAATTTCTTATTTTCATTGGCTGAGAAGTTGGAAATCTACCTCTTCAAGCTGTTTGTTCTATGAGTGGGGAAGAATTTCTTAAAAAAATCAGCTTGCATCTCAGTCCAGTTTCGAATGCTTCTTGGCCTCAAGAAGTTGAGCCATAATTTTGCTTTATCCTTTAGTGTGAAAGGAAAAATCTTTAACCTTATTAAATCAACGGTGGCAATCTCCTCTTTGAATGTATTTGCGAGACCTCTTTAAAACTCCCTTAATATTGTGAATGAGGGTTTCTCACTCCATGCCATGAAAGGTTGGAAGAAGTGGCATAAGGTGAGGCCTAATGACCATCTGCTCAATTGGAGGCACTATGAAAGAGGGTGAACTCATCCGAGGAGGGTGTATGTGGTCCCTCATGGATATAAATGCATTGGGGTTCCATTGGGTTTAAATTCAGGCTCAATTCAGAATGTGATTGTTGAATACTAACTTTGACTAATCATATACAATTTCTAATCCTTGGAACATAAATTTCTCTGAAGGAAAACGAGGACAACACCAAAGAGAAAAAAAACAATTCTACAAAAAGGGTTAATGTTAGCTAAAAATAAACGTGAAATGAAATTAAGTGTAACAAAAATTAAGTAAACCTTGATGGCTTTGCTAGAAAGAATGATAAAGAAAATTCACGAGCTTGTGATGAATCTGAAGTGTTCGGTGTGTCATTTTGCACTAAGGCACCATCCTCAGCAGCGACGCCATTTGATTTGTCGCCCATAGGGTATTAATCAACAAAATTTAAAACCTAATACCTCATACTAGCATAGCATAGCTACTATAGTATAGTTGTTCTAAGATCGTCCACAGAGATGGGTTTTCTTCATGGAAATGACTGATAGTGAGCTTAAACTGTTGATTTCATTTTGGATATTGGGGTTGGTATAAAAAGAGTTGGTTGTGATGGTTAAAACTAAAAATAAAATGGATTTAATTATGGAAAGAAGTCACTTGAAGTATCAGGTCACTAGGCTTAGGTTCCGTAGGCAAATGAGGGGGTTTTCGGGTCTTTTCCTTGCATTGGGGAGGATAACATATAGTTATCTCCCGAATCGGTTCTTCATTTAGCTATAAAAACTAACCCTCATTAAATATCCTTGAAAATGGCATTCACTTCCCATTAATGGTCTCAGTCAGTAAAAACATGTCTCCTTGACTCACCTTCCAATGGCTCATAAATGATAACTAACGAACATCCTTTGGATCGGCATTAAGTATCAGTGAGCCATAGAATTTTACCAAATATCAACCATTCAAGGTGACTCGAAGGGATCGAAACCTAGAGTTGAAGGAAAGAACATTAATGACAGTGAATACTTGCTTTAAAAACATGAAAACCCTTGGTTTGCCACAGGTTCCTTTTCCCAATGCCTTTTACTTTAAAGAAGGAGGGGTTTTAGCCACTCCTCCTCTACGAAATCATCCTCAAAGGCAATTTAGATGGTGAGAAAAAGAGAAAGAAAGTGAGAGGAAATGAAAGAAAACGGGAGCTTCTCCAACAAGCTTCCCAAAACTATTTTCAATAATATCAAAATTTGTTTATACAAAGCCTTGTAAGGGTGTTTATACCCTGACTGATACAATTTATCAAAAGATCTGACATAAAACACTTACTATTACATAGGGAGAAAGTGGGAAAAACACAAAAAGAGCTCGAGAAGTCAAATGTAGCGAGACATTTTGCAAAATTTAGAAATTGGTGTTTTACTATACCCACTAAAAGCCTATACAATTTCAAAAGATACAAAATAAAACACTATTACATAGGGAGAAAGTGGGAAAAACATAAAAAAAGCTCAAAAAGTCAATTTTAGTGAGACATTTTTCGTAGGGTACGCTAAAATTTTCCGGCACTCTTGAGGAAATTTCGTGAGTGTTGCTTCTCTTTCCCCATTCTTCTGCTTACCTTCTTCCTTCTTCTAGCTTATGAAGCTTTGAACTGCAACTTTTCTCTTCATGCTTTGAGCTCACTTCCCACCTATGAGATATATAGCCTTTGAAAACAACAAAAACTTGCACAAAAATTGATTAGTAGTCTTGGTAGGTCCTTAACATGTCAACTGGGTCAATTTAGGCTGGTTACTACACAAAAAGTGCTCAAAACATTGAGTGTTAAGGGCTTGAATCAACACTATTTGGGTAGTAATCATCCGGTGTTTACCCTCTATTGAAATTATAGAGCCATAAAGTTTTCTCTTGTCTGATAAAGTTATCAATATTTTGATCAATCTCCTGTTAATTATAATTCGTTGTTTACCCTCTATTGAAATTATAGAGCCATATAACTAATGGTATCAGAGCCATAGGTTCAGATAAAATAAATGAAGTAATAAGATAATAATAATGATGAAATTTCACTTGTTTAGAGAAATATGAATAATAAAATTGAAAGAAATTAGAAAAATAATATTATTTTATTTTAAAAATAAACTATCTAAGAATCTTAGATGATAATATTGAAGTTTATGATTTGGAACAATTTTATACAGAATTTTGGTTTAGTGATGAATAATAGAAGCTACACATAAAAAGTTTATTATAATATAAGCATGATAGATCTGACTGAAAAACAAAAGATAGAAGAATTTAAAACTGAAATAACAAAAACAATAATAAATTTAATAGATAATCATAAGTAATATCATATAGAAGAAATTTTCGGTGTGGAGTGATTAGGTACTTATAGTAGGGTGATCGAAATCAACAAAATTATAACTAATTCCTCCTGCTAGTAGCAGAAACTCTTTGCAGTATAGGTAACTCCCAAGGGTCGAACACGGGGATGAGTTTTCTCCCACACAAATGATTCTGATGAGGTTCAAAATGGTGAATTTCAATTTGGATTATGGGATTTTGTAAAAGCTTGATGGTGTATGGTGGTTCTGGTGAAAATAAAATGAAGAAAAATAAGAAAAAGAACTCCTTAAAGCATTAGGTTATTGGGTTTGAGGTCCTAAGGTAAATGAAAGGTTCTCGGGTCCTTTTCCTTGCGTTGGGGAGGATGACCTATAGTAATTTCCCAAACTGGATCTTCATTTGGCTTTTAAAATCTGAACCCTAACATTTTTCCTTTTGAAACAAAGCATTTATTGAGCATAAATGCTCAGAAATTAGCTTATGTCTGATCTACCTACGGTGACTCTGAAGACAACTAACGAATCTCGTGGATCTAGCAATAAGCATCCACGAACCCAAAAAGATTACTTAAATCTTGGTCAATCAAGGCATATCAAGAGGATTTAAACCTAGATTGAAAGATAGAAACATAAATGCTAGAAGCGCTTGCGTTAAGCAGGAGAAGCGAAATTTACCTCCTTCCAAGCCCCATTAGCCCTCCTCTTCCAGGGCAGAAGGGTTTAGCCAACCATCCTCGGTTGTCATCCTCGGAGGGTGGTACAATTGCCAGAAAATAAGAAAATGAGCTAGGGCTTGGAAAAGAATGGGAAAGGTGCAGCTTCTACATGATTTGTCTTGAAAGCGAAAGTTCTTTTTTTGTCTGATCTGGGGCTTATATACTGCCTAGCCAAGCAAAATTACAAAAAAAAAAAACAAAACCAAAAGCTTTTATAAGGGATAAAATGGGAAGAAAACCAAAAAGGAAGCAACAGTCAACAAGTCAAACGGGCAGTAAGAAGGAACAGTGGCTGGAGAGGTGAATAGTGGCATGAGGTGAACAGTGCGCGCAGGAAGAAAATTTTGCAACCATGCGAATTTTTGCAGGTTGCGAAAATTTCGCTTTCGCAACCTGCAAAATTTTTGTTGTGCTCCATTTTCTTTGTATTTTCTGCTCTTCTTTCATGCGGTCTGCGATCTGCCGTCTGCCCCAAGTTTGACTCGAATTCTTTGTGGCAGTTCGACTCAAAAATTTTGGCATAAATAGCTTGCAAAAATAGCCACAAAATCACGTCCAGTAGAATATTCATTTGTCACGTCCCAGATCCGACCGAATAGGCGGATCGAGCGAATCAGGCGCGAGACTATATCTTTGGGACTCATTGACCTGTTCTTTCTCGAGGAGAATTTGAACTTGTACGTAGTTATACAAACAATTTTGCGTAATAACAAAAATCATTTTCATATATAAGACTACCACCGGATGGTGTCCCTCAACATCTATATACATATCACCAGGAATTCCCCTTGCCCGATACATATACATTTTTTTTTGTTTCTACAAAACATCGAGGAGATCGCGAGCGATGCGGTGAAACGCGCATCTACGAGAAGCGCTGCTCTGGCGTGTGGGATGTCCTATCTTCTATCCTTGTCTTCCATTACGTACACACGGATTGAACACTGGGTATAAGCACTACGCTTAGTGGGAACATAAGCATGGACAACCACTTATGGTAACCGTCACAAGCTTATACATATGCATATAACTTTATATTACTTATCATCTTTACATTACTATCACATGTCACATGTTCTCTGTCTTTGACCTATCTCCTATCTATACTTTTACTGTATTAGTGCTTTGTCATCTTTTACTTATCTCTATCGTTCTTAGCACATATGCATTTCTATCATGTGTTCATATTATATCCTATTATGTGCATGTCATATTCTTATTCATATATTTCTTTCATGGTTATATACTATATACCATTTATTTAGTCTCTATTTTTATGTCTTGTTTCCTTATCTTGTGATCTATTATGCAATTTAACAATTCAAAACCTTCAAATCATTATGGATGATTAATATAAATCTGATACATATACTTGTTTCTCTGATTAGTCATGGTTCATTGATCATCCCAAAAATACACTTTCATTTTCAATATTTGTGATCTCGGAATAATTTCAATTATGCTCACAAATCGATTCGAGTTCTGCAATTCAGATTCGGTTGTGCGAGATCAATTCGAGTTATGCAAAATCAATTCAATTATGCCCTTAACGAATTTGCCCATGTCTTGATATACGGGATATGAGTCAGGCACGGTCCCTGCGAGGCTGTGGCCGGTATCAAATGGTTTTATAATACGATACGGTCCCTGCGAAACTAGTGGCTGAGTTATAAACAATCAAATAGTGAACACTACCCGTCACGGTCCATGAAACTGGCGATCGGATGACACATCAATAGTTCGCAGTATTGCTATTTGACCCTATTGGTATACCAATCTATCCTTAATGCGAAATAAACGGTTAACATTCTATTAAGGCGTTCAAATCCTTTATAGCAAAATATAGTACAATATGTACGCTTGTATAAACAGTTTATTTTTAATAATCATGCAATTTTTATATGCAGAAACATTCGCAATCCTTTTCTCAAATCAATTAAATCAAATTCAATTATGCTTTTAGAACAATCATGCAAAAACTTGAAGCAGGAATATGAGTAAGTAGAACAAAACCCATTCCTTAGTTTTTCGGTTTAAATCACATTATACAATTTGCTCACACATCATTTTCTTTAAATCTATATTCGTTCTCATATCTTTGTAGCTTCATATTATGGCTATCATATTTCTCTATAATACACCTGTTCCTATAGTTTTATCATGCGCATTTACTCGATCTTATATTCATATATGCTTATACGTTAGTGTCTGGGGTGCCCATTCCTGTTAACATCTTATATCTTATTAACTTATATCTTCATGTACTTTATTATACTATCATATCTTATGACATATACCTATACATTTCTATACTTGTACGTTTTACTTGTGTTTTATCAAACTATTCTATCTCCCATAGGAGTGCAGAAGCACTGATCATATATGTCTTGTCATTCAATATCCGGTCTTAGGCAGTCATACAATTATACGTTTTCTCTGAACTTATCATTTTATTCTTTTCTTCTATATTCCTTTACATATCAAATCTACTTATGTTATTAGTCCTTGTTCATATCACGCTTCTTTTATTTTTTCTTATTTCTGGACCTAATATGAGTTCCACTTTTATCATATTATATATGGCTGTATTCTTGACTCAATGGGCTTTCCATAGAGTCTAAGAACACCCGAATCGGAGTTCGGACGAAGGAGATATGACCTTCCGAAGTTGGAGGTCATGCATAGTGAACCTAGACGAGCTGACCTGAACTGACGAGCTGAGCTGACCTCGGTAAACTTGGTCTATCACCTCATTCAAACATCTTCTATCCTCCTAAGGCATATCATCAGCCTCTTGACTCAATGGGATTTCCATAGAGTCTAAGAACACCCAAATCGGAGTTCAAACGAAGGAGATACGACCTTCTGCAGTTGGAGGTCAAACGTAATCAAATCCTGAACCGGACGAGCTGCACTGAAGTGACGAGCTCATTTTAACACCTTGGTCTGACAATTATCTCCTGCATATGCATGGATTCTCACTCAAATTCAAGCCCATGTAGCCAAGCACCCAAATCCCAGCTCGGACGAAGCGAGATATGACTCCGGGTCGGAGTCATGCATAGTGAACCTAGACGAGCTGACCTGAACTGACGAGCTGAGCTGACCTCGGTAAACTTGGTCTATCACCTCATTCAAACATCTTCTATCCTCCTAAGGCATATCAATGTATTCTTGACTCAATGATTTGCCAGAGTCTAAGAACACCCAAATCGAGTTCAAACTAAGGAGATATGACTCTGAAGTTGAGGTCAAACGTAATCAACTTGAACTTGACGAGCTGCACTGAAGTGACGAGCTCATTTTAATACCTTGGTCTGACAATTATTATCTCCTCAGGCATATGGATGGATTCTGACTACCAAGCCTATAGAGTCCAAGAACACCCAAATCGGAGTTCGGACGAAGGAGTTATGACCTTCCGAAGTTGGAGGTCAAACGCAATCAAATCCTGAACTGGACGAGCTGCACTGAAGTGACGAGCTCATTTTAACACCTTGGTCTGACATTTAATATCTCCCTCAGGCATATGGATGGATTCTGACTCCAATGGGTCTATAGAGTCCATAGAACACCGAATCGGAGTTTGACTATGAGCTACGACCTTCCGCCGGAGGTCAAACGCAGTCAGTCTTAACGAGCTTTAATTTTGAACCGACGAGCCAGCGCACTGAAGTGCCGAGCTTTCCGGTTTGACGCCTTGGTTCGACATCTAATATCTCCTCAGGCATATGGATGGATTCGACCAACAAGCTTTCCATACCTAAGAACACCCAAATCGGAGCTCAAACGAAGGAGATATGACTCCTTCCGTTGGAGGTCGCGCGCAGCCAGTCTGACGAGTTGGCCACCGCGGCGATCACCGCTCATCGACGACCCTATTGACGACTTCGCCTTAAATCGCTCAATGACGACCCCTTGTTTGACTAATTTCGCCCATTGTCGATCACCATCGCTCATTGACGCACTTTGCTTCACGCACTTCTCGCCCACTGCCTACCGATTTAATTTCGTTTGACGGCTTCGCTCCATCGCTGGACGGTCATCGCTCATTGACGCACTTCGTTGACGACTCGCCCATCGCTCACCGACGACCCGCTTTGACGCACTCGCCCACTGTCGGACACTACCGCCTATCGACGAATTTCTTTGCTTGGACGCACTCGCCCACCGCTCATCGACGAATTTCTTTGTTTGACGACTGCTTGACTAATTCTCGGTTTGACGACTACCCATTTGACTTTGTTCAGAGTAAAAAGACCATAACTCGTCTACAGGAGTCCGAATTAGAAATTAAAGCCAACATCAAGTTCATTGATGTGGCTACACGGCGAAGCTGACTTACTTCCAAATTCCCTTTATTCTGACCTAAAAAACTCGTTCTAAGATACGGCTATCGCATATGATCGACAATAGGGAATTTTCTGGGTTCAACTTGCACCAGATCTCTTCTCATACACATATTTTGGAGCCTTAAAGCTCTTCTCTTAACTCAACCCTATAAGAAATGAGTTTGGGAGCTTCCAAACCCAAACCATACACAAAACAAGGGTTTTAAACCATGTATCTAAACGTTCTAGACCAAATCTAGATTTCCATAGTACTCTCATGAAGCTTAAACAAAACTATATTCATAGTTCCATACAAATACCCATATTTAGTAATTCCATACCACCCAAGACATGTGTATTCATACAAATATTCACAGTTCCATACTTTTCTATACCAAATCATAGTTCCATACCTGTGATCTTCTCTTTCCTTTTTCCTTCTTTTCTTTTCTCTTTCTTCTTTCTTCTTCCGTTTTTGCTCTCTTCTCTCTCTAAGACCAAAATGAGATATTTATTTTTTTCTCTTCTCCTTATTTGATCTTATCCCCTTTTTATTTCACTTTCCAAGGAGGAAACTTCCTCCCTTCAAACCACTTGTCTCTTCCACAATTTTCTTCCTTATTTTATCTTAATATCTTTCTTTATTACTCAACTCTCCTTTCGCCTTTATTCTCTATCCAATCACGACGTAAAATCCCATTTGATATACATATGAACTTATTATATTATGACTCCTTGGGTCATGAATTGGTGAATAGTAATTTTACCCTTAATTGTTGTATTAATTCAGTTATTGCTTATTTTATTCCGTATAAATATACTTTTTACTTTTATTATAATTCCTAAACATGTCCGAAAAATCGCTAGGGTATATTTCGTGTGCATAATAGTGTTGGACTTTAATGTAATCGGCTAATTACGCCTGATTAGTACAAAAAGTGCTCAAAACCTCGTAATAAATGTGTGGTTCAAAATAACACTTTGAGCACTAATCACACCCCCCAACCTACTACTTACTTCTAGTCCCTTAGCAACGAAATAAGAAAGAAAGAGAGAGCATACAAAAACAAAATCAAATTATGTTCACAAAATATTATATTTCAAAAGGTTGTGAATGAGTAATGCCTAACTCCTTAATGAGAATCATCAAACTTAGCCCAATAACCATCTCGAGAGAATGAATGTCATGCAAAATTGAGTATCAAAAGAGCCTCCATCTCTGAATCAAACTAAACTTCCACTCAAAACCTAAGTGTTTATTTCGATAAAGTTCTCAACAATAAACTCGCCAAACTACACTCTCCCCAACTGCTACTCGCCCACCCCAGCTACTAAACCCAACAGATTAGGGACCCACTCTTTATTCCACAACTCTTTTATGTTGTAGGATGCACGTCGAGGAATCGACCTCACCAAGTCCATGTAGCGAGGATCACCGATGACTTCAACCAATTAAGGCTAGGGCACCAAGTCATAAGGGGCCTTCGAATTAATTAACTCTTTAGGTTTCACCCCGGACTCCGAATGAATTCGAGACTCCAGCACCTATAACTTGCTAAACTCCACCCATCCACCCGTGTTGCGAGCACTAAGTTGGTGGCTCCCAACCAGTTGGCTTAGGGCACAGAGCTTTAAGGGCTTTCACCATATACCCTCTGACCGTGTTTGGTTTCATGCAAGCGTTGTAATTTTTCCTCCCTTTTTCTTTTTCTTTTCTTTTTCTTTTGATTTTTCTTCTCTTCTTTTATCAGGAAGACACATCGCCTTCTATTCATGGGGTCCTTAACCTATTATGTGGTCAACGAAACTAGGGTAGGTTTTTCAAAGTAAGGGAGTTATGCAATTCCTCAGCCTATTGAAGAAAACTGATGTGCACTGTGTGTGGTTACCTAAAGGTGGAAGAAAAAGGTCGAAAACAACAAGAATTCAACTAATCATCCACTCAACCAGGCATGGAACCAATCTAACATCAATAGAATTGCATAATGTTTCAATTTTTCAAACTGCGAGCTAGGTAAAACACAAAACAAATTGGGTACAAAAATGGGTGCAATTTTTTAATTGAAAAAGTAAGCTGCATAGTATAACAACTTCACAAAAAGGAAAACCAGCAAGCCACTGAACATCACAAAATGGGCTTGCTCAAAATAGTAACAAAAACATAAATAAATGCCAATTCCTTCGCTAACTCTCCCCCCAACCAAATGTCACATTGTCCGCAATGGGGCTTGGATTGAAATTTTAGAGAAGGAAGTGCTACCACCTTGATGAAATGTACTTTCGTTTTTGGATAGGAGACTTTGGTGGGGCTTTCCATCTGAGCACTTATTCACTCCGCTTGGCTTCAAATAAACAAGTTAGGAGAAGAAAATAGAGGAAAAAAAGTGATCAGCTGGAGAATTTTGAAAATTACACCTTCATAATAATTTCAAAAGTGTATTTCTGGCTATATTTGGATTCTAAACTCTAAGCTTTCCAACGGTACTAAAATTACCCAAATGGAGTTTGATGAAAATATGGTTAAAACAAAATTGGGCCGAGAAACTGGGGTGGAGGTTAGTGAAATTTCGCAACCTACACTTTAAAAAAAAACTTTTGAGAATTAAAAAAACTTGAACAAAGGTAGGTTGCGAAATTTTGCAGAATAAAGGCAGTTATGAATCATGAATTTTTCTCTCGTTATTGTAATTGAGCAAAGTCAAAATAAACAAAGGAAAAATTAGAAAATACATAAAATTGAAAAATAAGCTAGAAACAAAGATTAACTAAAAATTAGAGAAAATCTAAAAATAAAAATAAAAATTAACTAAATCAAAATAAAATAAATAAATAAAAATGAAAACAAAAAGTGGGGGAGACTGAGTCCTCCCAAAACCAATTTTTTTAAGCCTTTGGAGGCTGTTGGAACTGGTGGAGCTAATGGAATTGCTGAGGTCCAGGTGCTCCATGTCTAAACTAGCACCCGAACCACCCGCTATGCAGTATGAGCAATTGCTAATTTCTTCGATGTAGTGGCAAAAATATGA
This sequence comes from Tetrastigma voinierianum, assembly GCA_016808115.1. Lineage (NCBI taxonomy): Eukaryota > Viridiplantae > Streptophyta > Magnoliopsida > Vitales > Vitaceae > Tetrastigma > Tetrastigma voinierianum. The sequence goes on along the minus strand of JAEQBH010001723.1, from coordinate 296,425 downwards.
GTAGTGGCCACTAACTTCCTAAAGTTTCAGAGTAGGCAAAGTGGGAGATGGGATGGCCTTTACAAAGAGGTGTTTCGTGTTGCGGCGGTGCAGGTGTAGGCGTGATGATCTGCAAGGGGGTCGTGGTTCGGGGTTTCACATGCCATGACTCAAGATCCACCTCATAGACTTGTCATGGATAAGATCTTTCTGTGGCCTTTACCTCCTGTTTTCTCCTCTACTCCTTGCTACCCCCTGAGTTTCCCACCGGTCCTGATAAATCTTTCTCCCACTTACACTGAGTTCTCAAACCAAAGAAAATGTTAACAGCACCCCTCCAGATACTTCCTTCCCTCCTTTGATGATCTATACGATCAAAAGGCTTGAATGATTTCATCACCTCCGACATCATCCACTACAAAGGTCACTCCATCACTTCACTCCTTTAAAGCCCTATTCACTTTATGGTCTATATTCACAGCGTTAATTTGATCAGACCTTACTAATTTTTCTGATCTTCCACAATACCCACCAAATTTCGTAAGGTTCAAAAGACGCTTGCTCAACTCGGAGAAATTAACTCGTGGTGGCTGTGGTATCGAGGAGCTGAGGCATAATATAGAGAAGCAAAAGGTGCATACTGGTAGAGGCTCCCGTTCCCATGAGGAATTGTGTGTTCCCACCAGTGGCAGACTGTCAAATGCACAGGTCAGGGAAACATAAACAGAAGCGGGTGCACTCATCCGGAGGGTTTCTATAGTCCCCTCATGGACCTTAGGATGGGTTTGGATTTCTTCCACGGGTTGTTGATTTCATGGAAGGTTTCCTCGTAATCCTCATTGACATGTATGCACTAGGGTTTTCCATTGAGTACCTTCATCAGACGGCTCTAGGTGTTCCATTTGATCACCCAAGTTCCTCAAATTCCTGTGTCTCTCGTGGGAGGATTGACTTGACTAACTCCGCCTTCGATTTCTAATCCACCCGCACCTCAAGAAGAAACAGCAAACACCTAACGACTAAGAAACAATCCTACCTAAAAGGTTAGGGTTACCTAAAAAAATAAACTGTGAACTAAAACTAAGAAGACTAATAGTAAAATATATACAGGAAAAAAAAATTCACCAGGACTTGTGATGAGGACCACAAGTGTTCTACAGCTCGTCAAATGCACTTAGGCACCATCCCCGACAACGGCGCCATTTTGATTCTTGTCATAGTAGGGTGATCCGAAATCAACAAAATTTATAACCTAATTCCTCCTATCAAGCCGTAGCAAAGCTTACTGCAAAGATAAAGGGCTCTGTAGCTCAAATACAGGATAGGTTTTCTTCACACAAATCATTTACAGTGAGGTTCAAAAATGGTGAATTTCAATTTGGATTATGGAAATTTGTAAAAACAGTGGTGTATGGTGGTTTACAAGCTGAAAATAAAATGAAGAAAAATAAGAAAAAGAACTCCTTGAAGCATTAGGTTACTGGGTTTGAGGTCCTAAGGTAAATGAAAGGTTCTCGGGTCCTTTTCCTCGCGTTGGGGAGGATGACCTATAGTCATTTCCCGAACCGGATCTTCATTTGGCTTTTAAAATATGAACCCTAACATTTTTCTTTTGAAACAAACCATTTATTGAGCATAAATGCTCCCAGACAATGAAAACATGTCCCCTGATCTACCCTACAGTGACTCATAGAAGACAACTAACCGACCAATGGATTCAGCAAATAAGCATCCACTGAACCTAGAAAGATTGCCAAATACTGGTCAATCAAGGCATCTCAAGAGGATTTAAACCTAGATTGAAAGATAGAAACATGAATGCTAATAATTGCTTGCCTTAAAAACAGGAGAACCAAAATTTTACCTCACTTCCAAAGCCCAATAGCCCTCCTCTTCAAGGACGAGTGTCGCAATTAACCATCCTCCCGAGTTGTCATCCTCGGGGAGGGTGTCTGGTTGCCCAGAAAATAAGAGAAAATGAGAGAAAGTGGGAGAAACTGGAAAAGAGCGGGAAAGCTGAAAGCTTCCCGCTAATTTTATTACTGAGCAAAAAGTTCTTTTTTTTTATTACAATGCAGCAAGGGCTTATATACTGCCCAGCCAATCAAAATTACAAAAAAAACCAAAATCAAAAGCTTTTATAAGGGATAAAATGGGAAGAAAACAAAGAAGCAGCAAGACGCCAAATATAAAAGAGGAAGGAATAGTGGTCGAGAGGTAATAGTGGGGCCGAAGTAATAGCACGCCAGGCTTATATTTCGCAACCGTGCTAAATTTCTTTTTGTTGTGCTCCATTTTCTTTGTATTTCTTCGCCTTCTTCCTAGCTCTCGATCTGCAATGTCATTGACTTGAATTCTTGTACTTGATCACCAACACTTGGCATAAATAGCTTGCAAAAAACTACAAATTAGCTACAAATGCGACGTAAGAAAATAACAGATCTTAATGTAAAATCAGGGGTTAATACGCGATTAGTATGAAGTGTATGCTCAAAACTGTGATTGTCGATTCAAATAACACTTTTTGAGCACTAATCATGGAGAAATTTATCTAACAATAAGACTCTTATATAATTACTACCCAAATAGTGCTGATTCACACCTTTAATACTCCATGTTTTAAGCACTTTTTGTGTAGTAATTCACTTAATTTGACCCAAATGATATTGTTAAGGACCTAGCAAGGCTTACTAATCAATTTTTTAAAGTTTTGTTTTCATGCTATGACCTCAAAGGTGGGAATTGAGCTCAAAGCATGAAGAGCACAGTTGCAGTTCAGAGCTTCAAAAGCTAAAAGAAGGCAGAAGCATGAGCAGAAGAACAATAGAAGCAACCTTGCCAAATTTTCTCATTTTCGCAACCCCTGCGAAAATTCCTACCACATTTGACTTTTTGAGTTCTTATTTCTTCCCAATTTATCCCTCCCCCTGTAATAGTGTTTTATTTTGTATATTTTGGTAATTTTTATTGACTTTAGTGGTATGTAAGGACCTTAGAAGACTTTGTACAGACAATTTTTCATTATTGAAGTTGGTTTTTAGAAAGCTTATCCGAGAAGCTCATGTTTCTTTCATTTTCTTTCATTTTCTCTCATCTTTCCCTTCAGCCAAACAACCTCTGAGGATGAGTGGCTAAAACCTCTCCTTCCTTGAAGTAAAAGGCACCAGGCAAGGGAAATTGTGGCAATGCAAGGGTTTCCATGTTTTTAAAGCATGTATTCACTGTCCTTAATGTTCTTTCCTTCAACTCTAGGTTTCGATCCCTTTGAGTCACCTTAAATGGTTGGTATTTGGTAAGCTTTCAGAGCTCATTGGATACTTAATGCTAGATCCAGTGATGTTCTTTAGTTATCATTTATGAGCCATTGGAAGATGAGTCAAGGAGACATGTTTTTACTGATCGAGAACATTAATGAGAAGTGAATGCCATTTTCAAGGATATTTAGTGAGGGTCAGTTTTTATAGCTAAATGAATAACCGATTCGAGAGATAACTATATGTTATCCTCCCCAATGTGAGGAAAAGACCCGAAAAACCCCTCATTTGCCTAAGGAACCCTAGTCCAGTGACCTGATACTTCAAGGGACTTCTTTCCATATTTTAATCCATTTTATTTTTTAATCACTAAAATCCTTTTTTTTTATCACAACCCCAATATCCAAAATGAAATCACCAGTATAAGCTCATTGTCAGTCATTTCCATGAAGAAAACCCATCTTTGTAGACGATCCTAGAACCACTATACTATAGTAGCTATGCTATGCTAGTATGAGGTATTAAGTTAAAATTTTTGTTGATTAATACACCCACTGGGCCACGAATCAGATAATATAAGAATATTTTTAGAATTGTTATTCCAAAATTATCAAAAATAAGAACTCATGATAACAATATCTTCGTATAAAGGAAATATAAAAAAGGTTTACAATATAAGAAAAGAGCATGAGAAGGAGAGTAGTCTCTAGCAAAAATAAAAGTTGATGCCAAAACAAAAAGTGTAAAAATAGAATTCATAATAATAATAAGTACATGAATAGTAGGTGGGAAAGGATAACAATAAAAAAAGTCTTTGGAAAATACTATCTACAATAATAAAAGTTTCCATGATATATGTTGAGAAAGAAAAATAGTAAATGGTTGAATTCTTTGAAAAAGTCTTTACCATATTCATGACATGAATAATTAAAATTTTTGAAGTAATGAAGTTTATAAAAGAAAAAGATGATTATGATTTAAATGATACTGTAATAATAGAATCCTAGACTTATTATAAATTAGAATTCTTAACAAATGATTGGATATTAGAACGTATATATAAATTTAAACCTCGAGAATATCTTTACAAGAATCGTGCTTGATTATACAACTAAATCTCCCTCAAGAAATGAAAGAAAAAATATTAGAAAAAGCTAAGATAGAAAATTTAAAGACAAAGATATTCTTGATGATAATAACTTTGGAATTAAATCCTGTAAATAATAATATTGGTAATAATATTGAAGAAGCTTATAACCAAGAAAAAGATCTTAGTGAAATATTTTATAGTAATTTGAATAAAATAGAAACTTCTTAGGGAAAATAATCTAGATAATGAATAAAATAACAATAAAAACCTTTGTACAAAAAACAATAGACAAATATTTAGAAAAAAGACAACATTTATGTAAAGACTTTAATACTAGAAAAATAAAAAGAATAAAAAACACAATATATAAAATGGTTATGGAATGTTTAGAAATTAGTTTATCTTTATCAAAAAATGCTAGTCCAGGAAATATATAGAACTTACAGATATAATAATTCCTAATATAGTAGAAAATTACAATGAGTATTACCACTTTAGGTTAATTTGGGCCTCGGAAAAATAATAGAAAAATAAAAAAAACCGAATGGAGAATGAGCATCGAAATAATTAAAAACCTGATCTGAATAGAAATTTATATCCAAAAGATAAAATAAAAATAAAAGAATATGGACTTTACAAAGTTTGGAGAAAATTTGTGAAGAAAGAGTTAAACCAATAAAGAAATCATATGTTGAATCCCCTTAGAAAAGTTAAAGAGTTATAAAAATCAAATAACATGGAATCTAGAAAAATAGAAATATTAAAGGTTGTAAAAAAGCGTTGATAAGTGAATCATGCGTACGTTAGTCCTGATTTATGTGTTTTTATGGCTCCAACTTGCATGATTCAAATTCATATTCACTAATATTGTCTGCTAATCCCCAAACTATAATGTTTTATAGGACATGTCGTGTCGGGATAAGGAAAGTATGACGAAGAATAACCAAAGCGAAAAGCAACAAAGAAGTGGGCGGTGATTGCCTCTGGTCACCTTGTGTGGTGACCACGCTCTTGAGCGTGTCACCTTGACGGCGAAGAGACCTCTGTGAGTAAATCGAAGACGGATTTTGATTGCCTTTGGTAAGCTGCGGCGAAGCTCCTTTTGTCGCGACGTAGCGAGGTCTCCCATTCCAAAATGGCAGCTCTTAAAGTTATGATTTTTTGGGCCATTGATGGGCTCGGATTCCGAGGTATAAAAAGGGAGAGATTTCAAGGCAAAAGGAGGTGGACGGTGAGAGAGAGAAGGAGGGATGGATAGAGAGGTGCGAAAATGATTCGGGAGAACTCGAAAGACGGCTTCTTCGTATTTCTTTCCTGGTCGTTTTGATTATGAAAATCTTTGGATTTGTAATGAAAATCACTATGAACCTTTTCTCTCTAAGGTTTTCTGTCAAGCCCTAACCTTGCCGTTATGAATTAATACTTTAATTGTGGTTTATTTAATATCGATATGAATTTCTATGGTTGTTTTACTCCTGAATTTAATCACATGTCATTCTTTGGCCAATTGTGGCATGTTAATGCTAGGAGTCTGATGTCGAGAGATGATGACTCGTAGGGACATGGGTAAGGCAACACTTGGTCAATCAGGGAATAGAGATATCCTGCGTTCCAGGTGTAGCACTAGGGTTTGCACATTCATGCATCTCGGAGTCAAGGGGTCGATGTAGAGATGTAATACACCCTACTGGCGAGATAGGCAATTATATCTCGAGAGAGAATATCTTGTAGACATGATCAACGAAAAATAACTTATAAATCATTATGGTATATTAAATAAATACGCTATCTGAGTTAAAATCCATCGAGTGTGATAGAGTGAGAGGCGTTTATTCTCATCTTCGTTAAATTGAAATTTTAATATTAGGCTTTCTTTTAATTTAGTTAATTTATTCATAATTATTTATAGACTAGATCCAAATATTGTCTAGGTCACTAAATCGATTACTTAGCAGCTACTCTTGAGTAGGAACGACACTTTACTAGCAGCCACTACAACTGCGTGAATTTCGGCGCATATGCACTTGCGTGCATGGAGTGCGCATTTTTGACTTTTACATGCTCACTTTCAGCCCATCAAGTTTTTGGTGTTGTTGCCAAGGAGAAGTTTAGTGTTGATATTGACAACCTTGGCATAGATTGTACTTTGGATCAATTCTATTTTATTTAGTTCTTTTTACTTATTAATTATTTTTTGTTATTATCCTTCGTTTTAGGTATTGTGCCTTATTTCATCTGTGTTGTGACTTAGTCTTGACTTGATACTTGTGATTTCAGGAAAACACTTAGTGTGCATCTGAAGCGAGATCGCGGGAATTGCTATTCGATCTTGAACGGAAGCCCGACATTACATCGGTCGCATGGAAGCTGACCCGATTTGAAATCATGTAGAATCGAGAGGATGAAGGACAATTCAAGAAAGGAATGAACCACAGTCTGGATCATAATGGACGAGAATTATAGAATCAGGCTACCGTCGTTTATGCGAGCGATAATCGCGTATGTTACTTGAGAGTTCGCTTTACCACCTCTGATTATTCGATCCAACTCTCTGACGACCACCAAATTCATTGAAACAGCTTTCGTAGGCTGAAAGGAGTAACTGTGAATGCTCCACATGATATCTGATTTCATGGGTTGTCTAGTGAGAATTCGAGTGCACATTTGACCAGTTTTATTGAAGTATGTGACATAGTTAAGTATAATGGGGTAACAGAAGAAGCTCTTAGATTACGTCTATTCCCATTGTCACTTAGCGACCGAGCTAAGCATTGGTTGACTAGCTAACCACCGGATTCCATTACCTCATGGAATGACTTAGTGCAGAAATTTCTAACCAAATTTTTTCCCACATAAGATCATACATTAGTTCAAGAAATTAACACATTCGAGACGGTCGAGGGGAGAACTTGGCTGAGGCCTAGGAGAGATTTCATGAGCTACTAAGGAGATGCCCACACCACAGGTTGACTAGGTGGATGCAGGTGCACATGTTTTATAACGGTTTAAGCGATTCAGCTAGGACAATCATTGATGCCTCAGCAGGAGGTGCCTTGATGAAAAAAACTACAGATCAAGCTTATGAGATATTGGAGGATACAACCACTAATTCTAATCAGTGGCCTCGAGATAGATCAGCACCTAGGAAGCCCTTAGGGAGGCAAACACAAAAGTTCTCAGTAATTTGGTAAACCATGTCGCACAGTTAACTAAACAGCTATAGTTACAAAAATAGCAAGGTATAGTGAATGCGATTCAGAATAACCCTTGGGAGATCTGCGAGTCTTGTGGAGGACAACATAGTACTATGGATTGTTAGTCGGGGCAGATGACAGTAGAGCAAGCACAGTATGTGAATCAGTAGAATCAACAACAGTAGGGACAATATGGAGGTAATACATATCAGAATAGGTACTAGAATCAGAATCAGAATCAGAACCATGGTCAGGGTTAGAGAGGTAACCATAATAATCAGAACAACTAGAATTATGGCTAGAGAAACAACCAGAATAGCATTCCACCACTTCAAGCGAGCAAGCTGCCACCTAAGAAGAAAGTGGATTTGGAAGAAGCCTTGGCTCACATGATGACTTCCCATAGCACATTTATGAATGGGGCAAGGCACATTCAAATCGAGGCTCGACATCTACATAACCAATCTACCCAGATATAGAATCAAGAGCCTTCGAAGCACAGTGCAAATAATTTAATGGCCACATTGTTGGTGAGAGGTAGCATGGATCATTACTGCAACTCAGAGGTGAACTTTGAAATGAAATGTGAACATGTTAAGTATCACATTGAAGTGGCGAGAATTAAGCGATGCCAGGGCCGCCACGGTGATAGGAGAGGTAGAAATTGAAAGTAGCCCAAACCGGTCGAGGAATGACAAGATGAAAGAGAGGCATTGAGAAAAAAAGTTTACGGAAAAACTAAGGCTAAAGATCGACTTGACCACGGTAGACGATGTTCCAATTACGTACCCCTGGCCTTTGAAGAAGAATAAATTGGACAAGCAATTCACAAAGTTTATGGATGTGTTTAAGAAATTTCATATTAACATTGCATTTGATGATGCGTTAGAGCGGATGCTAGTTATGCCAAAATTCGCAGAGGATATAATGGCCAAAGAAGAAGATTGTCGATTCGAGACGATTGAATCTCACGAGGAATGTAGTGCCATCCTTGAGAAGGAAATTACCCGCAAAAAGCTAAGAAAGACCAGTAGTTTTACTATTCCTTGTACCATCGGGAACTTCATCTTTGAGAGGGCCTCGTGTGACTTGGGAGCTAGTATAAACCTCATGCTGTTATCCATATTCTGATGACTAGGATTAGGTGAAGCTCATCATTCTCAGTCACCTCTAGTTAGCAAGCAGTCCTTTGAAACATCCCGGGGGGGAGTGGATAAGGACGTTAAGTAAGGTAGACAAGTTTATCTTCTCGACTGATTTCATCGTTCTAGACATGGAAGAAGATAAAAAAATACCCATAATATTGGGTAGACCCTTTTTCGCTACTAGGAGAGCAATGATTGATGTGCAACTGGGAGAGTTGAAATTGAGGGTATAGAATGACGAGGTCAAGTTCAATGTCTTTGAGGTTGTGAGACACCTAGCAGAGAGTGACACATGCTTCATGATAGAGACCGTGGAGGCTATAGTGTCTAGCGATAGTGGTCCCAATGACCCTTTGGAGACTAGCCTTATATAGAGTGAATCAGAAGAGAGGTGGGAAGAGGTCGAAAGAGTATGCCAAATGGATGGACTCCTTCCCGGCCCCCCAATAGAAGGAAATACTACGAGCCCAGGAAATTGCTTTCCAGCGTTAGTGCCACCATCCTTGAACAACCACAGATGGAACAAAAGCCACTACCTGACCATTTAGTATACTATCTTAGGGACGCCTCCGCCTGATCATTATTCGGTCCTTGTGAGTTAAAGAAGAAGATAAGTTATTGAGAGTACTTAGGGATCATAAGGATGCGCTTGGTTGGTCCCTGGCTGATTTAAAGGGGATTTGCCCTTCTATGTGTATGCATCGCATCCTGCTAGAAGATGGTCATAAGCCTTCGATTGGAGAAACGCTCTGGAGTGAATCAACCATGAAAGAGTAGTCCATAAGGAAGTATTAAGAGTGGCGGATCAGGGGTAATTTATCCTATTTACGGCAATTGCACTTGAATTAAGTCAAATTTAGATTGTCGCAGAAAATGGAGGAACAACAATGATAAAGACGGAGAATAATATACTGGTGCCTTCTAGAACAGTCACAGGTTAGAGAATTTTCATTAACTACCGGAGATTGAATAAGACTACTTGAAAAGACCATTTTCCACTGCCATTTCTAGATCATATGTTAGATAGGCTGGCATGGCATGAATATTACTGTTTCTTAGATGGGTATTCCGGATACAATCAGATCGCTATAGCTCCATAGGATCAAGAGAAGACGACCTTCACTTGCCATTATGGTACATTTACATTTAAGTGAATGCCCTTTGGGTTGTGCAATGCACCGAGCACATTTCAACCTTGTATGATGACCATATTCTCATATATGGTTGAAAAGACAATTGAGGTGTTCATGGACTAATTTTCAGTATTGGGGAACTCCTTTGAAAATTGTCTAGAAAACCTGAGGTCGGTGCTTATTAGATGTGAATAAACCAATCTTGTGCTGAATTGGGAGAAATGCCACTTTGTAATTACGGGGCATAGTACTTAGGCACTTAGGATTTACTGCTGAGAGGAATAGGAATTAAATGAGATAAGATTAAAGCGATAGAGAAACTTCCCCCACCATCATCATTAAAGGGCATAAGTATAACGCCCCAAAAAATACCTAGAATTTTTTTATAATTTTATTATATATTAGGGTATAAATTAGGCAAACTTACGGTATTTTAAGGAATTATTAAATGAATGTTGATTAAATTATTATATGGATAAAATCGAATGCAAATATTAAATTCTAAAATAAGAAATTAATTGAACTGGAAATAAGCCAAGTGAAAAAGTGCAGAATTGGAGTGTGGAAATAAGGACCTAAGGGTCATGTAAGTTAGAAAGAAGAAATATGCAAGTGTGATTAATAAGAATTTAAATGAAAATACAGATAAATAGTGGGCAAGCTAGCAATTAGGAGGCTTAAGCCAAAATGGATTTTAAAAGAAAGAGTCGAACAAGGCCTTATGTGACATGGGATATTTAAGACCAAAAGTGGTCTTGGAAGCTCATTTTGAGCAAAAGCGGTTTGAGAGAGAGAGAGGAAGGGAGAAATTTAGAACGCAAAGTGAGGAGTTGTGATTCTTGCTCATTAAAGCAAGAGTTTAAGAGATCAATTTGAAGAAAAGCTTGGCATTGAAGATTGAAAGGGATTAAGGTGAAAAACCAAACCCTAACCCCTTTCTACTTGTGTTTGAGTTTTAATAAAACCGAATGCTGGTATAAAGTGTTCTTGGATGATTTTATTTCAGTTTGAGATTGTTTTTCATTGTTTCTTAGATTGGTTTGGATTGGTTTGGAGGAGTGTTGTAACAAAGAAGGAAAATGTTGGGTTTAAAAGAAATCTTTGTTTAAAATTTGTCAAGACCCCTTTGTTCTTGTTTGGCTATAGATTAAAAGATATAATCATCCCAGATAGTGATTCCGATTGGTAAAGAACCATACGAGATAGGTCTAAAAAAAATGTATAGAAGGGACTAGGAGAAAATTGTAGCTCTGGGCTCCCGAATATGGGCTTAAGGTGAGCTCAGGTAGCTCATGGGTTATGCTTTGTTTTGGGTATTGTTATAGTGTTTTGGCCATAAGTTGAGTTTCACTCATCCAAATTGAGTGATTCAAAATTATGGGTAAAATAAACTTATAGGGGAATAATGTAATTGAAGAAAGTGTATGCAAATTGTAACCCAAAGTGCCCATAAATTTGTCAAAGTGGAGTTATATGTAAAAATAGTCTGATCCTGCTTTGCAAATTGGAGTAGTCTGGATGTAAAATGCAATAACTTGAGCTTTGGTAATCCAAATTGGATGATTTCAGTTGGAAAAGAAACCTTAGAACCATAGCTTCAAATGAGTGGAAGGAACCATTACCAATTTATGGAGTTAAGACCACAGTGGGAATAACAGTAACGACCAGCAGGCATGATAAGTTTGGCATTAAAATGCTGTAACTTGAGTTTGGGTGATCCAAATGAGATGATTCCAATTCCTACAAAAAATAGACTCATGCTAAAATTTTCTTGAAGGAAGCATGAGCAAATTATGGCTCATGTGTCCCCAAAAAATGTTTCAAGTGAAGGGGTATCGGGTAGACATAAACCTTGACCAAAAAACTCCTAGAATAACCTAGTAATATGTGATTGTCATTGTATTTGAATAGGGGCTGACGAGGAGGAAAGGCCGCGTAAATTCAGTTAGAAGATCGGAATCAAAGTGAAAGATGGTTTCTTCTATCTTCTCTATTCTCGTTTCAAGATTTGAACTATTTTGTTCTAAATGCATAAGAAAGCATATGAATTGTTTTAATTGATTTGAAGAAATTAGTTGTAAGAATGTTTGCAAATGAAAGCGCATAAGTATTGAAAATGAACTTTTATACACATGTACATATTGTCTTGTATGTTGCTATAAAATATTTGAAGCATATGAGTGAATGTGCTTAGTTTAGTTAAAGTATGAAGGATAGATTAGTATACCCGATAGGGGTCGAAATAAGCGATCTTACTTGACGATTTTATTGATGTCACTCGTCAATGACCAGTAGGACCGTATCGGTAGTATTCACTAATTGATTTTTTTTTTAATAATCAGTCAACAACCCAGCAGGACCGTAGTGTGTTATAAAACCATTTTTATATCGGCTTGACGACGGGACCTTCTTAGGTAATTCGATCTCATAATATGTCGAAAACATAGGTTAAATTTATTAAGGGTGATCAGAATTGGATGATTGAGATTGTGACAAATTGGAATTGAAACATGATTCTGGTGGGAAATGAAAAGAGTATCGTGAAATGCATGATTTGATTATCAATGACTTATTGCATATGGAAGTGTATATTCGGATTTGATCAATGAACCATAAATGATTGTATATGAAATAGTGTAAACACAGCCCCAAGACACTATTCACATACCGAAAATTATTTCATACACTATTTCCATGCATTCATAGGTAATGCAAGACAATAAGTTCAAATATTAAATCATATTCAACAAAAAAAAAAATTTATTTTATTTTATTTCATTTTTTAAAAAAAACTTTTTTTATTTTTTTTATTTTTTTTGAAAACCTCGTGAATAATTATGCATGAGCAGTGTCCCTGATGACTCGAGCAAATGTCACGAGTCAAAGCGAATCGAGTGCACAATGCCACCCGTAGCCTAGGCTACGTGCGTGGCGCCCCGGGCGGTCATGTTGTGGCGTGCCCGGTGCCGTGTCTTAAACCTAACGGGTGTATCACCGGCCCTTATGCCCAGTAGTGTGTAGCGTTATGCCGCACGCGTCTTGTGTCGCGGATCACCCGGCTGCGCGGCGAAGTGCGTATCGCGACTCCTTGCGTAGGTATCGTGGCGCCTCCCCGGCTTGTGTTGCGCGTCGTGATACACCCGGTGACGGGGGCCTCGCGCGCCGCGGCTAGCGGTTGTATCAGCGCATCTGGCGGCGCCATATCGGCCATGCCGTAGGTATCATGGCGCATCCACGCGCGGCTGGCTGCGCGGCTGTCTTCCGCCCACGGAGCCACGTGTCACGATAAACTCCATTATATCGTGACTTAACCTGAGCAAATGGCGATATACGTCAAGCGCATACGAGTAAGATTTTTTTATTTTTTTCACTTTCGTTTTTGTTTCATTTGTTCCACCTACTAGAAGACCATAAAAAATATATTATTATTTTGTTTTTCCAGTAGAACAAAATAAATTCATTAAAATTTATTTTAATTATTTTTTATCCATTTTTACACACTGTAAAACCTCAGAAAAAAATTTATTCAATACACTTTTTTTTTCCTATGTGCTATTCACCAAGCACACAACATGACACACAATCACACATCACACTTAATTCATCAAATGCACAAGGATGCATGATCTAACCCATTTCCCATCAAGTCCTAGGTAAACCGTATACCTAACTTACCAATACTAAGCTATAACTCTAGTATCCAAAATCAAGCTATACCAAGCTGTGATGTTCTTATACCTAAAAGACTCTGACCTTAGCCCAAGTCCCCCAGTACAGGTATTGTATACATGCTCGATCCTGGAAATTGTGACGCCCCCGATCCCCGAGTCCAGTTGACAACCGTCAACCGCGGAATACTCGTGGATGTCGAGGTGGCTTGGAGCACCGGCTCAAAAAATCGGGCGAGTCTCCTTTATGTGGGGGCTACACTTGAGATACAAAACCTATCCCGATCACATGGCAACCTGTCCCGATATTTTACATCGACCACCATAGGGTCACGTCTCAGTAAAATGGCCACTTGGGCCCATGCATCAATACTTACAAAATACATATCAACTATATAATAATAGTTCAAGAGTTATTAAAATACTCTTAACCAAAACATATATTAAAATTTAGAGTTTCTAATACATGTTATACAAATTTCATGTCAAAGCCACAAGTCGGCTTTCCTCTAAAACGCGGCCTCTAGTGAGCGTCGTCCTCTATGCCTCTACGTACTGAAATAATGATCCCTCGGCCAGGGTGGAGCAATGCCCGAGTAGTGATAATTTCCACCATGGGTTACTCGCCACCTAGGTACACATGTCATGGCAAATAATCACACTCGAAAATACATGATCCTACTTGAATGTCTACATGCAAATCCATGTCTGGTCTCGCAGAGCTCCCTCACGCATACCTAAACCAAATGCGAGCAAAAATACGATTTTCCAACAAAAGCTTTTTTTCTCGAAAACTTACTAACGAGTTTTGGTAAATATATTGGACAACCCTCCGAGGTGAATTGCTGGGTAATTATCCGAAACAGTCATGGGTCCGCCTCCGAGATGAATTATTGGACAACTCTCTAAGGCAATTCTTCGGAAAATCTTCCTTGAAATTCCTATCACAATCATTTTCACTTTTCTTTCAATTTCTTTCATATCATGCACTCACACCTACCATCTAGGGTTCCCCGGTGCATATGGAATGCATTATGTCATTTCCACAATATTCATGCTAATATATTTTTACATGTATATATTAACAAAATGTATTCACATAATTCATGTTATTCAATTCACAATCAATAACACCAAAATTAAGCTCCACATGGGCTAGTGTAAATCAAGTGATTCCTTTTAATCACAAACACATAAAAAATTACACAACAATTCCCTTGAATAGTAGATCCCTCCAGTTAGCCTTGTTCGCGGCCAGTCTGATTAGGGATTTTCTCCGTTCGGTTCAAAATTTTGGAGGCCCGGCTTAGGCCATTCGGGCTGACAAATCCCCCATCCATAAAAGCGGCTCTTAGCCAAAAGAATAAACCAAGTAAGGAAAGCGATCCCTACCTCTTGGAGTTGTGGAACTCCACGAATAGTGTCCGCGCGTAGCCACTGCCGCGCTCGAGCCGGCTTTGCTTCTTCTAACCGACGAGCCAGGCGGTCGAGGCAGCCGGAAATCTAGAGAGAAGTCACACTTTCTCTCTCTCAAAATCTCAAAACCCAACTCACTGCACTTTTTCTCCAATTTTTGGAGAAGAAAACTATTCCCTTTTTGTCTTATACTCATTTAAACTTTTCAAAAATTCCATCATTGTCCCTTAGTTTGGATTTTTAACACATGGCTTAATCTAAGCCATTCATCTCCATCACCTCAATAATCATACAACATGTGTCACATGGGTATATGTAGTAGGTGACTTTTTGTCACATAACATGTCTCTCACAAACCATTTTACACACTGTAAAACCTCGGAAAAAATTTCCTCAACACACATTTTTTTTCCTATGTGCTATTTACCAAGCACACAAAAACACATTTCAATCACACATCACACATCACACATTATTCATCAAGATGCACACCATTTACCAAAATGCACAATGAATTCGTGATTTAACCCGTGCCCATCAAGTCCTAGGTAATCGTATACCTAACTTATTGATACTAAGCTATACTTTAGTATCCGACATTAAGCTCTAGGTATATATAAACCTAAGCTTGGTGATGAGTGCAAAACTCATCTATGTTTTGAGTTCATTTCACATGTTATTTTGTGCATGCACATATATCATATTCATATGTAAAACTCATAAAATTTCCTCTAAACTTGGTTTTGTAGGTTATTGATGAAAAGCAAGTGATTTGGCAAAAATGGGCAATATATTTAAGAAGAGTCAGCAGATAGTCTCACGACGCGCTCTTTGGGAAGGGTGGTACATGTAACATGCCGGAACATCGAATGGTTGAATTCCCTCATGGCGGCATTCTACATTCAAAGAGCTTTCCAACGGTACTCACGCCCAAATCCCAGAGTTAAAGCGAAGAAGTTATGGCCCCGAGCAAGTTGGAGAAGAGAAAAAAACCGGAGTTGTTGTCTGAAGCGGTGTCGCGACGGTGTCGCGACATAGAAACGCCCTGAACAAGGCGATGTCGCGAACTTATGTCGCGACATAGAAACAACCAAAGGAATTAGCTGATGTCGCGAACTTATGTGGCGACATAGAAGCAACCAAAGGAACAAGCGATGTCGCGGCCCGATGTGCTAACATGGAAGCGCACAAGGAACAATGATGTCGCGAACATGTCGCGACATAAGCGATAAAGGAGCAATTTGATGTCGCCGAACTATGTATGACATAAAAACGACAAAGAACGCGATGTCGCGAGCCCGATGTGTGACGAGTGTCATGCGACGGAATTGATGTCGCGACTGTATCGTGACGAAGCATTTGCGGCAACTTTGAAAAAGTAGAAAATTGAGTTTTTGACCCTAATTTCAAGCCATTCACCCTAGGACCATATATATACTCGTTTTTAGGTAAAAACCCAAGCGGGAAGATTTGAGAGCCTCTCTCTTGGGGTTTCTCTCTACAGGCGCCCCATTTTCCATTTTTACGTAGATTTTGATTTGTTTTAGATCTTAGGTAATTTTTAGCGATTTTATTTCTATTGAAGATTTTTCGATTGTTATTACATCGAGATTGATTCACTAAGGTTTAGACAAAGATTGAGCTAAAAATGCGGATTTCTCTCTCCCGTGGGTTTTCTCTCTCTAAGCTGCCCATTTTCTTAGTTTTTCTTTGCATATTTTTTATTTTTAATAGATCTTAGAGTAGTTTTAGACGGATTTTATTTTTATTGAAGAGATTTCGGTCTTTGTACTCGAGATATTGATTTATTTCTTGTTGAGGCGAAGATTTAAGCTCAAATCGGGTTTCTCTTTCTTTCTCTTGATTTCTTTCTTCATTTTCTTACTTTTTGTTGATTAGTGATGATTGAATCGGTAATGGAACATTAAACACCCTCCCAGGGTTGGGGTTTAATTGTTGAACATTCGATTCTGAGTTTTCGGTTATTTTGTAGGTTTGAATCTTGAATTTATATAATTGAAATACTTGTTCATATAATGGTGTTCGAGAATATTAGTAACATACCCAGAGGCATCTTTGCTCACGATTTCGGAGGCCCTGCGAGTGACACGGTGGAGATTCACGAGTAAAGACGGTAACTTAGGGGTATGTTAGACTAATATCTTGGAACTAATGAACTACGAAAAAGTACTTCGATAGATCACTAATTTACTCATGGTGTGAGGATTAATTAGATGATGTATCAATTTAGTTGTCGGAGGTTTCTCCTTGAGTACGATGAAAGGATCTTGATCAGGTATTAGCCAGATCTAATCAAGGAGATAGAAAATTTTATTAGATTTGAAGGACGAGATACCAGTACATTGGAGAGGCTTGCATTATCACATCTGTAAGAGCGAAGAATTCTTAGTCCTAAGAAATAGTTGTAGTATTGAAAAGAAAAACAATCAAATCTTAAAAGAGTGCCAAATTTTACCGTAGCTATTTTAGACCCATTTGTCACGAAAAGGAATATGGATCTCTAAGCTAGTAGAAATGTATAGTGTATGGAAATCCGAGGCTATACTACATTGCTCTTGGACAAATCTAGCATTCCCAGCTTCTGATTATTTGCGCTTTCAAGGAAATGCAAAGCTGCATTTTGTAAATAATTATCCCCATCCTAGTGACTCTCTTCATACCTTTAGAATTAAGTAGTTGTTTATTTGGTAGATTTTTAGGATTAGTTTTAAATCAGTTTTTGTTTCAATTAAATTGATTTTATTCGACATCTACTTGATCGCCTAAATAGTGAAGAGCCCTTGTAATCGGGGTGATCAAATTCCAATTAGAGAGAACCTCCAATCCTCGTGGGTACGATATCCGGACTCTTAAGAGTCACTTTATTACTTAGTGACCATGCACTTGCGGAAAGGGTTAGTGTTTATGTACTTTTCATATCGAGTTTGAGTATACTTACTTTTGTTTCATCCCGGTTTGAGTATTTACCACATTCCCACTCCCTTGACCATATTTTCACATATGCATCATTTGGTCTCCTTTACAAGTTTTTAGGCGCCTTTGCTGAAGTTAGACAATAGTCAACTTTGGTAATAATTGTCATAAATTTGCTATCGTTTTGGTCATTCAACAGGATTTTGGCGTAGTTGCCTGGTGGTCAGGCGCGGTTCACTTTCTCTCATTGGAAGTTGACATTTTGGAGAATGGGTAATTTGCTAATTTAGGCAATTTTATTTTTATTTTTATCTTTTTAGTTGTGTGATTTGTTTCTTAGTTAATTTTTTATTAGTATTTTGTACTTTATTTTCTTTTGTTTTCTTCTTATTTGTTAGTACTTATGGAGGAACATTCAATAGAAGATAGATTTGCCTCCATAGAAGCCAAGCAGACACTTCTTCATAAATTGGACCAAGAATTCATAATGACTCACTCATGGAACAGGAATTGCCTTATCAAGGGAGTTCGATCCACATTTGAGAGGAAGAAGAGTTGTCTTACATTGGGAGCGAGATTTTTATCTATATGGAAGGAGCAGAGAAGATGATTAATCTTCATGAGCAGAAATTTCCAAATTTAGATGTCTTCCAAGTCAACACTAGTGCTATATTGAAAAATGTAGAAGCTTAAATAGGACACTTGGTCCAAGCATTCCAAGAAAAATTCTCTAGGACCTCTCCTAGTAACACTTTGCCAAATCCCAGTAGGTATTGATACTCTTTTGGCTTGATGTCACGAGAAATTTCCTATCCTAAAATCGTGGAAGAAGGTGAAAATAGGCTGGAAATTGAGAACAAGGTACTCTAAACAACTTAGATGATGAAGAGTCATTATTGGATAAACTGAAATTTGAAAAGTAAATCAGTAATGGCTATTAGAAAACATTTTGGTGAAGATTGACATTTACCTTCCCATGGATTTGTGACTTGGGGCATTGAAGGGGATTTACAAAATTCTCATATACTAAGAAGACCACTTCTTTATCGAAGCCAAACATGGATTGACATCAACAAGGGGAGCTCACCTTTCTTGTAGGTGAGGAGAAAGCAAAGTTCAATCTTCCTGCGACCCACTTACTGATGGAGCGAGAAGAGCCATGTGCGAGAAAGTGCGGCTTGCTTCAATCAAAAGGGCACATGTTTGAACAGTCCCCCCTTAAGCATAAATGTGTTTATCTACTTCACATATAGAGGGGACTGCTTTGAAGAAATTGTGGCTGGAACCACCAGCCATAATTAAAGGATTTTGAGTTTCTTTCCCCTCTTCAAAGTCCGAAAGAAAACATCCCGAGCTGAATGGTTATGAAGAGGAAGTGCTTCCAAGATGAGAATGATTGGTCAAATGGAACACTGGGGTACTTTTCCTCTTAATGAGTCTAGCTGGACTCAAAATCTATGTTTTGGGAGGCAACCTAAGCTAGGTAATAAGGATTCTATCCATTCTCTTTTCATTTTTTTAGTTATTTGGCTGTTGCTGTTTTTTTTTACTGGGATAAAAATCTCGTTGTTTAACTTTGCTGTTAGTGTTTTCGTAATAAGATAAGTCAGCTCAACATGTTGTCATGACTAGTCGCAAGAGCGAAGGCAAGAAGTTGGAAAGTGGTTATACTATAGGCTGAAGAAAAAATGGAGTGGAGATGTTCATCAAATTTCGTGTTGAGATGAAAAGAACCCAAATTTGAACTAAATATAAAGCTATGTGTGTTCATGATAATGCTTGAGGAGAATTGAAAAACAAGAGATGAGTTTAAGCATGAATGAGCATTAAGGGTTGCTATTGGAGGAATTTTTGAGAGAATATACATGAAAGACTTTGAAGGATAGCAAGTGATATGAAGGGAGACAAAGTATATGTCCCAAGGATTTAAGAAATCATCATAATCGACAGCATTAAAATGACGGATTTTTCTCTGTAATGAATTGAGGCTCCAAACGGTTCAATTCCTAGCTTCCATGGAGCACATTCTACATTGAAAGATCTTCCAACTAGTCCTACAATCCAATCTCAGTTAAAAACAATGAGATATGAGTATAAATGTTGATAAAAAACAAAGGGAGCTGGAGAACTTTAATGCACCAAGACTACGCATAATGAAAACAAGAGGCTTTTAACCCTTTTTTAAAACCCATTTTTCTTCTTCCTACTTTATACTCTATCTTGCCATACTCTTTCCTCCAACCCTTGTAACTTCTAACCACTTCAAATTCTTCTCCCATCCACTCAAATCCCAAATCATCTCCTAATCCAATTCAGCATCATCTCTAAGCTTTCAAAACCCATCACAAACCCACAACCCATCTTTGTTGTCCTCACCTTTCCATCCAACATTCCAAGCATCAAAGAGGAGTTACAATGGAAGAAAATTTTGTGCTTGGATTGTTTGTTTTGCTCCTTTGTGGATCATTGTTGATTGTGGAGTGACTGTAATAGATGAAGGAGGCTCAATAATCAAAACTCACTCATTTGAGGTGAAGGAAGCTGGTACATGCTTGAGAAACAAAGCCACTGGTTAGTTCAAAGAAGCAAAAGAGTATTTAAGGGGTGGTGATAACACACAGCTGTCCCAAATCATCAAGTTTCCTATTCAAAGCGGCCAAGACTACAAAGGGGAGTTCACTTTTCCCCTAACTCTCTTTATTAGCCTTTACTTTATTGCTTCCTTTTTGCTCATTATAGATGATTTAGAATAATGTCATCTCAGCTTTGGGGTGTTTATTTTTTAAGTTAGTTTATCATGTCACACCCCACATGTTGCAAAATGACAACTTTGAGGATGAAATTTTCTCGTGTTTTTCCTGGATAATGACTTTGTTCGATGCTTCCTAACTACATCTAGTCAGTATATATTTTAGTTAGAGTTTATTGAGCGACTGAGTTTGCTTGGAGTTGTTGTGATGTCATTGGTGACCATAAATGTCCCTTGGTATATGGACAATATTAGAGATAATAGGACTTCAAGGCTTAATGAGTTATCTCTTTAATATGCTATTTAGTCATTGGTTTCTCAAATCCATGCACGTGGGTTTACTAATTACCTTGAAAATAGTTTTTGCTTGGGTTAGAGAAGGTTTATGAGATTCCATCTAATTTTGATCTTCATAGTCTGTAGAACTTGTTCTATTATCACTTGAGGCGAAACTTGTGGCAACACAACAATCTGGAAATGATATAGCCATCCTCGGGAAAGATCAGGCCTTCAAGCTAACCCTATTAATATGCATATGCATATTCCTCTAGTACCAAGATGTTGAGCCTTAAAGAGCCAAAATTCTGTTTATAAAAAGAACCAAGTTTGAAGCCAATAACCTTCTATACATCACTATCCCTCAATAAAGAACCAAACTCACCTATAACATGAGGATTTGAAATACACTGAGAAATGTGGTGAAGAGTAAAGTTTGGGAGAGTTATTTTCTGATAGGAAAAATAACCCAAATTGGTTGAAATGAGCGTTGAAAAAAAATACGTAAAAATATCAAGTGTAAAAGAAGAAAATACACAAAAGTCAAGGGAAGATAGTCTAGCCTCGTTGCCTTCCTTCCCTAGAGCAAGAACTTGGTAAAAGACCCAACACCCAATACCCTATGCCAATTTGGTTCGGGGAGCTATTGATTTAAAGCTCGCTAAGGGCTGGTGGTGAAAGCCAAGGGGGTTTTGACATTGCACTACTCTAATAACCTTGTCTTAAAAAAAAGGCTTCTTGGTGTTTGCTGAAAGAATGCGTGAATTTGTGCAGAAAAGTGGATATGAGGAGTATGGAAGGATGCACTCTAAACAGATTTGGGGTGTTTGAGAGTGTCAGCCATGCTGATGGTAAAACCAGATGGAGTAGAGCCGCCACGCGTAAAAATATGTATGTTCGGGGTAAGTTTTAGCCTAAATGACTACTCAACTACCCTACCCAAGCCCTTACATTACAAGCTTAAAGACCATTTGATCTCGAGCGTGCCTACATTAGTGGAGAGGATAAGAACAACAAGCCTATGGAACCTAAATAAATTGATCTTAAAGAGGATCCGCAGACTTATCTCACCTCTCATAAACTCATTTCCAAATTTTGCAATTGTTTGGATAGGGGAAGACCACACACACACACAAAGCAGTTGAGAACCATGATCTAAATTTGTCTATTATGAGATTAATTCACTATTAAAATGAATAAATTATCTCTTGATCATATTCTCTATATTCCTCAGAAGGGTACCCTAGACACATATCACATACCCCTTGCAAAGCTTGATTACCCGCTTGGTTAAATAAAAGGGTAAATGAACTTCTTCTCTTCCATTGCTTGTGACAAGCAACTTTTCTTTTCTTTGCTCTCGAGACGCAAAACTCAAGTTTGGGGCAGTTTGATGAGTGCAAACCTATCTATGTTTTGAGTTCATTTCACATGTTATTTTGTGCATTTTAGTATCCATATTCATGTAAACTCATAAAATTTCAAACTTGGTTTTGTAGGATTATTGATGAAAAGCAAGTGATTTGGCAAGAAATGAGCAATATATTTACAAAAGAAGAGTCAACCGAGAGTCTCACAGCGCGCTACTGGGAAGATTAATTTTTCTGTACCATCTGGAACATCAAATAGTTCAAATTCCCTCATGGCTGCATTCTCATTCAAAGAGCTTTCCAACGAAATATTTACACGCCAAATCCGGAAGTTAAAAACGAAGAAGTTATGGCCCCGGCGTTGAGAAGAAAAACCAGCTTGTCGCCTCGAACGGCGTCGCTACCCGCGGTCGCGACATAGGAAGCGCACAAGGAACAACTGATGTCATGGGGAACTTATGTCGCGCATAGCAACCAAAGGAACAAATTTGATGTCGCTAACTTGGCGTCGCTACATAAGAAGCAACCAAAGGAATAACCGGCGTCGCGAATCGATGTCGCTGGTTAGAAGCACGGCAGACAACCGATGTCGCGAACTTGGCGTCGCACTAAGAAGCAACCAAAGGAACAACTGATGTCGCGAACTTATGTCGCGACATAAGAAGCAACCAAAGGAACAACTGATGTCGCGAACTGATGTCGCCAACGTAATTGATGTCGCTGACAGAATTATACCGCAACTGCGGTCGCGGACTAGAACGCTGCAAAGAACCCGAAAAAAGGCCGAAAATCTGAGCTTGACCTAATTTCAAGCCTATTTCACCCTAGGACCATATATATACTGTTTTTAGTGGTAAAGAGGCAAGCTGAAGATTGAGAGCCTCCTCTCTCTGGGCTTCTCTCTAGACTACCCATTTTTCCGCTTTATGTGTAGATTTGACTTTTTAGATCTTAGAGCAATTGTTTGTAGCGTATTTTATTTCTATTAAGATTTTTCTGCCGTATATCGTAGATTCAGATTTCACTAAGGTTTAGACAAAGAGATTGGAAGCTAAAATCTGGATTTTCTCTCTCATGGGCTCTAAACCCATTTTAGTTTGCTGTATATTTTTTTATTTTTAATAGATCTTAGAGTAGTTTCTTAGAGCATATTTTCTTACTTTTATTGAAGAGATTTCAAACAGACTCGATATTCAATTTATTTATCAAGCAGGCAGATTTAAGCTCAACTGGTTTTCTTCTTTCTCTTGATTTCTTTTCTTTCATTTTCTTACTTGCTTGATTAGCGATGATTGAATTCAAAGAATGAAACATTAAACACCCTCTGTAGTGGTTGGGTTTAATTGTTGAACATCCGCATTTGCGCGCTATTTTGTAGGTTTGAATACTCGAATTTATATAATTGGTAATTTGCTCTCATATAATGAATTGTCTCTAATATTAGTGTTATACCCAAAAGAGTCAGATCTTTGCTCCGATTTCGTGGAGGCCCCTCCGAGTGACACAGAGGTGGAGATTCCCGAGAGTAAAGAGCGTAACTTGTGTGGGTATGTTAGACTAGATATCTTGAACTAATGAACTCAAAATTACTCGATAGATCACTAATTTACTCATGTGTGAGGATTAATTAGATGATGTATCAATTTAGTTGGATCGAGGTTTCCTCCTTAGTTCCACGAAAGGACTGATCCCGTGTTAGCAAAGACCATCAAGGGAGAGAAAATTTTATGCATTTGAAGGACGAGATACCAATTAGCTGGAGAAGGCCTCTGCATTATCCCAAGGCCTATGGGGGCAAGAATTCTTTCGGCCTAAGAAATGTAGTTGTGAAGTATTGAAAAGAAAACAATCACCCAAAAGAGTGCCAAATTTACAGAAGCTATTCACCCATTTGTCCTTAAAAGGAATATGGATTCTAACTAGTGAAATATGGTGTATGGAGAAATCCAGCTATACTATATTGCTCTTGGACAAATCTAGCATCTAACTTATAATTGGTTGCGCTTTTCAAGGAAATGCAAACTGCTTGAAACATCATCCCCATCCCTAATGACTCTTCATACTCTTTAGAATTAAGTAGTTGTTTATTTGTAGATTTTAGATTAGTTTTAAATCAGTTTTTGTTTCAATTAAATTGATTTTATTCGACATCCTACTTGGTCGCCTAAATAGTGTGAAGAGCCCTTTGTAATCTGGGGTGATCAAATTCCAATTAGAGAGAACTCCAATCCTCGTATTTATATCCTGACTCTTAGAGTCCACTTTATTACTCAGATGACTGCAGATCATGCGAAGGGGCTGAAGTGTTGGTAATACTTTTCATTTCGCTTTTGAGTATACTACTTTGTTTCAAATCGGGCTGAAAGTATTTACCACATCACCTCACCATTTTCACATACATCATTCGTCTCCTTTTATTAAGTTTTCGCCGCGTCAGGATTAGGACAATAGTCCTTTCGTAATAGTGTCATAAATCTTGTATAATGCCTTTTGGTCATTCAACACTTGGATACCAAGTCATATGCCTCGATCCCAGTGGGTCTCTGACCAATTGGTCAACCTCGCTGAAATATCTCAGGTTCCGGTTATCACAGACATGTATTATGAGTAAACGTGCCACTTGGGCCCATACATCAATACTCATAAAGAATACATCAACTATATACCATAGTTCAAGAGTTATTATTATTTCTTAACCAAAACATATATCAAAAGTTGTGAAGTTCTAATACATGTTTTACAAAGAAAATGTCAAAGCCACAATCCCGGCTTTCTTCT
Source organism: Tetrastigma voinierianum (assembly GCA_016808115.1). NCBI lineage: Eukaryota > Viridiplantae > Streptophyta > Magnoliopsida > Vitales > Vitaceae > Tetrastigma > Tetrastigma voinierianum. The sequence continues at coordinate 271,439 of JAEQBH010001723.1, read as the reverse complement.
AAAACGCGGCCTCTACGAGTGTCGCCCTCCCGTACACTCCCCGCATTCGAAATGATCCGACGTGCGAGCAAAGCCCAAAAGAGTGATAATTTCCTACATGGGTTACTCCCCACTTAAGTGCACATGTCATGGCAACCAAACACACTCAAGAAAATACATGATCCTACTTGAATGTCTACATGCCCAATTCCATGTCTCAAGTCTTCACCGACTCCCTCACACATGCCTAAGCCAAATGCGAGCTAAAATACAGTTTTCAAAACAAAAAGTTTTTTTTCTCGAAAACTTACTACCGAGGTTCAGAAAATATCTGACAACCCCTCCGAGGCGACTAAGTTGCAATTCCTCCGAAATGCCATGGGTCCGCGCTCCGAGAGAACTGGCTGACAAACTCTCCAAGGCAATTCTTCGAAAAATCTTCCTCGAAATTCCTTTCACAACCGTTTTCATTTTTCTTTCATTCTCTTTCATGTCATGCACTCACACCTACCATCTAGGGTGCCCCGGTGCATATGGAATGCATTATGCCATTTCCACACAATTCATGCTAATATATTTTACATGTATACATTAACAAAATGACCATAATTCATGTTATTCAATTCTCAATCAATAACACCAAAATTAGCTCACAAGGGCTAATAACAATCCAATCAATTCATTTTGAATCACCCAACAACACAAAAATCACACAACCAATCACGTGAACAAAAGAGGAGCCTCAGGGCTGGCACTGCTCTCACTCGCCACACACAGTGATTTTCTCCACTCTGCTGAAAGATTTGAGACTGGAAAAACACGCCCAGGCTTCAACCACTCCCATCCATTAAAATGGCTCTTAACCAAAGAATAAACAAAGTATGAAAAGATCCCTACCTCTTGGAGTTGTCAAAACTCCACAAAACTGGTGTTCACGCATAGCCCTTGCCGCATAGAACAACTTTGCTTCTTGCTCCGACGAGAACCAATGGTCCGAGCCCCTAGAAATCTAGATAGAAGTCACTCTTTCTCTCTCTAAAACTGGTTCTCCACACCTACTGCACGTTTTTTCTTCAAATTGGAGAAGATGAAGACTATTCTTCTTTTGTCTTATTCACTTATTCTTTTTACTTAATTCTATCAGGTCCTTAGTTTGATTTAGACACATGGCTTAATGTGTTTCATTTATCTCCATCCTCTACTAATCATCTACTCATGTGTCACATGGGTACATGTAGTAGGTGAATTTTGTCACATCACATGTCTCTCATATCGTCATTCTAAGACCTCGACAACTTAAGTAGCTCGAAAAACCCGAAATTCCGACCGTCTCTGAATTCAACGTAGCTAGATTTCGCGAGATTATTCAACCTGAAGTCCGTTTCAGCCATCCAAGATCTAGAAAATTTTCGATTTTAACGAATTACCACTATCTTTTCATAAAAAATTGTAATTTCTCTGATTTACATTCTCCTAAAAGAATTTCATCTCGAAATTATGTAAAATCACAAACTAATCACATGCATATGAAACATGCACTATGCCATATGTAAACCAGTCATTTAAGTATTAAAACGACTAAACCACACTTCATCCCTAAACAAGAAGCGGATAGGGCGGCTCGCGAACGTGTCCTCGCGATTCCACGTTGACTCCTCCACTCCACCTGCGGTTACAAGACCCTCACTAGCCCCACCTGGCCTGAGATCGCAAACCCGATCCGCTAATGAGACAACACCGGTCCTCCCGAAGGTCCCATCCGTGTCAACCTCATCTTCTCCCTAATCCAACATGAGCCGGATCTCGAGTGTACTGCAGAGCATGGAGACGTGAACAATTCTACGGACACTCGACATGCCAGGCTAAGAAAACCAACCAAGACGCTACAAAGGCCTACCCTCTCGAAAGTATCTCGGCGGCCCAATGAACCCCTGATTTCCTCGTCGTTTAACCCGACTACTCCTCTCTAGCATCAGACACCCCATTCCCGGTCCCGCTGACAACCCGTCAACCTCGCACATAGCTGACGATGTTACCCGACACCACTCATGAAAATCGGGCAGAGTCTCCTTTGTATGGGGAGCTCTACCTGAGATACACAACTTGTCCCAACATTTTACACCAACCACACCGGGTCCACATAAGGATAAAAATGAGTAAAATGGCCACTTGGGCTCATACATCATTACTCACAAAATATATCCCAACCAACTATATTACATGGTTCAATAGTTAATAAATCACTCTTAATTCAAACATATATTAAAATTGAAAGTTCTAATACATGTTATACAAAAGTATCTACCAAAGCCACATGCCTGGGGCGCCAAAACGGTCCTAGTGAGCGCCGTCCTCTGTACACTCCCCGTACCTTAAATAATGATCCCTCTAATAAGGTGAGCAATGCCCGCAGTTGATAATTTCCTACATGGGTTACCCCACCTAAGTGCACATGTCATGGCAAACAATCACACTCAAGTAAATATATGATCCTACTTGAATGTCTACATGCCCAATCCCATATCTTGAATCCTCACTGACTCCCTCACACATGCCTAAGCTAAATGCGAGCAAAAAATACAGTTTTCAAAACAAAAGATTTTTGTTCTCGAAAACTTACTACCGAGTTTCGGTAAATACATTGGACAACCCTTCGAGGTGAGTTTCTGGGTAATTCTTCGAAACAGTCATGGGTCCGCCTCCAAGATGAACTGTTGGACAACTCTCCAAGGCAATTCTTCGAAAAATCTTCCTTGAAATTCATTTCACAACCATTTTCACTTTTCTTTCATTTTCTTGTCATGCACTCACACCTATCGTTCTAGGGTGCCTCGGTGCTTATGGAATGCATTATGCCATTTCCAAAATATTCATGCTAATATATTTTACATGTATATATTAACAAAATTAATTCACACAATTCATGTTATTCAATTCACAACAATAACACCAAAATTAGCTCACATGGACTAATTAACCAATCAAGCAATTCATTTTGAATCACCCAAACCACAAAAAATCACACAACCAATCATGTGAACATCAAAACCCTGCTCAAGACTGCTCACTAGCCACACAAGTGTGGGATTTCTTCACTAAGTTCAACATTTTGAGATCGATAACACGGCCCGTGCCTCAACAATCCTCATCCATAAAATGGCTCTTAGCCAAAAAGAATAAACCAAGTAGGAAAAGATCCCTATACCTTAGAGTTGTTTCGAACTCCACAAAACTCCGGCCCATGTGTAAATTTCGCACGTGATAGATCAACTTTGCTTTCGTCTGTCGAGAATCGACTATCTGTAAACGCCAGGAAATCTAGAGAGAAGTCACACTTTCTCTCTCTAAAATCTGGATCTCCCACTCACTGGACGTTTTTGCTTTCCAAATGGAGAAGAAGACTATTTCCTTTTTGTCTTATTCATTTAAACTTTTCAATAATTCCATTTGTGTCCTTAAGTTTTGGATTTTTGACACATGGCTTAATCTAAGCCATCCCATCATATCAATTAATCATGAAACATGTGTCACATGGTACATGTAGTAGGTGACTTTTGTTGCATCACATGTCTTTGCCGCTTTACAAATTCGACACCCAAGGCTCAGTGGAATTCGACTGCCTTGAATTCACAAAAATTCGACGGGTGGCTAGATTTTCATGAGACGATTCAACTGAAGTCCGTTTCGTTATCTGAGATCTAGAAAAATTTCGGATTTTGACTGAAATTACCATTTTACCCTTTTTCAGAAAATTAGAATTTTCTCTGGTTTTACAAGCATGACCTTCAAGAAGACGTGATCTCTAACCTCGAACTCTAAGAGTCAACATCGTACATCAGCATAGTTTCACCGCCCCGAGCCGTGAGAAAGATCGTTGTCATCAAGCCTCACCTTCTCGAAGGTCTCTAATTAGGATCGTGACTAGCGATAGAGCTCTCTCCCACTCTGGCCCAACATATTTGCGGATTCATGATTCCCATACAATGCCTCATATGGTGCCATCTCGTATACGCCTAATAACTGATAGTTGTAAGAAAATCTACCGCGGCAAATGCTCCCAACTACCCCATGACGAGGATGCATGCTCGCAAGATGCCCTTCTAACACTTCAGATGGTCCTCTCTCGACCACCATCCGTCTCGCTGGTGGAAGGTCGCACTACGGTCAGTCAAGTATACCCATACCCTTTGAAACTTTTCCAAAGTGCGCCATAAACCTCAGGTTTCTATCCGACACTACGGATACCGGTACTCCATAGTCGACTATCTCTTTAATGTACAACCTAAGAATCTCTCCAATGTGAAGGTCATCCACACCCGCCAGAAATGTGTCGACTTCGTGGAGCCTGGCCCACTATCACCCATACCACAGGTCATGTCCTTGTCAGGTCCGCGGCGCGGGTCATAAAAATCCATAATGACATGATCTCACTTCCACTCAGCCACCTTCAATGGCTGAAGTAGCCCTGCTGGCTTCTGGTACTCAGCCTTAACCTGCTGACACGTGAGACATAGTCGAACAAAGTCCCCTAATTGTCTCTTCATCCCGCTCCAATAGTACTGGCGACGAAGATCTTGGTACATCTTCATACCACTTAGATGCACGGAAAATCGAGTGCAATGAAACTCCCTAAGAATCTCTTATCTCAAATCAGTCAACTGGGGAACCACTACCGGTCCTCTATATCGAAGACTACCATCTCGCTGCGGGATTCGGCCCAACCTCGTCACCTATATCCTCCGACCGGCATCCGATCCATGATGGACACTATCTCGTCCCGCCCCTGGACTCAATCACTCCGCCTCAACGCAGACCCGTGCAGCCATTAAACCCCAACGACTCGAGCCCGCCGTGGTACCGTGAGCCTCAAATTATCCCACGCCCTCGAAAGTATCCGCCATTCCCGAAGCCATACTAGCCAATGCCCCGTGATCTCCGACCAACGTATCGCTCTTCACCACATTTGCCTTACCAGGTGGTAATGCAGTGAAGTCATAATCCCCAGAACTCCATCCATCTCGTGTCGCTTCATATCGAGGTCCCGCCGCGAAAATATACTTCGACTTCGTGGCTCGAGTACACCTAACTTTTCCATATAACAAGTGGGCGCCTAAATTCAAGGCAAAGACTACAGCCGCCAACTCCATATCGTGTGTGGGGTAATTCTGCTCATGATTCTTCAACTATCGGGAACCATAAGCTACTACCCTCCAGGACTGCATTAAAACACATCCCAGTCTGGCCCTAGAGGCATCACAATACACTGTGTACCCCTGTCCCCTGTCCAGGACTATCAAGATAAGAGCAATAGTAAGCCTCCTCTTCAACTCCTGGAATGCCTCTCACGGCCATCCCAATCAAACTTGACCTCCTTCCGGTCAATTCACATAGTGCCGCGACCCAAGAAATCCTCAATGAATCTCCCGTAGTACCCAACTAATCCCAAGAAACCACGTGATCTCAAAGACTTACTGGGCCTCCTAACTCACTCCGCCGACCTTCCTCTCGGTCCAATTAACACGCCTAATGCCGACACCACGTGTCCTAAAATCTCGAATTCCTCGCAAGTCAAAACCTCACTCATCAACTCGGTATAGCCATGATCTTCTCAAAGAATCAGAACGATCCTCGCGATCCTCATGCTCCTCTTTGGATCGAGTAGATCAAAATGTCATCCACAAAGACTACGACAAAATGATCTGGGGATGGGCTTGAATAATTTATGCATGGAGGTCAAGAATGCCGCTGGCCCATTCATTCATCCAAAGGGCATCACCAGAACTCAAAGTGCCCATAACACGCCTTAAACGCCGTCTTAGGATATATGTCTCCCTAACCTCAAATCGATGGTAACCGTTAAGGTCTATGTCGAGTAGACTCGCCTCTCAACTAATCAAACAAGTCATCAATCCTGCAATGGTATCGATTTTTTATAGTAACCCTATTCAATCGGCTTCTGCAGTCAATGTGCAATACTAAAGGGTCTTGTCCATCTTCTTCAGAATAGAACCGTAGCGCCCATGGTGAAGTGCTCTACCTAATGAGCCCCTCGTCTGTAGCCTCGTGAGCTGGACTCGAAGTTCTCGCAACTCACCGTGCCACCCTATGCTGAGTCATAGAGACGGGCACCAGGTGCATGACAATCGAAGTCTACAACCCTCTACGAAGGCAATCCCGATAGCTCATCCGAAAAAAAATCCTCATACACGCAAACTACTCGAGGGAGATATAAGTCCGGTCTCACCTTGTCCTCCTGGGCTGCAAGGCTTTGCTGCCAACCCGCCTAACTCGGCCCCCGACACCTTGACTCGCATAAATCGCCCTGTGGCAATATCATGCCGTCTCCAAATACAACACAAGTACCGCCCCACGCGGTTAGCGAACCCTCTTACGCCACAATCGATGACGACTTTGTGGCCGCCACCATCCATCCCTAGATTTGACGTCTAACTCTGACATGTCCATGACCCTCAGGTCCACTGTGAGTAGAATCCATGATATCTCTAACTCGCAACCATGACATATCATCCCTATCCTCGCCCTAATCCCTAAGGGAGAACTCACATATAAGGGCTCCTCCAAGGCCTCAACCTCTAAGCCCAACTCTATCACAACCGGATGCAAAGAATGAATGAATGTGAAGCACCATAATCAAATAACACTCTTACCCATAAAGTAGATAGCAAAACGCACTTCTGTATGATCGGGCCGACCGGCCGACTCGCCAGGGTGTGATGGCGCAGACACGCCCCCACCCCGATGTCCACGCGGGCCTCGCCCTTCCGCCTTCGCCCCATGGGTCCGCCCATACCCGGTCCCTCTCGGCCTACCGTAATGGCAGGCCCGGGCAAAGACCCCAGACTAAACCGGCTCCCTTGGCCCATACTGGGAGATGGAGGAACATATTGTATCCATCCATGTCCCCCAACTGACTGGGACTGTGCTGTCCCGAAACCCTGGGATCCCTGTCTCTGTGGGCAACCCTCCTCATATGTCCTGCCGCAATGGCAAGACACCATCCGCCCACTGACCGGCAACCTCGACCTGGTCTCTTCGCTTCTCGAAAGGCCGTGGGCTCGAACCCACGTGAACTATAAGCCTTCTACTTCTTTCCCCAGCTGAAGAAGACCCACTCTCCTTCCTTTTGCTACTAACACCCGCATCTCGAGTGCTCAGGCATCCGATCTCTCTCTATGGTCATGGGCCCCAACATAGAAATCCATGTCTCAGTAGCGAACCACAACTCTACTCCGAATGGACAACTTCAGCCCATTCTCGAATCTCCTGACCTTGGCAATGTCCATGGCCACGTAGTCATCAGCAAAATGGGCTAGCTCCGTGAATCTAGCCACATGCTCCAATATGGTCATAGTCCCCCCGTCTAAATTCTAGGAACTCCAGCCTTAGCGTGACGAGCGTTGTCCTAAAATACTCGCTTCATGAAAAGATCATGGAACTCGCCTGGGCCATTGCCTCTAGATAGGAGGCTCGCCCAGCTTCCACCACACTTCACATTCCCATCCTCTAGCCGAATGTAACCAACATCTAATGTGATCAAAGGCAATCTCCATAGCCTCTAATACCTTCTCGATCTACATGAACCAATGGTCTGCCACCATCGGATCTCCTTCCCCTGTGAATATCGGAGGATGATGTGCCCTGAACCTCTTGAGGTTACCTCGTGTATCTCCCCTCGCTACTCACAGACTAGCCAGGCAATGTTGAAGAACAAGCAAAGAATAAAGAAACTCTACAGCCTCAACAAAGGCCTACTGGTAAAATACTGGTGGTGCTTGGCTAGCACCTCATGGACGACCTCTACGTCCTCTCCCGCAACTAGCCATCTACACATGTCAAATGGCGAGTTAAGTTTTAACGCAGCATCTCTAAGTTATAAACACCGCCCCAAGACACTATTCGCATACCAAAAAATTTTATACAATATGTCCATGCATTCATAGGTAATGTAAGACAATAATTTCATATATTAAATCATATGCAACAAATAAAATTTTATTTTTTTATTTTTTTATTTATTTTTTTATTTTTTTATTTTTTGAAAAACCTGTGAACATTGTTCATGAACAGTGATCCAAACAAAGGACTCGTAATCAATGCATCAGTCAAAACCGGGTCGAAAGCTCACGCACACACCCATGGGCCAGCCGCCACAGCCGCACGCGCGACCGCACCAGTCTAGTGCACAACACCGCGGTCAACGCCGCACTCGCTGTGTCGCGGGCGCCGCAGCGGGCTGCCGACAGGCCGCGTCGGCCGGTCGCCAGCGCAATACGCCGCCATGTCATCGCCGCGTCAGCCTCTCCCATGATACGTATATTCGTATCGCAACTCAATCCCCGCCATGCGCTCGTGTTAGCGCAAGATGAAGCGACGTGTCGCAAATGAGCCGCCGGGCCGTGTCGCACACAGATCGCAGCCTTTGCCGCACAGATCGCCACAATCAAAGGTCGCCTTCGTACCACGATACAAACCATTGTATCGCGACTCACCCCATGGCCGTGCCACCACAGACGCGACGCTGCCGCCGCTCTCGCTGAAATGCGGTCACGGGTCATGTCGCAGCGCTCCTCGTCGCATTGTACTCGCCGCACTCCCTATTTTCTCGTGTCACGATACATTTGTCGTGACGCGGACCAAAGACAAACCGAAATGGGCGTAGCCCATTCCGGCCCCGTGCTTGCCTCTTTTTTTTTTTTTCATTATTTTTTTTCCTTTGTTCCAGCTACTACAAGACCAAATATATATATATATATATATATTCTTGTTTTACACACTGTAAAACCTCGAAAAAAATTTCCTCAACACACTTTTTTTTTTCCTATGTGCTATTTACCAAGCACACAAAAACACATTTCAATCACACATCACACATTATTCATCAAGATGCACACCATTCACCAAAATGCACAATGAATGCGTGATCTAACCCGTGCCCATCAAGTCCTAGGCAAATGGGGTGATACCTAACTTATCGACATTTGCTTCTATACTTTAGTATCCAACATTAAGCTCTGTGTATTGATAAACCCAAGTTCGATAATTGTCGTGACGTTGACCACCGTCAACTCGGCGGGAAATATCTGTCTCATAACATGACATGCACATGAGTAAAACGGCCACTGGGCCCATACATCAATACTATAAAGAATACATCAACTATATACTATAGTTCAAGAGTTATTACATTACTTTAACCAAAACATATATATCAAAAGTTAGAGTTCTAATACATGTTTTACAAAGAAATGTCAAAGTCATTAATCCCGCTTAAAACGCTACCGAAGCGAGCATCGGCCCTCCCAGACACTCCTATACCGAAATAATGATCCGATAGGTGAGCAAAGCCAAGAGGTGATAATTTCCCTTACATGGATACTCCCACTTAAGTGCACATGTCATGGCAACCAAACACACCTGGGCAAATACATGATCCTACTTGAATGTCTACATGCCCAATTCCATGTCCTCGAGTCCTCAATCGAATTTCACACATGCCTAAGCCAAATGCAAGCTAAAAATACAATTAAAACAAAAGGTTTTTTGCCTCAAAACTTACTATCGACATTCCCAGAAAACGATCGACAACCCTCCGAGGCGACCATCGGGTAATTCCTCGAAAACAAATTACTGGTCCGCTCCAGATGAACCGTGGGCTGGACAACTCTCCAAGACAATTCTTTAGAAAATCTTCCTTGAAATTCTTTCACACCTGTTCATTTTCTTTCATTCTCTTTCTTCATGTCATGCACTCACACCTACCATCTAGGTGCCCCAAAGGCATATGGAATGCTTGTTACTTCCACGCACCATGCTAATATATTTAAGCATGTATACATTAACAAAATTTCTAATTCACATAATTCATGTTATTCAATTCTCAATCAATAACACCAAAATTAGTTCACATGGCTAATAAATAACTAAGAAATTCATTTTGAATCACCCAACAACACAAAATTCACACAACCAATCAGTACGTATATTCCTAGGGTCGTTAATCGTTCACGGCCACAGGATTTTCTCCACTCGGCTCAAAGATTTTAAGAGACCGAAACACGATCATTCAGCCTCAACAAACTATCCATTAAAATGGCTCTTAAATTAAGAATAAACCAAGTAGGAAAGATCCCTACCTCTTGGAGTTTTCTTAACTCCACAAAAACCGTGTCCACGCGTAGCTCCCGCCGCATGTAACAACTCGCTTCAAGCCCGACGAGAACCGACTGGCCCGAGCTGCCTGAAATCTAGATAAGTCACTCTTTCTCTCTCTAAAACTGGTTCTCCACACCTATTGCACATTTTTTCTTCAAATTGGAGAAGATGAAAACTATTCTTCTTTTGCCTTATTCACTTATTCTTTTTACTTAAGTCCCATTGTGTCCTTTGGTTTGATTTTTGACACATGGCTTAATCTAAGCCATTCATCTCCATCCTCTTACTAATCATCCAACATATGTCACATGGGTACATGTAGTAGGTGACTTTTGTCACATCACATGTCTCTATAATAATATACTCCACCCGACACCCGACACCCGACACCCGGTGCCTCGAAAAACCTAAAATTTCGACCGTCTCTCGAATCTCATGAAATTGACGTGGAGTAACTAGGATTCGAGAGACGATTCCAATCTGAAGTCCGTTTATCACCCGAGATCTAGAAAATTCTATGATTTTGACCTAGAAATTACCATTTTAATTCTAAAATTAGAATTTTCTCGGGTGTTACATTCTCCCCTTTTTAAAAAGAATTTCATCCGAAATTCAGATAATCACAACGAATCACATGCATATGCAACATGCACTATGCCATGTATGTAAACTAGTCATTTAAGTATTAAACGACTAAACCATGTACCTTCATCCCTAAACAAGAAGGGATAGGTGGCCCGCAATTGTGTTCTCGCACTCCCATGTTGACTCCTCCACTCCATAGTGCTGCCATAGCACCCTCACTAGCCTCACGGTCTTGCATCGCTAAACCTGATCCCGACTATCCATAATGCACACTAGTCCCTCCTCGAAGGTCCCTTCCGTGTCAACCTCAATCTCTCTCCAATCCACTACATGAGCCGATCCGGAGTGTAAATTCTCCGAGCACGGATACGTGAATTTACGACACCCTACATGCCGGGCGTAGCCAACCTAAGACACTGGCGTTGCCTACCCTCTCGACTATCTCGAAGGGCCAATGAACCTCGATGATAGCTTCCCTCGCTTGCCGAACCTGACCACTCCTCTCTCAGGCATTATGAAACCCCATTCCCAAGGGTCCAGTTGACAACCCGTCAACCCACGAAATATCCGGATACTGTTACCGACATCCGACGCCCAAAACCAGTAGGCAAGTTCCCGCTGACAACCCGTCAACCCGCGAATATTCATGGATGCTCTGCAACCTCGACACCACTCCATGGGAAAACAAGCAGTAGCCCCTTTGTACGGAGCTCTACCCAAGGTACAAAACCCGTCCCAACAGGCAACAATGACCACACAAAACCACATGCGAGTAAAATAATGGCCACTTGGCCCCCGCATCAATACTCACAAAATACATAAACTATATACAATAGTTCAAGAGTTAATAAATTAACATATATCAAAATTTAGAGTTTTAATACATGTTATACAAAATCCACACCCAAAGCCACAACCCGCTTTCTTCTAAATGCGCCTAGCGAAGGCCGTCCTCCCGTACACTCCTCAGCGCTTGAATAGTGATCCCTCGACAGGGTGAGCAAAGGCAAGTAGTGATAATTTCCTACATGGGTTACTCCCCACCTGAGTGCACATGTCATGGCAAAACAATCACACTCAAGTAATTACATGATCCTACTTGAATGTTTACATGCCCAATCCCATGTCTCGAGGCCTCACCAACTCCCTCACACATGCCTAAGCCAAATGCGAGTAAAACGCTTAAAACAAAAGCTTTTTTGTTCTTTAAAAACTTACTACCGAAGTTTCTGCAAATTATCGACAACCCTCCGAGGCCGAACTGCTGATAACCTTTCGAAATAATTCATGGGCCCCTCCGACCTGAATTGTTAGACTATCTCCCAACACAACCCGGTAGTACCGAAATTCCTTTCACAATATTTTCCTTTTTATTTTCTTTAATGTCATTCACTCACTCCTAATATTCTAGGGTGCCCCAGTGCATATGGAATGCATTATGCCAATCCCAACAACTAATGCTAATACATAAAACATGTATATATTAATATAATTAATTCACATAAATCATGTTATTCAAATTCACAATCAATAACACCAAAATTAGCTCACATGGGCTAATTAACAAACACAAGCAATTCATTTTGAATCACTCAACATCATAAAAATTCACACCAAAAATCACGAAACTATTCACGTGAACAGTGAAACCCTCGGGTTGGCACTGTTCACGGCCACAACAATAGGGATTTTCTCCACTTGGTTCAAAGCTTTTGAGACCAAAAACACGGATAATTCAAGTGTCAGAACATCCCCAACCATTTACACGGCTCTTAGCCAAAGAATAACACAAGTAGGAAAAGATCCCTACCTCTCGAGTTGCCTGGAACTCCACCAAACGGCGGGCCCACGCTGCAGCCCCGCCGCTGCGTAGATCGACTTTGCTTCTTACTCCGTCGAGAACCGACGGTCTGAACGGCCAGAAATCTATAGAGAATGAGCTCTCTCTCTCTCTCTCTAAAACTCAAATTCCAGCCCCTACTGCACCTTTTGCCGATTGTGTGTCATTTGGAGTTCCATTAATTCCCAATGTGTCACTTTTCTTGATTTTTGACACTTGGCACAATCTCAGCCATTCATTTCCACCCTCTCACTAGTCATGCAACATGTGTCACATGGGTACATGTAAGAGGGTGACTTTGCCACATCACATGCTTTTTCACGAGCCGCTTTACTAATTCGGTGCCTCAAAAACGGAATTCCTAATGCTTCGCACTGACGTGGTAGCTAGATTTCGCGAGACGATTCCAACGGTGAAGTCTGTTTCGTCATCCGAGATCTAGAAAAATTTCGGATTTTTATCGAAATGACCATTTTACCCTTTTTCAGAAAATTAGAATTTTCTCGGGTCTTACACGACACCACTCATGAAAATCAGGTAGAGTCTCCTTTGTACGGGGAGCTCTACCTAAGATACACAACCTGTCCCAACATTTTACACCGACCACAACGAGTCCACATACGGATAAAAATGAGTAAAATTGCCACTTGGGCCCATAAATCAATATTCACAAAATATATCCCAACCAACTATATTACATGGTTCAAGAGTTAATAAATCACTCTTAATTCAAACATATATTAAAATTAAAAGTTATAATACATGTTATACAAAAGTATCTATCAAAGCCATATGTCGACTTTCTTCTAAAACGTGGCCTCTAGTGAGCGTTGTCATCTTGTACACTCCTTGTACCTGAAATAATGATCCCTCGACAGGGTGAACAATGCCCAGTAGTGATAATTTCCTACATAGGTTATATTTATTTGTTAACAAATAATTTTTTTTTTTTACTTTAATTGTTTTTGTTAAAACATATTTCATCACATTTAAAATAAGAAATAAATTACTTTTATGATTTATACAAAATAATTTATTTAAGTGTTAATTTCTAAAATTTAATAGTTGTGATGAGAATATTTCATATCGGTTACTAATTTATAATTAAAAATTATCTAAATCTTAAATTAATTTTTAATTTAAAAAATGTTGTGTATTAATTTTTTAAATTTGAAAATTTGAAATGATTAATATGCAAAATAAAATGAAGTGATAATGTTAAACAGAATGTAAAAAATAACTTGAAATGAAAATATTCATTAATATTACGTAAGATATTTACAACACTTGCAATATAAATAATAAAGTTTTAGCTGTCCAGTTGAGATGGAATTTCTTCATCTCACTTGCCATGGTTCAAAACCCGCTAAACGCAAGTTTGAATTATTTAACCGATTAAATAAAATATTATTTTATTTATTTCCCTTATTATTAAGGATAATATATTATAATGATAGTTTAAAATATTGGATATTATAATTGTAAATGAAATATATGAATGATACGATAATATCAATTAACTATTTAAAAATATTTGAATTTTTGTAACTATATTTATATTTCTTTATGAACAAATATATATATTTTTTATGTTAATTATTTTTGTCAAAACATATTTACTCACAATTAAAATAAGAAATAAATTACTTTAATGTCTACATGGGTTACTCCCCACCTAAGTGCACATGTCATGGCAAACAATCACACTCAAGCAAATACATGATCATACTTGAATGTCTACATGTCCAATCCCATGTCTCGAGTACTCACCGACTCCCTCACACATGCCTAATCCAAATGCAAGTAAAATACAATTTTCAAAACAAAAGCTTTTTGTTCTTGAAAACATCATACCGAGTTTCGGTAAATATATTGGACTACCCTACGAGGTGAATTGCCGATCATTTTCCAAACAAGCCATGGGTCGCCCGAGATTAACTGCTGATCACTTCCAAGGCAATTCTTCTAAAATCTTCCTCGAAATTCCTTTCACAAATCAAGTTCATTTTTCTTTCAATTCTTTTCATGTCATGCACTCACACCTACCATCTGGTGCCTCCTAGCATATGGAATGCATTATACTACTTGAAAATATTCATGCTAATATATTTTTCATGTATATATTAACAAAATTAATTCACACAATTCATGTTATTCAATTCACAATCAATAACACCAAAAACTAGCTCACATGGGCTAATTAACAAATCAAAGGAATTCACTTTGAATCACTCAACAATACAAAAATCACACAACCAATCACGTGAACGAAGGAAACCCCTGCCGGGCACTATTCACTAGCCACAAGTAGAGATTTCTTCCAATTCTGGCTCAAAGATTTGACACCGATAACACCCGCCTTCAAGCCTCAACAAATCCCTATCCATAAAATGGCGTGTAGCCAAAGAATAAACCAAGTAGGAAAAGATCTCTACCTCGTGGAGTTGTCGGAACTCCACAAAATCGGTGCCCACGCGTAGCCCTTTAACACGTAAAACAACTTTGCTTCTTGCTCCGACAAGAACCGACAGTGTGAACGCCAGGAAATCTAGAGAGAAGTCACACTTTCTCTCTCTAAAATCTCAAAACCCAACTCACTACACGTTTTGCTCTTTCATTTGGAGAAGAAGACTATTCCCTTTTGTCTTATTCACTTAAACATTTAAGAAATTTCATCATTGTCCTTAAGTTTTGGATTTTTGACACATGGCTTAATCTAAGTCATTCATTTTCATCCTCTCTCTAATCATGCAACATGTGTCACATGAGTACATGTAGTAGGTGACTTTCGTCACATCACATGTCTCTCACAAGCAATTATACGACACCCGACACCTGCTCAAACGTGAAATTTCATCGTTCTAATTCGACGAAAATTCGACGTAGCTAGATTTCAGAAGACTATTCCAACTATGACATCCATTTCGGGCCATCTCGAGATTTAGAAAAATTTCGGATTTTTACCAAAATGACAATTTTACCCTTTTTCAGAAAATTAGAATTTTCCTATATTTTACAAAATAATTTTCTTTTACTTTAATTAATTTTATTAAAACATATTTATTCACATTTTAAATAAGAAATAAATTACTTTTATGATTTATACAAAATAGTTTATATAAGTGTTAATTTCTAAACTTTAATAGTTGTGATAAGAATATTTCATATCGAATACTAATTTATAATTAAAAATTATCTTAATCTTAAATTAATTTTAATTTTAAAAATGTTGTAAATTTATTAATTTTTAAATTTTTTGAAAATTTGAAATGATTAATATGCAAAAATAAAATGATGTGATAATGTTAAAATTGTAATGTAAAAATAACTTGAAATGGAAAATATTCATTAATATTACAGAAGATATTTACAACACTTGCAATATATATAATAAAAGGCTTGTTGGTTTGTTGGAGATGGAATTTCTTCATCTCACTTTTGGCCATGGTTCAAAACCTGCTAAACGCAAGTTTGAATTATTTTAACCGATTAAATAAAATACTCTTTTATTTATTTTCCTTATTATTAAGGATAATACATAGATAATGAAAAGTTTTAAAATATTGGATATTATAATTGTAAATGAGATATATGGATGTTACGATAATATCAATTAACTATTTAAAAACATTTGAATTTTTGTAACTATATTTATATTTATTTATGAACAAATATTTTTTTTTTTACGTTAATTATTTTTGTTAAAACATATTTACTCACATTTAAAATAAGAAATAAATTACTTTTATGATTTATACAAAATAGTTTATATAAGTGTTAATTTTTATAATTTAATAGTGTTGATGAGAATATTTCGTATCGAATACTAATTTATAATTAAAAATTATTTGAATCTTAAATTAATTTTAATTTAAAATTTGTTGTAAATTTATTAATTTTTAAATTTTTTGAAAATTTGAAATGATTAATATGAAAAAATAAAATGAAGTGATAATGTTAAAATTGTAATGTAAAAATAACTTGAAATAGAAAATATTCATTAACACATGTAAGATATTACAACCTGATTCGTGCCACTGCAGTGGGGCGAAATGAACAACAAAATTTGTTTCCTATGTTCCTCCTATCACGTAGTCAAGCCATCGCAAAGATAATGGCTCAGGTCGAACACCTGGGATGGGTTTTCATCCCGTGAATGACTGCAGATCTGCTTAAAATGGCGAGGGCTTTAGTTTGATTTCCGATTTGTTTCAAAAACAAATGGAGTCAGTTGTTTACTGTACTAACGCAATACCGAAAATGAAGTGTGAAATATAACTTGAAGGCTCAGTCACTACTTCCTGACAACATGGGGGCCAACAAGTGTTCCTGTCATATCCCCGCATTATGGCAAGTAACATATAGTCAAAGCCATAACCCGACTTGTTTAATATGAAAAACTAACCCTAGACCACTCCTATTTGAGTCTCACGTATTATGCATTCACAATTCCTTTAGTTCAAAACCCTAGCACTCAACCTCATTTCAGTGGCTCAGAAAGGCCATCTAAAGGATAACAGTGCATCTAGCAATAAGTATGCACTGTACTCTAAAGCATGGTAAGTATTGACCAAAGTAATGCACATTAAATAGCTTTAAACCCTAGTTTGGGAAGATATGGAACCATAAATATAGTACCTGTAACCTTTACAGTAAGAGGACAACCTGCAGCAACCCCAAAACCAAGCTAGCAACCCTCCTCTTCAAAGCTATAAGGCTTAGCCAAGCATCTCTTGAGTTGTCATCCTCAAGAGGAGTGTTTGGCAGCCTAGAAAATAAAAGAAAGAGGAGAGAGAAGAGAGAAAGCAAACCCTAAACCGAGTCAAGGGAGATATTTACATAAAATAAAAGTCACAAAAGATCGCTAGGGTTACAAATGATGGGGCTTATATAGCCACCCAATGTGTGAAACTACAAGAAAACCCAAATATCACACACAAGGGACAAGGGGTAATACACCAAAATCCGGTCAAGCCACATTAATTACAATGTGTGATCATATAGTTGAATTTCGCTGATAGGTAATTGGCTAGGTAAATGAAAATTTCTCGCTTGCTCAATAAATTCCGCTAGCCTACGAAATTGCACCGAGATAGCAAATCGAATAAATTTTCGCTTATGCAATGCTGAATTTCTCTAGTTAGCGAAATTTCGCTAGCCTAATAAATATTTGTAGATAAATAAACTAAGAATTTCAAGCAGAGTACGTTGATTTTCTTGGTGAGAGCGCGAAATTCATAGCCTAGTTTAAATTCTCAATTTCGCTAGACTGCTACCGCTTATGGCAGCGAAATTCAAGAATCCCAAATAAATTTCGCAAATCATAGCCTAAATTTCCTAGAATTGCTATTCTTCACCGCTGCATACCGCACCCCACGTATCCTCCATCTTCACTTTCGCCTTCATTTCATCACCGAATTTTGATATGTCAGATGGTCAGAAATAGTTTCAATCTTCATGGTTCACCACATCTCAAGAGTCAAATTCGACTTTAATGGACGAGGTACACAAAAACCCGCAAAATAACCACAATACCCGAAATGGCATAAGTGATACTAAGTAGACCTCGAACACCTCAATTGGCGACCGATAATGACATTAGTGCAAAAGCACTCGGGGTGCAACCCCATCTCAAAGGTGTGGCTCAAAATAAGACTATTCAGTACTAATTACACCCCCAACCGACACGTTGCTAGTCCCTTAGCAATGCTAAAATAATAAGGGCATGCATGCAGTGATTTTCTCAAAAAGTTTATGGTTCAAAAAGGTGTATATACAAATAAGCATTACCTTTAAAATGAAGAATTGATACCAAGTTTGAAAACCGACATAAGAGAGGCAAAACCATACAAGAACAATTTGAGGTCAACATCGGATCCATGGTTCCTCAACTCGACTTCCAACAAAGTCTAATGGTTCTTAATGTAATCGACAGCCAATAAAGTGCAAAATTATTCCTCCCAACCTGGGCCACCGGGCATGGCCTTAAGTCAAGTGGAACAACCCGTATAGGGAAAGCTACACCTTCTTTCTTATTCAACTACATCGTAGGTGCAATGCCAAAACCTCGACCACTAAAGTCCGTAACGGGGTCCACCGATGACTCCCAACCACTAAGGTTTAGGGCATCAAGCCAAAAGGATCACTTGACCACAAACTCTACTGTGCTTGACTCTGGACCAAGGACCCTCGAGAATTGGGCACCTACAACATTAAACTCTACCCATCCACCCGTGTAATCCAACACTAAGTCGAGATGACTCCCAACCAATTAAGGTTTAGTGGCATCCCAAGCCAAAGGCTTTCACCATATACCCCTCGAACCGTGCTCGAGTTTCAAGGCAAAGTGTCACGACTTTATTTTTCTTTTTCTTTCTTTCTTTCTTTTCGCTTTTTCTTTTCTTTCCTTGAAGACTACATCGTCTTCAAATATGGGTAACAAAACCTATCACGGGTCGCCAACATGCCTGCGGCCTGGCCAGAAGGCTTAAAAAGAGGCATACAATTTCACAACCTATTGGTACAATCTGAAGTGCAGTGTGTGAATTAGCTAAAGGTGGAATGTTCAAGGTTGAGCATGATGGAACTTCAACTGACCAAAAATTGAATCATGCATGGAGTTGTTCTAACATTAAGGTGACAAACAGGGTTTCAATTCTCCGATTAAAGGCAATTCAATTGTCCAATTAAAAGCAATTCAATTGTTCAATTGAAGACAAAAACTGATAAACAAAGTGGGGCACAAAAGGTGATATGCAAAAAGTGTAATATCAGATATAACACTGTATAGTTTTATATAGCCAAATGGCTAGTACATGCATAACAAAGCAACATATAAAGATATCATCGCTTACTACGGGCACACATGAATCTTACACAAAATAGTAGGCGGAGTTGATAAAGCGATGCTATACAAAATCATAAAGAAACCAAAACCACCTGGCTCACATTGGTGAGGTGGTGGGTCTAATAAGTCTCTTCTTCTTGACATATCCAAAGAAGGCTGCTGGCTGCGGTGGGGTCAACTCTACGGTCGGGAACGCCTTGGAATACCCAAATGTGTCATGATCTGGCTGCGGCATGGGTAGCCAGGTGACCTAGAGTGGCCTCGACTCGAGGAACTGACCTACGGTCTTGTCTTTGCTGTGTAGTGGCCAAAAGAACATACGACATCCATAACGGCTAGCTCTCGGCGCGTGTATGTGCAGCTGGAGAATCTTGTCTTTGTATAAGATGAGCCGAGTATCGGCGCGGTGTGGAGATAGCATGTGGAGGGAGATGGAGGAGACATATGTGGGTTGGACTCCTCTCCACCTCGGGCTCAAGGGCTCGACTATCTGTCCTGTGGGAGTCCTCGGCCTCCTGATCCGGTACCTCCTCCTGGTCCTACTGCTGGAGGAGAAAAGATATGGGCATGACCATCGCTCGCTCCATGCGACCCGGGACTGGGGGCATCGAATCCTCAGCTCGATGCGAGGCTCAGCTAGGAAAGCCCATGTGCTCGAGGACATGGCTCGGGGAGTCGTGGCAACAGCGGGTGGAAGACTCGGCTCGAGCGGGGCCATACGGTGGACCTTGTCTTCAAAATGCATCGAGGAGGTCATCCCCTCACCGGCTGAGGGACTAAGCCGGTATCCCTCGAATCCGTAAGAGCCTCGAGGATAGCCCCCTCTGTTTATGCGATAATCAGCTGCGTAGGCTGATCCTGAGCAATTGTCCGATCGGTGCTTATCTGAGGCGGGGCGCATCACGAAGAGCAGCCCGGTTGTGGTGTGCCGGGGCGAATCTGGTTCATCTCCCCGTGAGGTAGAGTGAGACCCGATCGATAACCCTCTTAATTGGCTGCGGTATCTGCGGGCCCTAAGCAGCTACTGAAATATGCGCTCTAAGTGCGCTGGGCGATCGTCGCATAGTGAACGACTCGAGTAGACTAGGTGCTCCCGGGAGAAGTCATCGAGATGGTAGCCCCAGCCCAGAACCGCGGGGGGGTGTCAGCGCCGCCGGTGTGTCATGGATGGCGTGGTAGTCTTTCGATCGGTCGCGTCGAGTCCACGAATTTGGGATCAGTCATCAGTGCCGGGACGTCATAGGAATGACTCCCCATGGAAATCTCTCGAATGAAGCGCGACGTTCCACGGAATGGGGTGCCCGACAAATGCGACCTCGATCCACGGAAATTTGGCGATAACTGAGGCGAAGAGGTCGCCTCTGCTGCTGATGTGGCTGGTGATGGCTGGAGACGGCTGAGGTCTGGATGAGGATGACTCACCCGGGCCTGAAGTACGGGCCCGCTTGGAGGGCCGAGCCCTCCTGGATCTCCGCTGAGGCACTGGTGAGGGGGCCCGGGGTCCCATCCGTGTCTGGTACCTCCACAAGCCTGGGGCTCCTCGGGGGTGCCTCGGGGGTTGGGGCTAGTGCGGGGTTTGGAACTGGCCGGGCGGGGCTGCTCCTCGCTCGGGGGTACTGAACCTGACCCGAGGTCGGAGGCGGGACCCACCTCTGGTGCGAACCATAACTATAGTCACGAAGCGTAGCGGTGAACTGGCTAATGGATGACGAGGGCCTTTGCGAGGCGTCTATGGCTCGCTGGCGGCGGCGAGTCACTCTGCGATGGAGACCGCAGGCGAACCCGGGGCTCAGCGACGCGGGGCGCGGTGGCTACAGTGGCGGCGGAGACTCGGTGCCGGCGGCGATATTGGCGGTGTCAGCTGATCCACATTGGCGGTAGAATCTTGAACAGTGGCTCGGTGCGGGCTGAGCTCGGGCTAGCATGTGTCTTCAGCGGCTCGGCCTGAGGAAGCGGCAAGGGCGGCTGGCGGTCTTGGGGCTGAAGTGGCGGCACTGGTGGCCCTACGAGACGCTGGTGTGGCTCGGGGTGGCGGCTCGGGCTATGGAAACCACAGGCTCGGGTTTGTGGCTCACGCGAAGCGAGGAGTGGATGTGCGGGTGGGCAGGCGAGCTCTCTTAGAGGAGTGGGGAGGAGATGGGGTGGAAGTAAGAAAGCCAACCCCTCCCCTCATTTTATAAGCCATTAAAGGCAGCCGAAGGGTCCTTTTCCACTTAATTACAGCTATTATGTAATTTGAGCCCTTTTCACCACTAGCAGCCCAAAATTTTCAGCATTAAAATATTAGCACTGTGAAATAACAATTATTATAATTAAAAATTGATATATATCTAATAATTTAATACGATACTATAATATAATTACCAAGTTGCTAAAAATGCAAGTACACTAAATTAGGTAACATACTAAAATAGCTAAAATTTATAGAAATTGACTAAATTAAAATAAAACCAAAATTTATTAATTCTTGATTCGGTTTTTTGAGAACACGAGCCAGTTCAATATCACAGAATACTATGGTGGAGTCAAGGAGAAGGATCCTCAGCCCTGCGTTCTTTGGCCGATTCCACGTGTTGGATTTCCTATTGTTGACTTGAGTTTCTCACTTATTGAATTTTAAGCGAGCAATTGCCACTGCGATTAGTTGCGATGTAATACGAGACACGGTCGCTTTAGTTGTTGTTCTTGCAATTCTTGGATATTCAGCTTCCCTGCATCCTGACTAACTGAACCAACTTCATCAGTCATTTGATTTTCAGTTTCTACCAGCTTGTGCTTGTTGTTCAAATGGAATATGTTTAGCTCCAATGTCATGTTGCCAAATGTAAGTTGCATTACTCCATTCCGGCAATTGATGATTGCATTAGCAGTGGCCAGAAATGGTCTTCCCAGGATAATTGGCACATGATTGGGCCCATTCTCTATTGGCTCGGTGTCAAGCACTACAAATCACTGGATGTAGATTTATGCACCTTCACCAACACATCTCAACCTCTCCTGGGGATCTTCGCCGTCGATCGGCCCGAGGATAGAGATTGATGTTAGTGGGTTTAAAGCTCTCCCGAGCCTAGCACAGCATACAGTATAGCGGTAGGTTCTAGCGGCCCCCAAATCTAGCAGTGATTTGTCTATGCTAGTCCCACCAATGTTAGCCGAAATTGTGGGAGATCAGGATCTTATCCCAGTGGGTTCTTGCTTTGATTATGCCTTGACATTCGAGTTAGAAATGCCTTCTTCTCAATACCCAACCCCTTTTTGATTGTACAAAGATCCTTCAAAAACTTTGCATAGGCAGGGACTTGTTTGATGATGTCCAAAAGGGGTATGTTCACTTTTACCTGCCTTAGGACTTCTAGGATGCCTGCCTGCTGGGATGCCTTCTTCTTGCCTCTAAGTGCTTGTGGAAATGGAGGTGGCATCTTGATACTTCATTTGATTCCTCCTTCGAAAAATGTTATGGCTCCATTTCTTCTCCTTTCACTGGTTTTCATATGAGGCTTGGGCATGGGCCTAATCAACCTCTTTCCACTCCTCCAAGGTGATTATAGCCTTGACTCATCCATTCTGAATTGCTAGATGAACCTACCTCATGCACTCCTTTTGGATTTGGCAATGTTTGCGGGAGGAACCTTCCTCTCTCACAATACCTCAGGATATTGTTTGATCTTTGTGATTGAATACGCGGGTTGTCTATTTTCTAGTGGTGCTCTCAAGCCCATCTATTCTCTTGTTCGCGATACTCTCCTATAGTATCGATCCTTTTGTGCCGGTTACCCACGTTAATCCACTTTTTGTTCTTCCACAAAGTTACCTACCACCTTACTCAAAATTCAATATGGCTTGTTCCACGAGATGAGATGGAGGTGGTTGTAGTTGAAGGTGGAGACAAACTGTGGTTTGGCATGGGGGTACATAGAGAGCGGGGGGATTGGGTTTCGGAAGTTGGAGGTGATTCCTCGATTAGGTGTAGGTATTTCCATATGGAGCATTGGGTTGTGGAGGCTTATTTTGACCTACGACATTTGCATATTCTGACATCAAATCCTTCACTGAAGGGGCCATAGGATACTGTTCTTCTTAGTGGACAGGGGATTGGAAATTGGTGCATGGATTGGCTTGTGAAGGATTTGCGATCCTTTTACACTTAAATGGAGCCTTTTGCCTTCCCAAACCTCCACCTTCACAGCTAGGGTTGAAATTCTGGCCTTCACTTCCATATCCTCGACGGTGCATACATCCCACTCCCACAAGGTTGGCTAAAGGCCTCATTTTTCCATTTCTCTAGGTTTGGCTCGTCCCAGCCCTTAAGTTTCAGCCACATAGTTTAAAATCCATGGCCCCGTCGGGATGCTTACTCAAAAATCTCCTGCAATTCGATAATTGTTTCATGGCCGGGAGACATACCACCATAGAAGTGGTTTACAAGCATCCATGTATCAAACCCATGGTGTGGGCATGCTCTGATAGTCTCCATGATCTCCCGGCCTTGGTAGAGACCTCTCACCGTCTTGAATTTGCAAAGGTGTAAATTTGTCTCTTCAAATTGTTGGTCTTGTGGGCGCTGATTTCTTTAATTAACAACGGCTCTGCCCTAATTTCTTATGGTTCTAGGCCTCATTGAGTTAAGCAAATCTTGGCCTTGTCCTTTAGGAGTTAATGGAAATGCTTTCAGTTAAGCAAATCCGTATTCCCATCATTACCTTCCTTAAAGGTTGTGCAAACTTCCTCGAAATCCTTATGAGTGTATGGATTTTCATTCTCCATACCATGATATGTGGGGAGTAGGGGGCGCAGTGGGGTCTCACTTGCTGCTTCTTCCGAGGTATGATGCGGGGAAGGGGGCCAGCGGCTCTGGGAGGGTGTATGTGGTCCTCGTCGATGCGTAGGCTGTTGGGTTCCTTTGGGTGCAGGCGACTTTGTTGTTCTTGAGTAGGTGCTCCGCCCAGGTGTCACTTTATGTGCTTATGCACCTTTGCCTTGTTCAGGTGGTGTCTTGATTCTCTGCGATCTACGATGTCTCTTTCCCGGTGGTACGCAAAGCACCTATTACACAGGCGAGACCGCGACAAAACCTGAAACAAACTTGCAAAAGGGTTATTTATTTAGCTAAAAATAAAAGCGTTTGTATGAAAAACAAAATGGTCGCGATTCTTGCAAGTGATGAAAACTTGCGATTCTGGCGGGATTCAAAAAGTGCAAGGTCACCTACGCGTAATAGGATTACAAGTACACATCAACTCATCATACGTGGTTGGCACTTCATCAGCGGCGCAATTTGATTAAAATTGCCACGGTGGGTGGCGGAATCAACAAAATTTGTTTCCTATGTTCCTCCTCTTTGCGGTAGTCAAGCTCTTTGCCGGCATGGCGGTCTAGGATCGGAACACGGGGATGAGTTTCATCCTATGAATGACTTGCATCGGTGTTAGAAATGGTGAGGCTTTTAGTTTGGATTTTGGTTGTTTCGAAAAGTGGGAGTTGTTTGTTTACTAGCTAACGATGTGTTTGAAAATGAAGTGTGAAATAGTAAATTTGAAGGCTTAGGTCACTAGCTTGACAACATGGGGCTAACAAGTGTCCTCGGGTCATTTCCTCGCATTATGGAAAGTGACATGTAGTCAAAGCCAAAACCGGATCTTTGTTTAACTGTGAAAACTAACCTAAGACCACTCTATTTGAGTACACAAGTATTATGCATTCCACGAGTCCCTTTTGGTTGAAACCTAGCACTCAGCCCTCATTTAGTGGCTCGTAAAAGGCCATCTAAAGGATAACAGTGCATCTAGCATTAAGTAGCTGCTTGTACCCTAAAGCATAAATAGTATTGACCAAAGTAATGACATTAATAGCTTTAAACCACTAGATTGGAAGATATGGAACCATAAATACGAGTACACAGTAGCCTTCTGATAAGAGAATGACCTACTTGCCAACCCCGAAAACCAAACTAGCAGCCCTCCTCTTCAAAGCTATAAGGCTTAGCCAAGCTTGCTCTCTTGAGTTGTCATCCTCAAGAGGAGTGTTTGGCAGCCTAGAAAATAAAAGAAAGAGGAGAGAGAAGAGAGAAAAGCAAACCCTAAAACTGAAAGCTGCGGGAGATATTTACATAAAATAAAAAGTTGCCAAAAGATTGCTTAGGGTTACAAAATGATGGGGGCTTATATAGGCCACCCAATGTGTGAAACTTCTGAAAACCTAAAATATTGGCTATCTGAGGGACAAGGAGGTAATACACCAAAACAGGGTCGTTTGGCATTAATTACACAAAATTAACAAAGCGAGGAATTTACATTATGCGGGGAAAATTTGCTAGGTACTTGAATTTCGGCTAGCCTAGCGAATTTAAGCTAACTATGAGAGTACGAGATAGCGAAATCACAAATTTTCGCTATACACGATGAATTTAATAGCTAACAAGTTCGCTAGCCTAGCGAAATATTTTAGAGATAAGCGAGCGAAGAATTTCGCTAGGCACGAGTGATTTTATTTATGGTGCGAATTTAGCTAGCCCTAAGCGAAATTTCTCAATTTCGCTAGGATTACGAAATTTTCGCTATGGCTCTTAGTACCGCAATCCAGTGAAATTTCGCAATCATACTTCCTAAATTCTTTGTTCTTCAACGCTTTGCATCTTGCACCCCTGCGCATCCTCCATCTTAGAAGCTGCCTTCGTTTCATCAATGAATTTTGATATGTTGATGGCTGGAAATAGTTTCAATCTTCATGGTTCACCACATCTCGATATCAAATTCGACTTTAATGGACGAGGTACACAAAAACCTGCAAAATAACCACAAATAACCTCGAAATGGCATAAGTGATACTAAGTAGATTTGAACCTCAATTGAAACCCAGGTAATTACAATTAGTGCGCAAAAGCACTCAAACCTATCTCGAATAGAATTTCAAGAAATAACCTTGTTGGGCACTAATCAACAACACTTGCAATATATATAATAAAAGGTTTGTTGGCCTGTTGGAGATGGAATTTCTTCATCTCACTTTTGGCGATGGTTCGAAACCTATTAAATGCAAGTTTGAATTATTTTAACCTATTAAATAAAATATTATTTTATTATTTCCTTTATTATTAAGGATAATACATAGATAATGAAAATTTAAAATATTGATATTATAATAGTAAATGAGATATATGAATGATTCGATAATATCAATTAACTATTTAAAATACTAATTTTTTTTGAATCATATTTATATTTATTTGTTAACAAATAATTTTTTTTTACTTTAATTATTTTTGTTAAAACATATTTACTCACATTTAAAATAAGAAATAAATTACTTTTATGATTTATACAAAATAGTTTATATAAGTGTTAATTTCTAAAATTTTGATGTAAAACTCGAGAAAATTCTAATTTTCTGAAAAATGGTAAAATAGTAATTTCGGTCAAAATCCGAAATTTTTCTAGATCTCGGATGATGAAACGGACTTCACCATTAGAATCGTCTCGCAAAATCTAGCTACCTTGTCAAATTTCGTCGAATTCCGAGATAGTCGGAATTTCACATTTTTCAAGGCACCAGGTGTCGAGTGCCGTATGACGCCTGTGAGGTGACAAAAGTCACCTACTACATGTACCCATGTGACACATGTTGCATGATTAGTGAAAGGATGGAAATGAATGGCTTAGATTAAGCCATGTGTCAAAAATCAAGATAAAGGACACAATGGGAATTAAGTGAAAAGATTAAATGAATAAGACAAAAGAAGAATAGTCTTCATCTTCTCCAATTTGGCAAAAAAAAACGTGCAGTAGGGCTGAGAACCAATTTTTAAAGAGAGAAAGTGTGACTTCTCTTTAGATTTCCCGACTTTCGGACCGTCTGTTCTCGTCGGAGCAAGAAGTGTGACGCCCCATTTCCCGGGGGTCCGTTGATAACCCGTCAACTGACGCGGAATATTTCGTGGATGCCTGCAACCCGACACCACTATCACTTAAAATTCCAGTCTCCTTTGTACGGGGAGCTCTACCAAAAATACAACCTGTCCCAAAATTTTATGACTATTACACAGGGTCCATGTGGGAGTAAAAATGGCAACTTGGGTCCATGCATCAATACTCACAAAATATATTTCAACTATATAACAATAGTTCAAGAGTTATTACATTACTCTTAACCAAAACATATATCAAAATTTAGAGTTTTAGCATGTTATATTAAAATGAATACCAAAGCCACATCCTGGGCTTTCTAAAATAGGGCCTCCAGAGTTTGTTAACCTCCTCGTACACTCTTTGTAATTAAATAATGATCCTCGATTGTGGTGAGCAACACTCGCAGTGATAATTTCCTACATGGGTTACTCCTCACCTAAGTGCACATGTCATGGCAAACAATCACACTCCAAGCAAATACATGATCCTACTTGAATGTCTACATGCCCAATCCCATGTCTCGAGTCCTCACCGACTCCCTCACACATGCCTAAGCCAAATGCGAGCAAAAAATACGCTTTTAAAATAAAATCTTTTGTTCTCGAAAAACTTACCACCGATTTTCTAGAAAATATTGACAACCTCCAGGTAACTCACTGGCACTTTTTCAAACAAAGCCATGGGTCCGCCTCCGAGATGAACTATTGGATAACTCTCCAAGGCAATTCTTCGGAAAATCTTCCTTGAAATTC
The DNA here is from genome assembly GCA_016808115.1 of Tetrastigma voinierianum. Lineage (NCBI taxonomy): Eukaryota > Viridiplantae > Streptophyta > Magnoliopsida > Vitales > Vitaceae > Tetrastigma > Tetrastigma voinierianum. The sequence goes on along the minus strand of JAEQBH010001723.1, from coordinate 243,362 downwards.
CTTTCACAACCATTTCACTTTTCTTTCATTTTCATGTCATGCACTTACACCTATCGTTCTAGGGTGCCCCGGTGCATATGGAATGCATTATGCCATTCCCAAAATATTCATGCTAATATATTTTACATATATATATTAACAAAATTTGTCATTCCCCATTTCCCAGGGTCTGTTGACAACCCGTCAACCTCTAATACTCATGATGTCTGCAACCCGACACCACTATGAAATTCGCAGAGTATCCTTTGTACTGGAGCCTCTACCTAAGGTACAAACCCGTCCTAACACTAACAACGACCACCGGCCCATTAAGTGAGTGAAAATGGCTACTTATGCCCATGCATCAATACTACAAAATTATCAACTATATACCAATAGTTCAAGAGTTATTACACATTCTTAACTAAAACATATATCAAAATTTAAAAAGTTTTAATACATGTTCTATAAAACGAATACCACTGGGCCATTAACTCCTAGCTTTTCTTTCCAAAACGCGGCCCCAGCGGAGCGCCGCCCTCCCGTATTACCCCCGCACTGAAATAGTGATCCTCGACAGGTGAGCAAAGCCCGCAGGGTGATACTTCACGTGGGGCTACTCTCCCCACCTAAATGCACATGTCATGGAAAACAATCACACTCAAGTAAATACATGATCCACGAATTCTACATGCCCAATTCCATGTCTCGAGTCTCACCACCTACACATGTCTAAGCCAAATGCGAGTAAAAATACGCTTTCAAACAAAGCTGCTCGAAACTTACTACCGAGTTTCAGATAATTTATAGGACAACCTCCGAGGTCAACCACTCTGATGGCCTCCTACTGAATTGTTGGACAATCTCCCAACACAATTTTTCGGAAAATCTTCCGTCGAAATTCCTTTCACAAACATTTTCGATTTTGTTTTCTTTCATGTCATGCACTCACACCTAATATTCTAAGTTGCCCCAATGCATATGAAATGCATTATGTCAATTCCAAAATATTCATGCTAGTATATTTTTCATGTATATATTAACATAGATAAATTCACACAATTCATGTCATTCAAATTACAACGATAACACCAAAATTAGCTCACATGGGCTAATTAACCAATCAAGGCCCACTTTGAATCACCTAAACCACACAAAATCACACAACAAAATCACGCGGAACAAAGGAAACACTCCGGATCTGCTGCTCACGCCACATAATGTGGATTTTCTCACTGTCAAATGTTTCGAGACCTAAATCACTCGCTAAGCAAAGCCTCTAATATCCCTAACCATTCACATGGCTCTACCAAAGAATAACACGCTATAGGAGAAGACCTTACCTCGAGTTGTCGAACTCCACCAACCCAAGTGCTCAGCTTACAGCCCTCGGCCGAAAGTAGATCGATTCATTTGCTTCGCCGAGAACCGACGATCTAACGCTGGAAATCTAGAGAGAAGTCACACTTTCTCTCTCTAAAAATCTCAAACCACGTAACTCCAACGTGACGCTTTTCTTCTAATTTGGAGAAGAAAACTATTCCAATTTTTGTCTTATACTCATTTAAACTTTTCCAAAATTCCATCCTTGTCTCTTAATTTTGATTTTTGACACATGGCTTAATCTAAGCCCATTCATTCCCATCATCTCTCTAATCATGCAAGATGTGTCACATGAGTACATGTAGTAGGTGACTTTTTTCACATCACATGTCTCTCACAAACCGTTATATGCACCTGACACCCGCGCTCAAAACGGAAATTCTCGTCGTTACTTAATTCGACTTAAATTCAACATGGTAGCTAGATTTCTATAAATGATTCCAACGCTAAGTCCGCTTCATTATCTAAGATCTAGAAAATTTCTGATTTTTACCAAATTACCGTTTATTAATTCTTTCGTAAAATTCGACTTTCGAAGTTTTACAAAATTAATTCACACAATTCATGTTATTCAATTCACAATCAATAACACTAAAATTAGCTCACATGGGCTAATAACAATCCAAGCAATTCATTTTGAATCACCCGACAACACAAAAACCACACAACAAATCACGTGAATAGTGAAACCCTTGGGTCGGCACTGTTCACGGCCACACAAGTAGGGATTTCTTCACTCGGTTCAAAGATTTTGATACCGATAATACGACCTTCCAGGCCTCAACAAATCCCCATCCATAAAAATGGCTCTTAGCCAAAGAATAAACCAAGTAGGAAAAGATCCCTACCTCTTGGGGTTGTCGGAACTCCATAAAATTGGTGCCCACACGTAGACTTGGCGCGTAGAACAGCTTTGCTTCTTGGCCCAAAGAGAACCGACGATCTGAACATCGAAAAATCTAGAGAGAAGTAGCTCTTTCTCTCTCTAAAACTGAAATCCACCCTCACTGCACGATTTGTTCTTCAAAATGGAGAAGAAGACTATTTCATTTTTGTCTTATACACTTAAACTTTTCAATAATTCCATTTGTGTCCTTAAGTTTTAACTATTTGAAACATGGCTTAATCTAAGTCATTCATCTCCATCATCTCACTAATCATGCAACATGTGTCACATGGGTATATGTGAAGACTTTTGTCACATCATGTCTCTCATAAGTCGCTATATCAAAGACTACACATGGTGCTCTAAAACGTGAACATCATCTCTAATTTGAAGAAATTCGACGTGGTAGCTAGATTTTGCGAGACGATTCCAACAGTGAAGTCCGTTTCATCATCCAAGATCTAGAAAAATTTTGGATTTTGACCAAAATTACCATTTTACCCTTTTTCAGAAAATTAGAATTTTCTAGGGTTTTATAAGAAGCAAAGTTGTTCTAAGTGGCAAGGCATGTGTGGGCATTCAATTTTCAGGGAGTTCGGCAACTGCAAGAGGTGTGGATCTTTTCTTACTGTTTATTCCTTCGCTAAGAGCCATTTTAATGGACGGGATTTGCCGAGGCCTAGATGGATGGTTTTCTGCCTCAAATCTTTGAACCAGTGAAGAAAATCCATTGTGGTCTGAATAGTGTCGAATTCTAGGGTTCTACTGCTCACGTGATATGTCAGGTGATTTTTTGTCATTGCAGATTCAAAACTAATTGTTTACAGCATGTTCTCAGCGGAGTTTAATTTTTATATTGATTGTAATTGAATAACATAATATGTAATCTGAATTTACAATACAGTCACATGTAAATATATTAGCATGAATTGTGTGGAAATTGCATAATGCATTTCATATGCACCGGGGCATCCTAGATGGTAGGTGTGAGTGCATGACATGAAAGAAAATGAAAGAAAAATGATAATGGTTGTGAAAGGAATTTCAAGGAAGATTTTCCGAAGAATTACCTTGGAGAGTTGTCCAACAAGCCATCTCGAGGCCGACCTAAGGACTGCTTTGAGAATTACCAAGAAATTCAATTTGAGGGTCATTCAATATATTTACCGAAACTCTGTAGTAAGTTTTCGAGAAATAAAACCTTTGTTTGAAACGTATTTTTCTCACATTCGGCTTAGGCATGTGTGTGAGGGAGTCTGGTGAGGACTTGAGACATGGGATTAGCATGGCACATTCAAGTAGGATCATGGCTTGTTTGGTGCTGGCGACACACATGTGCACGCAAAGGAGTAACCCCATAGAGATTATCACTACCGGGCTTCGCTTCACCGTGACGCCCCATTTCCCAAGGGTCCGCCGACAACCCGGCCAACTCGAAGGAATACTGTGGATGTCGGGTAACCCGACACCACTCACGAAAACTCCAAGTGTAGCTCTTCAGACGGAGCTCTACCCAAAATACAACCCGTCCCAACTGCGATGGCAACCTATCCCACATTTTACAAAGACCACACCGGGTCCATATACAATTAAAATGAGTAAAAATGGCCACGTGGGCCCATACATCAATACTCACTAAAAATATCCAACCAACTATATTTCATGGTTCAAGAGATAAGAAATCACTTTTAATTCAAAACATATATTAAAATTTAGAGTTTCTAATACATGTTATACAAATTTCATGTTAAGGCCACGAGTCGGCTTTTTTCTAAAACGCGGCCTCTAGTGAGCACCATCATCCTGTACACTCCCTGTACTTGAAATAGTGATCCGATTGCAGGAGTTAAACGCCAGAGGATAATTTCACATAAGCTACTCCCACCTAAGTGCACATACAGCGGCAAACAATCACACTCAAGCAAATACATGATCCTACTTGAATGTCTACATGCCCAATCCCATGTCTCGAGTCCTCACCGACTACCTCACACATGCCTAAGCCAAATGCGAGAAAAACATAGTTTTCATTTTTCTTTCATTTTCGTGTCATGCACTCACACTTATCGTTCTAGGGTGCCCCGGTGCATATGGAATACATTATGCCAATCCAAAATATTCATGCTAATATATTTTACATGCATATATATTAACATAATTAATTCACATAATTCATATTATTCAATTTACAACACTAACACCAAAATTAGCTCAAATGGGCTAATTAATCAATCAAACAATTCATTTCATTTTTCTTTCATTTTCTTTCATGTCATGCACTCACGCCTATCCATTTAGGATGCCCCAGTGCATATGGAATGCATTATGCCATTTCCAAAATATTCATGCTAATATATTTTTTACATGTATATATTAACAAAATTAATTCACACAATCCATGTTATTCAATTCACAATCAATAACACCAAAATTAGCTCACATGGGCTAATTAACAAATCAAGTAATTCCTTTTGAATCACCCAAAACACACAAAATTTACACAACAATTCACGTGAACAGTGAAATCCTCGGGTTGGTATTGTTCACGGCCACATAAGGAGGGATTTTCTCCATTCGATTCAAAGATTTTAAGACCAAGAACCTGGCCATTCAGGCCCCAACAAATCCCCATCCATAAAATGGCTCTTAGCCAAAGAATAAACCAAGTAGGAAAAGATCCCTACCTCTTGGAGTTGTCGGAACTTCACAAAATCGATGCCCACGCCAGAGCCCTCACGAGCAGACAACTTTACTTCTTGGTCTAAGCCAACCGACTATCCGAACGCCGGAAATCTAAAGAGAAGTCACTCTTTTCTCTTTCTAGAATCTCAAACCCAAGCTATCGCATTTTCGCTTCTCTTGAGAAGCGATGATCATTGCTCTTTGTCTTATACTCATTTAACTTTTCAATAATTCCATCCATGTCCCTTCCTTTCACTTCTTGACACATGGCTTAATCTAAACCATTCATCTCCATCATCTCACTAATCATGCAACATGTGTCACATGAGTACATGTAGTAGGTGACTTTTGTCACATCACATGTCTTCTACAGTCGCTTTACTCAAGACCCGACACCCGATGCTCGAAGAACGTGAAATTCCGATCGTTCTAATTCGACGAACTTAATGCATAGCTAGATTTCGCGAGACGATTCCAACTGTGAAGTCCGTTTTGTCATCTGAGATCTAGAAAAATTTCAGATTTTGACCGAAATTACCATTTTTCCTTTTTTCAGAAAATTGGTTTTTCTCGGGGTTTCCCATTCCCTCCCCCCCGCTTAAAAGAATTTCGTCTCGAAATTCCACACACATACGCATCCAACCACGTTCATATGTAACCCTACATTATTCTTGCTTGGTGTGTAAACGCTGACTGATTAGTACCCAAAAAGTGCTATTTTGAACCCTATATTAGATAGGTTTTGAGTGCTTTTTGCGCACTAATCATGTCATTTATGCCAACTGGGCTGAAGTGTCTGGCCTCTTAGTAATGTCATGCCAGTTAGAGGTTATTTTTGCTGTTTTGTGTGTTTGCGCACTTTGGGAGTCTAATATCGAGTCAAATGATGAATCACGAAGATTGATCCCAATTCGCTTACCAATTAATCTGTACCAAAATCAAAGAAATGAAGGTTTGATGGAATGATGCAAAGGGAGGATGAAGCAATGCGTTGAAGATCAAGAGTTCAGAATTTTCGCTTAAGATTGCTTAAAATTACTGGATTGCGAAAATTTCGCAACCTTACGAAAAATTTCAACCCAATAAATCGCTTTCACCCTCACTAGACACCAGGTTTTCTAGGCACCGCTCCAGCTTAGTTTTCATATGTTCGTTTATCATTATTACCTTCAAGCATATGGTTTCACAAAGAACAAATTACTGACACCAATAAATTTTGCATTGCCATCTCAGAGCCTCACTGCTGGCTAAATTCGCTAGTTAGCGAATTTTCACGCATCAATAAATTGCTCGCCTTTAGCTTAAATTCACACACTCACTTTGTCATGCTTTAAACAATGCAAATCCCACTTCAATTTTGGTGTATTACTCCTTTGTCCCCAAATTAGCTTCAAATTGTTAGGCTTTATGGTATTATACATTAGGGTGGCCTATATAAGCCACCTCCCATTTTAGGTCCTAAGCAAATAAATCAGAAGCAATTTGGTAAGTTTTGGAATTTTGTAAATAAAGTCTCTGCAGTTTAGTTAGGGTTTGTTTTTCTCTTCTCTCTCCCTTCCTTATTTTTTCACTAAACACCCTCTGAGATGACAACCTCAAGAGATGCTTGGCTAAGCCTCTTTCTTTGAAGAGGAAGGAAAGCCAGCTTGCACACACTGTGTCGTCCTCTGTATTAAAAGTTGTGTACTGTGTTTATATTCTATCTTCTCAAAATAGGTTGAGCTGAGTAATTGAATGCTATTGATTTGGCCAATACTTACCATGTTTTAGGATGTATACTTATTGCTAGATGCATTGTGGTTTTTTAGATGAATTTACGAGCCACCGAAATGATGTTAATGTTAGGTTTCAAACCTAGAGGCCATATGCATGTTACCCAGGCTAATCTAAATAGAGTATAGGGAAGTTAGCTCTAGTTAAACATAGATCCGGGGTTGTGGCTTGGACTATAGGTTGCTTGTCATAACGCGAGATAAAACCCAGGACACTTGTTTGCCTCTAAGCTGCCAAGTTAGTGACCCAAATCTTCAAAGTTAACTTTTCACACATCACTTTCGCTTTACAATTTCTCAAAGAAGCAAACTACTCCACTGTTGAAACAAAACTGTAAAGTCCAAATAGAAAGCCTTACCTTTCTTGCACTTATGCAAATCATTCCTAGGATGAAACCCATCCCTCGTGTTCGACCCTAGGACCACTACCGGGCAAAGAGCTGACTACCAAGAAGATAGAACTTAGGTGTATATGGGCCTTGCTTGATTTTAGCTTAGCCTCATCGTGGCACGGTAATCATCGACCTTCCTAAGGTCACAATCACCGACAATCCAATGGACTCAACTAATCCATGTCATGAATGACATCCATATACGAGCTCCTGGCTACAATCAAATACCCAATGCAATTTCCAATGGGTATCCAACCAGCCACTCCTGTTCCTATCAATTAAACTCTCAAGTCTACGTGATAACCATGACCGGTGTTTTCATCTCGAGTCACCGACCCTATTACTCAACTCTGTTTTGTGATAAATACACCCAGTGTGTTTTCCTGGCAACAAAAATTTTCGCCTAATCGCTGAATCCCTACATCCACACGTAAATTCGATATCTCCACCTGCCCTTACACCCACACGTAAATTTCGGATATTCCACTTTTGCCCTCATGGACCTAATAATAAATTTTGATATTCCACTAGTATCTTACACCCAATAATAAATTCGGGATATCTCCCTAAGTCTCTTACACCATTACGTAAATTTCTGATTTCTCCTGTCTCTACACCCATTAATACTGGGATAGCCCTAGTCCTTACACCCAATACGTAAATTGGGGGATATCTCCCTGGCCCTCACCCACGTAAATTTGGGATATCTCCCCGAGTCTCTCACAGCCACACAAGACCTTTCGCATACATACCAAGCCCTCCTCACCCTAACTCCAGTTTTTCACCCGAGGGAATTAACAACCCCTTCTCTTGCTTTACCCCAACACACATTACCACTTTCTATTTTTGACTGAAACTGATGAGCCTCATTGACATAGTCCCAAAGACAAACTCAACCCACACTCACCAAGAGTTGTGAATGACCACTACCGTGCACCCATTCGACTCGACGCTGCATGTCACCACCTATACCCTGGCCTGATGCGATCTTCTGTGTGGTCCACCATGAGCAGAATATTGGAGATCTCTTAACTCACAACCTGATCCATCGTGTCAACTCACCCTACATCCTAGGGAAGAACATCCACACATGTGGCTTCTCTAAAGGCCCCAACCTCTAAGTCCAAATCACACAAGATGTAATAATGAATGAATATGATGATCCAATTCAAACGCCACTTAGTCAACAAGAGAATGTACCCTACATATCCACCGCTTCAGAGGCTTAGGCCCGCAGACCATGAGACCTCGCTCCTAGGACAATCTCGTCCTTATGCCCAAGTCAAGCCGATGAAATAAATATATCGCCACCCTACCGACTAGAATCCCAGCCCAGGAGCCCCCGTGACCGACCCTCACCCACACTCCGGCCCCCAAACCCATTCAGGATGTCGAAGGTGCTCGCATAGCACCCCAAGCCAAAATCGTTCCTCCGACCCATACTGTGGAGGAACGTGATACTCCCTCCTCGTTCCTACGCCTAACTCGACCGGTCGGCTCCAAAACTTAGGATCCTGTCTCTAGGGCAATCCCGCCTCATGAGTGCTTCCGCCGCCAAGAGAAATAACATATCATCTCGCTCCCACCCACTAAATGCCCCATCCCGGCCTTATCCCGAACTCGTGTGAAGCGGAAGTCTTCTACCTTCCCGAACTAGAAGAAGGCTGATCCTCCCTCTTCTCACCAGCATCCGCAACTCAGATACCCATCCCTCTCTACATTCCCTCTATGTGGTCAGGCCATCCCAACCATGAGTCCATGTCCCAGGCTTAAGTCCCACAATCCTTCGAATGGGCAATCCTACCCATTCCCGAATCTCCCGACCTGGCCACGAGTCATCAGGCGTAACGGCTAGCCTGTGAACCAGCCACATACTCAATCACCGTCATGGCCCCTCGCCCAGCCTCCTCTAGGAACTCTGAGCCTTCGCACAACCACAGAAGGGTAACCAAAACACTCCCATGAAAGACTTTGAACCCGCCCCAAGTCATCATTGCCTCTAGATCTTAGAGGTCTTTGCCTAATTCCACCATACTGGGCCTCAACCCTCTCTAGCGCTGGAATGCAGCAAAAGCCCGATCCCGGTCGATCAAGACAATCTCCATAGCCTCCAATACCTTCTCAACCCGTATGAACCAATGGTTTGCCACCATCGGATCTCCTCCCCGTGAATGGGAGATGACGTGCCTGAACCCCGAGGTTACCCACCTCCTCGCCACCGTCAGATCAACCGTAAGTAATAACAACAGAATACCTACGCCTCAAAGAAAGCTCGCTGATCAGGTGCCGTCAGCCGGGTCAAACGCCATAGTGCCTAACCAAGACTCGTGGATGACCTCTTCGTCCTCTCCCGCGACTAACCATCTAAACATGTCACATGGCAAGTTAAGTTCTAACGCAGCATCTCTAAGGTGTAAACACAGCCTCGAGACACTATTTACATACTAAAAACATTTCACACTTAAATCATACAGAACAAAAAAAAAAATGATTTGATTTTATTTAAAAAATAATTTATTTGAAAACCTCGTGAACAAGCAGGTTCATGAACAGCCGATTAAAAAAAACGTTGTCCTCGAAATAAAATGGGTCATGCAATAGCAAACACCCATGGCTCCAGTCGTAACGGGTCGACCGTGTCGTGGCGCACCAGGCGCCGTGTCGTGGGCTTCCCCATGTCGTATCGCAACAGTCTCTAATCGCGTGTCATGGTCATGCCCAGTAAATCTCGCATTACAGCTGGAGCGCCGTGTCAAAGATCGTCACGACACAAGGCAAGCACATAGGCTCTTCCGGGTCATAAGATACAAAAATTTGTATCGCGAATTTAGCCCCTGCGTCGAGTGCGCACCGCTGGGTAATACACCGTAGGTCGCAGGCGCCGCAATGCGGTCGCAACCCCCAACGTTGTAGCGTGGCGCATTGCTACGTCGTATCGCAACCCTGGCAAGCTGTATCGCAACCCAAAGTCGCCCCCCTCAGCCACGATACAATTTTTTTGTATCGCGACCCAGGGGTCGCCCAACTCATGATACAAACTTTGTATCGCAGCATCCTCACCTGGCCAAGCTGCGCATCATGTCGCAGGCCTCCTCGACCGTGTCGTGCGCACGGCCGGCCGTATCATGGCCGCTCCCGATCGTGTCACGCCTCCTCGGGCGCGCCCAAAGCTTATGTGCTCGGCTGGGGCCATTGTGCTACAATACAAATTTCGATGTATTGTGACTCAATTCTAGAAATGGGCAGCCTGTCTTAGCTCCAACAACTTTTCCCTTTTCTTTTTTTTAACTCTCCAAGAGCCTCCCTACCACCTCAAACGCAAAGAGCCTAGACCACCGCAATCATACAACTCAAAAAATAAGAGCTCATTTTATCTTTTCTTGTGCAAAAAACTGAAAATTTTTCCATTTCACAATACAACTGCTTATGTTCATCACTGGCCCATAAATTTTTTTATTTTATTTCTGCTTAATTCTGAAACCATTATGTCCAAAGCCCAAAACTCAAAACCCTCAAAACTTAGGGTTAGTGCCTTCTCTCAACCCTAATTTTCCATTTCCTCCTATGCTATTCACCAAGCATACAAGCACAAAACAATCACACAACATACATAAGCATAACTCATTCATCAAATGCACAATGGATGCATGATCTAACCCGTTTCCCATCAAGCCTTAGGTATTCATATACCTAAGCTCTGATACCAAGCTGTGACGCCCCCATTTCCCGGGGGTCCGTTGACAACCTGTCAACTCATGCACATCTGTGGATATCTGCAACCCGACACCACATGAAAACCCGCGGCTTTGTACGAGGAGCTCTACCCCAAATACAACCTCGTCCTAACCACATGGAAACCCATCTCAACATTTACAGCAATTACACCGGTCCATATACAATTAAAATGAGTAAAAATGGCAATGTGGGCCCAAACATCAATACTCACTAAAAATATCCAACCAACTATATTTCATGGTTCAAGAGATAAGAAATCACTCTTAGTTCAAAACATATATTAAAATTTAAAGTTTCTAATACATGTTATACAAATTTCATGTCACGCTCAGTCACTTTCTAAATGTTACTAGTGAGCTCGTCCCTCCCGTACACTCCCGCACCTGAAATAGTGATCCATCGACAGGGTGAGCAAAGCCCAGTAGTGATAATTTCCTACATGGGTCACTCCCCACCTAAGTGCACATGTCATATGAAAAGCAATCATGCACCCAGCGCATATGATCTACTTGAATGTCTACATGCTCAATCCCATGTCTCGAGTCCTCACCGACTCTCACACACGCCTAAGCCAAATAATGATAAAAACATCGCTTATTTTTCTTCTTTCATTTTCGTGGTCATGCACTCACACTTATCGCTCTAGGGTGCCCTGTGTATATGTGGAATGCATTATTAATTCCCAAAATATTTATGCTAATATATTTTACATGCATATATATTAACATAATTAATTCGCATAATTCATATTATTCAATTTACAACACTAACACCAAAATTAGCTCACATAGGCTAATTAATCAATCAAGCAATTCATTTCATTTTTCTTTCATTTTCTTTCATGTCATGCACCACCACCATCAGGGGTGCCCCAAAGGTATATGAAATGCATTATTCCATTTCCAAAATATTCATGCTAACATATTTTTTACATGTACACAAATAAAATTAATTCAGCACAATCATGTTATTCAATCTACAACGAATAACACCAAAATTAGCCTACATCCGCTTAATTAACAAACCGCAATTCCTTTTGAATCACCCAAACACACATTCACGTGGAATGTGGAAACCCTAAGTTGGCACTGCTCACTCGCCACACAAGTATGGATTTTCTCCATTCGATTCAGATTTTTGAGACTTAGAACCCGCCATCAGCCCAAACAACCTCTATCCATAAAATGGCTCTTAGCAAAAGAATAAATTAAGTAGGAAAAGATCCCTTGTGAAGCCCCAAAACCTAGGGGTCCATTGACAACCCGTCAACTCGCGAAATATTCGTGGATGTCAGGTAACCCGACACCACTCATGAAAATCGGGCATAGTATCTTTTATACGGGGAGCTCTACCCAAGGTGCATAACATGTCCCAACAATTTACAATGACCACACAGGGTCCACATACGAGTAAAATAATGGAAACTTGGGCCCCTGCATTAATACTCACAACAAACGTCAACTATATACAATAGTTCAAGAGGAGAGCACCATGGGCACTCCCACCCAAATATGATTCTTCACTGTGGTGAGCAAAGCCCAGTAGTGACAATTTCCTACATGTTTTACTCCCCACCTAAGTGCACATGTTATGGCAAACAATCACATCCAAGCAATTATATGAACCTACTCGAATGTCTACATGCCCAATCCCATGTCCCAAGTCCTCACCGACTCCCTCACACATGCCTAAGCCAAATGCGAGTAGAATAATCAGTTTTCAAAACAAAAGCTTTTTGTTCTCGAAAACTCACTACCGAATTTCGTAAACATCGATCACCCTCCAAGGCCAATTGCTTGATATTTCCTCTAAAAACAAATTATGGTTCCCATTCGAAGGACTGCTGTGGACAACTCATGCACTCTTCAGAAAATCTTCCTTGAAATCTTTCACAAACATTTTCGTTTTGTTTCCATTTCCTATGTCATGTACTCACACCTAATATTCTAGGTTACCTCAAGGTACATGGAATGCATTATGTTAATTCCAATTAATATATTAATATATAAAACATGTATATATTAAATATAATTAATCACATAAACTATGTTATAAATTCACCATCACACACCAGTAATTAGCTCATGATACTGACAAAAACACAACTGATTTAAATCACTTAAAACACATAAAATTCATACCAAAATCACATATTTGATTCACTGGAACAAGAAACCTCAAGAGACATCTGCTTCACGGCCACCAAATTTGGGATTTTTCCACTTATTGAAGGTTTTGAGACTGGATTTATGGCTAAATCGGCTTCGTAATATCCTCTCTAACCATAAACATGGCTCTTAGCCAAAGAATATCACAAGTAGGAAAAGATCCCTACCTCTTAGAGTTGTCGGAACTCCACCAAATCGGTGTCCACGCGTAGCCCTCACTGCGTAGAATAGCTTTACTTCTTGCTCCGTCGAGAACCGACGGTCCAAATTGCCGAAAATCTAGAGAGAAGGAGCTCCTTCTCTCTCTAAAATCACAAAACCAGCACCCACTGCATCTCCTTCACGTTTTAGTCTTTTAATTTTTGAGAAGATGACACTATTGCTTTTCGCCTTATGAGAACTGAATAATTTAATAATCTACTGTCCATTTTTTTCAATTTGGTTTCTACACTTTGCACAATCTCGCCATTTATTCATCATCTCTCTACCTATACAACATACCGCATGGGTACATGTAGTAGTGACTAATGCCAACATATGTCTCTCGGGGCTTTACTAAGACCCGACACTGCGTTAAAAACGGAAATTCGATTGTCTTGACCACGGAATTCGGAACGGTAGCTAGATTTCAAGAGACAATTCCAACAATTCCAATCTAAGTGAAGTCCGTTTCTTTCATCCGAGATCTAGAAAATTTCGGTTTTAATCAAATTATTGTTTTACCCTTTTCGTAAAATTGGAATTTTCTCGGTTTTACATCCTTGTCTTCTTGAGTTAATGAATTACAAATGGTACTCACATCGTATCTGCCGCATGTAACTTTACTTCTTGGCTCGAGCGAACCGACCTGGCCCAAACACAGAACTGAGAGGCTGCTCTTTCTCTCTCTAGAATCTCAAAACCCAAGCTACTGCACATTTTTGGGTTTTTCTTTGGAGAAGATGACTATTGCTCTTTTGTCTTATACTCATTTAACTTTTCAATAATTTCATCCATGTCCCTTCCTTTCACTTTTTGACACATGGCTTAATCTAAGTCATTCATCTCAATCATCTCACTAATCATGCAACATGTGTCACATGAGTACATGTAGTAGGTGACTTTTATCCCATCACATGTCTTTCATGTCGCTTTTACTAAGACCCAACACCGATGCCTCGAAAAATGTGAGTTCGACCGGCCTCGAAATTCAAATGAAATTGACGTGGTAGCTAGATTTCGAGATTCATTCCAACAAAGGATGTCCGTTTCGTCATCCGAGATCTAGAAAAATTTTGGATTTTGACCAAAATTACAATTTTGCCATTTTTCAGAAAATTGGATTTTCTCGGGGTTTCACACTCATCCTATCGAGGGATCATTATTCTCGTACGTGAGGTACAAGAGGATCACACTACTAGAGGCTCATTTTGTGAAGAAAGCTGGATTGTGACTTTGACATTTTCTTTGTAAAACATGTATTAGAACTCTAACTTTTGATATATGTTTTGGTTAAGAGTAATGTAATAACTCTTGAACTATGCTATATAGTTGATGTATTCTTGATGAGTGTTGATGTATGGGCCCAAGTGGCCGTTTTTACTCATGTACATATCTCATGATATGAGACACAGATATTCCGCAGGTTGACGGGTGGTCAACGAGACACCCCGGGATTGGGGTGTCACATGTGATGAGAATATTTCGTATCGAATACTAATTTATAATTAAAAATTATCTTAATCTTAAATTAATTTTAATTTAAAATTTTTTGTAAATTTATTAATTTTTAAATTTTTTGAAAATTTGAAATGATTAATATGAAAAGAATGGGGCTGATAATGTTAAAATTGTAATGTAAAAATAACTTAAAATGAAAAATATTCATTAATATTACATAAGATATTTACAACACTTGCAATATATATTATAAAAGGCTTGTTGGCCTGTTGGAGATGGAATTTCTTCATCTCACTTTTACCCATGGTTCAAAACCTGCTAATTGCAAGTTTAAATTATTTTAACCGATTAAATAAAATATTATTTTATTTATTTCTATTATTGGGCGATAATACATAGATAATGAAAAGTTTTAAAACATTGGATATTATAATTGTAAATGAGATATACATGAATAATAATGGAGAATATCAATTAACTATTTAAAAATATTTGAATTTTTTTAACTATATTTATATTTATTTATGAACAATTTTTTTTTACGTTAATTATTTTTGTTAAAACATATTTACTCACATTTAAAATAAAAAATAAATTAATTTTATGATTTATACAAAATAGTTTATATAAGTGTTAATTTCTAAAATTTAATAGTTGTGATGAGAATATTTCATATCGAATAATTAATTTATAATTAAAAATTATCTAAATCTTAAATTAATTTTAATTTAAAAAAATGTTGTAAATTTATTAATTTTTAAATTTTTTGAAAATTTGAAATGATTAATATGAAAAAATTAAATGAAGTGATAATGTTAAAATTGTAATGTAAAAATAACTTGAAATGGAAAATATTCATTAATATTACAGAAGATATTTACAACACTTGCAATTTATATAATAAAAGGTTTGTTGGCCTATTGGAGATGGAATTTCTTCATCTCACTTTTGGCCATGGTTCGAAACCTATTAAACGCAAGTTTGAATTATTTTAACCGATTAAACAAATATTATTTTATTTATTTCACTTATTATTAAGGATAATACGTAGATAATGAATTCCTTTAAAATATTGGATATTATAATAGTAAATGAGATATATGAATGAGACGATAATATCACTAACTATTTAAAATATTTGAATTTTTTTTAACTATATTTATATTTATTTGTTAACAAATATATTTTTTACTTTAATTAATTTTTTTAAAACATATTTACTCACATTTAAAATAAGAAATAAATTACTTTTATGATTTATGTAAAACCCAAGAAAATTCTAATTTTCTGAAAAATGGTCAAATGGTAATTTCGGCCAAACCAAATTTTCTAGATCTTGGATGATGAAATCCGGACCACCGCTGGAATCAGATCGCGAAATCTAGCTACCACGCCGAGTTTTGGTCGAATCCAGACAATGAAATTCACGCTTTCAAGCGCAACCTGCCCGTGTCGAAACGGCTTGTGAGAGACACGTGATGTGATAAAAGTCACCTACTACACGCACTACGTTAATACTACGTCAGACGACAATGGTAATGGTCGGTATTTAAATTGCATTTAGACGACTGTATAAAAATCCAAACTAAGGACAAGGACGAATTTTGGAAAGTTTAAAATGAATAAAACAAAAGAGGAATAGTTTTTCTTCAATTTGAAGAACAAATCGCAAAGGAGGGTGTGGTTTTAGTTTTTAGGAGATAAAGCGTGGCTTCCTTCTGGGATTTTCGCTTTCTGGACCAGCTTGGCTCTCTTCGCCAAGCAAAGTCGTTTACGCAGAAGAGCCTACGCTGGCACCGACTGTGGAGTTCACAACTCCAAGAGGTAGGATCTTTTTCCTTTACTTGGTTTATTCTTGGCTAAGAGCCATTTTATGGATGGGGATTTGCTGAGGTCACCGAAGGCCGGTGTACATCTGGGCCCCAAAATCTTTAAACCAAGTGAAGAAACTCGGCCGTGAACAAAGGCCGACCTAAGCGGTTTCACTGTTCACGTGATTTGTTGTGTGATTTTGTGTGGTTTGGGTGATTCAAAATGAATTGCTTAATTGGTTAATTATCCCATGTGAGCTAATTTTGGTGTTATTGTTGTAAATTGAATAACATGATTTATGTGAATTAATTGTGTTAATATATGCATGTAAAATATATTAGCATGAATATTTTGGAATTGGCATAATGCATTCCATATGCACCGGGGCACCCTAGAACGATAGGTGTAAGTGCATGACACGAAAATGAAAAGAAAAGTGAAAATGATTGTGAAAGGAATTTCAAGGAAGATTTTCCGAAGAATTGCCTTGGAGAGTGGTCTAACAGTTCATCTCGGAGGCAGGCCCATGACTGTTCGGAATAATTATCCAAATACCCGCCTTTAGGGTAGCCGTCCAATATATTTACTGAACTCGCAGTGTGTTTTCAAGAACAAAAAAGCTTTTTGTTTTGAAAATCAGATTTTGCTCGCATTCGCTTGCATGTGCGAGGAAATCGGTGAGGACTCAGACATGGATCGGGCATGTAGACATCCAAGTAGGATCATGTATTTGCTTGAGTGTGATTTCTTGCCATGACATGTGCACTTAGGTGGGGAGTAACCCATGTAGGAAATTATCACCATCAAGCACGTTTCACCCTATCGAGGATCACTATTTCAGTGTAGGGAGTGCAGAGGACTACGCCACCAGAGGTCATGCCTAGAAGAAAGTCAATTGTAGCTTTGACATTTACTCTATATAACATGTATTCGAACTTTAAATTTTAATATATGTTTGAATTAAGAGTGATTTATTAACTCTTGAACCATGTAATATAGTTGGTTGGGATATATTTTGTGAGTATTGATTTATAGGCCCAAGTGGCCATTTTACTCATTTTTATCCGTATGTGGACCCGGTGTGGTCGTTGTAAAATGTTGGGACAGTTTATGTATCTTGGGTAGAGCTCCTCACAGACAGTTGACACTTTCCCTCTCGATTTTCATGAGTGGTGTCTGTTATCTGACATCCACGAATATTTCGTGGGTCAGACGAGTTGTCAACAAACCCCGAGAAATGGGATGGCCACAAACTCGTATCGTAGCCAGTATACGAATTAGGACCTGATAAACTGCTAGATCATGCATCCATTGTGCATTTTGATGAATGGTGTGTATGACATGAATTGTTGTGTATGTATTGTGTGAATTGTGTGCTTGGTGAATAGCACATAGGAAAAAAAGAAATGTGTTGAGGAGAAATGTTATTTTTCTTAGGTTTTACAATGTGTAAAACTGGAAAAAAATTAGTAAAATAAATTTTAATAAATTTATTTGGTTCCACTGGAAAATGAAAAAAAATATGTAATAATATTTTTTTTATGGTCTTCCAATAGGTGGAACAAAATTAAAAAAAAAATTGATGTGAAAAAAAATAAAAATAAAAATTCTATAGGAAACTAGAATAAAGTATCCCATTTTAGTGATCGAAAATAATGATACACGTTTGTATCAGGATGTAATGGCTGGGGTGTGGCAGCAGCAGGCTTTTACATGGCTTTTCGAGATGGGCCCCTCGCGATTACCTTGGCCCCACGATTACGGCCACAGAAGGGCCAAGATACGGCCGACCCATAGGCGCAACGTCGGGCCCCAGAGTCGCGACAATAAAATTGTATCGTGGATGGGCGGCCTTTGTGTCGCAATATGGGCAGATAAGCTGCGATATTTCCAACAGCGCCCGTGACACCAAGCCAGTGGGTGCCGCGACACGCGCGGACGCACGCAGACGGTCACGATACAATTTTGTATCGTGATCGGGCCGAAGGCAAGAGCGCCACGATACAGCGGCAAGAAGGTGCGCAGACAAGAGCGACACGGGCCATCGACAGACCCAAGGGGTACGGCCTGCAACACGGCCCTCGCGGCACCACCTACACCCGCCTCAGCGCTCATCAGGCTCGCTACCGGGTGCAATGCGCGCACAAAGTTGGGCCATGCGCGATCAGACACTGACGCTTTAATTCATTGCACTGTTCTGAGTCATTGTTTGGGACACTATTCATGAACACCATTCATGAACAGTGTTCATGAACACTGTTCATGAGCACTGTTCACAAGGTTTTCAAAAAAAAAAAAATTTAAATGAAATAAAATAAAATAATTTTTTTTTTGTTGAATATGATTTAATATATGAACTTATTGTCTCAGACACCTATGAATGTATGACATTGTGTATGAAACGCTTTAAGATGTAACTAGTGTCTCGAGGCCGGCGGTTTACACCCCCAGATATCGCATTAATCCCACTCTGCCATTTGATTACGTGTGTAGATGTCTAGGTCGAGGGCGAGACGTAGGGAGGTCACCCACGAGGTGCTAGCCAGCACCACCGCATTTAACCAACAGGCCTTTGTCGAGGCTATATTGCGACCGCAAGTATCAGATAAAGCAAGGCGTAGCGTGTAAAGAAGGGAGGTCTAAGTAACTCAGAGGCTCTAGTACATCATCCTCCGATATTCAGGGGGAGGAGATCCGATGGTGCTGCACTACTGTCTTGATGCAGCTCTAGGAAGGTGTCGGGAGGTTATGGGTGATTACCTCCGACACCTACTAAGATCGTACTAGTCGTATTCCACTTAAAGCGCAGAGTCGGCATGGTGGAACTAAAGTAAAGACCCTAGAGATCTAAAGGCAATGACATGGGCGTGAGTTCCATGATCTTTTCATGGGCAAGTATTTTTCCCGATATCGCATCGCCACGAAGGCTTAGGAGTTTAGAGCTGGGAAGTGGACGATGGATTGAGTACGGCTAAATTACCGAGCTAGCCCGCGCATCGATGACTACGCAGCTCGGGCGAACACGCCATGGTCGTGAGATTCGAGAACGGGCTAAAGCTGTCCATTCAAGTGTGGATTGCAGGACCCGCCTACAGACATGGACTCCCATGGTCAGGAGACGACCCTGACCATAGAGAGAGAGATCGAGGATGCCTCGTAGGCACTTGTGATGCGTGTTAGTAGCAAGAGGAAGAGAGTCGGCCTTCTTCTAGTTCGGGAGCAAGGTAAGGCTCTAGTTCACGCGGTTCCAGCCACACTTCCGAGCCAAGGACAGACGTTACAATAAGTCAAGGTATGGTGTGCTACCATTGCCAATAAATTTCTGACATATAAGGAGTGGATCGGGCTTCCAAAGACAAGGATTCCAGGTTTCGTGGACAACGTTAGCCCCGCCAATGCAAGAGGACAGAGAGGATACACATATTCCTCCATACCCCAAGATGAGCTGAGGAGCTAGTATCGCTCGTGAGCTACACGGCACCTCCCGTTATTAATGTGCAGCCAAGAGGCCAGATTATGGGCCGAGGTAGAGGACGAGGCCCACAGACAAGGACGTCAAGGGTTCAGGGGCGTGTCTACGCCATCAAACCACCAGCTGAGTCAGCGAATCAGCTAGTCATACAGAGTACGTTTTTGCTATCTCGCCTATGGGCAAGAGTGTTATTTGATTTTGGTGCTTCGCATTCATTCATTATCGCATCGCCTGTGATGTAGTCAGCTTCTAGAGGTCGAGCCCTCGAGGAGCCCCTATATGTGAGTTCTCCTACTGGGGTGAGGATGGGGTGGATGATATGTCGTGGGTTAAGTAGTTGTAGATATCATGGATTCTACTCACAAAGGAACTCCGAGTCATGGACATGTCGAAAGCTAGACGTCATCCTCGGGATGGATCGGGCCGATTGTACCACAGCTACCATCGATCAGGAGAGGTTACCGCTATGTGTGATTCGCATCATGTCAGAGCTTCAGTGGGGACAAGCACATTTTACCTCGATTGTACGAGTTCAGTCTCAGACAACATGAAGTTGGCTAGGCAAGCTCCACTCGGAGGATGAGGTGAGACTGCACTTATATCTCCTCGAGTAGTTTGCGTATGAGGATTTTTTTTCCTGATGAGCTAACGATTGCCTCCCAGAGGGCTGTAGACTTCTAGACGAGATGCCACACCCCGGTACTTCGCCATCTCTATGACTCAAAGATAGGTGGCACCAAAGCCAGAGCATAGAACTCGTAGTCCAACACAGAGCTACTCGGACAAGGGTTCATTAGACCGAGCACTTCACCATGGGGCGCTTCTGTCCTATTTGCGAAGAAGAAGGACAAGACCCTTCGACTGTGCATTGACTATAGATAGTCGAATTGGTTACAAATCGGGCAACGCACCCATTTCCGAGGATCGATGACTTGTTTGACACAGAGGAGCGCAAGTCTACCTATAAGATAGACCTTTGCACCGGTTACCATCGCTTGGAGGATTAGGTGACAGATATCCCTCCAAGATAGTGTTCAGAAGTGATTACGCCCAAAAAGCGCTATTTCGGCTCTATTCAAGATAGGTTTTGAGTGTTTTCGTTTCACTAATCATACGACCGAGCCAATTGATTACGTGCAGTCCACTCTAAGCACTAATCGATCCCATTTCGAGTTTGTTTTTGGTAATTTTGCAGGTTTTTGTGAGCCTCAACCAATAATTTCAAGTTTGATGTCGAGTTGGTGCTAAATGCTAATGATTCACAGTGATATCATCACCCAAAACACTAAATGTGGAGGGAATTGGAGAAAAGAAGATGCAAGTAAGGTGCCAGAGCAAAGCAGAGGAAAAACTGTGACTATATATTACGGTAATTTCGCAAGGATCGCTTAAAATTCTCTCGCAACCTAGCCAAATTTCGTTATGCACCCATCCTTCGCTAAGCTGAATAAATTTCGCTAGCTCAACAAAACCACCGAAGGCATAGCTTAAATTTCACCCCTCGGCGAGTGCCTTATAATTTCGCTATGCTAGCGAAATTTCGCTAGCTTAGCGAAATTTTCGCTATGCTAGCGAAATTCCCTGCATAGCGAAATCCCATCCCCTGTGTTTTTTATGTTTTTGACTCCAAACGACCATGTTTTGATCAATTACCATTTTGTCCCTATTGTAATTTCATATTTTAGGCATTTTTGCCATTTCACACATTTGGATTGGCTATAGTGTTTCACCTTATAACTTTCTTGTAACCTCCTAACTTTCCATTTATGCAAGCTTTCCCACAACTTTTCATTTTAGGCTTTATTTTGCTCTCTTCTCTCTCCTCTTTCTTCTCTCATTTTCCCCGTCATGGCCAAACACACCCTCGAGGACGACAACTCATGATGCTTCGCTAAGCCTCAAAGCCTTGAAGAGGAGGGTCGCTTAGCTTGTTGTCGGGTGGTTTGCAAAGGTCCTCATGCTCTTAATGATACAGTATCAGATTATGGTTCCAAACTTTCCAAACTAGAGTTAAATGCCATTTAATGTCTTTCCTTGGTCATCACTTGTCATGCTTTCTTGTGGTTCGCATTCCCACTGTGTATGCACCGATATCCTTTAGACGCCATTTACTTGTTTTCATTGAAATGAGGTTAAATGCTAGGGTTTCAAACTTACCGGGACATTGAATGCTTAGTATTTGATCGACTCAAATAGAGTGGTTCAGTGGTTAGGTTTCAAAGCTGCACAAAGATCCGTTCTGGCTCGACTATATGTCATTTGGTCTCTAATAAGCAGGAAATAACCCGAGGACACCTTAATAACCCTATTTTATCAAGCTAGTGACCCAAGCCTTCAAGGTTACCATTTCACACTCTCAGTTTAAGCTATTTCAGTTATCCAGTGAACAACCAACTCCCCTGTTTTTAACCAAATCCAAAAATCCAAACAAAAGTCTCACCATTTTCAAACATTAATGCGAATCATTCGTGGGATGAAAACCCATCCCCGTGTTCGACCTAGACCGCTATAATCGGGCAGTAGTCGACTACTGCAATGGGGAGGAGAGGAAACAAATATTGTTGGATTCCGATCACCTACCGCTGCACGACCAAAATGGCTCCGCGTCGGGGATGGTGCCAAACTCACGAGCGATGAGCTGATACGCACTTCAGAATCCATTACAAGTGTCGTGACCTTCAATCCTTTGAATTTTACTCGGTTTGAACCGCAGTTTTCTAGCGCCATCGTGACCGCTTTTTTGTTTCTTACAACGCTTTTGTTTTAGCTAACACCGACCTTGGCAAAAGCCTGTTAGTGCTCTTTGCTTTGTGTCATTTTGTACAAAGTTTAGCGCAAAGACTGAGATGTAGGGATATCGTGCAGATTGCAAAGAGCTGAGTGCACTACCAGCTAAGGTCGTGGAAATCATGTGCACAAGACCAAATGGATCCTCTAATTCGAGGAACAAAGAAAGTCAACAAGCACCCCCTATGAATCCAACAAAGATAGTCGACGAGGGATCACATACCCCTAGAGTTACGGTTCTTCCCCGCATCATACCTCCTCATACACGAGCGCGAGACCTCACCTAGTGCCCCCGGCTCCTACACATTTCATGGTATGGAGAATGAAACCATATTCACACATACGATTTTGAGGAAGTATGCATAACTTTTAAGGAGGGTATAACCGATATGGAATTGTCTGGTTGAAGGCATTCCGTTAACCTCGCGACAAAGCCAAATACGGCCCAATTCATTGAGGCCAAGGACAATTAGGAATTGGGCCGAACTTCAAGCTGAGTTTTTGAAGAAGTTCTTCAAAGACAACCAAGACTCACGCTTTGAAGAGATGTGATCTACACTCTACTCGGCCTATGACAATGAGAAATTCTATCGCTGTCGACAAAGTTCATGGAGACCATCAATGCATGTCCACACCATGGTTTTGACACATGGATGCTAGTGAATCATTTCTATAATGGTATGTCCCCTGCCATGAAGCAACTACTAGAAACCATGTGTGGAGGTGATTTTGAGCAAAATCCGCATTAAGCCATGGATTTGAATATGTGGCTGAAACAAGGCTCGATGAACCGAATCCGCGGAAACCGAAAAGAATGAAGCCTTCGACCCACCAAAGGGGAGGCATTTACGACTCTTCAAGATATGGGAAATGAAAGCAAGAATATCAACCCCTAGCTAGGAAGACATGGAAGAACTGGAAGGAAAAAGGCTCCATGGCGCAGCAAAGGATCGAAAAATACTGCATGTGCCAACCCATGCATCAATTGTCACCCCACCGCCCATCCAGGAGAACACTATCCGAATGCCCCTCAGCCAAGGATTTCATGTCGAGCATGCTAATGTCGGGCCAATACAAGCCACAACCTAATGCCTATACGGTAATACGTACACCCCCACTGGAAGAATCACCCCAATCTTCCTGAAACCTAATCCCCTACCTACGTACCCCCGGGTGCCAAACAACATTGTTCCTCATCTCACCACAAACATCATCATCCTCTTCTCCTCGCTGAATGCTTGGTATTGGAATTTGAGCAAGGTGGTAGGCAATTTTGTGGAAGAACAAGCAGATCAACGATAATTGGTATAAAGAATTGATACCGTAGGGAAAAGTACATTGAACAAAAGAATAGATGGGCTTGAGAGCAACCTTAATCATAAAATTGATAACCTACAATATTCAATCACAAAGATCAACAACCTCGTCGGAGGTAGCTGAGAGGTGCCCCTTCCCAACACCGCCAAATCCAAAAGGAGTCCAGGAGGTAGGTTCGCCCAATCTGTGTACGGGATTTAAGTGAAAGCTATCACCCGAGAGTGGAAAAGAGATAGAGCAACCAAGGCCTAGCGTAACTCCAAGAAACATGCAAGGAAAAGAAGTCGAGCCCGGAAGGGTAATAATCATGAAGATCCGTAGAAGAAAAGTGATGCTCCCTCCATTTCCCAAGCACTATGAGGCAAGAAAAAATCCCAAACCAAGTCAAATTTGGGAGGTGCTAAGGCAAGTGAAGGGTAAACATTTCACCGCCGACATGATTAAGGTGTCCCAACCTATGCAAAGTTCTCAAGGACCAGGCAATACCAAGAAAGGGCTAGAATTGAAAAGAAAGTTCTTCCCTAACCGAGCAAGTCGGGCTATAATCCAGAAAGCAAGACCCTACCAAATACAAGGATCCAGATCCCCCACAATTTCGCCAACATCATGGATTCTCAGACAGACAAAGCAATCGTTAGATTCGGGGCTACAGTAAACCTACCGCCATACTCAAAGTATACAAATAGGCTTGGGGAGCTCAAACCTACCAACATCACTTTGTCATTATCGATCGATCGCGAAAATTCCTAAGGGAATAGTTGAGGATGTTCTGGTAAAGGTAGACAAATTCTACTACCCAGTAGACTTTGTAGTGCTTGATACCGAACCAATAGCAAGTGGGCCCAATCATGTGCCAATTATCCTGGGAAGACCATTTTTGGCCACTTCCAATGCGATAATCAATTGCCGTAATGGAGTCATGCAGCTCACATTTGGCAACATGACATTGGAGCTCAATATTTTCCACTTGAGTAACAAAGCATGTCGCGTATGGATGACATGCAAGGATCTCGAGGAAGTCCGCTCACTACCTGCGGAAGCGGGGACCAAAAGCTCACTCACTGTAGGTGAAATTGGTGAAAAATGAAACACCAGGAGAATTGGCTGCACGCTACTCTCGCAGAGCGACGATCAGCCCAAAGATCACCTAGTGCGAAGTGGAAGTTCAACACAAAGGACCTAAGCATTGAAGGTCAGCAAAGACACATCACCGCAGGGTCAAGGAGCTCCTCCTCTTGATCCCCATGAATGAACCATGGGAATTGGCTGGTTTGGTCTTCACAGGCCAAATCATGAAATTTTCAAATATTTTTGGTTTCTAGTTATTTTGTTCAATTTTTAGTTTGTTTTATTTTTAGTAAATTTCTTTACCTTAATTTTAGCTAAATATAAAAAAATTGCAACTTTTAAGAATCTTATTTTAATTTTATTTCATTTACTTTTAGGTTTATTTTGAAATAATTATTTTTGATTTTCGTTTTTATTTTATTTCAAACTACCTAAATCAAATTTTTATTTTTAATCTGCAGATGGAATTTGGTTTAGGTAAGAATTTCGCTATGATAGCGAAATTAAGCACACAAAGGGTTTCTGGCTCTGACCCTTCACATTCAAAACAATTTTATAAAAAGGCCCCACCATTTCTTCATTCCCACGCCTCACATCCTCCGGGAGTCTCCGCAGCTGAGCCGCCTCCCAAAGAGCCCAAGTCCAGTGTTCCCACTCGCAGCCCCTAAGCGATGCCCCGTCCCGCCGGCTCCAAGTGACTCGCCCTCCACCACGCCCAGACCCGTGGACCAGCCCCGCGCGGGTCCGTGTGACCTATGCCCCGACCTTCGTGGTGCCGCCGAAGTCCACGCAAATCCACCGCCGCCGAGCCCCGTCCACCACACAGCCTATAAGATAGCCCACTGGTCACCCTTTGCCGTGTCCCGCATTCGCAATCTCGCACGGCACGCGGTTCGCATCCGAGCGATCCAAGACCTCACTCCCAAGCAGTCGCCGCCCCCAAAGAACCACCCCCATTGCTGCCGCCATGCCCACAACCGGGTGCCCCGGTCTAGCCTCGTGGTGTGCCGTATAAAGACACCGCCTTCATAGCCGTGCTTCAGCCTCGCCCTCGCAAGATTCTGTAATTACGTATATGGTCCGCACTGGGTGGTTCTCTATGCACCTGTGGTCAGATCTCAAGACCAAGACGGAGGACCCAGAGACTTCTAGGGCTGCCCGTGTCCATTCTCCGGACCTACATACAGATACACAGCCTGTAGTGGCCCCAGTTGCAATCCCTAAGGAGCCTCAGGGATTCCGGAGATATCAGACGAGGACGGACCGACTTCTTCCCGGCAAGGCCGAGACGACGTGCAGGAGGGCCCGACCCTCCAAGAGGGCTCGGACATCAAGCCCGGGGGAGTCCTCGACATCTCGGCCCGAGCCATCACCTTCCCCAGTTGAGGAGAGCTCATCGCCCCAGCTTTCACTAGCCTCGAGGATCAGGCGTCCATCGTTTCACTGGACCCCGGGAGTCGGGGAATGTAGATCCGCACGATGTAGACTTCATGGGGGAGACATATTACAATGTGCCAAGACATCGCCGACCCACGGTTCAGAGACTCGATGAGGCTGATCACGCAAGACCCTCGGGCCGCCATTTACTTATTATCGTGGCAGCTTTATTATCCCGTGAGTTTCGCTTTTATCATCTATGACTGGAGTGCCGAACCACGTGAGTCTGACCACCATTGACGATCGTCCGAGTAATTCGAGTCATGGACATTTCAACAGATTGGGTCCGATGCACGAGCCTGGCCAATTCTGGATGATATCGGGATTGGCCACAGCCATCACAGAGGGAGATGGTCCGCTGTCTCACTAGAGATACCACAATGGACCCGTACTTCAGGAGGCGCCTCGCTCGATGTTTCTTAGACCACCCGTCCCGGACCTCGCTTGTTCCCTTGGCAGACATTGCCTGCCGTAGGGAGCCATACTGAGGCTCTCAGAGACTCGCATCTCGAGGGATTTCGGGTTCAACCCTCCGAGCTTCGTTATGACTTCTCCGCTACACTCGAGGATAGCGTCCATCGCAGCGGCCCGGGGTTCGAAATGAGGGGTTTGACGGCGCATTGCTGATGCCGCTGACATCGAGCCAGTCCCGGAGCATCCGGGTTCCCCGAGAGCCACGCGACGAGAGGAGGATCGATGCACTCAGTCCTGACCCAGAGCGATCCTCGACTATGCCGATCTCTTTGTTCTCCTAAGCAGCACGACTGTGAGGAGGTACCGATGAGGTAAGAGTACTCCCTGGGGGAGAGGATCCCGGTCTCTCGAGGCGGAGGCAGAGGTGGAGGCAAAGCCTCGGCCCCGATTTATCTCCCAGGCTCCACTTCCACCTCCTTCCGCCTTCACCGACACTACCCGCCCTTTCATACAGCCGCAATAGCCTCCTGAGCATATTCATGTCGGGCTCGAGGGAGCTTGTTGTTGTTATGGATGTCGCCTGCTCGCTTGTTACTACACAGCGCCGTTTCACCATGTCAGTTCGAAAGCCGAGGCGCGGTAGAGCGACAAATATGCCATGCTTCTTCAGATCACGAGCCACCCTGGCCTCCCGCCTGCTTCCTACATCGAGATCACCCACAAAGAAGAAATTTCATCGATATGCTAGCAAGATAGCAGCAGCCAGATCCACCAAAGACATCCACCATCACCGCGAGAAATAGGGTGGTCACACTCCTTTCTCTCTACCTTTCCCTATCCAGCCGAGGTGCATATGTTTATATTTTGGCTCTGAGGAAAGTTAGAGTTGGGGAGGTCTTCTATCATGTTTTGTACTATTTTCACTTTTATCAACCGCTCTACCATTTTCAGATAGGATTGTATAGAGTTCATGCATTAGCCAATAGTAGGCAAGCAATACTTTGTTATGACTAGCTATTTTAAGCAATGACAGCGCTTGGTTATATCAAAAGCTTTATAGCATTATTTACAGTTTATTACACTTTTGCAAATCATTTTTTTTTGTACCTACATTTTGTGTTTCTACTCTTGCCTTTGGTTGAAAAATTGAAGCCCTGTGTGTTACCTTAATGATAGAACAATTCCATGCATGATTTAGTTTTTGGTCAATTGAAGTTCCAGTATATTCAACCTTGAACATTCCCCCTTTAGCTAATTCACACACTGACGCCGATTGCACTAATAGTTGAGAAGCTATATACCTCTTTCCACTTTGCAAAGCCGACCTTAGATTTGTTGACGACCCATAATAGGTTTGTGTTATCTAAGTAAGGAAGACCAAATGTAGTTCTCCAAACGAAAGAAAAGAAAAAGCAAAAAGAAAAGAAAAGAAGAAAAGAAGAATAAACGCCGTGACACTTGCCTTGAAACCTAACACGGTCCGAGGGGTATATGTATTAAAGCCTTTAAAGCCCGATGCTCCCAAACCTTAATTGGCTGTCATCGATTTAGTGTTCAAGCACGGGTGGACGGTGAAGTTTAGCGAGTTGTGTGCTAATTCCTCTAAGTCATTCTAAGTCCTGGGCGAAGCCTGTAGCTTGTGGTCGGGCTTGATCCTTTTGGCTTGATGCCCTAAACCTTAATTGGTTGGGAGTCATCTGGGACTCCTCATACACGGACTTTGATGAAGTCGAAGCTTTAGCATTAAATCTCGCAATGTAATCAAAGAAAGAAATAAGAGTGTAGCCGGGTCCTATTTAGGTCAGGGTCAACGGTTTACAAAGGCCATGGCAGATTTTCATTGGGAATAGCTTTGCATCTTATTGGCTCAAGCTGGTTACCTTAGGAACAATTAGATTTTGGTGGAAGTTCAGGTTGACTTCCTTGGAACCGATGTTGCCCTAAAACTTGTTCTTACATGGTCTTTGTTCTTTCATGTCGATATTCGTTCAGGTAAATTGTTCATTGTAAAGGTAAAGCCTATCTGTACATACACTTTTTGAACCATAAACACTTTTGTAAAAAACACAAAGATGGCCTTTTATTGTTTTTAGCATTGCTATGGACTAGCAACGTGTCGTTAGGGTGTGATTATAGCCCAAAAAGTGCTATTTCGGAGCCCTATTCAAGATAGGCTCAGTGCTTTACACTAATCATATGAATTGAGCCAATTGACATGTGTAGGTCCACTTAGTACCACTGATCCCATTTCGAGTTTGTTTTTGCTAATTTTGCAGGTTTTTGCGAGCCTCAACCACTCTAAGTTTGATGTCGTAGTTGAGTAATGTCGATGATTCACAAAGTGATATCATCACCCAAAATGAAGAAATGCAGGGAATTGACAAAGAAGATGCAGCGGGCAAAGTGCTATGAGCGGAATAGAGGAAAAAACTGTGAATTTCGCTATGCATTGCGTAATTTTGTAAGGATTGCAAAATTTCAAGAATTTGATGCAACTTTTCATATGCACTAATTTTCGCTGAAAGAAGGAATTTCAGCTAGCTTAGCTTAAAATTACTCAGATAAATAAAATTTTGAATTCACATGTGCCTACATCATTATGCTAGCGAAATTTCGCTAGCTTAGCTAAATTTTCGCTATGCTAGCGAAATTCCCTGCATAGAGAAATCCCATCCCCTGTGTTTTTGATGTTTTTGACTCCAAACGACCACGTTTTGATCAATTACCATTTTCGTCTCCTATCGGTAATTTCATATTTTAGGTATTTTTGCTATTTCACATTTGGGTTGGCTATATAAGCCACCTTATAACTTTGTAACCCTAATCTTCCATTTATGCAAGCTTTCCCAGCTCTTTTCATTTTAGGTTTTATTTTGTTTCTTCTCTCTCCTCTTTCTCTCATTTTCCCTACGCCAAACACACCCTCGAGGATGACAACTCAAGGGATGTCAAGCAAGCCTCAAAGCCTTGAAGAGGAGGGTTGCTAGCTTGGTTTGGTGGTTTTGGCGGTCCTCATGCTTCATCAATGATACAGTAATCGTGATTTATGGTTCCAAACTTTCCAAACTAGGGTTTAATGCCATTTAATGTCTTTCCTTCGTCAATACTTGTCATGCTTGTGGTTCAAAGGCATTCTTAATGGTAGATGCACTGATATCCTTTAGATGTCATTTACGAGCCATTGAAATGAGGTTAAATGCTAGGGTTTCAAACTTACTGGGACATTGAATGCTTAGTATTTGATTGGACTCAAATAGGAGTGGTTCTAGGGTTAGGTTTCAAAGCTAAACAAAGATCCGGTTCTGGCTTTGACTATATGTCATTTGCCCTAATGCGAGGAAATAACCCGAGGACACCTTAATAACCCTATTTTATCAAGCTAGTGACCCAAGCCTTCAAGGTTACCATTTCACACTCTCGCCTTTGGGTTATTTGAGTTATCCGAACAACCAACTCCCTGCTTTTAACCAAATCCAAAATCCAAACAAAAAGTCTCACCATTTTCAAACATTAATGCGAATCATTCGTGGGATGAAACTCCATCCTCGTGTTCGACCTCTAGATCGCTATACATCAAGTAGAGCTTGACTACTACGTAGGGAGGAGCATAGGAAACAACATTGTTGATTCCCGATCACCCTACCGTGGCACGAACTTGTGCTGCATGGGCACTTCGAGTTTACAAAGGATGCCCTTTGACGACGAATGCGCCAATGGGCATTTACTGACCATGCATAGGGTATTCCAACCTTATTTGGATTGGTTTGTCATGGTCTTCGTGGATGACATTTTGATCTACTCCCCGTCAAAGTGGGAGCATGAGTATCACTTAAGTGATCATTCTGGCCGAGACCATCAACCTGTATGCCAAGTTCGCAAGTGCGAAGTTTCAAGCATCGAGGCGAGATTTTGGGACACGCGGGTGTCATCATCATGCGTGCCAATGGACCCGCAGAAGGTCGAGGCTGATGAGTTGGAGCTAGTCGGGCCGAGATACATAGTTTCTGGGATTGGCAGTGGCACTACATGAGATTCATCAGGATTTCTCCCGATTAAGGCATTCCAGATCATAGATCAATCTTAAGAGTCAAGCTCTGATCGATTTATTGGCGCAGGAGTCATTCCAGGAGTTGAAGAGGAGGCTTACTACTGCTCCTATCTTGATAGTCCCAGATAGGGGATAGGGGTACACAGTGTATTGTGATGCCTCGAGGGCCGGACTGGGATGTGTTTTGATGCAGTCCAAGAGGGTAGTAGCTTATTGTTCCCTTCAGTTGAAGAATCATGAGGAGAATTACCCCACACACGACATGGAGTTGGCGACTGTAGTCTTCGCCTTGAAGATTTGGCGCCACTACTTATATGGCGACGCTCTCCGAGGCGTACCTCGACCATAAAAGTCTTAAGTATTTTTTACGCAATGAGACCAAATACGAGGCAAACGCAGATGGATGGAGTTCTTAGAGGATTATGATTTCACTTTGCATTACCATCCTGGTAAGGCAAATGTGGTGGCTGATGCACTCAGTCGGAAATCACGGGGAGAATTGGCTAGTATAGCTTATCGGGAGTAGCGGATGCCCGACCAGAGACGCTGGGTTACGCATCAGCGAGCAAGCCTCGTGGTACGCTGGGGGAGTTTAGTAGCTACACCGCTCTACTGAAGCGTGATGATCGAGTCCTGGGGGCAGGACACAGAGATAGTGTCCATCAAGGACCGGGCACATCGTGCATGTGTGATGAGGGTCGACCGCCCACGCAGATGGTAGTTCTCGTGATAGGGATGGTTCCTAGTTGACCGATTCGAGGAGATTCGTGGAGTTTCATCGGCTTCTCTCGACATCATGGTGATCTCAGTGGCACGTAAGATGTACCAGATTCAAGGCCGCAGATACTGTGAGCGGGATGAAGAGACAATGTAGGGGACTTTATTCGACGCATGTCTCACGCGTCGCCAGTTATGTTGGAGTTACACCGGCCGTTGAAGGCTATCACCCATTGAGGCGGCTGAGTGAAGCGGAGCACGTCACGCATGGATTTTGTGACCCACCTGCCACCTTTGACACCGCAAGGACATGATTCGCATGGGATGATGTGCTGGACCGCCTCACACGGTCGAACACATTTTCTAGCCGTATGGATGACCTTCACATTGGAGATATTCTGCCGGTTGTACATTCGAGAGATAGTCCGACTACATGGAGTACCGTATCTATAGTGTCGTGATAGAGACCCGAGGGAGTTTGGCGGCAAGACTGGGAAGAGTTTCCAAAAGGCTACTGGGCACACCACGACTACGAGTACAACTTTCAATCTACGTACGATGGTCAATAAGAGAGGACCATACAGGTGTTAGAGGACATGCTGCGAGCATGCGTCCTGAATCATAAGGGTAGCTGGGAGGAGTATTTTCCCTTAGTGGAATTCGCATACAACAATAGTTATCAGGCGAGTATACAGATGGTGCCATATAAGGCATTGTATTGGAGGCCATGCAGATCACCGATATGTTGGACCGAGGTGAGAGAGAGCTTCATCACTGGTCGTGATCTGATTAGAGACACCTATGAGAAGTGAGCTGATATCACAAGGTTTTCTCACTAAGCCAAAGCCAGCGATAAGAGCTATGTCGAGTGTACGACGTCGACCCTTAGAGTTCGAGGTCGAGATCACGCCTCTCAAGGTGATGCCTAAGAGAGGATGCGGGCTAGGGTTCGGCAAGCGCGGGAAGCTATCGCCGAGGTTCATTAGACCGTTCGAGATACTCAAGAAGGTAGGCAATCGTAGCGCATTCCGCTTGGCTTTACCATTAGCATGTCGTGTCCAATGGCATTTATGTCTCCATGCCCCGGCACACTCAGATCTAGCTCAAGGTGCTGGATCGGGGAGAGATCGAGCTCGATACGGATGAGACCTTCTTCGATGTGACGCCCGATCCTCGGGACCGCTGACAACCCGTCAACCTGCGAATACCGTGGATGCTCGGTAACCCGACACCACCATTTAAAATCGGCAGTCCCTTTGTACGGGAGCTTTTTTTTACCCAAAACGCAACCCGTCCCAATCACACGGCAACCCGTCCCAATATTTTGCCAACGACTAACACCGTCCACTAAGGAAAGTAAAAAAATGGCCATACTGGGGCCCATGCATCAATACTCACAAAATACATATCAACTATATAACAATATTTCAAGAGTTATTACAAAACTCTTAACCAAAACATATATTAAAATTTAGAGTTTCTAATACATGTTATACAAATTTCATGTCAAAGCCACAAGTCGGATTTCTTCTAAAACGTGGCCTCTATTGAGCGTCGTCCTCCTGTACACTCCCTGCACCTAAAATAGTGATCCCTCGACAGGGTGAGCAATGCCTAGTAGTGATAATTTCCTACATGGGTTACTCCCCACCTAAGTGCACATGTCATGGCAAACAATCACACTCAAGCAAAAACATGATCCTACTTGAATGTTTACATGTCCAATCCCATGTCTCGAGTCCTCACCGACTCCTTAACACATGCCTAAGCCAAATGCAAGCAAAAATATAGTTTTCAAAACAAAAGTTTTTGTTCTTAAAAACACACTACCGAAGTTTCCCAAGAAATATATCGACTACTCCTCCGAGGCGAATTGTTGATCATTTTTTCCAACAGCCATAGTCAACCTCCGAGATGAAACTTGACCATCAAGACAACTCTTCGAAAAATCTTCCTTGAAATTCCTTTCACAACCGTTTTCATTTTCTTTTATTTTCTTTCATGTCATGCACTCACACTTATCATTCTAGGGTGCCCCAGTGCATATGGAATGCATTATGCCATTTCCACACAATTGATGCTAATATATTTACATGCATATATTAATAAAATTAATTCACACAATTCATGTTATTCAAATTCACAATCAATAACACTAAGAATTAGCTCACATGGGCTAATAACAAATCAAGCAATTCAAGTTGAATTACCCAACAACACAAAATCACGAATAAAGGAAAACCTCATTCAAGACTATTCACTTTGCCAATACTGCTCGGGATTTCTTCACTAGCTCAAAGGTTTTGACCAAAACACGCGCCATTCAGGCCTCAACAAATCCCCATCCATAAATGGCTCTAGCCAAAATAAAACCTAGTAGAAAAGATCCCTACCTCTCTTGGAGTTGTCTTAACTCCACAAAACTCCAGGTCTACACATAGCCCTCGCCAGATGTAATGCAACTTTATTTCTCATTGGCCGAGAACCGATGGGTCCGAACGCCAGGAAATCTAGAGAGAAGTCACACTTTCTCTCTCTAAAATCTCAAAACCCAACTCACTGCACGTTTTGCTCTTCCTTTGGAGAAGAAGACTATTCCCTTTGTCTTGTCTAATTTAAACATTTCAAAATTCCATCCTTTGTCCTTAAGTTTTAGATTTTTGACACATGGCTTAATCTAAGCCATTCATTTTCATCCTCTCTCTAATCATGCAACATGTGTCACATGAGTACATGTAGTAGGTAACTTTTGTCACATCAAATGTCTCTCACAAGCCGTTTTACGGCACCCTACACCCAGTACCTCAAAAAACGTGAAATTTCGACTGTCTCAAAATTCGACAAAATTCGACGTGGTAGCTAGATTTCACGAGAGGATCCCAACGGTGAAGTCCGTTTTGTCATCCAAGATCTAGAAAAATTTCTGATTTTTACCAAAATTACCATTTTACCATTTTTCAAAAAATTAGAATTTTCCCGGGTTTTACATTCGAGGATGGACCAGTGTGCATTATGGATAGTTGAGATCAGGTTTTGCGACGCAAGACCGTGAGGCTAGTGAGGGTGCTATGGGGGCACTGTGGAGTGGAGGAGTCAACGTGGGAGCGCAATGACACGATGCGGGCCACCTATCCCTTCTTATTTAGGGATGAAGGTACATGGTTTAGTCGTTTAATACTTAAATGACTAGTTTATATGCATAGTATAGTGCACATTGCATATGCATGTGAGTTGTTGTGATTGTACAGAATTTCGAGACCAAATTCTTTTTAAGGAGGGAAGAATGTAAAACCCGAGAAAATTCTAATTTTCTGAAAAAGGGTAAAATGGTAATTTCGGTCAAGCTTTGGTATTCATTTTGTATAACATGTATTAAAACTCTAACTTTTGATATATGTTTGGTTAAGAGTGATGTAATAACTCTTGAACTATTGGTATATAGTTGATGTATTTTTGATGAGTATTGATGTATGGGCCCAAGTGGCCATTTTACTCATGTATAGGTCTCATAATATGAGACACATGTATTCCCAAAGTTGGATGTGTTTTTCAAACGAGACACCCCAGAGGGGGGGCGGCCACAATTTATACAAAATAGTTTATATAAGTGTTAATTTCTAAAATTTAATAGTTGTGATGAGAATATTTCGTATCGAATACTAATTTATAATTAAAAATTATCTAAATATTAAATTAATTTTAATTTAAAAATGTTATTTATACTTAAATTTGTGCTTGAAATATTATATAAAATAGTGGATAATATAAATATAGATGTACATTTTGAAATGGAAAATATTCATTAATATTACAGAAGATATTTACAACACTTGTAAAATATATAATAAAAGGTTTGTTGGTCTGTTGGAGATGTAATTTCTTCATCTCACTTTTGGCCATGGTTCAAAACCTGCTAAACGCAAGTTTGAATTATTTTAACCGATTAAATAAAATATTATTTTATTTATTTTATTATTATGATAATACATAGATAATGAAAAGTTTTAAAATATTGAATATTATAATTGTAAATGAGATATATGAATGATACGATAATATCAATTAACTTTTAAAAAATATTTGTGTGAAACCTCGAGAAAATATAATTTTCTGAAAAATGGCAAAATGGTAATTTCGGTCAAAATCCGGAATTTTTCTAGATCTCGGATGATGAAACGGACTTTACCGTTGGAATCGTCTCGCGAAATCTAGCTACCACGTCGAATTTCGTCGAATTCGCATAGTCTAATTTACACATTTTGAGGTAACTAGCGAATAAGGGACACTTGGCATTTTGGCGGCTCGCCAAGGTGCGACGTGTCAAGTGCAGAATCAGTAAACTTGATCTCAAGTGTGGGACCCACATGGACATGTGGCACCTCATAATTGGAGGGAAATCAAATAGTTGGTGGATAAGTGGATAAGAAATCCAATGAGCCAATGATGGCTTGACAAGCTAAGTGCTGGTATGACAAAATGGAATAAATGGTTAAAAAAGACATTTTCTTCGATTTTGGGAAATGGACGTAGTGAGGGGGTTCAAATTTTGGGAGAGAGAAGCCCAACTTCTAGATTTCCGCTTCGCACCGTCGTGATCGGTCGGCCAAGAAGTAAAGTTGTTCTACGCGGCGAGGGCTACGTGTGGTCACCAGTTTTGGGGAGTTTCGACAACTCCAAGAGGTAGGGGTTTTCTCCTACTTGATTTAATCTCTTTTAAGTGTTTTGTTAATGGTTTGGTTGATTTGAGGTTGTGAGTGGTTAAGTTGATCAGGTCCCCAAAACTTGGGACCGAATTGTCGAATATTTTGAAACCCGCTTTTGGATGTGGTAGGGACTGCTTTTGTGATGCCAGTATGTGCTCATACAATAAATTATGGTTTTGTGTTTTGGGTCAAGTGGTCATGGATTTCAGCCCAGCAGCGGAACCGATTCGTGGAGCCGGCTGCCCACGATAGCCCATCGTGCCGCTTAGGACTCGTTAAAAACAGTCCCAGGTTGCTTGGTTGGACCGAGAATGGTCCATGTGCGTTGCAAGCAAAATATTGCTTGAATTGGATGGCTTGAATTGGATGGCTTGAATTGTGTGAAAGAAATTGTTGATGCATATAATTAAATGTGTTAACATGATGTGGAATTATATAAAAATATAATTTCTGTGTGTGTTTATTGAAATGAATTGTAATTAGCCCAAGTGAGCTAATTTGATGTTATTGATGTGAATTAAATAACATGTGGTATGTATGTAAATTGGTTTGGAAATGGCATAATGCGCCTATATGCAATCGTGGCAACCTAGAAAATTAATAGGGTGTGAGTGCATGGTACGAAAGAAATGAAAACGATGTTTTTCGTGACTGCTTAGTATGTGATGTCACACCCCTATCCCCTACTAGCGGAAGGTGTGCCGGCCACCCCACAAAAATCCCCAGCCGTTACTTCTAACAACTAGAAAATCTTGTGAAGCGAAGCCGTATTTCTTGCTGAAAACTCGTATAAATTTTTTTCCTTTTTTCAAATTATGATTTGGTAAAATCTCGGCAGCATATCAGTTGCATATAGGACATGTTCCAAATCCTGTAAACACAATTTACACTTTTCCAAATATGGAAACCAGCAACGTTCTTTCCAAAATAGCCTCAGGCTCGACACATTTCCACAAAACTACACTATGTACATACATATGCTTCCACTATACAAATTCAAAGTATTTCCTTACAAAAGATTATTAATACAGCACTGATATAAAAGTCAGGAGAATCCTAATATGCTCCAAATTATTCGCGTGCCTATACCCGGAAAATAGTTTTTAAAACAACAAAATAATGAGCTAAATGAGCCTTTGAGTGTATACTTTATAAAATGTTTGCTTTTTCTCAAAATATCTCAAAACTCGTAAAACTCTCTTTACAAGATATTTCCGTAAACCTTGTTTGCTTTGCTTAAAAGTTTCTAAAACTCATACTTTATTTAAAGCTTATGCAACTTTATAGAATTCTTGATATCTGCTACCTTTGCTTCAGTACTTAAGAAATTATAATATAGATACTATCGAACACTCAGCTATGAAACTTTATAATTGATTTAATACTATCGCTATTTGCAAATATAATACAAACGAGTCATCATCACTGCTCAGAGTATTATAAAATCTTTATAACACGAGGTCGGATCACGCTCGGGTTTCTGCATCTCGCCCGCCGCTCAGTCGATGAACTTTTTGCAACAGGTCATCATCGCAGACCCAGCGGCTTTGACTCAACTGCGCGGCGCCTGCAAACACACGGTGCACTCTGCTCTGGGCTGCACTTAGTAACACGGGAGCCCTGGACTTCAACCGCGTCGTTGGAAGGACCTGGTCCCGCATCACCTAGTGGAAAAGCCTG
Source organism: Tetrastigma voinierianum (assembly GCA_016808115.1). Classification (NCBI taxonomy): domain Eukaryota; kingdom Viridiplantae; phylum Streptophyta; class Magnoliopsida; order Vitales; family Vitaceae; genus Tetrastigma; species Tetrastigma voinierianum. The sequence continues at coordinate 205,251 of JAEQBH010001723.1, read as the reverse complement.
GCTCAATTCCCCATTTCCTAGAATACGGTGGAATGACCTTTGGTCTACGCCACCATAATTTAGGTAGCACTCAACCCTATATACTCCAAGACATGCCACGGTCTCCTTTAAAATGCCATGATGCATGAACTAAGCTTTATGCACTGCCAAATCTAAAATATGATGAAATGATGTCCTAACACCACCGCACGCACGGAATACCTCTAACCTGGGTGATGCTTACTAAACTAGGGATTTTCATAGTCTGCCTCATAAAATATACTTTTGCTTGCTTGCTTGCTTGCTCTTTGAAATATGGTTTTACAACTCAAAACCATTGTTTACTTGCTTTTTAAAAGTATGGTTGAATACATCAAAACCATTACTTGTTTGCTTTTCACATATGGTTTAAATCAAAACCATTAAATACCAGTGTAAAACAATTTATAATAATACACTAGTATTTGAAAAATAGGTTTAGAACACTCACCTTTCTTTGTTTACCAAGACTTGAGCACGACTCCACAACTTTCCCGCCTTTGCTTTTAGCCTGAAATTCTTCCCCTTCTTCTCCTTCTCCTTCTTCCTCTTCTTCCTTTTCTTCCTCTATTCTTCTCATCCAAAACGTGAAGCCCTAGTTTGAGAGACCAAAATGAGGGCTTTGTTTGTCTCATGCCCTTTTTATAATCTCACCTTTGCCTTAATTTCAAGTAGGTCCTCAATCACTCAAGAAATTGCAAATCAACTTATGTTATTTTCACAATGGCCTCTCATCTTCTCACATTATGGTTTTCATATCCTTTTTGGCAAATTACAACTTTACGCTTACTCTAGTACAAATTCCGGGTTAAATAAATCTATGATTTCACAATTTCATCCTTAGTAACAACTTCCAAAGTACTACAATGACACTTGGTGCACATATGCCTACGGTTATTCATATAACACCGTACACCTCTCAGACGGGGCGTTGAGAAGTAGGGAAGGAGGACTCGAGACACGGGATTTAGGGCATGTAGACATTCAAGTAGGATCATGTATTTGCTTGAGCCGTGGTGGTTGGTGTTAAATCATTGCATGTGCACTTAGGTGGGAGTAACCTATGTAGGATAATCTAACCACTGGCATTGCTCACCCTATCGAGGGATCATTATCGTGCAAAGTGTGGACTGAGCATGAAGACTCGCGCCTATTAGGAGGCCGATTTTTAGAAGAAAGCCTAATTGTGGCTTTGATGATTTTGTATAACATGTATTAGAATTTAAATCTTAATATATGTTTGTATTAAGAGTAATATATTAACTCTTGAACTATGGTAATATAGTTGATGTGTTTTTGATGAGTATGATGTATAGGCCAATGTGACCATTTTTACTCATGTATGGGTCTCATGACATGAGACATAGGTTTTCCGAGGGTTAACAGGTGGCCAACGAGACACCCCGAGATTTGGGGCGTCACAATTTGAATTTTTGTAACTATATTTTTATTTATTTATGAATTAAATATATATATATATATATATATATATATATATATATATATATATATATATATATATATATATATATATATATATATATATATATATTTACGTTAATTATTTTGTTATAACATATTTACTCACATTTAAAAGAAGAAATAAATTAATTTTATGATTATAATAAAATAGTTTATATATGTTAATTTCTAAAATTTAATAGTTGTGTTTGAGAATATTTCATATCGAATACTAATTTATAATTAAAAATTATCTTAATCTTAAATTAATTTTAATTTAAAAAACATTGTAAATTTATTAATTTTTAAATTTTTTGAAAATTTGAAATGATATGAAAAAATAAAATGAAGTGATAATGTTAAAATTGTAATGTAAAAATAACTTGAAATGGAAAATATTCATTAATATTACATAAGATATTTACAACACTTGCAATACATATAATTAAAGGTTTGTTGGCTTGTTGGAGATGGAATTTCTTCATCTCACTTTTGGCCATGGTTCGAAACCTATTAAACGCAAGTTTGATTTATTTTAACCGATTAAATAAAATATTATTTTATTAATTTCCCTTATTTTTAAGGATAAAAAAAGATAATGAAAATTTTAAAATATTAGATATTATAATAGTAAATGAGATATATGAATGATTCGATAATATCAATTAACTATTTAAAAAATATTTGAATTTTTTTAACTATATTTATATTTATTTGTTAACAAATAGTTTTATTTTTACTTTAATTATTTTTGTTAAAACATATTTATTCACATTTAAAATAAGAAATAAATTACTTTTATGATTTATACAAAATAGTTTATAGAAGTTTTAATTTCTAAAATTTAATAGTTGTGATGAGAATATTTCGTATCGAATACTAATTTATAATTAAAAATTATCTGAATCTTAAATTAATTTTAATTTAAAAAATATTGTAAATTTATTAATTTTTAAATTTTTTGAAATTTTGAAATGATTAATATGTAAAAATAAAATGAAGTGATAATGTTAAAATTGTAATATAAAAATAACTTGAAATGGAAAATATTCATTAATATTACAGAAGATTGGAGATGGAATTTCTTCATCTCACTTTTGGCCATGGTTCAAAACCTACTAAACGCAAGTTTGAATTATTTTAACCGATTAAATAAAATATTATTTTATTTTTTTCCCTTATTATTAAGGATAATACGATAATGAAAAGTTTTAAAATTTTTTGATATTATAATTGTAAATGAGATATAAGGACGATACGATAATATCACTAACTATTTATGTGACACCCTCATCTCGGGGTCCTGGCCGACATCGTCAACCCGTAATTCTCGGTGGATTTCGTTACCCGATACCATACTTGGTTGTGTCCCATTTATCTGATCCATATTTCATTGGGGTAAATCGGCAGAGTCTCCTTTGTTCAGGAAACTCTGCCCAACATACAACCTGTACAATTTCATGGCAACATGACCCAATATTATACAACGACCACACCGGGTCCACATACGAGTAAAAATGGTCACATAGGGCCCATTTATTTAAACTCAAACATATAAGCACATTACTATAAAACCATAGTCCATAAGAGTTTAAATTCCATCACTCTTATACAAATAAATACAACCCATATATATTTACAAAATATATATATCAAAGCCACAATTCGGTCTTCTTCTCAATCCCTACTTCTAAGGAGCTCCATCCACTGGTAACTGTCCTGCACCTTAAATGTGGTCCCACGACGGGATGTGTAAGACCCGAGAAAATTACAATTTTCGGAAAAAGGGCAAAACGGTAATTTCGGTAAAAATATGGAATTTTTCTAGATCTTGGATGATGAAACACTTCACCGTTGGAATCGCCTCGCGGAAATCTAGCTACCATGTCGACTCGTTTGAATTCCGGAGACAATAATTTTTGCATCGCTGAGGCACCGCACGGTGTCAGAAAACGACATGTGTGTGATGTGACAAAAGTCACCTATAACATGTACTCAGGTGACACATATTGCATGAGTAGAGAGAGGATGAAAATGGACAGCCGAGATAGTACCAAGTGTCAAAATAGTGGAAAAATGGGACATAAATGGAATTTTTGAATTTGTTATTGATAATAAAACAAATTTGAATAGTTGTCTTCTCCAAAAATTAAAATAACAAAATGGGCAGTGGGCTGAAAACGTGGGAGATGCAGTGAGCTTGAGAGTTGGTTTTTAGAGAGAGAGAGAGTGGCTTCTCTCTAGGTTTCACCGATCGACCGGGCCGGCGCCGACTGAGCAAGAAGGAAAGTTGTTCTACGCTACGCAGGGCTATGTGGGCACCACTCGTGGAGTTCCACAACTCCAAGAGGTAGGATCTTTCCTACTATGTTAACTTGTTTAAGAACCATGTAAATGGTTAGGAACGTTCTGAGGCTTGTTTTAGCCGTAAACTTGGTCTCAAAAGCTTTGAACCGAGTGGAGAAAATTCCTATTTTGTGTGGTCGTGAACATTAACCTGAGGGTTTACTGTTCACATGAATAGTGACACGAATATTTTTATGTGAATTTTATGATGTTGAGTGATTCAAAATGAATTGCTTGTGTTTGTTAATTAGCCCATGTGAGCTAATTTTGGTGTAATTGATGGTGAATTTGCATAACATGATTTATGTGATTTAATTATGTTAATATATATGCATGTGAATATATTAGCATGAATGTGTTGGGATTAGCATCATGCATTCCATATGCACTGGGGCAACCTAAAATATTAGGTGTGAGTGCATGACATGAAATGAAACAAAAACGAAAATGTTTGTGAAAGGAATTTCAAGGAAGATTTTCCAGAGAATGGGGTTGGGAGACGGTCCAACAGATCACTTCGGATGAGGACCATGACTGTTTCGGGAAGTTCTCCAACCAATTCGACTCGGAGGGTAGTCCAATATTTTTACCGAAATTCGGTAGTGAGTTTTCGAGAACAAAAAGCTTTTGTTTTGAAAACTGGATATTTTACTTGCATTCACTTAGGCATATGTGAGAGAGTCGATGAGGACTCGAGACATGGGTTGGTCATGTAGACATTCGAGTAGGTTCATGAAATTGCTTGAATGTGATTGTTTGTCATGCATGTGCACTTAGCTGGGGAGTAACCCATGTAGGAAATTATCTCATCGAAGCTTTGCTCACTCCCGTCGAGGATCACTATTTCGTGCACAGAGTGTGTATGAGGACGGCGCCGCTAGAGATCAGAGTTTAAGAAAGCCGCATTGTGGCTTTGGGTATTGATTTTATAACATGTGTTAAAATTGTAAACTTTTGATATATGTTTGGTAAGAGATTTATTAACTCTTTGAAACTATTGTATATAGTCGATATATTTTGTGAGTGTCGATGCAGGGCTCAAGTGGCCGCTATTTTACTTGTAATGTGGACCCCGGTGTGGTCATCGTTGATTATTCGACAGTTGTACCTTGCAGAGCTCCCGTACAAAGGAAACTCGCCCACTTTTTACGAGAGGGTGTCAAAGTTACCCGACATCCACGATTATTCCTCGCCGGTCGACGTAGAGTCACAACTTAATCTCTGTGTTTTAGGGCGCCACAAAATTGGGTATCGTAGCCTAGGTTTATAAATACCTTGAGCTTAGTGTCGATAAGTTAGGTATACGATTACCTAGGGCTTGAGGGAACTTGGGCCAAGGCTAGAGTCATTAAGGTTTAAGAACATCACAGCTTAGTATAGCTCGATGTTAGAGTTAGGTATGTGATTACCTAGAAATCACTTCGGACTCCGGATTAACTCGCATGTATCAGGTTTTATGCGTGATCGCGTATAACATGTTGATTGTTATGTATTGTGTGAATTGTGTGCTTAGGTAAATAGCACATAGGAAAAAAAAAAAAATGTTGAACACTAGGGCCGAGAAATGTAACCTTAGGTGTTCGAGAAATTTTGGACAAAACGCAACCTTAATTAAATGAAAGAAAAACAAAACGGTTCGGGAATCGACCGGGCTATCACCAAATCGTGTCACGATACAATGGGAATTTGTATCGACATAGCTCCTCGGGCGTGCGCTGATGAGTTTTGGCCACGATACACTTGGCTGTATCGCACAGCAATGGCTTGAGGATATCGGAGGATCAGGTCGCGATACATGGTTGTATCGTGACAAAGTCGAGGGCCGGCCGCTTGAGGGGATTCGCGTCACAATACAATTGAGTGTATCGTGACAAGGGAGCAGGAGGCTAGGCCGCTGGGTTGTGTCGCGATACAACCCCGACACGGCCAAATGTGCCACGACACTAATTCATGCAAGGCGCGACCTGCGGCCACGACACGGGTCGCAAGGCTCCGGCGACATGGCCAAGCCAGTCGCGACGGATCGGGCTTCTGTGCCAATATCACGCTGGGGCTTGAGCTCACATGGGCACCATGCCGCAGCTCAGTCACCGTGGGTGCACACTTATGCACTTGACCTATTTTTCACACAATGCATCGTTTCACATCAAGTTGGGACCACTGCTCATGAACACTGCACGTGTTTTAAAATTAAGTAATAATAATAATAATAATAATAATAATAATAATAATAATAATAAAATAAAATGAAATAAAATTTTAAAATGAAATTTTCTAAAATAAAATGATGTTGATCATGATTTAATAAATGAAATTATGTCTTCAGACACTATAAAATGCATACTGAGTATGAAATATTTTCCAGTATGAATATGTCTCTGGTTGTGTTCATGCCCTTAGAGATACCGCAGATTAGAAATTAACTTGCCATTTGATGTGTAGATGACTAGTTGAGGGCGAGGACACAGGTCGTCCACGAGGTACCTGGTCGTGCACCACAGCATTTAACCGCCCACCGGCTGACGGCAGGCCTCACAGGCCGCAGGATCGCGAGCCGCCGCCGGCTGCATGTGCCAGTGCAACGGCAGTCATGATCCCGAGTAACCTCCGTGAGGTTTAGGCACATCACCAAATTGGCTGTGGGAGGAGATCCGATGGTGGCGCACCATTGTCTGGCGGACGAAGGTGTTGAGAAGGCGGGAGATTACCTCTTATACGACTGTGGATTAGACTACTGCCTAGCCTAGAGGGCGAGGCCCAAGTATGGTGGAAATGGGCAAATACCTCTAGAGACCTAGAGGCAATGACTTGGGCAGAGTTCCATGATCTTTTCATCCAAAGACAAGGATCCCAGGATTTTGGGACAGCATACCCCAAGCTTAAATGAGAACAGAGAGTACATGGGCTCATTCCTCCACACCCTAGTACTGGTCAGAGAACCCAAGCCAGCTGGGTGTTATACAAGAACTTTCTACGGTACAGTGGGCCAAAGTGGGGGCCGAGCTGGCCGAGGTCGCATAGGACTCAGCGGTGTCGACCTCTTAGCCGCGCAGTAACATTATATGCTATTTATGTCGATGGTTTAGCATATGAGACGAGATCAGCCCTGGGAGGCATATCTCATGGTACCACAGCCGAGCATACCGAATAAATCGAATAGGTAGGGCACGTTTCACTAAGACTTGTTGACTAGTACGCTTTGCAAATCGATGCATCATATTCCATTCATTTGCTGTAATTGCAGGTGATGACTGGGCTTAGGAGGTTTCCAGGCCTTTAGAGCAAACCGACGTGGATGTTCTTCCCAGGTGTAAGAGAGTCAAATTCCGATAGGTCGTGATCAGTGGTTAGAGATCTCCAAGATTCGCTGTGGTGGACCCTGGACGGGGTGTCATAAGACGCATCATGTCACGCAGTGCACGTGAGATCGCACCAGCCCGGGGTGTGGGTGCACAGATGGTCATTCACCACTTTCGTGATGGGTCGAAGCTCGTTTCTACTACGTCCAATGAAGGCTCATAGTACAAATCAAGAAATGAAGAGAAATTAACGTGTGTCATAAAGCAAGAAGCGGGGGTCGTTGTAATCCTCAGTGAAAAAGCCCGTGAGTTAGGGTGAAGGAGACCACAGAATAAAGGTCCTGTGGGTGTAAGAGACCCTGGAGCTATCCTACCAGGTGGGTGTAAGAGACCCGGGGAGAGATCCCAAATTTATGTGTGGGTGTAAGATACCCGGGGAGCTATCCCAAATTTCTGTGTGGGTGTAAGAGACCCGTGGAGTTATCCGAAATTTCTGAGTGGGTGTAAAAGTCCCGTGGAGTTATCTGAAATTTCTGTGTGGGTGTAAGAGACCCGTGGAGATATCCGAGTTCTCAGCGTAAGAGACCGGTGGAGATAACCGAATTTCTGGTGTATGGATGTAATAATGCCACAATGTGTGGCCGAAGTTATGTTGCCCGAGAGAAAACACACGTCATGTTATCTAAGACTTAGAGTCGAGTGATGTGAGCTGGAGTGACTAGAGATGAAAACACACCTGGCCAAGTTATCAATGCAGATTCTAGAGTTATTGACAGGAGCCTGAGTACCTCGAGATTTGGATACCCCTTGGAAAATTGTGAACAAAAGGGTGAGCCAGAAGGACTCCCAAAGATGGATGTCATTCATTTACACGGACTCAGTCGACTTGGCCCATTGGATTGTCGCTGATCGCGACCTGGGAAGGTCAACATTCAGACACCCGCTGTGGGTCAGGTAGGGTTACATGTCAGGTGGATTATATATGTGTGTTGAAGACATGTCGCGAGCACAAAGGCCCCGGGTCATAAGGGTAGTTGGGAAGAGCACTTGCCCTTAGTGGAATTCGCCTACAACAACAATTATCAGGCGAGTATACAGATGGCACCATATGTGGCATTGTATGGGAGGCCATGTAGATCACCGTTATGTTGGACCGAGGTGGGAGAGAGCTCCATCAATGGTCCCGATCTGATTAGAGACACCTCCGAGAAGGTGAGCTTGATACAACAAATGGGCTTCTCACGCCGTAGCCTAGAGAAGAGCTACGCTGACAGATTTCACGCCGACCTGTAGCCGAGCATAGATCACGCCTTCTCAAGGTATGCCTAAGAGAGGAGCTACCGTTCGGCAAGCGAGGGAAGTTATCGCTGAGGTTCATCGGGCCCTTCGAGATACTCGAGAGGGTAGGAATCAGAGCCACCGCTGATCTTACCTAGCATGTCGTGGTTCACGGAGGTATTTCACGCCTCCATGCCCTCAAGCGTACACTCTAGATCCGCCCGCAAGTGGATCGGGAGAGATCAGGTTGACACCGATGGGACCCTTCGAGGAGGGACCGCAGCATTATGGATAGTCGCGGATCGTGTTTTCCGACGCAGCGACTGCGGAGGCTAGTGAGTGGGTGTTATGGCAAGACCGCGGAGTGGGAGGAGTCAACATGAGCCGAGACACGATGCGGGCCACCTATCCCTTCTTGTTTAGGCTTGTAAGGCACGGGTTTAGTAGTTAGTACTTAAATGACTAGTTTACATGCATGGGGTAGTGCACGTCGCATATGCATGTGAATGGTTGTGATTGTCCAGAATTTCGGGATGAAATTCCTTTTAAGGAGGGGAGAATGTAAAACCCGAGAAAATTACAATTTTCGGAAAAATGGCAAAACGGTAATTTCGGTAAAATTTTGGAATTTTTCTAGATCTCAGATGACAAAACGGACTTCACCGTTGGAATCGTCTCGCGAAATCTAGCTACCACGTCACCTCATCAATTCGAGACACGCAATTTGCATCGCTTAGAGGCACCGCATTGAGTGCTATAAATGAGATGTGATGTGACAAAAGTCACCTATAACATGTACTCAGGTGACACATGTTGCATGAGTAGAGAGAGGATGGAAATGGACGGCCGAGATAGTGTCAAGTGTCAAAATAGTGGAAAAATGGGACATAAGTGGAATTTTGGAATTTGTTAATGATAATAAGACAAATTTGAATAGTTGTCTTCTCCAAAAATTAAAAGAACAAAATGGGCAATGGGCTGAAAACGTGGGAGATGCAGTGAGCTTGAGAGTTGGTTTTTAGAGAGAGAGAGAGTGGCTTCTCTCTAGGTTTCCTGCCGATCGGACCGCTTCTGCCGACTTTATAGAAGGAAAGTTGTTCCACGCGGCGAGGGCCACGCGTGGCATCACCTATGGAGTTCGACAACCCAAGAGGTAGGACTCTTTCCTACTTGTGTTAATCCTTGCCAACCATGTAAAATGGTTAGAACGCTCTAAGGTTTGTTTTAGTCAGAAACTTGGTTTCAAAAGCATTGAATCGAGGGAGGAAAATCTTATTTGTGGTCGTGAACAAGAATCTTGTAGGGTTTCATCAAGCCTACTTGAATAGTGATTACCTAATATTTTTGATTCAAAACAATTGTTTCAGGTTTGTTAATTAGCCCATGTGAGCTAATTTCGTAATTGATGCAGAATTTGCATAACATGATTTATGTATTTAATCAGGTTAATATATATGCATGTGAATATATTAGCATGAATGTGTCGATTAAAGATCATGCATTCCATATGCACTGCAACCTAGAAGATAGGGTGTGAGTACACATGAAATGAAACAAAAACGAAAAAGTTTGTGAAATGAATTTCAAGGAAGATTTTCCGGAGAGGTCGAGACTCATCCAACGATCACTCGATGGGACCATGACTTTTTCGGAAGCTCTCCCAACCAATCTCGACTGAGGGTAGTCCAATATTTTTACCGAATCTCGTTAGTGAGTTTTCGAGAACAAAAAACTTTTGTTTTGAAAACTGGATATTTTACTCGTATTCGCTTAGGAATATACAGGAAGCCCAGGACTCGAGACATGGGCTGGCTGCGCAGACATTTGAGTAGGTTCATGAAATTGCTTGAATGTGATTGTTTGCTATGCATGTGCACTTAGATAGGAGTAAATCTATGTAGGAAATTATCTCATCGATTCGCTTCACCCTGGTCGATGGATCACTATTTTAGGTACAGTGAGTGTGTACTTATGATCACGCCAAGAGACCAAGATTTTTAGAAGAAAGCCATATTGTGGCTTTGGGTATTGATTTTGTATAACATGTGTTAAAATTGTAAACTTTTGATATATGTTTGGTAAGAGTGATTTATTAACTCTTGAAACTATTGTATAAGTAGTCGGATATACTTTGTGAGTAAGCCGATGCAAAGTGGCCCAAGTTACCAAGTTATTTTACTTGCATGTGACCCCGTGTGGTCATTGCTGATTATCGGGACAAGTCAGACTGGTAGAGCTCCCGCATGCTGAGACTCGCCCGATTATGAGTGGTGTCGGGTTACCCGACATCCACGATTTCCGTGGGTTCACGGGTTGTCAACGGACCCCCGGGTTTTAGGGCGTCACACAATGAGCAATGCCTAGTAGAAAAATTCTTTTACAAGGGCTACTCCCCGCTTAAAATGCACATGCAATGGCGTACATAAAACCTCAAACCATATTCCATATAAATAATGCAATCATATATGGAATGTTCCGTGTCATACATGAGATGAGACTCTTCATGCCCACAACCCGAGTCCCGACCGACTCCCTCACACCCGCAAATCTCAAGTGTGAAAACCGGGGCCATCGTGTTTCACCCAATGACTTAAACCATTGGACTACCCTCCAATTTTTAATTTATCAAATCCCGTGTGTTTATTTGGGCTACGAATTTCCGGGGTCTCACCGCAGGCTTCGAATCGTCTCACACTGCTGCAAATCCTCATCGCCGATCCATATGTCCTAATTAAGAATAAAATTTGGGTCTTTCACCCGGGGGATCTGCCCCATCTTGTTTCACCCAAACACACGTGATTTATTATTATTATTGTTTTACCCAACCGTGAGTCTCACTTTTGGACGTTGTCCCATTGAAGCCACCACACATTCACCAAGAATGGTGAATAACAAGATTGATGCACAATAATAACTTAATACGATCGTGATGTGACCATGCATATGAAATGCATGATGCCAATGCATTTTCCTTCATGTTACATGTATATATGTGTACTACATGAAACATTAATACACTATAGACAATTTTAATCTTTACATATAATTTACATCCATACAATCCACGTTAATACATCAAATAACATATATTAACATGATTTTTAAACACGACAAAGATGTTATTTAATATTTAAGCAACAATAATACACAAATGGCCCGAATCTCGGACTCACATAAAATTAGTGGCACCTCTTGGTCCCTTCACTAAGCCACACCGACTATTTGGATAGCAAGCACACATCACAAAACCCATGCATCAGTCTCGGATCAAAACCAAATGCGATCTACAACTCGAAAACTCCGCCCAAAATACCTAATGAAATCGGACGCTCGATAATGGGCCAAAAAATTAACTAAGACTATCCAAAAATACCTAAATTCAACCCGTGACCGTCTGTACAGTCCAAAATTCTAAAAATTTCTACACTCAGTTCAAAAAATTTAGGACTGAAATTTAAGGCCTTTTACGGCCTCTAAGCCAATCTCAAGCCATTAAATAGCCTTTAGGCTGAAAATAACACAAGTAGGAGAATTCCCTATCTCGTAGAGTTTGACGAAATTCCAAGATTTTGGTACCCACGCGTGAGTCTCACGCGTGATCAACTTTGCTCTACCGATTTAAAACCCACGATCCATTTTCGTAGAATCAAAAAGAAGCAAAGAGAATAATAAATAATAAAAAAAATCTCTGCACGCCCTCTCTCTCTCCCCCTCTCTCCGACCATTCCTTTCTCCTTCTCATTTATTTTTCGTTTTTATCTTCTTTTTATTATTATTATTATCATTATTTTGAATACATGGTTCATATTATTTTATTCGGGTCCATTTCTATCCTAAAAAAATTTATTTCTTTTCAGTTCACTTTATTTTAAATGGAGTTAGCCTAAGCCATTTTATGACTTCCGAGATTTTCGTAAAAATTTCACCCCTTAAGTCACTAACGACTTATTACCCAGAAAATTGTAAAATATTCCACTTTTCTCAGAATTCGACTAAACTTTTCTGGGTCACTAGATTTCGCGAGATTAATTTAACGGCGCAGTCCGTTTCGTCATCCGAGATCTAGAAAATTTTCAGTTTTCAACCGAAATTATCGTTTTACCTTTATTTCAGAAAAATTGAATTTTTCCCGGATTTTACATTTTAAAAATATTTGAATTTTTTTAACTATATTTATATTTATTTATGAACAAATATATATATATATATATATATATATATATATATATATATATATATATATATATATATATATATATATATATATATATATATATACATGTTATTTATTTTTGTTAAAACATATTTACTCACATTTAAAATAAGAAATAAATTAATTTTATGATTTATAAAATATAGTTTATATAAGTGTTAATTTCTAAAATTTAATAGTTGTGATGAGAATATTTCATAACGAATACTAATTTATAATTAAAAATTATATGAATCTTAAATAAATTTTAATTTAAAAAATGTTGTAAATTTATTATTTTTAAATTTTTTGAAAATTTGAAATGATTAATATGAAAAAAGAAAATGAAGTGATAATGTAAAAATAACTTGAAATGGAAAATATTCATTAATATTACAGAAGATATTTAAAACACTTGCAATATATATAATATTAGGCTTGTTGGCCTGTTGGAGATGGAATTTCTTCATCTCACTTTTGGCCATGGTTCAAAACCTGCTATACGCAAGTTTGAATTATTTTAACCGATTAAATAAAATATTATTTTATTTATTTCCCTTATTATTAAATAATGAAAAGTTTTAAAATATTAAATATTATAATTGTAAATGAGATATATGAATGATACGATAATATCAATTAACTGTTTAAAAATATTTGAATTTCTTATTATTAAATGATGAAAAGTTTTAAAATATTAAATATTATAATTGTAAATGAGATATATGAATGATACGATAATATCAATTAACCTGCTTTTAAAAAATATTTTGAATTTCTTAACTATATATATATATATATATATATATATATATATATATATTTTACGTTAATTATTTTTGTTAAAACATATTTACTCACATTTAAAATAAGAAATAAATTAATTTTATGATTTATACAAAATAGTTTATATAAGTGTTAATTTCTAAAATTTAATAGTTGTGATAAGAATATTTCATATTGAATACTAATTTATACTTTCATAAATTATCTGGAATCTTTAAATTCTCACTTTTTAATTTAAAAAATGTTTTAAATTTATTAATTTTTTTAAATTTTTGAAAATTCTGAAATGATTAATATGAAAAATATAAATGAAGTGATACAATGTTAAATTAAATGTAAAAATAACTTGAAATGGAGAATATTCATTAATATTACATAAGATATTTACAACACTTGCAATATATGTAATAAAAAGTTTGTTGGCCTGTTGGAGATGAAATTTCTTCATCCCAATTTTGGCCTTGGTTCGAAACCTATTAAACGCAAGTTTGAATTATTTTAACCGATTAAATAAAATATTATTTTATTTATTTCCCTTATTATTAAGGATTCAATAATATCAATTAACTATTTAAAAATATTTGAATTTTTTTAACTATATTTGTATTTATTTGTTAACAAATAATTTTTTTTACTTTAATTATTTTTGTTAAAACATATTTACTCACATTTAAAATAAGAAATAAATTACTTTTATGATTTATACAAAATAGTTTATAGAAGTGTTAATTTCTAAAATTTAATAGTTGTAATGAGAATATTTGGTATCGAATACTAATTTATAATTAAAAAATATCTTAATCTTAAATTAATTTTAATTTAAAAAATGTTGTACATTTATTAATTTTTAAATTTTTTGAAATTTAGAAATGATTAATATGCAAAAATAAAATGAAGTGATAATGTTAAAATTGTAATGTAAAAATAACTTGAAATGGAAAATATTCATTAATATTACAGAAGATATTTACAACACTTGCAATATATATAATATAAGGCTTGTTGGCCTGTTGGAGATGAAATTTCTTCAAGTTTGAATTATTTTAACCGATTAAATAAAATATTATTTTATTTATTTCCCTTATTATTAAGGATAATACATGTAGATAATGAAAAGTTTTAAAATATTGGATATTATAATTGTAAATGAGATATATGAATGATACGATAATATCAATTAACTATTTAAAAATATTTGAATTTTTTTAACTATATTTATATTTATTTATGAACAAATATATATATATTTTACATTAATTATTTTTGTTAAAACATATTTACTCACATTTAAAATAAGAAATAAATTACTTTTATGATTTATACAAAATAGTTTATATAAGTGTTAATTTCTAAAATTTAATAGTTGTGATGAGAATATTTCGTATTGAATACTAATTTATAATTAAAAATTATCTGAATCTTCAATTAATTTTAATTTAAAAAATGTTGTAAATTTATTATTTTTGAAAATTTTAAATGACGTGACACCCTATTATGGCCCGCTGACAACTCAACTCGCTGGACATTTGTGGATGCCTGCAACCCGACACCACTCATGAAATCGGGAAGAGTCCCTTTGTACGGAGCTCACTCAAAATACACCCGTCCCACCCAAGCACAAGAACCTCGTCCCAATATTTTACAAAGACCACAATCGTATCCACATACCGATGTACCGAGTAAATGGCCACTGAGCCCATGCATTAATACTCACAAAATTACATCGACTATTTACCAATAGTTCAAGAGTTATTACAATACTCTTAACCAAAACATATATCAAAATTTAAAGTTTTAATACATGTTCTACAAAACGAATACCAAAAACATCAAAGCCATAACCCGGTTTTCTTCTAAAAATCGGCCTCTAAAGAGTGTCGTCTTCTCGAACAGTCCTTGTACCTAAAATAATGATCCCTCGACAGGGTGAGCAATGCCCAGTAGTGAAAATCTCTTACATGGGTTACTCTCCACCTAAGTGCACATGCAATGATCCAACATAAACACACACTCAAGCAAATACATGATCCTACTTGAATGTCTATATACCCAATCCCGTGTCTCGAGTCCCTCACGACTCCCCTCACGCATGCCTAAGCCAATGCAAGAAAAACCTCCTTTTCATTTCTTTCATGCCATGAACTCACACCTAATTTTCTAGGTTGCCCTAGTGCATATGAAATGCATTATTCCATTTCCAAACCACACATGCCAATATATCATTTACACATATATTAACAAAATTTACATACATGCCACATGTTATTTAATTCACATCAATAACATCAAAATTAGCTCACTTGAGCTAATTACAATTCATTTCCAATGGCTTACACACAATTATATTTGTATATAATTCTACATCATGTTAACACATTTAATTATATGTATTAACAATTTCTTTCACACAATTCAAGCTATCCAATTCAAGCAATATTTTACTTACAACACACATGGACCATTTCCGGCCCAACCAAGCAAACCGTGTGACGCCCCAAATCCGGGGTGTCCGTTGACAACCCACAACTCAGCGGGACATCGTGGATGCTCCGTAACCCGACACCACTCCATGAAATCTGCAGTTTCACCTTTTGTACGAGGAGCTCTACCCAAGGTACAAACCTGTCCCAACAATCAACTTATGACCACATCGAGTTCATATACAATTAAAATGAGTAAAAATGGCCATTTGGGCCCCTGCATTAATACTCACAACAAACATCAACTATATACAATAGTTCAAGAGTTAATAAATTACTCTTAATTCAACATATATTAAAATTTACAATTCTAATACATGTTATACAAAATCAATACCCAAAGCCACAACCCGGCTTTCTTCTATACGCGGCCTCTAGTGAGCGTCGTCCTTGTGCACACTCTCTGTACCTGAAATAGTGATCCCCCGACAGGGTGAGCAAAGCCCAGTAGTGATAATTTCCTACATGGGTTACTCCTCACCTAAGTGCACATGCATGGAAAACAATCACATTCAAGCAATTTCATGAACTACCGAATGTCTACGACCAATCCCCGTAATCGAGTCCTCACTCCACTCCTCACATATGTCTAAGCCAATGCTAGTAAAATCACGCTCAAACAAAACTCGCTTGTTATCGAAACACACTACCGACCCCGGTAAAAGTATTGGACTACCCTCCGAGGCGAATGTGTTGGAGAACCTTCCTAAATAATTCATGGGCTCCTCCAACGTGTAATTGTTAGACTATCTCCCAACACAATTCTCCAGAAAATCATCCATTGAAATTCCTTTCACAACCATGTTCGTTTTTCTTTTCTTTCATGTCATGTACTCACACCTAATATTCTAGTCGCCCCTAGCCGGTGATAATACAATGCATTTACGCCAATTCCAACACATTCATGCTAATATATTCACATGCATATATATTAACATAAGTAAATCACATAAAGCATGTTATGTAAATTCTCAACAAATTACACCAAAATTAGCTCAATGGGCTAATTAACAAACACAAGCAATTCATTTTGAATCACTTAACATCATAAAAATTCACACAAAAATATTCACATCACTATTCACGTGAACAGCGAAACCCTCGGGTTACTGTTCACGACCACACAAAATAGGAATTTTCTCCATTCGGCTCAAAGCTTTTGAGACCGAATTTACAGCTAAAACAAGCCTCAGAACATTCATAACCATTTACATGACTCTTAGCCAAAGATTAACACAAGAGAAAGATCCTGGCTCTTCTTGGAGTTGCCTGGACTCCATCACCAAATCGGCGGCTCATCGTTGCATTCGCCGCTGCGAGCAACTTTACTTCTTGTTCAAGCCGGAACCGACGGCTGACGTCAAAATCTAGAGATAAGGAGCACACTCTCTCTCTAGAATTGAAAAACTCCAGCCACGGCACCCAACGTTCAGCCACTCCCCCTTTTTGCTCTTTTCCATTTGAGAAGACAACTATTCTTGTTTTATCTTATTCAATTAACAATTCAAAAATTCCCATCACGTCCCTTCTTCGAGATTTTTGACACTTGGCACTATCTAGGCCGTCCATTTTCATCATTTCTCTACTCATGCAACATGTGTCACATGAGTACATAGCGGGCACTTTGGTCACATCATGTCTCTCAAACCCGTTTTACTCAAGACCCGCCACTCATTGAAAACGTGAAATTTCGACTGTCTCGAAATTCGATGTGTTAACTAGATTTCGTGAGACGATTCCAGAAATCCGTTTCGTCATCCGAGATCTAGAAAATTTTGGATTTTGACCGAAATTACCGTTTAAGCCGCTTTTTCGTAAAAAATTGGAATTTTCTCAGTCTTACAAACTCGAGACTATTTCTTTAATCGGTCCCTGACCGAGCAAAGTGGGCCGCCCATGGGAAGCTCCATCACACGGTTCCACTTTGTAGAACCGAAATCCATGGCCATTTTCGGCCCAAAAACACGCAAACCATAATTTATTGCATAAATTATGTCACACCCCCACCCCTACTAGCAGCAGGTGTGTCGGCCACCTCATAGAAACCCCCACCACATCTCCAACAACTAGATAATCTCCAGAAGCTTAAGTCGTGTGGTTTCGCCGAAAACTCGTATAAAATTTTCTTTCTAAATCTAGATTTTATAAAATTTCTAAGAACATAACAACCGTATAAGCTTGTGACATATCCCTAAACTCCGTATATACGCTTACACATTTCAAAATATGACAACCAACAATAATCTTTCAAAGAGCCTTAGCTCGATCACATTTTCACAAAACAAAACTATGTACATACATATGCTCAATCGTACAAATTCAAAGTATTTCACACGCTATTTAATACAACACTTATACTAGAAGTCAGGAGAATCCTAATATGTCCCAAGCAGTCCGCGTGCTTCAGACTGAAAATAGTTTTTAAAATAGGAAAATAATGAGTTAAACGAGATCAGTGAGTGTATGTTTTATAAAATGCTTGCTTTTTATGAAAATATCTGTGTAAGACCAGAGAAATTCCAATATCTGGAAAAAGGGCAAAATCGTAATTTCGGTTACAAAATTGTAATTTCGGTTAAAAATCTGAAATTTATTCTTTGGATCTCGGATGACAAAACGGATTTCACCGCTTGAATCGCCTCGCGAAATCTGAATTTAGCACGCCGATTTCCGTCTGATTCGAGACAATGAGTTGGCACGCTGAGGCATCGTGACCGGTGCTCAGAAGACGATATTTGATGGCGAAAATCATATATAACACGCGACTCATGTGCCAGCGCGGTACGCAGTAGAGTAGTACGATGAAACGGACGGCCGAGATAAAGGCCGGAAGGTCAAACCTGATAAGAAGGACATAAATGTCATTCGAATTGTTTTGGCAAGCAGTTACGTTAGCCAATACTGATCGTTTTCTTCAAATTGGATCAAAGACCAAAACATGGGGGAGGAGAGAAAGAAGATGCAGTGGCTATGGAGTTTTTGAGTTAGAGAGAGAAGGTGTGCCTTCTCTCTAGATTTGCGGGTGATCCGACTCCTAATTGGGCTGGGATGAAGGAAAGTTGTTTCACGCGGGCGAGGCCTACGCGTAGGCTCCAGTTTTGAGAGTTTTCGACAAACTCCGTGAGGTAGGGGTTTCTTCCTACTTGGGTTTTACATTTTGTTTAAGTGTATTTACAATGCTTTGAGTCGGGATTTGCGCCACGAGGTCGTTGATCGGTTCCAAAGCTTGGAACCGAGGTGGAAAATTTTAGAAACCCATGGACAAAGCCGCGGATTGTCCAATTTCCGCTGTTTCGGGTTGCTATTCAGGCATTTATGTGTTAATGCATGTTTGATGTATATAAGGCCAGAATGGCTTGAATTGGTTCACAAAGTGAACCGATGATTTGATGAGCTGATCTTAACAAAGAAACCTAGGGTTTTTAATACTGCTCATATGAACAAAGGACACTAAACTTATTTCTTGTGTGAAACCGTGTTTGGTCGAGTAAATCGCTGAATTGCTTGTGCTTGATCATTAGCTCACTTGAGCTAATTTTTGGTGTGTAATGAAATGTGAAATTGCATAACATGTTTGTGTGATTTAAATTATGAATATATGCATGATTATATATTTATACGTGTTATATGATCAATTGAATTGGCATCATGCATTCCATATGCACCTAAAATCTAGAAACGATAGGAATGAGGGCATGAGGGCGTTCTTGAGAGAATGATTTCGAAGGGTTGACTAATAAATAATAATAAATATCGGAGTCGGTCCATTACTTATATCGGAGGGTAGTCCATACAAAATATCAATCGTCGGAGTCTACTATAATTGATATATCTCGTGAGAGTCCATTAAATATAACATCTAAAATGTACTCACCATATTTATATCTGAGGGTAGTCCACAAATAATAATAAATACCCTTGTTAAAAATAATGTTTCTCATAATGTATTTAGTATGTGAGGGAGTCTGGGTGAGGACTCGGGGTATGAGTTGTTCAGGTAGACATTCAAGTAGGATCATGCATTTACTTGAATGTGTGTTTTTCTTTGGAGCATTGCATTTGCACTTAGGTGGAGAGTAGCCCATTTAGGGTGATTCCACTACTGAGCATTAGCTCACCCTGTCGAGGGATTATATTTTCGGTGCAATGTGTGGAGCGCCTGAGGGACGACTCATCCTAAAGACCGCTTTTAAGAAAGCCGACCAGGGCTTTGGTGTTTTAGTTGTGTATATATATTAGAATGTTTCATTTTAATATATGTTGTATAAAAGAGAATTTATTAACTCTTTTGAAACTATTGGGTATAGTTGATGTATTATGATGAGTATTGTTTTTGGGCCCAAGTGGTCGTATTACTCATGTATTTGATTTCATGTTGTTGACAGGTTATGTACATAGTATGTATCCCGAGTGTAGCTCCCGCATAAAGAGACTCTGTCACTCAGAGAAATAAGTCGGGTCCCGACATTCACGAGTGTTTCAAGGGTTGACGGGTAGTCAACGGACCCTTAGTTTTGGGGCGTCACAATCTCAAAATCAGAAACTATATTTTACAAGACATTTTCTGCAAACTCTGGGTTGCTTTGTTTTTTATAAAGTTTCTAAAATCCTTTCAAAAACTTTGTTTGTTTTTACTTTAAAAGTTTCTAAAACTTTTCAAAAACTGCTTGCTTGCTTTGCTTTAAAAAGTTTCTAAAACTTTCATAAACGCGGAGCCTGGCTTCGATCGGCCACAAAAGTTTTAAAACTTTTCATAAATGCTACTCGCTTACCAAAGTGGCTGATTTTAAACCGTAAATGCTGAAACTCGATCAACCATCGAGGCCTTCTGCTTGCTGTAAATTTAGTAAACACGGAGTCTGGCTTCACCCAGGCCGGTGGAAGGACGAGTCCACATCACCTAGGGAAGGTGTAAGAGACCTAAGAAAATTCCAATTTTCTGAAATGGCAAACGGTACTTTGGCCAAAACTCAAAATTTTTCTAGATCTCGGATGAAGAAACGGGATTTCACCATTGAATCGCCCTCACAAATCGGCTATCACGCCGAATTTTGTCGAATTCCAAGACATTTCGAATTTCACATTTTTCTCGAGTAACGGGGTCGGTGTCACAAACTGCTCGAGAGACATATGATGTGACAAAGTCACCTACTACATGTACCTTGTGACACATGTTGCAAGATTAGAGAGATTATGGAAATGGATGGCTTAGATTAAACCATGTGTTAAAATCAAGACAAAATGGGACATAAGTTGAATTAATGGAAAGTTTAATGAATGAGACAAAATAACAAATAGTGTTCATCTTCCTCTTTGTAGACCAAAAAATGGACAAAAGGTGCAGTGACTGGATTTTGTGATTTTTAGAGAGAGAAGGAGCTCATTCTCTCTAAATTTACTGCCGTTCGAACCGTTGGTTCTCGACGGAGCAAGAAGCAAAGTCGATCTAAGTGGCGAGGGCTACGCTGCGGACAATCAGTCATAGAGTTCCGACAACCCAAGAGGTAGGATCTTTTCCTACTTGTGATATTCTTCGCTAAGAGCCATGTTTATGGTTAGGATATTCTGAGGCTTGATTTAGTCAGAATTCGGTCTCAAAACCTTTGAAACCATGAGAAAATCCCAAATTCGTGGTCGTGGAATGTGCTGCCAACTCGAGGGTTTGCTCATTCATATGAATAGTGACGACTTATCAAAAGTGTAATTGTTATGATGTCGTAGTGATCTGGGTGAATTGCTTGTGTTTGTTAATTAGCCTATGTGAGCTAATTTTGGTGTAATTGATGGTGAATTTGCATAACATGATTTATGTGATTTAATTATGTTAATTATGTGAATTTTCATATTATAATATTATAATAATATTATAATATGAAAAAAAAATCAATAAAAAGGTGGGAGGAGATGAAAAGCGTGGGCGTAGAGAGAGAGAGAGGCAGAGGAGATTTTTAAATTCTTTTATTATTTCTTCTCTTACTTTCGCATCTATGAAAATCTGACCGTTTGGATTGCCTGGTTGCTGCAAAATTGACCTACACAATGAGAGCTACGTTGGACACTAAAAAGTTGGAGTTTTGATAAAACTCGTGGAGTGTAGGGGCTTTGAACTCACTTGTTTTACCCCTTGTTTAAGTGTTTTGTAAAGCTTGTGTTGGCTTTGAGGTCGTGAGGTCGCTTTGATCTGGGTCCCCAAATCTCGAACCGCGTGAAATTCTGAGAAATCTCTCGAGCCTACTGGGACAGTCCGTGACTGTGTAGGGGCTATTTGGGGTGTTTGTATCATAATTTATATAATAAAATTGTGATTTACTCAATTATATGGAATATAATTGTGAGTATAGGCCATTGGAGATGAAATTGTGAATTGCCTCAAGAAATAACACCTTGTGTGTGTTGTTTGATCCATATTGCTGAATTACATGTGGTGAATTGCAAATTTGAGAATGTCAGATAATTAATATATTGGTATATATATTGTATAAATGGTTTTGGAAATGGCATATCGCATTTTCATGTACCAAAACTTTAGAGATTAGGTGTTAGTGCATGACATGAATTTTTTGAAAACGAAAGCATGGTTGCGAAAGGAATTTTGCCAGATGATTTTCCGTAGAATTTGGCCTGAGACGGGCCAATAGATCATTTCTGGGATGAGGACTATGACTGCTTCGGAAGCTTCACCACTACTCCACTCGGAGGGTAGTCCTATATTTTTACCGACACTTTCGTAGTATATTTTCAAGAACAAATGCTTGTTTTGAAAATGATATTTTTCTCATGGCAGCTTAGGCAAGTGTGAGGGAGTTTGAGGACTCTAGACATGAGAACTGATACTTATATTCATAGGATCACGTATTTACTGAGTGTGTGTGTTTAAATTGGAGCATTGCATATGCACTAGGTGGAGAGTAACCCATTTGGTGATCTCCACCATCGCGATATCTCACCCCGTCGAGGGAACATTTTTTTAAGGTAATGTGGTGTTCTAAGAAGACGCTTCTTAGATACCGATTTTGAAGAGTTTGTCAGGCTTGATGAAGTTTTGATAATATATATGAGACCTAAATTTTAATATGATGTATTAAGAAATGTATAACTCTTAATGTTGGAAATATAGCTGGATATTTACTTTAGATTATTTATGGGCCCAAGAGCCATATTTTATCAGTATGCTGTCTGCGGGAACGAGATGTATAGATTTTCCACAAAGCCGATTTCGTAGTCAACTGACCCTCGAGTTTCTGGCGTCACACTAATAGTTCTAGAGTTATGAAATCACTCTTAATTCAAAACATATATTAATATTTAAAGTTTTAATACATGTTCTACAAAACGAATACCAAAGCCACAACCCGACTTGTGGGAGTCTCAAATCTTATAATCCAGTTGACAACCCATTAACTCATAGAATATTTGCGATGCTCGTAACCCACACCACCATTTAAAATCAAGGTGAGTCTCCTCACGAGGAGCTCTACCCAAAATACAACTTGTCCCAAACAATTCACAAAGACCACACCGGGTCCACATGTGAGTAAATAACACAATGTACTCGCATCAACACTACAAAAATACATCAACTATATACCATAGTTCAGAGTTGTTGCTACCCCTTTACCAAAACATATATAAAAATCTCTTAGAGTTCCTACACATGTTTTGCCAGGTAAATAAACATCAAAGCCACAACCCTGGGCTTTCTTCTAAAACACCTACCATGAGCTCCACCTCCGTACACTCTTCTTTTCAGACCAAATACTGATCTCATTGCAGGAGCAATGCCCGTGGAGGATACCTCCTACATGGTTGCTCCACCTAAGTGCACATGTCATGGCAAACAATCACATCCAAGCAAATACATGATCCTACTTGAATGTCTACATGCCCAATCCCATGTCTCGAGTCCTCACCGACTCCCTCACACATGCCTAAGCCAAATGCGAGTAAAAATACAGTTTTCAAACAAAAGCTTTTGTTCTTGAAAACACACTACACCCGGTTTCGGTAAAAATATCGACAACCCTCCGAGCGACCAGCCGGATCATTTTTTCGAACAATCATGGGTCAGCCTCCGAGATAAATTGTTGGACCACTCTCCAAGGCAATTCTTTGGAAAATCTTCCTTGAAATTCCTTTCACAATCTTTTTCACTTTTCTTTTCATTTTCGTGTCATGCACTCACACCTAGAGTTCCAGGGTACCCCGGTGCATATGGAATGCATTATGCCAATTCCATAACATTCATGCTAATATATTTTACATGTATATATATTAACATAATTAATTCACACAATTCATGTTATTAAATTCACATCAATAACACCAAAATTAGCTCACATGGGCCACTAGGGTCATGCAATTCATTTTGAATCACTTAATGTAAAGACAAAGATCACACCAAAATCACGTGAAATAAAGAAACCCTTCCGGCTCTGTGATCAAGCCACGACCACACAACAGGATTTTTCCACTTGCCTGCAAAGTTCAGACTCGAAATGCAGGCTAAATCAAGCCTCGTATATCCCTAACCATTCACACGGGTTCTTGGGGCTAAAGAATACAAGTAGGAGAAGACTCTACCTCTTTGAGTTTTCTAACTCCACTCAAATCACCGCCCACACGTAGCCCTTGCCGCAGAACAACTTCTTGTTGGTCTGCCGAGAACCAACAAACTGGACATCAGAAATCTAGAGAGAAGCCACTCTCTCTCTCTCTAAAAACTCAAACCAGCCCTCACTGTCCGTTTCTGCTACTTTGGAGAAGAAGATCACTATTCTTCTTTGTTTTATTCATTTTAAACTTTCCACTTAATTCCCATCTTGTCCCTTTTGCGACTCACGCCCTCTCGGCTACTCCTCGTTTAATCTAAGCCATTCATTTCATCCTCTCTAATGATGCAACATGTCACAATGGTACATATAGTAGGTGACTTTACTACATCACATGTATTTCATTAAGCTAATTTACGCACCCGACACTCTGGGCTCGAAACATGAAATTCGACGTCTCGAAATTCGACGTGGTAGCTAGATTTCGTGAGATGATTTCAACGGTGAAATCTATTTCGTCATCCGAGATCTAGAAAAATTTCGGGTTTTGACCGAAATTACCGTTTTGCCATTTTTCAGGAAATTAGATTTTCTCGGGGTTTCACATTCTCCCCTTGCAATTTCATTCCTAAAATTCCACACATACGCATCCAACCACGTGCATATAACCCTACACAATCCCCGCTGGTACGCAAACGCCGACCTCCTGTCACAATCACTAACAACCGAACGGGTCATTAATCCCAATCCATGTCATGAATGACATCCATATACCGAGCTCTGCCAGCTCACCAACACCCAATGCACGGTCGAACAAACTTTATCACTCCTTACTCCCATCACTGCCAACTCTAAGTCTACGTGATAACCATGACCATGTGTTTTCATTTCGAGTCACTTCGACTCCTATCACTCAATCCTAAGTTCACGTGGATAACCGTGACCGTGTTTTCATATCGAAGCCCCGAATTCTATCACCAATTATAAGTCTTCACGATAACATGATCTCTGAGGTTTTCCTCTCGGCAATAGAACTTTCGGCCTACACCGCAGTTCTTACATCCACACAAATTTCGATATCTCCACTCGCCCTTTACACCCTCATGCTAAAAATTTCGGATTTCTCCACTGGGCCTCTTACACCCAAACGTAAATTGGATAGCTCCCAGTCCTTCTTACACCCACAAAAATTCGTGATATCTCCGTCTCCTTACACCCACACAGAATAAATTCGATATTCATCGGGTCTCTCACACCCACGTAAAATTCTGATATCTCCCCCTTGTCTCTGCAGCACTCCACACATGGGTCTTTGATTTCTACCTGCCCTTACACTCACACGTAAACGGATAGCTCCCTGCCCCCACACCCACACGTAAATCTGGATATCTCCCGGCCCTTACACCCACATAGAAATTCGGATATCTCCCTCGGTCTCTGGTACCTTACACGTAAATTCCTAGATATCTCCCCAAGGGTCCACCATGAGCAGAATCTCGGAGATCTCTAACTCACAATCCCGACCTATCAAGTCAACTCTCACCCTACATCCTAGGAAATAACATCCACACATGGCTTCTCTAAAGGCCTCAACCTCTTAGTCCAAATCATTACACAAGATATTAATGAATGAATATGATGAACCAATTCAACGCTTACCTAGTCAACAAGGCAAGGAGCAGAAACGTGACTCTCGCAGATATCCGGGCTCGCTTCTCGTATGCTCAACCCAGAGTACCATGAGACCTCCGCCTCCTAGGCAATCTCGCATCAGGCTTCAAGTTGTCGACATAAATAACATATCGTCTCGCCCCGCCGACCAGAAACAAATTTCATGGCCGACAGCCAAGAACGCTGTATAAAATGTATGCCTAAACGCATATGCACGCTACGCCTCAAAGTAATATAGTGTACTGAGCGCACGAGCATCGATCCACGTGGAAAGATGAACAGATCATAGATGTTCTCGCTTTCTCGCATAACATTCGAATAAATGATTCTAAGATGGAATTTAAGTACTAACTGTGGTTCAAGCCATATTGGTTTTCAGTGAATTGATAATGTGAGCCAGGTTAAATCTCCCCTCACATTCATGATTATTCTTCTAAAGATGTCATATTCTAATTGTTTATAAATATATCAATGGCTAGGTGATCTTTGCCTCATTTGCATATCCTCTCGAGGTATATTCGCTCTATTTCGTGAATAGAATCGAAAGTATATCTCTATCTCAACTCAGATCTTAAATGCTTAATGTTCAACCCTAAATACCACCCTTCAGTTCCGGGACATTCTATTACCCGACTCCATTGGGCACTACTCTACCTGCATCCCCGAATACCTCATCTCTCGAATCTCGGATTCAAGTAGGCATGTTAATATTAAGGAGACATCATATAATTAACATGTGCATAGAGTAGATGCTATAAATTAACAACAATTAATTAACATGAAAGGTTAAATCCTAATCCATTATTTCAGGATGTGGTTTCTGATAACCCTAGAAATAAGTTTAGAACATCATGAAGGAAAGAAATAAAATATGTAGCCATGAAGAACATCCTCATGTGATCCAAAAAATAATCAAAACACAAGGAAAAACCAATACAAAAATCCAAGGAGATCCTCAAGCCCGGCCGTGTGTCTCCCGAAATTGTCTCTCGCCGCATGGTTTCTAATGCCCCAAAATCCCGGCCCCCTCGCATTTAATGATGAGATGCAGGATTTTTGAGCCGACGTCGCTGATACAGACGTCAAGCACGCAGACGCCGCCACGCAAGGACCGGGTCGACTTCCGCATTTGTCAATTTCACCGCCGTGATGCGACGTCGCGACGCCGAGACGCCGCGACGCGGGCGTTGACTTCCTCGCATGCTCCTCATTTCAAAATGGCTTCCGTGCTGTTCTTTCGCCATCATGCCTCGTATTCCAAAACAAAAAACTAAATAAGGAATCTAACACTAAAATTATATAAATAATGCCAAATCAACATGAAAATGCAAGACCTGACGCGAGTATAACTGAAAGTGTTTTAAGCACTCATCACACTCTGGGTCCACTTCTCGCTTTGCCCTCAAGCAAGAACCGACTCTAAAACTGTGATTAATACACCTAATACCATGCAACCTCACACTAAGACAGAATGCCATGCTGAAAATAGGGGATCAATTTGGACTCCGTGGATCTATTCCACCGTGCTTTGCCTCGATGTTCAATGAAGTATACGTATACTGAATTTCTGACTCATCGAGGTATGTGAAACCGACTAGTGCATCCACTCCCATGTTCAATGGCCGCTCCTAAAACCCTATGTGCCTATGGTAGGTGACTTCGTAATATGCCCGAAGTTCGATACCCCCAAACTTAGTCTAACCAATCATTAGGAATAATCGAACTAGACAAGGATAGAACGCACCCAATTATTCATGTCTACATATCTAGAATTTCCTATGTACCAAAACAAATGGAAGAAGACCTAGTGCCAAGAAGTTTTAGCCAAGTGTTCCTGTAGCGGGGATCCATTGGTGACTTCATCATCAAGTTAAGGGCAATTGCATTAAGTCTCTCAAACTTCACCTCGAACACTAACCAAACTCGATGGCCCTAGGTTGCGTGAATGATCCATCTTCGTCCTGCACCAAAGGAATAATGACTCCTACGCTTGGCTCGTGACATTAGGCTTTGATAGGCCCCTCAGACTGTGCCCGGGATTCCGATTGGATGATCCCGCTTATTCTTATGCATATGCCTATTTTTATTCTTTTTCTTTTTCTCTTTTTCTCATGTTTTCAGATTTTTCTGGGTCAGCTCACAAGTAATCCTCTTGTTTAGGGGTGTCCCATCACTAAATGGTTCGAATCTCCCTAGGTTGGTCGACTTTAGTAGTTGGTTTGGTACTTATGCATACTCGACTGGTCACTAGTGTGTGAGTGTGATGTGAGTTTTTTAGAATTGGTTTCTGACTACCCGGATTGGTTCACTAGCCTTTTTCACCTATTCAATCTAATTACCGAGCATCAAACAAATGGGCAATTCAACAAATCTATAGTGAACTCAATCTAAAACTGATCCTCAATTTTCAACATGGCACAACTGAATGCACTACACATTATGCATGAATACGAAAACAAATAAACAACTAACAACCGATCACCAACATAAGCAAAATATGATGCACAATAACTCAAACAAATACTAACACTACCTACAACTCCATGCAATACTAAAAACAAACACAAACCCAAATGCGGCAACTAACAATACTATAAACTACTAAAACTAAAAACAACGCAAATAAAGCAAAGTGATAAACAAAACATAAGATTCGAACAAAATACCCCCCCCAAACAAAGATCCAAAGGTCCCCACCGTACAAAACATAGAGGGTAAGGGACTCCCCCCGTAGAGATCACCGCGCGGTGGCGTGGCTGGTGAGTTAGTACGCGCCGAGTCACCGTGATAACCGGCCGCCGGCCAGAATGATGGCCCGATTGCCAGAACCGCGGCGCATGTCGACGCCAGCCGCCGCCCATGTCCCGAGTAACGAGGACTCTGGCATTCCGGTCTGATCCCGTATCGCGCCAAACGCTTCGAGTGAGAGCACCGGGTCCTCACATCTGAAGAGGACTAGGGAGGGATTCGCCGCCGAGGCTGGGCCAGCGGAGCGCGGAGGTCGAGACGAGGACGGCCACGTCCTCCCGGTGTCACCCAGAATCCATAGCGAGCCCGATAACTGGAAGCTCGTCCCGTCTGAGGGCTCATGTCCCGAAATATAGACCTCAGTCAGCGGACACCGGTGTGTAGTCCCGCTGACCGACATATGGCCTCACGGGATGAAGCCAGCCTCATTGTCGCCATATACCCGGCTTCGTTTCGCATGCCGAAGATCGTAAAAGGGTGCCCTGTGTTCATCTGTGATCCCTGCTATGGAGGATGATCCGATAACCTCACCCAACGTCAAATGGTATATCCCTGTAAGATACAGTAGGTCGAGCAGGAGCGCCAAGGCCACTTCACACACATTCGCTGCCGTATAAGACTGGCGATAAAGTGATGCCATACCTTAGGAACAGCCAAACAGTTTTCTGGCCTTGAAATTTACTCGCTGGTTCGAGCTATTGATCTCTCCACTACCCCACCTTCGTCACACCACATCCTCGTGATAACGGGGTGCTCATGAATAATCAGCCCGGCCGTGTGGGATATGCCTGTGCCATAGTATTATTGATCGACCGCTACCGTTAAGTCGATCATCACACCCTTGCACCCGACCTTTGAGGATCGTGGATGCAGGTTGGCGTGAACTCCTAACTGCCATGGTCACTGGCGTAGGGGTTTGGCACAGCCAATTTCACCCGGGTCTCGATAGTTTTCCTAAAATTGTCTGGTGATGAAACCCCTCTCTAATGAAGGACTCCGCTGCAAATTGTGCTAAACCGATTCACGGCATCAAGCAGCTTGCAAAACGCGAGGTATCACGTGGCCTGGCCTCGCTGCCCGACCGCCAGCGTGCAACCATGCCGCTTGCCCGACATCCCAACTTAGAATAAAACTTCTAACACCTAATATGCACTTACCAAATAAATCAACTAAGAACTACTTAAAGACTCAATCAAGACCTAAAAGAGGACTCAAGAACCCTAATGATCTAGTTAATCGAAATGACCTCCTAAAAAGACCCCACAAAACACAAAACCTTAACTACTATACCCAAGCTAGAATCGGCACACAGCAAGCGTGAGAAGCTACTATGGTCCAAACCCGCCTAATGTGGGCACTTTACAAGTGGCTCAAGGAAAAGAGGAGATCTCCTATCGGGTCCAGTGAACTCCGCGTGCGCAGGAGGCTAGGGCTCGTGGAGGAGATGGTGCGTGAAAGGCCAAAATGGCCTATTCTGGTTTAACCAGTCTCACGTCACGAGCCGCGGCGAAGCGCCGCGACGCGGACAGAGAGCTTGATTCGCGACGTCACACGCGCGTGGCAACGCCGCGACGCGGGCGTAGAGCATGTCAAATGACGCCGCGACGTGAGATTCACGCCGCGACGCGGGATGCAGGAGGTGACTAAAACGACGTCGCCGATCGCACCGACGCCAGCGACGCGAGTAGTCCGCCGCGACGCGCGAGAATCCCACGCCGCCGACGCGACGTGAGCCCATAACTTGACGCCGCGACGCAGGCGCGGCGACGCCGCGACGCGGAAAAGTCCACGCCGCTGACGCATGAACCCACGTCAGCGACGCGTGATGAAGTGTTAAATGACGCTCGCGACGTGAGCCCACGCCGCGACGTACAGAAGGTCTCCCAAGAAATTTTCGATACATTATGCAGACCACTTTTTCGAGAACTCTCCACGGCTGAACTTCATTCCGGTCATTGAACACGCCGGTAAGACCCGCACTCCACGCCTCTCGGTCCCAATTGAACTACAACAAACAAAAACATTGACCATGAACACAACTAGAAACCAAAAATTGCTGAAAATAACTCGTAGAAACTTAAAACTACAAAGATTTAAGAACACTGGGCTGCCCCCAAGAAGCTGGCCACGCTTTTATGTTTAATGTCAGCTATTCACGACCTCCTTAATCTCAAGTAGCGAGCATTCTCTAGAAGAAAGTGGGAAATTTTACTGGCCTCCTTTAGTGTACCACCCCATGTTCAAGGTGGATGAAATACTCTTGCTCATACTTCGGCCTCCCTGTCTTTCTCGGTAATAGGCTTTCTCCCCGGAAGACTCGCCTTGTCTTCAGAAAATCTCCGTGATAATGAAGTTCGAGATATCATTTGGATCGCCGTCCTGGGATGCTTTTACGGGTCGAATATATGAAAATGATCTTCTCCTTTTTGGACTCTCAATTTGAGCTCACCTTTCTTGCACATTGATTCAGCTTCCCGTGGCCGTGAAGGGTCTACCGAGTATAATTGAACCGAAGCCGCCTTCCTCCATGTCTATCGACGAAGTCCGGCTGGAAGAACGAATTTACCAACTTTACTAGACATTTTCGAATATACCCTCGAGGATGCTAGATAAGACCGATCCGTAAGTTGCAAACCGATTGTGGTCGCATTTTGGCTCCCCACGAGCCTTTTAAACATCGAAGCTGCATCAGGCGATGCTGGCCCCCAAATCACACTGTAGCTTTTCCGCATACTTGGTTCCCTATAGAACAGATAGCAAAGTCGCCAGATCTCTAAGTTTTTGGGAGTTTCTTTGCAGGATGGCACCGCATTCCCGCCCAAAGCGATGGTCCCATATTCCTCTAACTTCTTCTTACGCCAAGATCTTTTTCATGAATTTCACGTAACTCGCATGTTCTCCAAGGCTTCCAAAAAGGGTATATTAATATGTAAATAAGATGTCAAGAAACTTTGCAAAATTGCTTCTCTAACTTACCTTTCTTCAACCTCCGAGTGATACTAATTGGTAAGTGACAGTTCATTCACAAGTTGGTCTGCTTCACCTGCTCCTTCCCTAACTTTATTATCTTCTGATTACTTCCGTATCTCGTCATTTACCAGATGGCCTTAGGATCGTGTCTCGCTTCCTTAATTTTCTCTGCTTTTACCGCTAGTTGCGACTCCGGATTTCCAACTCTTTCCACTCCTTGTATGATGGCCTTGCGCATTTCTTTCCTCTCCTCTTAGGCTACCTCCTCGAATTGCTCGTAGTGAACCCCGGTCAGCTTCTCCTTCACAATAGATCGCCATTCGGGCCCCATCTATACCTCCGCATTTCAACCTGCCGCTGGGTTTTTCAATCAAGTTGCTTCATTGCTGCATATTTGCCTTGTCTCATCTAAGAAGGCTGCAGTGAGGGTGAGCATCTTTGCTAGGGCTTGTTCTAAGTCTTACCTTTTTCTCTCGTGGAGGTGGGTCAATTATCTCTAGCTTGATGGTATATTGTTCGATTATTCCAACACCCATACCCCTCGATAGTTTTGACCTGCTCTGCCCGATTGCTACGCCCACCCTTTGCCCCGATTCGATTCCTCTCAGCCGCTTTCCCCCCATACCTAGCCCTCGCCGCTGGATTGATTCCGACCGAACCTCGACACGCATCGAGCTTGTTTCACGATAGGTTTCCCGATCGACAATCCGTGACTACGCGCCGACCCCCACAAAATTCACACCCTGTGGGTCAGGTCTCAGATGGCATTAGCCGCTCCCGCCTATTCAATCGCTTAGTTAGTCAGGCTACATGATTGACCGGGACATTAAGTCGAGGATCGTATTGTTTCAGTGCTACCCACTGTATTCCACCGGTATAGCCTTCTCTAGGCCACTCGATTAGTATTTGGCTCGCCTTCTAGAATCTCACGCCCGATTCGGTTTTCTTCATCAAGCATCCTCCAAACCAAGCATCGATCATCGCTCGCCAGCCTGCACCATTGTGTAAGGTGTGGATCGCGATCCATCCGGGTTAGCCTGGTGGGGATACCACAATTCATGAAACTCCGTCCCATGCCTCGCCAAAGCCTCCTCAAGTCATTCCAAATGTGTCGGCCTCAGACAAGTTTTAAATTTTCGACGGTGGGAAGAACTGTCGTAAATTTTTTACCAAGTCATTCCATGTAGTAATGGAATCTCAAAATGACTGTTAACCAAAGGTTCGCTCATCCCCGAGTGACAATGGAATGTTCCTTAGCCTTAGTGCTTCTTCGACTGCTTATACTTGATAGTATCGCAAACTCGAAAATTAACAATAAATGCATGTTCGGGTTCTCATAGTAACCCATGGAATAAGATGTCTCAAGCATCCGTAATCATGGATCGACTTCAATTCAAGTTGTTTTCGCTTTTGAACCTGGCTGCCTGATAGTTTGCCCGCACAACAATGGCGGTAATAATTAACTCATCTAGCGCATATACTGATCGTCTGGGTCAGATAAATGGTCCGGGCGCCACCTCCCGTGATTCCCATTTCGACTTCTCCCGTGGTTCAGCCATTTTAACACCAAACTCCCCGCTCTTCCGTGTTTCGGCGACCGTGTGGATCTCTAACTGCTCGCTCTCTACTTCCTACGTTAACTGCGGCGTGTCTTTCGCCCAGGATCACACTGTGTCATTAGTTAGGATCTCGCCGTCGCATGTACTCACCGAACCCCCCGTGACCGCACAACACAAGCCAAAGAAACCAAATTGGCCAAAGATCAGAATAAATAAACAAAAGTAAAGAAAATTTCAGAATACTATCTATGTGTTACTTACTCTATATCAATTTTAAGCCTTCCCCGATTAACGGCGCCAAAACTTCGATGTGTCGTGAGAACGTATGTATAAAATATGCCTAACGTGCAAGTGCACGCTGCCGCTTCAAGTAATATAGTGTACTAGTGTACAGTATCGATCCACAGTGAAAGATGAATCGACTCATGATAAGCTCGCTTTCTGCATAATATCTGAATAAATGATTCTAAGATGGAATTTAAGTACTAACTGTAACTAAGCTATTGGTTTTGCGAAATCGATAATGTGGGAGCCTAGGTTAAATCTCCTCGCCATTCGGCGGATTATTCTTCTAAAGATGTTGGCCCTAATTGTTTATACATATCAACTGCCAGGATCTTCGCTTACTAGATATCCATCCCCTCTCTCGAGTAGAGCATTTGGGCCTA
Source organism: Tetrastigma voinierianum (assembly GCA_016808115.1). Taxonomy (NCBI): domain Eukaryota; kingdom Viridiplantae; phylum Streptophyta; class Magnoliopsida; order Vitales; family Vitaceae; genus Tetrastigma; species Tetrastigma voinierianum. The sequence goes on along the minus strand of JAEQBH010001723.1, from coordinate 171,226 downwards.
TTTCGTGAATAGAATTGAGTATATCTCTATCTCAACTCCTAGATTCGAAATGCTTAATGTTCAACCCCAAATACCACCTCAGTTCGGGACACCCTATTACCCGACCTATTAAAGGCTACTCTACCTGCATCCCCTAATACCTCATCTCTCGAATCCTTAATTCCTCGTGTGGCATATCGGGCCGATATTATCATATAACACATGCAGCATATAGATGCGAGTAAATTAACAACAATTAATTAACATGAAAGGTTAAACTCTAATCCATTGTTTGTGATGTGGGTTTGATGTAACCCTAGAAATAAGTTTAGAACATCATGAAGGAAAGAAATAAATACGTGAATATGAAGAACATCCTCATGTGATCCAAAATAATCAAAACAAGGAAAAACCACAAAATCCGCGAGATCCTTGAAGTCCTGTAAGGTGTGCTCCCCACTCCCGGTCTCCGCCGCGAGCGCCACGCCCCAAAATCCCGAGCCCTCGCATTTAATGATGAGATGTGATTATCGACGTCTGATTGCCGCTGACAAGCCAAGGGATGCGTGACGCCGCATTGGCGGACCGTTGACTTCTCGTGATTTCTGCGTTTATTTGACCCACGTCGTGACTTGGTGGCGTCGCGGCGTAGAGCGCTCTCAGCGGCGTGGCGGTGACTTCCTTGCATGCTCATTTCTCCCGAAATGGCTTCGAAGTTTGTTCTTTTAGCCTCATCATGCCTATGTTAAAACAAAAACTAAATAAGGAATCTAACACTAAAATTATATAAATAATGCCAAATCAACATGAAAATGCAAGACTGACGCGAGTATAATCTGAGTGTTTTAAGCACTCATCATGGGCCTTGTACCTGACCTCGACCCACACTCTGGCCCCTCTGGCCCATCTATGCTGCCGAAGGTGCTTGTATAGCACCCCGAGACTGAAACTGGTTCCTCTGACCCATACTAGGGTGTGGAGGAATGAATTGTATACTCTCCTGTTCTACAGCTAATTGGGACTATGTTGTCCCCGAATCACAGGATCACGACTCTGCAGGCGATCCGAGTCTCCATTGCCCTGGGGCGTCGGCGGATCATAACATATCATACCTTACTGCCATTAAATGCCTCGTCGTACACGGTCATGAAACTCATGTGAAGCAGAAGTCTTTTGCCTCTTCCTTGAACTAGAAGAAGACTGGTCCTCCCTCTTCTCCGCCCGGCATCCATGACTCGGATGCCCGGCTGCATCCTACATCTCTCTGCATGGTCGAGGGCCGTCCACACCCGTGAGTCCATGTCTGTAGGCGAAGTCCTATAATCACGCCTCGAATGGGTAACTTTGGCATTCTCGAATCTCACGACCTTAGCCGTCATTAGCTCACGTAGTATTCAGCAAAAGCGGGCTAACTCAGTGAACTTTGCCACGCCTTCAATGTGTGTGACCGCCGTGACTCTGCAGACTCACGGGCGTAGCGTATATAAAATCAGGAAAGCGCTTTTGTGCGAAGGGATCGTGAACTCCGCCCAAGTCATCGCCTTTAGATCTCTAGAGGTCTTTGCCCAATTCCACCATACTTGGGCCTCACCCTTTAGCTGGAATGCAGCTAGTCTGATCCTGGTTTTATCAAAGACAATCTTCATAGCCTCCAATACCTTCTTAACCTGCATGAACCAATGGTCTACCACCATTGGATCTCCTCCTCCTGTGAATGTCGGAGGATGATGTGCTGAGCCTCACGGAGGTTGCACTCGGACCTCCACGGCTGCTGGCACTGGCACGTGCCTTCGCGGCAACCGTGGCTCCTACAACCTCGGCAAGCCTGCGATCAAAGTCGGTGGCTGGTGGCTTGTCGGTAGTGCGACCGATTACCTCGTGGACGACCTCTTCATCCTCTCCCGCGACTACCCATCTACATATGTTACATGGAAAGTTAAGTTCTAACTCAACATCTCTAAGGTGTAAACATAACCTCGAGACACGATTTACATACTAAAAACATTTCATACTTAAATCATACAGAACAACAAAAATTTGATTTGATTTGATTAGATTAGATTTTATTTTATTTTAGAACCTCGTGACCAGTGTTCATGAACAGTGACCTAAACAGTGACTCAAAATAGTGTATAGAGTCAAAACAAGGTCAAGTGCACAGTGTGCACACACCCATGGCCCAGGTTGCGCACACGGCAGGCAGTCACGGTTGTGTCGTGGCGCACGGCCCGCGGTCGTAGCCTTCCACGGTGCGTATCGCGACCCCATGCTGGGCGTGTCGTGGCGTGTCGCCCGGTGTTGGTCGCTCTTGGCGCTGCGTCGCGCCTTGGCCCGCGCCCGTGTCGGCGGCTGCGTGTGCGTGACCTGGGCGTATCGCGGCCCCTTCAGGTCATGATACAAAATTTGTATTACAGCCCAGTCACTGGCTGTCGCGCCATATCGCTTCCTTATTTGCCCGTACGATGTCAGCGGCTTACCAATGGCCGGAAATATCGTGTGGTGCATTGTTCACGCGTATTGCAACCACAGGCGTAGTATAGCCCCCTCGGCCACGATACAATTTTTTGTTTTTTTGTATCGCGACCCGGGGCCGCGGCTCACGGTAAACTTTGTATCTGGCATCCTCGCAGCGGTATGCGGCTCTGGCGCCCGTGTCGGGCACCGCCAGCCGTGTCGACCATGGGTGTCGTCGCGCACCAGGCGCCGTGTCATGGCACGCACTGGGCCATATCGTGGCCTCCCCTCGGTCGTATAGTGGCCTTCCCTCGGCTGTATCGTGGGCGTGTCGCAGGCTATGTCGCCGCAGCGAGGCTGCGTCGTCGTGCGCATCGCTGCCGGCGATTGCTCGTGGGAGCCTCTCGGCCATGTCGCGGCCCGAACGCCTTGGCGCGCCAGTGCAGTGAAGCCTAAAGCGAGGTGTCCGTTGACAACGGTCAACACACGTGGAATATTCATGGATGTCGGGTAACGAGCACCACTCATAATCGAGAGCGGGGGTCTCCTTTGTGCGGGAGCTGCAGGTACAAAACTTTGTCCCAATAATTTATAATGACCACACAGGGTGCACATGCGAGTAAAATAATGGCCACTTGGGCCCCTGCATCAATACTCACAAAATACATCAACTATATACAATAGTTCAAGAGTTAATAAATTACTCTTTACCAAACATATATGAAAACGTACTATTTCTAATACATGTTATACAAAATGACAATGCGAAGCCCGCAAACGGAGCTTTCTTCTAAACGGCCTCTAGTGAGCCTGAGTCCTCCTACACACTCCTGTACTGAAATAGTGATCCGACGGGGTGAGCCAAAGTCTAGTAGTGATAATTTCCTACATGGGTACTCCCACCTAAGTGCACATGTCATGGCAAACAATCACATCAAGCAATTACATGAACCTACTCGAATGTCTAAATGACTAATCCCGTGTCCCGAGTCATCAGGCTCCCTCGCACATACTAAGCCAAATGCGAGGTAAAATCACCGGTTTTCAAAACAAAGTTTTTGTTCTCAAACACTTACTACCGAGATTCGGTAAATATATTGGACTACCATTCGAGGCGAATTGCTGGGTAACGCTTCTAAACAGTCATGGTCCTCATCCGAAGTGATATGTTGGACGACTCTCTAAGGCAATTCTTCGAAAAATCTTCTGTCGAAATTCCTTTCACAAATGTTTTCGTTTTTGTTTTCTTTCATGTCATGCACTCACTCCTACTATTCTAGGGTGCCCTAGTGCATATGGAATACATGATGCCAATCCCAACAAACTCATGCTAATATATAAAACATGTATATACTAACATAATTAATCCATATAAATCATGTTATGCAAATTCACAACCAATAACACCAAAATTAGCTCACATGGGCTAATTAACAAACACGAACAATTCATTTTGAATCACTCAACATCATAAAAATCACACCAAAAATCTCGTCACTATTCACATGAACAGTGAAACCCTCTGGTTAGCCTTTGTTCCGTCCCTGAACGATAAGTTTTCTCGCTCACGATTCAAATGTTTGAGGCAGAAGCTGACACGGCTAATCAAGCCTCCGAGCATCCCCAACCATTTACGCGAAACCTTGGCAAAGAATAACACAAGTAGGAAAAAGATCCTACCTCTTGGGTGTGAACTCCACAAAATTGGTGTCCCCGTGCGTAGCCCTGCCCGCGTCGATCGACTTTGCTTCTTTGCTCAGTCGGCTTGAAATGATGCAGCTGGAAATCTACAGAGAGCACACTTTCTCTCTCTAGAATTTCAAAAGCCAACCTCTTTTGCATATCCCGGGTCCAACCACTACCCATTTGTTCTCCAATTTTTGTGTTTTAATGGGAGAAAAATGACTATTTGCTATTTTGTCTTATTCAATTAACATTTCATTAATTTCTGTGTCCGCTTTTCTTGATTTTGACACTTGTGGTACAAACATCCATCATCTCTCTCTACTCATGCAACATGTGTCACATGGGTATATGTAGTAGGTGACTCTTGTCATGTCACATGTCTTACACGAGCCATTTTACGGCACCCGGTGTCTCGAAAAACATGAAATTTCGACTGTCTCGGAATTTAACAAAATTGAACTTGGTAGCTAGATTTAGCGAGACGATTCCAACGGTGAAGTCCTTTTCGTCATCCGAGATCTAGAAAAATTCTGGTTTGTGAAATTATCGTTTACCCGTTTTCGAGAAAATTGGAATTTTTTTTTTTTTCTGGGTCTTACATTCTCCCCTCCTTAAAAAGAATTTCGTCCCGAAATTTTGGACAATCACACACTCACATGCATATGCAACGTGCACTATACCCTGCATGTAAACTAGTCATTTAAGTGTTAAACGACTAAACCACGTACCTTTATCCCTAAACAAGAAGGGATAGGTGGCCTGCATCGTGTCCTCGCGCTCCCACGTTGACTTCGCCACGGTCTTTGTCACTTAGCACCCTCACTAACCTCACGGTCTTGCGTCGCAAAACCTGATCCCGGCTATCCACAATGCACTAGTCCCTCCTCGAAGGTCCCATCTGTGTCAACCTCAATCTCTCCCCAATCCACTACATGAATTGGATCAGGAGTGTACCTGGAGCATATGAGCGTGAAATACCTCGTGGACACACGGTACTCTTGGCGGTAAATAACCGGTATGCTACAGTGCCTACCCTCTCGAGTATCTTAAAGGGTCTATGTACCTCGACGATAGCTTCCCTCGCTTGTCGAACCTGACCACTCCTCTTTTAGGCATCACCTTAAAGAAGACGTGATCTCAAACCTCGAACTCTAAGGGTCGACGTCGTACATCAGCGTAGCTCTTCTGCCGGCTTTGAGCCGTGAGAAGACTTTGTCGTATCAAGCTCACCTTTTCGGAGGTGTCTCTAATCAGATTAGGACAAGTGATGGAGCTCTCTCCCACCTCGGTCCAACATAACGGTGATCTACATGGCCTCCCATACAATGCCTCATATGGTGCCATCTGCATACTCTCGATACTTGTTGTATGCGGAATTTCCCTTAGGAAAATGCTCTTCGGCTACCCTTATGATCGGGCATGCTCGCAGCATGTCCTCTAACACCTGTATAGTCTTCTCTGACTGACCATCCGTTTGTGGGTGGAAAGTTGTACTCATGGTCAACCGTGTGCCCATGGCCTTTTGGAAACTCTTCCAAAAGTGCGCCATAAACCTCGGGTCTCTATCCGACACTATGGATACTAGCACTCCATGTAGCCGGACTATCTCTCGAATATACAGATAGGCGGGAATCTCTCGATGTGAAGGTCTTCATGGCTAGAAAATGGAGCTTCATGGTCGGTCCTTTATCCTTATGCGTGCAGCGGCGTCCGTGGAAAGTGGGTCATAAAATCCATCGTGGCGTGCTCCACTTCACTCGGCCACACTCGATGGATGAAATGGCCGCGGCCACGGTGCTCAGCCTTAACTGGCGACCGTGAGACATCGTGAAACAGTCCCCACTTGTCTCTTAAATCCCGCTCGTGAATGCGGCGGCGAAGTCGATCTTCGTGCGCACGGATGCGAAAATCGAGTAGTGAAACTCCGCGAAAGTCTCATATCTGAATCCGGTCAGGCGGGGAACCACTACTTGTCCTCTATCACAGAAGACTACCATGCATGGGCGGTCGACCACGTCACATGCGTGGCGTACGTTGCGATTGACACTATCTCCGCGATCTGCCCTTGGGACTTAGTATCACTCTCTTCATTAGGGACGATTGGCCAGCTACTAAGAAGCTCCCGATGTACTTACAGGTCTTCTCGCGATAGTGTAGCCCAAAGCGCATCCCACCAGTCTGGAGTAATCCCGCCCGCTCTGGGAAGCTATCTTGGCAATGCTCCCCGTGACTTCCGACTAAGTGCATCAGCCACCACATTTGCCTTAATAATCCTCTAGGAACTCCATCCATCTGCGTTGCCTCATGTTGAGGTCCCGCTGCGTGAAAATATACTTCAGACTTTTGTGGTCTGAGTACACCTCGAACTCCTCACCATATAAGTAGTGGCGCCAAATCTTCAAGGCGAAGACTACGACCGCCAACTCCATGTCGTGTGTGGGGTAATTCTGCTCATGATTCTTCAACTGACGAGAACCATAAGCTACTACCCTCCCGGACTGCATCAAAACACATCTTAGTCCGACCCTTGAGGCATCACAATACACTGTGTACCCCTGTCCCCTGTCCGGGACTATCAAGATAGGAGCTAAAGTAAGCCTCCCCTTCAACTCCTAGAATGCCTCCTCACATCGGTCATCCCAATCAAACTTGACCTCTTTCCGGGTTAATCTCGTCATAGGTGCCGCTAATAAGGAGAAATCCTCAATCAATCTCCTGTAGTACCCCAGCCAATCCCAAGAAACTACATATCTCGAAGACTGACTTCGGCCTCTCCCAACTCATCACGGCCTCGACCTTCTCTAGGTCAGGCGACACGCCCGATGCGACACCGTGTCCCAAAAATCTCTCGATGGCCAAAAATCGCACTTGCGAACTTGGCGCGCTGATGGTCTCTCAGCAGCGTAACACAATCCTCGAATGATACTCATGCTCCCACTGCGAGTTGAGAGTAGATCAAAATGTCATCCACGAGACTATGACAAAGCCGATCTGGATAGGGTTGGAATACCCTATGCATGAGGTCCGTAGATGCGTGGCGCGTCGTCAATCCAAAGAGGCATCCTTGTAAACTCAAAGTGCCCATACTTGTCTAACGTTGTCTTAGGGATATCCCCATCTCCTGCCCTCATCGATGGTAACGGTCACGAAAGATACATCTTGGAGTAGACTCGCTCCTCTCAATGATCAAATAAATACGTCAATCCTAGGCAATGGTACGATTCTTGATAAGTAACCACAATTCAGCGCATGCGTAATCAATGCACGAGTTGAAGGGTGCAGTCTTTCTTCTTCATGAAATAGAGATCGAAGCGCCCAACGTGGTGAAGTGCTGATGCAATGAACCCCTTGTCCGAGTAGCTCTGTGGCTAGACTGCGAGTTCTGCAACTCAAGCGGTGCCATCCTATCTTGATTCTAGAGATGGGCGAAGTACCGGGGAGTGTAACTCGATACGAGAGTCTACAGCGTAACGACCGTACCAAATAATACAAGTTTTTAACACATTTGACGAGTTTGTTAAGTTTGACCAAGTTGAATTTTCAAGGATGGATAATTTTGGGTTGACTAAGACACCATTTCGTGAGCCTCGTCGATCACGAGTTCATAGGCGGGTGGGCGATCCATCCGGAACTTACGAATAAAAAGTTATGGCCACTGGGAGTTCAAGCAGCTTGATGTTTTATCAGTGTCAGTGCATTCCTCAGTTTTTACCTGAAAGCGACCCTAGGCTCTATAGAAACCTAGTTTTGAGTGCCAAATGGAACCCTAGCCCAAAAACACTCATTTTTAGCTCCAAAACCCTAGAAAAATTCCCCAAAACCTGTGGACCCCGAACTGGGTTGTTTCGACCCGTTTTTAGGCCAAATGGGTTTTGGCCGTGGGAGACATTTTCGGCCACCCCCTTGATACACGCGCTGGCTAGGGAGGAGGAGCACGGCGAGGTGACCTTGCCAGCAAAATTTCAAGGCCAACCACCGTCGGAGCGCTCGGATGGGCGGTGAAGCAGCGGTGGCGGCCCCGGCCGCAAGGTTGTCGGATGTTCTTTGTTTCACGGCCATTCGACGGACCCATTACCTCCCTCCCCTCGTTTTGGACCCTGCGAACTCATTCCCGTGGTCCTTTTCTTGATTCCTCTCCGTTTGAAGATCTGACAACGAAGTTTGGCCAAGCGGTTGGATTGAGTTTTCCGGCCACCATAGCAACTGTTGGACCAAGGTAAAGTCTTCTTTGTGTTCTGGTCTCTTAGGCTTTCTGTTGATATAAAGTTTGTAAATTTTGGACGTCATTTGGTTAGTTTTCCATTTTTGGGTCATTTAGGGTAATTACCGAAAAGGTTTGGACTAAAATTGGGCACCAATTGGTCAAATTAGGAAAAATTGAAGATGGATTAGTGAAATTGGATATTTTTATGATTTATTGGAGGGTTCAATTTCAAAAAATTAGCCTCCGGGTAAAAAGCCCCAATTTTGGATATCGGGTTTATAGGACACACTGTATAATTGGACCTGTCGGAGTCCAATTTAGATAGTTTCATCGTTCTAAAAATTATCCTAAGACATTTGGGGCGTCCCAATGTCTTTGGTTTAGTCATTGGAGCCTAAGTAGTATTTTTATTATATTACGAGCACTCCTTGAGCACAGAGGCGATCATGCATGGGAGGCTTGAGGAATTTGAACATCGTAGTGCGTGAGTGGTTTATATGCTTTAAATGCTTTGGGGTATTATTATGATATAAAATGGTGGTAAATTATTTTATATATATATATATATATATATATATATATATATATATATATATATATATATATATATATATATATATATATATATGCTCTTTCTGCTACTCTATATATTGTCGAATTGTTGGTTATGTATAAATATAATTATGCATTTTATATAAACAAGTTATCATTTAATGTGGATTTTGTCAACATTTTAAATATTTGGAAATTTTACTGAGTTCATGGATAAATTTGTGGTATCTAAACATTTTGGTACATGGATTGAGGTTTTAAACCACTTTGAAAATTTATTGATTTAAGAAATGGATTTTGAGATTTTTGTGAAATGATTTTATCTGATATCGTTGGAAAGGTATATGTGAGTAAGGATATTGTGTTGGTTGTTATAAGTTGATGTACCATATAGTACCGGAGGTTCGGTCGATATTTATATTACGATTGCGCGGGTTTTGCCGCGGTGTCGTGAGTTGGTTTCATCAACGGTTATATATTATTTCCATGGCGGTGAGGTGCGGGTTTACTTTCGAGAAGGTTTATTGGTTTGCCGGTGTTGTGAGGTTGGTTTCATCCAACGGTTATATATTATTTCCACGGCCGTGAGGTCGGTTTTACCCGACGGTTTATTACACTGGGTTTGCCACGGTGTCGTGAGGTTGGTTTCATCTAACGGTTATATATCATTTCCATGGCCGTGAGGTCGGGTTTACCGACAGTTCATCATTATTATTATTACCACGATACCCTTTGATGTTAGGGGTCGTGAGGTGGGGTGTCCCACGGTTTTTGAAGGATATATGGTATGGTACATGGTCGGTTTCTAAGTAAGCTATAACAATTTCAATATTTATGGTTATGGTACTTTCATGATTATTTTTATGACATGATGTTTTTACATTTTATGCTCAATTTTTATGTTGTGAATAAATTCAGGTTATAAATTTCTTAATAATAATTTCGGTTAAATTTTTGAGCATGAATTTCATATTGTTGACTTGGGTATAAGTTTGGGTTTTGTGAAATGATTTTAAACGGGGAACCTTGCGAAAGAGTGGACGTGAGGTCTTGAGAGAAGGAATTTTCGAAAATAAAAACATTATGATCCTTATAAATTATGCCACTCACTGAGATTTATTATCTCACGTTTTATTGTTTTAAATCTGTTTCCTAGGTCCAGGCAGTTCGTAGAGACCTACCTCGCGCTAGCTTCTACATCACTCTTTCTGCGACAGCTGCAGTATTCTATCTTATCTATCTGTCTTTATTGGACTTATTCATTTTTCATTTGTATCCCTAAATTCGCAAACACTCTTAGAATGATCTGATCTTAGTATTGAACTCATATGAGTCTTTATTATGTGTGTTTGTGGTTATGACTCTGATAAGATAAAGTCGGTTGTGGATTTGAGCTGTTGTAGATCTTTATATATATTTGAGGTATTATATTAATGCATGTGTCTACTTTCGTTCTTAAAGTGGGGTTCCATTGGATATTCCCTAGGGATTGTACAATGGGACTTCACTAGGCGGGACCACCCGGGGAATCTTGGGAGGGTATCGGGTCGAGGTCTGTCGAAACTGACCCTCTGGGAGGCAATCCGTGCTTCGTCAGAAGAAGCATCTCGTACTGCGGTACTCGAGGTAGATCTAAGTCCGGTCTCACCTCGTCCTCTAGGGTAAGGCTCGCTAGCCAACCCGCCAATTGTCCCTGACACCTGGACTTGTACACTGTATGGGGAAAAATATAATGCTTGTCCCCTGATGCCAGATCACAACGTGTGGCGGTAACCCTCTGCGCTCATAATCGATAACGACTCTATGTTTGTCGGTAATCCATCCCAGGATGACATCAAACTCACGACATTTCCATGATCCTCAAGTCTACGTAGTGGTAGAATTTGAGATCTCTAGCTCGCAGCCACGACATATCATCCATTCTCGCCCCAATCACAGGGGAGAACTCACATCTGAGGCTCCTCGAGGCCTCAACATCTAAGCCTAACTCTATCACAACTAATGCAGCGATAAATGAATGCGAAGCACTAGAATCAAATAACACTCTTGCCTATAGGAGAGATAGCAAAAACGTAGCCTGTATAACTTGTTGATCTGCTGACTCATCCGGTGGTGTGATGGCGTGGTGCGCCACCCGAACCCCCCCGATGTGTCCTGCATGTGGGCCTAGATCCCTGCACTGGGCCCATAGTTTGGCCTCTCTGGCCTGCCTGTGTAACGGGAGGTGCCCGTGTAGCTCCCTAAGAATGAAAATGGCTCTCTAGCCTACTCTTGGGCTGTGGAGGGAATATCTTTGTATCCTCTCTTTGTCCCTCTGGTTGGCGGGATGTGTCCGAAACCTAGGATCCCTGTCTGCAGGGCAATCTCTCCTTATGTGTCAAGAACTTGGCAATGATAGCACACCATACGCCGGCGGCCAGGCAACTACGATACATCCCTAGCCTAGATGGCCGCGACCACAGAGACACGTGAGCCCTAGAAGCCCTGCAGCCTTAACTCCGTAGAAGAAAGTGACTCCAGCCCCATCACGCTGCTAACACCCGCATCGAGTGCTCAGAACATCTTCGATCTCTCTCTCTATGGTCGGGTCCAACCATGGGAGTCCATGTCTGTAAGGGGAAGTCCTACAATCACTTACTGAATGGACAACTTTAGCCCCATTCTCGAATCTCCGACTTTCGTATGCTCAGTGGCCACGTAGTCATCGACAAAGCGAGGCTAGCTCAGTGAATCTAACCACATAATCCATCCACGGTCATCGTCCCCCCTACTTCAGCTACAGGGAACTCCACGGGCCTTCACGTGTGGCGATGTCGGGGAAAATACTTACACCCATGAGCGACTCTGGGAACTCTGCCCATGTCATTGCCTCTAGGTCTCTAGAGGTCTTTGCCCAGTTCCACCGTACTTGGGCCTCACCCTCTAGTTGGAACGCAGCTAGTCTAATCCTGATCGTGTTAGAGGTAATCTCCATAGCCTCTAACACCTTCTCAATCTATATGAACCGGTAGTGCATACATATCGAATCTCCCCCTTGTGAATGTGAGAGGATGATGTTGCAAACCTCTGGGGTTACTCGGACCTCCCACGGCTACACCTGTTTGCATTACAACAAGTACGAAAATATGACTGCACATGTCCCTATAGCCTCAACAAAGGCTTGTTTGTCAAATACTGGTGGTGCCTGACTAGTACCCCGTGGATGCCCTCTACGTCCTTGCCCTCGACTTGCCATCTACACATGTCAAATGGCAAGTCAAATTCTATCTGCAGTATCTACAGGCTTAATCGCGGAGTCCCAGACACTATTCATATCTGAGAAAACATTTCATACACTATGTCCATGCATTCATAGGTAATGCAAGACAATAATTCAATATATTAAATCATATGCAATAAAAATTTTATTTTAGAAAATTTCATTTTAAAAGATTTGATTTGATTTGATTTTATTATTATTATTATTATTATTATTTATTTTTATTTTTTTGAAAACCTCGTGAACAGTGCTCATGAATAGTGTTCATGAACAGTGTCCCAACAAAGGATTCAAAACAACAGACCGAGTCAAACCGGTCGGGTGCATGTGGTGCACACCCAATCCACCCCCGACCGTGCCTCGTGCCCATGTCGCACAAGACGGCAGCGCCCAGCCACGAGCACCAAGCACGTGTCACATGGCGTGGTGCCAGACACAGCCCAAAGACCGTCGTGTCATAGGCCCCCGCTGGTCAGACGTGGTCGTGTATCCTCACACACGCCGGGGCCGGCCGACAGTGGGCTTCAGGCCATATCAGGCGACCAGCACCGTGGTCGTGGCCCCGTCCCGCAACACACCCAGCAGCCTGCCGCCCCTCCCGCACATACAATCATTTGTATCATGACACGCCTCGCAGAATCAGATTTGCCACCACACGATACAAAGACTGTATCGTGACATAACCCCCAAATACAAGCCCCGCTCTCACACACGACACAAAACTTCAGACGCGACACTCACCCCGGGCCAGCCCCGTGGCGCGCCAGGCACACGTGCACCGCACGCCAGACATGGCGCATGCCCGGCCGTGCCGTGGCCGAGCCCTGCCGATCGTGCCCATCCCCTCGCGCCCATGCCCGCTGCGGTCACGCATAAGGCCCATCAGACAGACTCAAAACAACAAATGGGTAAGAGCTCCACCGCCCTCGCAACATTTTTCTTTCACATTAATTTTTTTCATTCCGTATAATCGGAAACCACCAAATTTTTTTTTTCATTTTCCAGTAAACCAAATAAATTTATTAAAATTTATTTTATCCATTTTTTTCCAGTTTTACACACTGTAAAACCTTAGAAAATAAAAAAAAAATTTCTTCACATCATTTTTTTTTTCATTAAATTCTAGACTATTGGCCCAAAATTTCTCAACCTCCTAAGGTTTTAATTTCTCCTATGCTATTTATCAAGCATACAAACACATAACCATACATCATACACAACATTCATCAAAATGCACACCATTCATCAAAATGCACAGTGTATGCATGATCTATCCCATTTCCCATCGAGTCCTAGGTATATCGCATACCTAACTTACCGATAATAAGCTATAACTCTAGTGCCCAACATCGAGTTATACTAAGCTGTGATGTTTTTACACCTTATGACCATGGCCTAAGCCCAAGTCCCTCAAGCCTTAGGTATTCGTATACCTAAGCTCTGATGCCAAGCTGTGATGGCCCAAAACCAGGGTGTCCGTTGACAACCCGTCAACCCGGGAATATTAATGGATGTCGGGTAACCCGACACCACTCATGAAAATCTGTATTCCTTTGTTGGCGCCACCCAAGGTACAAACCTGTCCCAAATTAATTTCATAATGACTACTACTGTGGCGCATGCGAAGAAAAATAATGGCCACTGGGCCTCACAATAATTACAAAATACATCAACTATATACAATAGTTCAAGAGTTAATAAATTACTCTTTACCAAACATATATTAAAACGTACAATTTCTAATACAATTTATACAAAATGACAATGCCAAAGCCACAACCCGGCTTTCTTCTAAACGCAGTCTCTAGTGAGCCCCATCCTCTTGTACACTCCTTGTACCTGAAATAGTAATCCCTCGACAGGGTGAGCAAAGCCTAGTAGTGAAAATTTCCTACATGGGTTACTCCCCACCTAAGTGCACATGCCATGGCAAAACAATCACACTAGTAAATACATGATCCTACTCGAACGCCTATTAATACCAAATCCATGTCCCGAGTCGTCACCGACTCCCTCATATATTTCTGCCGAACGCGCAAAATATCCAGCTTTAAAAAAAGCTTTTTGTTCGAAAACTTGCTACCGAAGTTCATAAAATATCGGACTCATTCTTCGAGGCGAATTGCTGGATAACGCTCTGAAACAGTCATGGTCCTTATCCAAAGTGATCTGTTAGACAACTCTCCAAGGCAATTCTTCGGAAAATCTTCCTTGAAACTCCTTTCATAAACATTTTCGTTTTTTCTTTCAATTTCATGTCATACACTCACTCCTAATATTCTAGGGTGCCCTAGTGCATATGGAATGCATGATGCCAATCCCAACAAACTCACGCTAATATATAAAACATGTATATACTAACATAATTAATCCACATAAACTGCGTTATGCACCACAACTAATAACACCAAAATTAGCTCACATGGGCTAATTAACAAACACAAGCAATTCATTTTGAATCACTCAACATCATAAAAATGACAACAAAAATCACTTCACTATTCACGTGAACAAAGGAAACCTCTGCTGGGGCACTATTCACGGCCACAACAATGAGGATTTTCTCCACTCGGTTCAAATGTTTTGAGATTGAAAACATGGCTAATCCAAGCCTCAGAACATCCCCAATCATTTACATGGCTCTTAGCCAAAGAATAACACAAGTAGGAAAAGATCCCTACCTCTTAGAGTAGTCGAAATTTCACCAAATAGGTGTTCACGCGTAGCCCTCGCCGCTTAGATCGACTTTGCTTCTTGCTCCATCGAGAACCAATGATCCGAACGACCGAAAATCTAGAGAGAAGGCACACTTTCTCTCTCTAGAATTTCAAAAACCCAACCTATCGCACATCCGTCTCCAAATTAATCGCCTATTTGTTCTCCTTAATTTTGTGTTTTAATGGGAGAAGACAACTATTTGCTATTTTTGCCTTATTCAATTAACATTTCATTAATTTCTTGTGTCCATTTTCTTGATTTTTGACACTTGGCACAATCTCGGCCATCCATCTCATCCTCTTTCTACTCATGCAACATGTGTCACATGGGTACATGTAGTAGGTGACTCTTGTCACGCCACATATCTTACACGAGTCGTTTTACGGAACCCAACACCCGGTGCCTCAAAAAAAGTGAAATTCCAACTGTCTCAGAATTTGACGAAATTCGACGTGGTAGCTAGATTTCGCGAGACAATTCCAACGATGAAGTCTGTTTTGTCATCCGAGATCTAGAAAAACTTTGGGTTTTGACCGAAATTACCGTTTTACCATTTTTCAGAAAATTGGAATTTTCTCGGGTCTTACACGATACAAAGTTTGTCTCGCAACATAGGCCCTTGCCGCGGGCCGTGGCTCACTGCTGTGCTAGCCGTATTTGCGGTCGAGCTCACGTGTCGCATCATGGCCGCCTCATGTGCACTTGTCGCGCCGACCCCAAAGTCTACCGTCACGACAAAACATTGTATCGTGACTAGAGCTGACAATTTGAGCCTAGCCCGTTGGGCCAGCCAGACCAACCCGAAATTAGGGCTGGGTTGGGCTCTAATTATATTGGCCCAAAAAATCGGGCCAAAGTTACCCTGGCCCGATTGGCCCGACGAGTCATGCATCACAAGATGGGCCTGGCCTAGTTGTTTTCGGGCTAGCCCGGTTTGCCAAAGTAAAATAAAAGAAAAAAAAAACTTTTCTACTTTACGTATCCAAAATTCATATTTCCAAACCCTAACTTCCTTTTGGTGTTTGAAAAATCTCGAGCTCTTCTCCTTCTCACTTATTAGTTCTCGCTATACGACTGTCAGTCAGCCCTCCAAATGACCAAATTTCGACGACGATCCTCCAAGCATTTTCCCCTCTCTTCTCCGCCTCCTTCATCCGATCCAAGGATCCTCTACCTCTATATTTGTTTTCCTCATAATCGCTTTCTAGGTAAAAAATCATCACTTTTGCTTTAAATTCTTTTCCTTTGATCTTTTTTCAGGAACATAAATCTTAATCTGGCAATGCTTACTTTACTCTCGATGCTAGAAATGGGTAGCTTATTAAGCTCGACTCCACTTCATCTTTAAGGACTTTATTGACTCCAACTCCTAAACAGAGGTTATGTTTGGTTTAAGATTTCTATGGTAAAATTGATAGGGTGTTAGTTTTTAAGTGTTGCCATGTTGGTTGGTTCATGCAGTGAGTTAGGGAATGTTTGGGTAGTGTTATTGAAAACAGGTTTCATGTTTTTAAGAACAAAAAAAAGAATCCAAACTTATTCTGTTCTCCCCTGCTCTGTTTATTTCGTAATACAAACCTATTCTTAAACCATTTCTAACTAAATATTCCTATCACAAATTCCGACAGTATAATGTGAAAGTTGTGTCAGTGTTAGGACTATTAACCACATGATCCGATGATCAAGGGTCTTCCGATGAAGTATTTGCGTTTTAAAGGATTTGTGGACTGGAAACTAGATGACTAATATTTTAATTTCATGAAAATGGAGATGTTTTTTTATGGCTTTATGTTCAGATACTCACAAACTTGATTGGAAGTTTGAGAACTAGATAACAAGACTAGCCGACGTGCAGTGGGGATTGTACTTACTGTGGGTTGTAATTGTATAAACTATGACTCGTCAGAGGAGGTTATGATTTAGGTACGCCGAGATTCTTTCACCTTGCTGGGTGGTGACTGATCCCCTAAGGATTACTTTAACATTTTCCAAGAGACCTCGTGGAGCATATGTAGTTTCGATTCTTTAGTTGAACTTTTCTAATTGGATTAACGTGTCTTTTACAATTTTTCACACTTCTGCGTACCAATGTAAAAGCAAAGGTTTACTCGCCTCGCTGCACTAAGTAGTACTGCTGATTTTTTTTCCACATTGTGGTTTTCAGCTTGAATTCAATTTTAGGCATTTACGTGATTGTGTCTAGATACTAAAATATTTTTTATTTTCAGGCCTCTAGTATATAACTACTGTATCGAAACTAGCTGAGAGAGCCTAAAATGAAGCCGCAGCCAGAGAAAGGTTTGGCGAGGCTACGGGCAGCTCAGTCGTAATTACTTGATCACATGTCCTTTTCTCGCAATCTAAAATTCACTCTAGTTCATACCAATTCAATGTATATGCTATATGGAAATTATTGAATAATTTATCTAGAAATTAGTCAGTATAAGAAATTTCATATTGGAGCAGGTAGCAAAAGTCACAATGGTGAGCAGCCAGATCTTCATGGTGGCTAGAAGAACAAGTGCTATCAAGCAGGGCTGTCTGCAAGTTTGTTATATATTTAATACCTTTATTCAATTATTTTAATTGGCCTATGAGAGAATGACTATAAATTTATTTCAACTCATGGGACCGGGTTTTTCTCAAGTACTTTGCAAACTCTATATCTCTAGCTTACTACATGTGGATGGTGCCCATGCCGTTTCCCCGTGGAAGAAATGCATACAATATGTCCATCCAAAGTGCGTAAACCGCGCTTATAAAGGCTTAAAAAATGGCAGAAATTGTGATGGTTGAGGTCTCAGAGTCACAAATTCATCTCGACATCTGGGGATAGAGCAAGTTGTAATGCTCTCCACCATATTCGCCTTTTACCCTCGTATATGCAGCATTAAAGGTGGGTCTCGCATTTTGTGTGTGTGTTTTCTCCAAATATGTTATTTATGTTCTACATTTATTTTTAATTACCATTTCTTATTTTCATGCTTCAATCTTTCTTCTTTTCATTCAAAGATCACATAGTCTCTTCACATTTATTCGTGCTCTTGTTTTTCATTCTTATGTAAGATATTTTATTACGGTAAAATTCTCAGGCAGTGTGGATCTGGCTTGCTATCACCGAATTGTAAGGCAACAGATTATCACTCAGCTCGATGGGATGGAATCTGCTCTCACCCATCAACCAACAACCACCCGCACTAGGTAACCGACATACTTGGAACCCAAGTCTCAAATTAATATTTTCCAATCTCTGGGGATTCTTAAGAGTAGATGGGACTTATGTTTTTTATAGGTGAACAGTCCTATCACCTGATGTCCTACAAACCTCCTCAATGGGTTCTATTTTATTTCTTAGAGCATTCAGAAAGCAACTCAATTTTGTTTCCGTAGCATTTAAATAAGATTAAATCACTTAAAAGATCCGAGAACCGATCGTTTCATCTTCTTTCTATTTATTTTTATTTGAGATATTCATTTTACAGAAGAATTTGTAAATGTAAACTCATATAGTTGTTTTGTTTTCATCGATTAATAGTGTGGTAAACATATCATACGGGACATACGGAGCAAAAAAATAGAAATACAAGGCAATGGGGCATTATTTGCAAGAGAGAAACTTTGCACACCTTAAATTAAAACAAATAATAGAGAAGGAAAGAATTTATTGAATAAAATAATTTAACATTTTTTTTCACATAGGTCAAGGCCTCGGCCCGCTAGCCCCGACATAGTCGGGCCAACAAGAAATAGTACTCTGCAAACTAGTTCCTACCCGATTATCTGGCCCTGTGGCTCGGCCCAGCCTGATCCTGCCCCGCCGACTTGCCAAATTCTAATTCGTGACTCAACACCAAAATGGGCAAGAGCTCATTTCGCCCCTCACACTAACAATTTTTTTTCACTCATTTTTTCTCACCCATCGGAAGACCCAATTTTTTTCATTATGTAGAACCAAAATATTATTTTTAAATATTTTTTCTCGCTTTACACACATTAAACCCAAAAATTTCAACACATATTTTTTTTATACATCTCCAGTTGCCTCCTTGCTACTCCTAAATTGCAAGAATTTAGACACTTAATTGTATAATCAAAATTTTATGAGTTAAATTTTTAACTCCCTTTGCTGCAAACTGGAATATTTTCAGACTTCACAAACCTAACTGCTCTTGTTCAAAATTGGATAAATTGTCCAGAAAATTTTTTTTCGACACTGACCATCTCTGTCCAAAATTCTTTGAACACCTAAGGTTATATTTTCTCGACCCTAGTGTTCAACATTTTCTCCTATGCTACTCACCAAGCATACAAGCACACAATTCAATCACACATCACGATTCATTCCTTAAAATGCACAAAGGATGCATATTCTGACCCGTTTCCCACCGAGCCCTAGGTGTCCGTACACCTTTGCTCACCGATACTAAGCTATAACTCTAGTATCCAACATCGAGCTATACTAAGTTGTGATGTTCCCACACCTTACGACCATGGCCTAAGCCCAAGTCCCTCAAGCCCTAAAATGTACTCTAAGCTCTACACCCATCGAGCCCGGTTGCACTGCTTACCTTAGCTCCGATACTGTTTGATGCCCCAAATCCAAGGGTCCGCTTGATAACCCGTCAACCCGCGAATACTGTGGATGCTCTGCAACCCAACACATTCATGCAGTAACCCGTAGTCCCTTCAGACGGAGCTCCACCCAAAATACAACCCGTCCTAAACAGCTCACAACGACCACCTCCGGTCCACATGCGTAGTAAAATAAAATGGGCCACTAAATTTTCGTGATCAATACCACAAAATACATCAATTATATACAATAGTTCAAGAGTTATTACAATACTCTTAACCAAAACATATATAAAAATTTGGAGTTCTCATACATGTTTTTACAAAATAAATACCAAAGCCACAACCCGACTTTCTTTCTAAACACGCCCTAAAGGAGCCCATCTCCTCCCATACACTCCCGCACCGGGGCCAAGGATCCTAGACATGAGCAACGCCATGAATGAGATAATTTCCTTACACTGTTACTCTAAATTCCTTATGCATTACTAAGTTTAAGACAAAACAATCACATCCAAGAAAATACATGATCCTACTTGAAATGTCTACACGCCAATCCCATGTCCTCGAGTCCCTACTACACGTTTACCTCAAATCAGAAGAAAAATTGTTCATCTTTTCGCTCCATTCTCATTTAACTTTATGAAAATCTCCCATCCATGTCCTTGTCTCTGATTTGACACTTATTAATCTAAGCCATTCATTCCATCCTCTAATCATGCAACATGTGTCGCTAAGGAGCTGGATGTAGTGGTGACTCATTACATCACATATTTTGTAAGCTGCTGGTACTTGACCACACTTTGTACTTCAAAAAACATGAAATCTCAATGTCTAAATTCAAACGAATCTGACGAGTAGCCAGATTCGTGAGATCGATTCTAACAGTTGAAGTCCGCTTCATCATCCGTTCTAAAAATTTCAATTTTGATCGAAATTACCAGCATTTTACCATTTTTTCTCAAAATTTTAATTTTCTCTGGTTTCACATTCTCCCCTAAAAGAATTTCGTCTAAATTCCACACACACACGTATCCAAACCACACATATGCAACCCAACACAACCCCTCAAGCATGTGTAAACGACCTTCCCAAGGTCACACCACCGCATAATCCAATGAACCATCAACCTAATCCACGTCATGAATGACATCCATATGTCGAGCCTCACACCAATAACACCCAATGAAATTTCCAATGGCACCAAATCTCAAATACTCCTTTGACTCCAACACTAACTCTAAGTCTACGTGATAACTAAGGACTCAAGTTTTCATCCGAGTCACTCCCGAATTCTATTATCGAACTCTAAATCTTCGTGATAACATGACCGTGTTTTCCTCTCGTGCAATGTAACTTTTCTACTTACACTCATAAGCCTCTTACATCCACATAGAAATTTCTGACATTCAACGGCCCTTACACCCACACGTAAATTTCGATCATCTCCACCTGCCCTTACACCCACACAAAATTTCTAGAGTATTCTTACTGGGTCTCTTACAACCACACAAAAATTTCGGATATCTCCACGGGTCCCTTACACCCACACAAAAATTTTGGATATCTCCACAGGTCTCTTACACCTACACAGAAATTCAGGATATCTCCCTGGGTCTCTCACACCCACACAAAAATTTGGGATATCTCCCCGGGTCTCTTACACCTACGTAAATTCTACACCCACACGTAAAATTCAAGATATCACCTCGGCCCTTACACCCACACAGAAATTCGATATCTCCTGGTCTCTCACCCACACAGACCTTTCTCGGATACTACCGCGGTCTCCTTCACCCTAACTCCAAGCCACCCGAGGATTAACGACCCTTCTTGCTTTGCCCAACACATTAATTACACTTCGCCTTCGCTTTTAACTATGAGTCTTCACTGATCGGGCCTCCCAAAGACAAACCCAACCCACTCACCAAGAGTGGTGAATGACCATACCGTGCACCCACACCCGACTCGACGCGATGTCACCGTGCACCCACACCCGACTCGATGCGATCCCCGGGGTCCACCATGAGCAACTCGAGATCTCACCACAATACCGACCTATCAGTCAACTCCTCCTACATCCAGGAAGAACATCCACACATGGCTTCTCTAAAGGCCTCAACCTTCTAAGTCCAAATATGTCACACAAGATGCATTAATGAATGAATATGATGCATCCAATTCAACGTAAACGCCACTTAGTCAACAAGGCAAGATATAGAAACGCACTAAAGATATCCCATCGCTTAGATGTCACCGCATCATGAGACCTCTGGGCCCTCCTAAGACAATCTGTCTCATATGCCCAAGTTGTTGACATAAATAACATATCGTCTGCCCTGTCTGACTAGAAGTCCCTACCAGGAGCCCCGTACCGACCCGACTCACCCGCCCTCCGCCCATCTGCGTCGTCGAAGGTGCCTAGATAGCATCCCGAGATCGAACCGTTCCTCCGACTCCATACTGGGTGGTGTGGAGGAATGAACCGACACTACCTGCTCTACAAATTTAATGGATTGTGCTATCCTAAAATCCTGTGATCCCCGTCTCTAAAGGTCTCTGCCTTCACATGCCCAGCCGACGTAAATAACATATCATCCGCCCCCGCCCGACTCAACGCCCCATCCCGGCCTGTCCCGAAACCTCGTAAAGGGAGAAGTCCTTGGCTCCTTCCCAAACTTGAAGAAGGCTGATCCTCCCTCTTCCCACCAGCATCCGCAACTTGGATACCCCATGCATCCTCTATCTCTCTCTCTATGGTCAGGGCCATCCTAACCATGGAGTCCATGTCTTGTAGGTGCAGTCCTACAATCCTACCTTGAATGGGTAACTTTAGCCCATTCTCGAATCTCCTGACCTTGGCCACATTCGTGGCCATGTAGTCATCAGCAAAACGGGCTAGTTCCGTGAACCTAGCCATATACTCAATCACCGTCATGGCCCCATGCTTCAGCTTTAGGAACTCCTGAGCCTTCGCATGTCTCGCGGTATCCGGAAGCACTCATTCCATGAAAGATCATGGAACCTGTGCCTGGGCCGCTGCCTTGACCCTAGAGGTCTTTGGCCCACCCCACCATACTTGCCTCACCTCTACCGGAATGCGCCTAGTCCGATCTTGGCCGTGATCGTAGACAATCTCCATAGCCTCCAATGTCTCTCAACTCCATGAACCAATGGTCTCGCCACCACCTGACTTCCTCCCCTGTGGAATGCTCTGAGGATAATGTGCCTGAACTCTCGGAGGTTACCTGACCTCCCCTGCCACCTACACTAGCCCCGTGCAATAGCAAAGAATTAAATACTCATGTACTCAACAAAAGCCCATTGACAGTCGGTATCGGGTCAAACGCCCATGGTGCCCCGACCAAAGACCTCATGGACGACCACTTCGTTTTCCCGCGACTAGCCATCTACACATGTCACATGGCAAGTTAAGTTCTAACACAACATCTATAAGGTGTAAATACAGCCTCGAGACACTATTTACATACTAAAAACATTTCATACTTAAATCATACACAAATTTTTTTTTTTGATTTGATTTGATTTGATTTGATTTGATTTTAGTTTATTTTATTTAAATGTAAATATTTTTTTTTTTTTGAAAACCTCGTGAATAGTGTTCATGAACAGTGACCCAAATAGTGACTCAAAATAGTGTCCTGAGTCAAAACTAGGTCAAGTGCACATTGTGCACACACCCATGGCCTAAGCTGTGTGTGCAGTCAGGCTACGGCCGGTCGGTCAGCGGCGCATTAGGCGCTCGTGTCGCGGCCTTCCACTGTATTTCACCCGTGCCCACCGTGTCGTGGCTGTGTCGCAGGCGTGTCGCTATGCGCACACGCGCGCTGGCGTGACGTGTCGTAGTGTTGTGTCACGACACTAGGCCGTGTCGCAGGCCCCTTCTGGTCACGATACAAAATTTGTATCGCAACCTTAGCCCCTGCCACGCGTGCACCATGCCGTGTCACAAGACGTCGTCGGCGCAGTCGCAACCCTCACGCCAGATCGTATGAATTGTCAGGCCGTGATCGCACTCCCGGTGCCACCGTGATAATGACCCAAAGTGTTCCCCCAGCCCACGATACAATTTTTTTTTTTATCGCGACCTAAATCCCAAATTTCACTGATACGCACTTTGTATCGCAAAGATCCCCACCTGGCCAGGCCACGCGTCAGTGTCGCAGCCCCTCAAATTGCGGCATGCTCATCACGCACACCTGGTCACACGTGGCCATGCCCCACACGCCCCTCCTCATGCTCCAGCCCATGCGGCCTCAAGCCAAATTCTATCAGCCATAATACAAATTCCAGATTGTGACTAATTTTAGAAAATAAAAAGAGCCCATTCCAGCTCCAAATAACCTTTCCCTTTTTTTCTTTTTCTAACTCTAATACCTCCCTGATACTCAAATGCAAAGATCCTAGACAACCGTAATTCATAACCAAAAAATTTAAGAGTTTCCATTTCGAATTCTTTCTTTATGCAAAACTGAAAATTTTCTAGAATTTCACAACACACCGCTTATGTTCAAAACTGAACTATCAGTCCATAAATTTTTTTTATTTTTTTTTCGCTAATTTCGGTCCATCAGGTCCAAAATTCCTCAAACCTCAAACCTCAAACTTAGGGGTTCTTTTTTCCTCAACCCTAATTTTCCACATTTCCTCCTATACTATTCACCAAGCATACAAGCACACAATAATCACACAACATACATGTTATACACCTCATTCATCAAATGCACAATGGATGCATGATCTAACGTTCCGCCCGAGGCCACTGGGTATTCATTATGCACAATCACGATACCCAAGCCGTGGCGCTGAATTTGATTAGTACCAAAGTGCTATTTTGAGTTCTATTTAAGATGGAGTTTGAGTGCTTTTGCGTACTAATCATATTAGTCGCCGATTGACATGTCGCGGAGTCCGATTAGTACTCTGATTTTGTTTTCGAGTTGTTTTTGGTGGTTTGCATGTTTAGGAACCTCCGCCATCATATCAAGCTTAGCATCGCAATTGTGCTTATTTATGCTGAGTTCGTATGAATTCTCAGCGATTTCATCAAGCCAGGATGAAGAAATGTCAAGCTGGAAAGGAAGAAATGCAAGCTGATTGGTGCAGGAAGCAATGCAGGAGGATTAGGAATTTCGCTATGGCCAAAATTTCGCTATGATAGAGAAATTTCTCTATCATAGTCTCTATCATAGCGAAAATTCGCTATCATAGCGAAAATTACTGTGCATAGAGAAATTTTGAATTTTCGCTATGCCTCAGATTTTCGCTATGATAGCGAAATTTTTGCTATGATAGCGAAATTCATATGCATGAAAATCTTCCTCTTTTGTGATCAACGACCCGTTTGTGTAATTCCCATTTTTCCCTCAATGTAATCATATTATTTTGGTTATTTTGGTATTTCACATCTCTTGTAAGGCTATATAAGCCACTTTATAACTTTTTGTAACCGTAACTTTCAATCCACGCAGTTTTCACAGCCCTTGTTTTAGGTTTACAGTTTTCTCTCTTCTCTCTCTTCTTTTTCTCATTTTCTCAGCTGCCAAACACACCCCTTTGAGGATGACAACTCAAAGGATGTTTGGCTAAGCCTCAAAACCTTGAAGAGGAGGGTTGCTAGGTTGGTTGATGTTGGTTTTGCGAGGTGTTCCTCGGTTTAATGGGCGAGTGCGTATTTTTGTGTTTCAAACTTTCCAAACTAGGGTTTAATGCTATTTAATGTATTTCCTTTGGTCAATACTTGGCATGCTTTAGGGTTCAGTGTATTCTTAATGGTAGATACAACGACATCATTAGATATGTCATTTACGAACCCTTTGAAAGTAGGTTAAATGCTTGGTTTTCAAGCTATTTTGAAACATTAAATGTTCGAGTAAATGCTATGGTTCAACTAGGAATGTTTTAAGGGTTGGTTTTAAAGTTAAACTAAGATCAGGTTTTGGCTATGAGTATATGTCATTTGCTAATGTTAGAAATAACTTTGAGGACACCTTTATAACCTCGTTTATCAAGTAGTGACCCAGGAACTTCAGGTCTCCTCCGCTGTAATTTAAGCGCCTCGATTAACTAGTGACAACAACACCCACACTTTTAATGCAAATCCGAGAAAATCGAATGAAAGCCTCACCATTTTGAAACATGATACTAATCATTTGTAGATGAAAACCCGTCCACGTGTTCAACTACTGGCGCATTATCTTGCGGTAAAAAGCGACCTTCTGACGGTAGGAGGAAATTTAGGATCTGAATATTGTTGATTCGGATCACCCTCTTTGTAGCGCGAATCAAAATGGCGCCGTTGTCGGGGATGGTGCCAAACTACAGATGATGAGTTGATATGTACTTGTAATCCTCATTACAAGTATTGGTGACCTTTTAAACCTTTTTGATTTTCATTGTTTAGAATCTCCGTTTTTACTCAGCAGTCACTGCTGGGCTGTTTTTACCATTACAGTCATTTTATATTTTGGCTAACACTAATCCTTTTTGGCAAGCCTTTTTGTTGTTCTTTGCTTTGTCTCATTTTATTATTCTGGTGTTTATCATCATTGGGATAGAGTTACTTATCAGGTGAGCGCGGAGAGTGCAGCGCACCTGACTAATCAGGTTGTGAAGTCGGTGTGCCGCGGTGAACAAATGGATCCTCTACTTGAGGAACAACGAGTCGACAAGCGGCTCTATGAATCGACAGCATGCAATTCGATGAGGACCACATACACCTCACAGGGTGAGTGCACCTTCTGCGTCAACACCACTGCGATGATGTGGTCTGTAAGACCCCGTCGGTGCTTACAGCTTCCCACATTTCATGGTATGGAAGATGAAAATCCATACACCCACATACGAATTTTGAGGAAGTGTGCCTTAACTTTTTAAGGAGAATTATGCTTAGATATGGATTTGATGAAGTTGAAGGCATTCCCATTAACCCTCGAGGACAAAGCCAAAATATGGCTTAATGCGAGACCAGAACCATTAGAGAAGCTAGGTAGAGTGCGGGCATAATTCTTAAAAAAATTAGCCCGGTGCTCCGCAGAGATATGATTTGAAGAAGTGAAATCTACACGTTTGCTACCCATGACAATGAAAGGTTCTATCAGTGCTGGGAGAGGTTCATGGAGACCATCAGTGCTTGTCCACATCATAGTTTCGACACTTGGATGCTTGTGAATCACTTATATGGTGGTATGTCTCCAGCCATGAAGCAATTATTGGAAACAATGTGTGGAGGGGACTTCCTGAGCAAGCACCGGATGAAGCCATGGAATTTTGAATTATGTGGCTGAAGCTTCCAGAGTGATGGGATAGGCTAAGCCCGAGGAGGTGGAGAAAATGAGACCTTGACCCGCGAGGGAGGAATTTTTTGCACTTTTGAGGATATGGAGATGAAAGCAAAGACATCGACCTTAGCAAGGAGTGGAAGAGAATTTGGAATATAGAGCTTCATGAGGTGCGGGCGGTGGTGAAAATCCTATGCGGAGCGACTCATCGTCAATTGCCAATCCATTGGCCGTCCACGAGAACAACGTCGATTGCTCCACTTTAGTGAGAGATTTGATGGCGGTATGCGATACCGTAGGCGATACAAGCCACAACGATACCCATATGGTAATACTTATAATCGATTGGAGGAACCACCTAATCTCTTGGGAAGCCTAAGCCCCTGCATGTGCCTCTTGGTGCGAAGCAGCGGTTTGGTTCCTCGATCATTCCACGACCATCCTGTTATTAAATCCCTGGTGAACAAAAATTTATTTTGAATTTGAGCAAGGTGGTAGGTGATTTTGTGGAAGAGAAAAAAAGGGAATTAATGTACGGTGGCTCAAAGAATAGATCTTGTGAAGCACCACTGAACAAGAGAATAGATGGGCTTGAAACGGCCTTAATCGAGAAGATTGATAACCTCGGTATTCCGTCACGGGATTAACGATTTTTAGGTATAGGAGAAAGGAAGATTCCCTTCCCAGGCTCTTGCCAAATCGAAGAGTCCGTAGAAATAGGTTCTTCGGCAACTCAGGATGGATGAAGTAAAGCTATCATCACTTTGAGGAGTGGAAAAAGAAATTGGCGACAATGCCCGAGATTCTTGAAGAAACGAGGAAAGAAAGAGGAAGTGAGCTTTGAGAGAATAATAATCAGGGAAGATTTATGAAGCATGCCCCTCCATTTCCTCAAGCACTTAGAGACAAGAAAAAATCATAAACCCGGTAAAAATTTGGGGGTGTTAAGGCAAGAGTGAAAGTAAATATCCAGCGCTTGACATGATTAAGCAGAGTCCCGACATAGCCAAAATTTTGAAGGACTTGTGCACGGTGAAAGGGTTGGGCATTGAAAAGCCTTCCCCTACGAAACAAATCCCGGTGGGAAGTGTGACCAGACCCGGTGAAATACAAGGATCAAGGATCCCCCACAATATCATTCAACATTGGAGGGACTTGCATAGACAAAGCACTGTTGGACTTGGGGGGCGGTGTAAACCCTGCGCGTATTCGGTGTATAGCAGATTGGGTTTAAGGGAGCTTAAGACTATCAACATCACTCTCTCATTAGCTGATCGATCGGTAAAATTCTAAGGGAATAATGGATGTTTTGGTAAAGGTGGACAAATTCTACTACCCAGTGGATTTTGCTTGGTCAGCGATGTCGAACCCGTCCGCGATTGGGCCTAATCGTAATGACGATCATCTGGGAAGACCATTTTTTTTGCTGATAGATAAACAATTGCGAATGAGTCATGCGGCCTCATTTGGCAACATGACATTCTGGAGCTCAATATTGCTGCTGAGCAACAAGCACAAACTAGCGAAGATGAGCGGAGTTTGGTGAAATCTGCTCAGTGATCCAATCAGAAGCAAATGCTCACAAGCTGCAAGAGAGGTGTTGATAAAGGAAAGGTAAAGCAATTGGTGGAGAATGGTATCAGTCCTCTCTTTGACCAATGATCTGCCCGAGCATCTGAGTGAAAAGCTGACACAAAGGGCCCAGAGCATGGAGGCATGCGGCGCACATCACTACGGGGTGAAGGGCTCCTTCTCACGGATCCTCCATGAATGGAACCGATTGTAGTGAGATGGTTTGGTCTCCACTGAGACCAAAATGCAGCTCAAAAATCTTGGTTTTTAGTTTAATTTGGTCAATTTTTAGTTTACTTTATTTTTAGTAATTTTCTTTACCTTAATTTTAACTAAATACAAAAATTTTAATTTTCAATGATTTTATTTTTGTTTTTATCTTCTTTTTTTTTTTATTTTTTTTTATTTTTTATTTTATTTTATTTTAATTTATCTGAATTAAATTTTGTGTTTTTCTATAGGATGAAAATTGGTGCAGGCATGAATTTTGCAATGACGCGAGAAATTCATTCCTGGCGACTCTTCAGCCCACCCAGGGGACCTTTCGGTTGCTAACGGGTTTTTAAAAGCCCGCCTCATTTAGATCACATTCCTTCCGGGTCGCCCTTGAAGCGCAGGCACCGCCGTAGAGCCACGCTCTGCGGTACTTTGTCTTGCGGGGAGTCCTTGCTTGCGTGGCGCCCTGCGCCACTTGCCCTCGGCCACCCACTTCCTTGAGCCTTGCTCTGCCCCTTACAACACGCCTGAGTCATCATCCATGGTTCGTACCCGTGGGGGCCATCGTTACAGGCCTAGGGTTAGGTTCAATACCCTTGAGAGAGACGGTCGCCGAGCACTTCGGGGCTGCGGGATGCTCACTCTCGGACCCGGTGGCTGGGAGCACCACGTGGCCCACCTGGCCTTTATCGGGGAGGCTCGGGCTTATGAGCTCCCATCCGGCGATATCGAGACCGGGTGGGACCTCGGGACCTTCTCACAGTGCATGGACCATGTCGGAGGAGCCACGCCTTCAAGCGAGCCTGGACATCGGGCCGGGTGGGTCTTCGAGGTCTAGAGGCCCGAAGAGCGCGTCGCCTCCTCGGTGATGAGAGTTCATCATGCTTTAGTTATCCGCGGCCTCGAGGATCCCGGCGCCCTATGTTCAAGCTGCGATCGATCGAGGAATAATCGATCTGCGTGCTAGAGACTTCCATGGGGAGCCATACTATGACATACCGGTATTGACCGTGGACCAGCGTTTCAGAGATTCGATGCGGTTGATCCGGCAGTATTCAACTGTACCTTTCGCAGCGTAGGCGTTCTTATCCGGGTTGTGCTTGAGTTCCTGCCACACTGACGCATCCGTGAGGAGTGCCTGAAAAATCGTTTGAAATCCGGTTCGGTGATGAAGGCCGCCACTGGGTTACTCACGGAGCCGTGGATTATTAAGTGCCTTGGCACGATCAGTTACAGCCAAGTGCGATTAGGCGTTGGCCTGTCATCACAGAGAGATGGTTCGACTCTGCGCTCGAGATACCACAGCCGGGCCTATACTCTTCCAATGGCAGCTTTCCCCACAGATGCTCCTAGTAGACCACGTGCTGCGGACTAAGCTTATTCCGCTCTGACACTATGCAATGCGGGGGCTTCCTCTTCAGAGGCTATCTGAGGATCTTCGGATTACGGTTTAGTCATAGGCTTCATTCTTTGCATTTGAGGAGAAGGTCCACCTTAGGGGCTGGATCGTGAGGCTTTTCGCTGTGATGCCGGGTTGCTGAGCCAAGTCTGATCATCGGGGTTCCACTGAGGAGCCACACATTTGTGGATCGATTATTCCCGAGTTTTATCTGGCGTTCTGCCTGCCATACTCCATTATTCTCCGGCGGCGGGAGGAGCGACGGATGGTGTGCAGAGGACCCGCCTAGGGAAGCATCTTTGTTCAGTGGAGGTGGAGAGGACCCAGTTCGAGATTCATCTCCTCTGGATTCCCACCTCTGCGCCCCGGCTCCTAGCGACAACTGTGGCCCATCCATACCTCACAGTAGTCTCAGGCATATCCGTATCGGTTCTAGTAGGCTAGGCTGCTTTGTATGGCATGGATGTTGTTTGCTGCTTACTTGCTCCTACCGCAGGGCGTCGTTAGACCAGCGGATGGCCAGAGCCGAGGTAAATCTCGCATAGAATCACGCCATGCTTCTTCAGATTATGAGCCACCTCAGTCTCCCGCCAGTCAGAGCTACACGTGATCAATCCACTGTATCCGCAGCCGCAGCCTCCTTGGATATGCTTGTAGCCGCTGCAGCAGCTTCAGATCCACCGGCGTCTACGCCACCACGAGAGTGAGGTGGTCGCTCCTTCTCACAACTTTAGATCCTACCGAGTGGAGACATGTTTATACTTTGGTTGGGGGGAAAAGTTAGAGTTGGAAGTGTCTTCTATCATATTTTGTCTTGTTTTTAGCTTTATTAACTGCCTACTTATTTTGTATAGGGTTGTATAGGATGCATGTATTAGCCGATAGTAGGCAGTGATACTTTTGTTGTGTTTAGCTATGTTAAGCTTGTATTAGCCACTTTGGTTATATCAGCTTTATATGGCATATTACATTTTCTACACTTTTGCAAACCATTTTTTATGCCTATATTTTTGTGTTTCTGCTCTTACCTTTAGTTGAAGAATTGAAGCCCTGTACGCTACCATAATGTTAGAACAGTTCCATGCATGATTAAGTTTTTGGTCGATTGAAGTTCCAAAATTTTCAACCTTGTACATCCGCCTATAGCTAATCACACACGGTGCACATCAGTTTTCATCAATAGGTTGTGAAGCTATATACCTCTTTTCACTTTGCAAAACCGGCCTTAGATCTGTTGACGACCAGTAATAGGTTTGTGTTACCCACAAAAGAAGACTAATGAAGTCTTCCAAATGAAAAAGAAAAGAAAAAGAAAAAAGAAAAAGAAAGAAGAAAAGGAGAATTGAAAGCCGTGACACTTTGCCTTGAAACCCGAACACAGTCCGTGGTTGGGAGTCATCGACTTAGTGTTCGCTACACGGGTGGATGGGTAGAGTTTAGCGAGTTGTAGGTGCTGGATTCTCGAAATCATTGGTCGGGGTGAAACTGAAGAGTTTGTGGTCGGTGATCCTTTAACTTGATGCCACAAACCTTAATTGGTTGGGGTCATCGGTGGACCCCGTTACGGACTTTGGTAGGGTCGAGTTTTTAGCATTGCACCCTGTCGTCGAGTATGAAATAAGAGTGTAAGCTGAATCTATTTAGGTTGGTCGCCCGGAGTTTAAGGTCGAGGCGTTAGCGGTTGGGGGGGAGGGAATAGCTTTGCAACTTATTGGTTCAAACTGGTTACCTTAAAAACACTTAGATTTTGGTGGAAGTTTAGGTTGACTTCCTTGGAATTGATGTTGCCCTGAAACTTGTTCCTATATGGCACTTGTTCTCTCATGATGGTTTAAATGCAGTCTAAATTGTTCATACGAGTGGGCCTCGCTTGTACACACACACACACTTTGGACGACGCCTTTTTGCAAAAACATAGCCTTCATACCCTTGATTGTTTTTAGCATTGCTAAGGGACCTTAACAACGTCGTTTGGGGGGTGTGATTAGTACTTAAAAGTGCTATTTTGGAGATCTATTTAGATAGGTTTTGAGTGCTTTTTGCGTACTAATCATATTAATTAAGTCGATTGACATGCGCAGGTCCAATTAGTACTATTGATTTTGTTTCGAGGTTGTTTTTGGTAGTTTTGCAGGTTTCGGGAACCTCCGCCATCATATCAAGCTTGGCATCATAATTGTGATGTTTTATGCTGAGTTCGTATGAATTCTCGGCGATTTCATCAAGCCGGGATGAAGAAATGTCAAGCTGGAAAGGAAGAAATGCAAGCTGATTGGTGTAGGAAGCAATGCAGGAGGATAAGGAATTTCGCTATGGCATAGCGAAATTTTCGCAAGGATTGCGAAAATTTCGCAATGGTAGCGAAAATTTCGCTATGGCCAAAATTTCGCTATGATAGCAAAATTTCGCTATCATAGCGAAAATTACTGTGCATAGCGAAAATGTTGCCCCTCTTTTTGTGATCCAAACGACCCCGTTTTGTGTAATTCCCATTTTTCCCTCAATGTAATCATATTATTTTGGTTATTTTGGTATTTCACATCTCTTGTAAGGCTATATAAGCCACTTTATAACTTTTTGTAACCCTAACTTTCAATCCACCTTGATTTTCTGACCCTTGTTTAGGTTTGGAGTTTTCTCTCATACCTCTCTCTTCTTTTCTCTCATTTTCTCGTTTGCCAAACACACCTTTGAGGATGACAACAGGATGTTTATTAAACCTCAAACCTTGAAGAGAGGAGGGTTGCTAGGTTGGTTGATGTTGGTTTGCGGGTGTTCCTCAGTTTTTAATGAAGCGGAGTGCGTATTTTTTGTGTTTGAACTTTTCCGAACTAGGGTTTTAATGCTATTTAATGTATTTCCTTTGGTCACTTGACATGCTTCGGGTTCGATTAATATTCTTAATGGTAGATACAGCGACATCCATTAGATGTCATTCACGAGCCAGAAAGTAGGTTAAATGCTTGGTTTTCAAGCTGCGAAACATTAAATGTTCGAATTAAATCTTTGTGGTTCGACTAGGAATGTTTTTAAGGATTGGTTTAAAGTTAAACAAAGATCGGTTTTGGCTATGAGTATATGTCATTTGCCTAATCCGAGGAAATAACCCGAGGACACCTTTGTAACCTCATTTTTATCAAGCTAGTGACCCCGAAGACTTCAAGGTCTCCTCCAGCCTTAATTTAAGCGCCCACTTAGTTAACTTTAGTGACAAAAGCCTGCCTTTTAATACCAAATCAGAAAATCTGATGAAGCCTCACCATTTTGAAACATGATACTAGTAATTTGTAAGATGAAAACTCATCCCTATGTTACCGACCCTAGAGCCGCTATCTTTGCGGTAGCTTATTTCTACAGCTGATGGAGAAAATTTAGGATACAAATGTTGTTGATTCGGGATCGCCTGCTTGTAGCCACGAATCACAATTAGGAATCCGTGACTAACCGTCAAACCCATGAGAATACTTGTGGATGTTGGGTAACCCGACACCACTCACGAAAATCGAGCAGAGTCTCCTTTGTACGGGGAGCTCTACCCAAAATACAGCATGTCCCAATCACATGGCAACCTGTTCCAATATTTTACAACGACCACATCGGGTCCACGTGCGAGTAAGAATGACCACTTGGGCCCATACAACAATACTCACAAAATTACATCAACTATTTACCAATAGTTCAAGAGTTATGAAATCACTCTTAATTCAAAACATATATTAAGATTTAAAGTTTTAATACATGTTCTACAAAATGAATACCAAAGCCACAACCCGGCTTTCTTCTAAAACGCTATTTCTAGTGAGCTGGCCATCCCTATGTACACTCAGACTCCAAATAGCGATCCTCGAGCAGCGAGCAACACCCACAGAGATAATTTCCTACATGGGTTCATCAAGCCACCTAAGTGCACATGTCATGGCAAACCAATCAACTCAAGCAAATACATGATCCTACTTCCAATGTCTACATGCCCATCCCATGTCTCGAGTCCTCACCGACTCCTCACATGCCTAGTTTCAAATGTGAGTAAAATTACGCTTTCAAACAAGTTTTTTTTTTCGTAAAACACACTACCGAAGCTCTTCAAAGAAAATTTATCGACAACCCTCCGAGGCGAATCTGTTGATAACCTCCGAAACACCATGGCCCTCCGACGTGTGAATTCATCTGACAATCTCCCAACACAATTCTCCGTAAAATCTTCCTGTCGAAATTCTTTCACAATATTTTCCTTTTATTTTCTTCATGTCATGCACTCACTCCTAATATTCTAGGTGCCTCAAAGGTATATAAATGCATTATGCCAATTCCAACAACCATGTTAATATATAAACATGTATACACTAACATAATTAACTCATATAAATCATGTTATTCAATTTGCAACCAATAACACCAAAATTAGCTCACACGGGCTAATCACCAATCAAGTAATTCATTTTTAATCACCCAAAAACACACAAAAATCAATAATAATCACGGTCAGTTGAAACCCTGGTCGGCACTGCTCACGCCACACTAGACCACCGTTCAAAGACTTAAGACCAAAACACGATCAATTCAAGTCTCGTAATATCCCTAACCATTCACATGACTCTACCAAAAGAATAACACAAGTAGGAGAAGACCCTCACTCTTGAATCGTTTAATCCCATAACTCCAGGCCCACACGTAGCCCTCGCCGCATAGATCGACTTTGCTTCTTGCTCCATCGATAACTGACGATCCAAACGGCAGGAAATCTAGAGATAAGGCACACACTCTCTCTCTAAAATCTCAAATCACACCCCACTACACGATTTCCCCCTCTACTGCACGTTTTCTTCTTCAAATTGAAGAAGAAAACTGTTCATCCTTTGTCTTATTCTCATTTAACTTTTCAAAATTCCATCAATGTCCCTTTTTGTCTTGGATTTTGACACTTGGCTTAATTTAAGTCATTCATCTCATCCTCTCTCTAATCATGCAACATGTGTCACATGAGTACATGTAGTAGGTGACTTTTGTCACATCACATGTCTTTCTCAAGCCGTTTTATGACATCCGGTCTTGCGCTTCAAAACATGAAATTTCGACTGCCTTGTGTATCGCGACAACGGCCGCCCTCAACCACGATACAATGTTTTGTATCGCACCCTTGGCTCAGGCCATGCGCGCTGGCCGGCCGCACGCCTCGCGCAGTCGGCCGTGTCGTGGCCTCGCATTTCCGTGGCCCCCAGCTTGTGCCCGCTGTTCGTGTCATGATACAATCCATTGTATCGTGACTCAAATGGGAAATAGCCCATCTAGCTACCTTTTGAGCAAATTTTTTTTTTTTTTTCACATCATTTTTTTTTCTTATTCCAGCTACTGGAAAACCACCAAAAAAAAATATTTTATTTTATTTTATTTTCATTTTCTAGTAGAACAAAATAAATCCATTAAAATTTATATATATTTTTTATTTTTTTCCTAGCCAATACACAAACCGAAAAAAATTTCCATCTCATCATTCTTTTTCCTATGTGCTATTCACTAAGCAATACGTGCACACAACATACCACACAATTCATACACAACAACCTCATGTTATGCACACCATTCACACATAAACACAATGCATGCAAGAGTTCTAACTCGTCCTGACTCCTAGTAATCACATACCTAAGTCGACACCCACCGAGCTCCCAATATGGTAATCGCTTACCTAGCTCTAATACCGGTGTGACGCCCTACTCGGGGTCCATCGACAAACTGTCAACTGCTGAATATTCGTGTGATGCTCAAAATCGACACTATGTCGTAAAATCGCGTAGCCCTTGTACCCGGGAGCTCTACCCAAAATACAACATGCCCCAATCACATGGCACCTGTCCCAATATTTTACAAACACCAACCGTCCATATACAATTAAATGAGTAAAATGGGCCAATGAGTCTATACATCAATACTCACTAATATATCCCAACCAACTATATTACATGGTTCAAGAGTTAATAAATCACTCTAAACTAAACATATATTAAGATTTCTTATAAATTTTTAGTACATGTTACATAAAATGAAAATTCTTCAAAGCCAATAATCCCAGCTTAATCGTGGGCTCTAGGCAGCGCCATCCTCCGTATAAGTAGCCCCTGCATTCAAATAATGGTCCTCGATAGGGTGAGCAATGTCAAGAATTGTAATTCCTACATGGGGTTACTCCCACATAAGCAGTACATGCAATGATTAAATGATAAACACATCTCAAGTAAATACATGATCTTACTTGAATGTCTACATGCCCAATCCCGTGTCTCGGAGTCCTCACCGCTCCCCACGCTGTGCCTAAGCCAAAATGCGAGAAAAAACATCGTTTACTCTTTTCTATGTCATGCACTCACACCTAATTTTTCTAGGTTGCCCCGATGCATATGAAATGCATTATGCCATTTCCAAACCACACATGCCAATATATCAATTTTGCATATATTAACAAAATTTACACACATACCACATGTTATTTAATTCACACCAATAACATCAAAATTTGCTCTCTTGAGCTAATCAACAATCCATTTTAATTCCAAAGGCTCTTCCACAATTATATTTTATATAATTCAACCTCATGTTAACACATTAAATTCCATGCATTAACATCTATTTCAATATTACCTGTTGAGTTCTGGCTTGTCCTCATGCTATAGTAAAACATGTGAAGAGCACAACATACCACCATAAATCATGTTATTCAATTTGTAACCACACCAAAATTAGCCTCATGGCCACTCCAAACACCGAATAATTCATTTTGAATCACCCAAAACACATAAAAATCACACAACAATTCACGTGAATAGTGAAACCCTAGGGTCGACATTGTTCATGGCCACACAATTAGGGATTTCTTCACTTGGTTCAAAGCTTTTGAGACCGAAAACACGGCTAATTCAAGCCTCAGAATATCCCTAACCATTCACATGGCTCTTAGCCAAAGAATAACACAAGTAGGAGACCTCACCTCTTGAGTTGCCTGAACTCCACAAAATCAGTGCCCACGTCTCTCGCCGCGTAGATCGACTCTTTGTTTCTCGGGCTCCGTCGAGAACCTACTTTCCGGCCCCGAACGGCGGGAAATCTAGAGAGAAGGCACATACTCTCTCTCCCTCTCTCTAAAATATGAAAATCCTAACTCACTGCCAAATTTTCCCTTCTGCACGTTTTCTTCTTCAATTTGAAGAAGAAAACTATTCATCTTTTGTCTTTTTCTCATTTAACTTTTCTGTACTTCATCCATGTCCCTTGTCTTAGGGATTTTCGACACTGTTTACCTAGTTTATTCAATCTCATCTCTTCATCATGTAACATAAAACATGAGCAGATACAGTGAGCTTTGACTTTTGTCATCACGCAGTCTGCATTAGAGCGCTTTGACAAGAATCGATACCTAGGGCCTTCAAAACGTGGAAATTCCCGCTCGTTCGAAATTCGACGAAATTCGACATGATAGCCAGATTTGGTTTAGACGATTCCAATCTGAAGTCCATTTTTTCATCCGAGATCTAGAAAATGATTTTAACCAAATTACCATTTTGCCATTTTCGTAAATTGGATTTTCTCGAGGTTTAATAACGCTAATTCGACGAATTGATGCAGAGCAGATTTGCGAGATTCCAATCTGAACTGCTAGTAATATCCGAGATCTGTGGCTCGCTTGATCAAATTAATATTTTACCATTTTCAAAATTGGATTTTCTCGGGGTTTCACAATAATATGTAGATAATGAAAAGTTTTTAAAATATTATTATTATAATTTTAAATGAGATATATGAATGGATACGTATAATATCAATAATCCATTTAAAAATATTTGAATTTTTTAACTATATTTATATTTATTTATGAACAAATATATATATTTTAACGTTAATTATTTTTGTTAAAACATATTTACTTTTCACATTTAAAATAAGAAATAAATTAATTTATATTTATACAAAATAGTTTATATAAGTAAGTATAATTTCTAAAATTTAATAGTTATGATGAGAATATTTCATATCGAATACTAATTTATAATTAAAAATTATTTGAATCTTAAATTAATTTTAATTTAAAAAATGTTGTAAATTTATTAATTTTTAAATTTTTTGAAAATTTGAAATGATTAATATGAAAAAATAAAATGAAGTGATAATGTTAAAATTTTAATGTAAAAATAACTTGAAATGGAAAATATTCATTGATATTATCAGAAAACCCAGAAAATTTGAATTTTTCAAAAGGGTAAACCCAGATCAAGTCAAAACCTGAAATTTTTCTAGATCTCGGATGACAAAACGAATTTCACCGTTGGAATCGTCTCGAAAAATCTAACTACCACGCCGAATTCGTCGACTTCGCACAATCAAATTCACGTTTGAGGTATCTGTGTCTAAAGTCAGAAACGGTTTCAGAAAGACATGACAGACAAAGTCAACATGTACCACACACATGCCGCACGACAGTGAGATGACACATGAATGACTGACAACCGGTCACAACGCACGTCAAGACGAATTCATTAAAAACGTTATGAATAAACAAAAAAGGAATAGTCATCTTCCATTGGAAAGCAAAAATCAGCAATGAGGTGGGATTCGAGTATTTTAAGTATATAGAGAGCTACTTTAGATTCCGTCGTTTGGGACTAATTGCCCTCGATCTTGAGCAAGAAGCAAAGTTGATCTACGTACGAGGGCGCTAAAGGACACCGATTCGTGGAGTTCCAACAACTCCAAGAGGTAGGATCTTTTCCTACTTGGCTTTATTCTTTTGCCAAGGGCCCTTTATGGATGGGGATTTGCTGAGGCCCAAAGGCCGTAAGTAATGGTCTAAAAGTTTTGAACCGAGTGAAGAAATCCCTAATTGTGTAGCCGTGAACAGTGCCAACCAGAGGGTTTCACTGTTCACGTGATTTTTGGTGTGATTTTTGTATTGTTGAGTGATTCAAAATGAATTGCTTGTATTTGTTAATTAGCCAATATGAGCTAATTTTAGTGTTATTGATGTGAATTTAATAACATGAATTGTGTGAATTAATTATGTTAATATATACATGTTTTATATATTAGCATGAGTTGTCGATTGGTATAATGTATTCCATACACTAACCAGGTTAGAGGTTACGGATATGAAGTATACAAATGAGTAAATATCAGAATTAACGAAGATTTTCCTCGAGAATTGTGTTAGAGATTGTCCAACAATTCACGTTTCGAGGGCCCATGAATCGTTTCGAGTGTTATCCAACGTATCTCGCCTGAGGGTCAGTCTAATAAATTTTACCGAAATTCAGAGCGTGCTTTTTGTAAAAAGCTGTTTTGAAAACTGTAATTTTACTCAACATTTATTAAATGTGAGGGAGTCGTGTGAGACTCTAGACATGGATTAAGTATGTAGAAATTCAAGTAGATCATGTATTTACTGAGTGTGACTGCTTGCCATCAGAAAAGCCCGAAAATTCAAATTTTCCTCGAAAAATGGTAAAATGGTACTGGTCAAACCCGAATTTTCAGATCCGGATGATGAAATGGATTTCATCATTAGAATCGTCTTACGAAATCTAGCTACCACAAGCACTCACAATTCCGAGACGACTCTATGTTTTCGAGCACTAAAGCCCAAAAGCCAGAAACGGCTTGTGAGAGACATGTGATGTGAAAAAATTAACCTATTACATGTACTCATGTGACACATGTTGCATGATTAGAGAGAGGGTGGAGATAAATGGCTTAGATTTAGCCATGTGTTGAAAGTCACTTAAAAAGGGACAAAATGGGAATTAATGGAAATGTTTAAATAAATAAAGACAAAAGGAAGGAATATTTTTCTTCTCCAAAGAAAAGAAGAAATCGTGCAGGAGGTTGGGTTTTCAAGTTTTATAAAGAGAGAAAGCTACTTCTAGATTTCACGACGGACCGCTCTGGCTCTCTTCTGCCAAGAAGTAAAGTTGTCTTCACGTGGCGAGGGCCACGCGGTGGCAATCGCATTTTCGTGGAGTTCACAACCCAAGAGGTAGGATCTTTCCTAATGCTATTCTTGGCTAAGAGCCATGGGAATGGTTAGGGATATTCTGAGGCTTGATTTAGTCGTAATTTCGTCTCAAAACATTTGAACCGAGAGCTGAGAAAATTTATCAGGGCCTTGAAACAAAGGTCGACCCGAGGTTTCACTGCTCACTTGGATTTTCACAGGTGATTTTATGTGGTTCGGGTGATTCAAAATGAATTGCTTGATTGGTTAATTAGCCCATGAGTTTAATTTTGGTGTTATTAAGGTAATTGAATAACATGAATTATAATTTAGTTATGTTAATATACACATGAAAAATATATTAGCATGGAATATTTTAGAATTGGTATAATGTATCTTATATTTATCAAAAGGCAATCTTAGAATATTAGTGTGAGTGCATAAGATGAAAGAAAACAAAATGAAAATGTTTAGAAAGGAATTTCTCACTAAGATGCAGAGAATCAGGTTGAGATTGTTCAACACCACGCGAGGCCTATGAACTGCTTCTGAGGGCTGATCCAACATATTCGCCTGAGGTCAGTCTAACAAATTTTACCGAAACCCTCGGCAAGTATAGTTTTCGCAACAAAAACTTTGTTTTTAAATCGTATTTTTACTCGCATTTGGCTTAGGCATGTGATGAGTCAAGAGGACTCGAGACATGAGATCGCACATGTAGACATTCAAGTAGGATCAAGGCATTAGTTATGTAATTGTTCTGGCTACGATATGTGCACTTAGGCGCAGGAGTAACCCACGAGGAAATTATGCCCACTGGCATTACTCACCTTGTCGAGGGATCACTATTTCTAAAAAGCAGTACAGAGTGTACAAGAGGATCTATCGCTCACTGGGAAAATATGCTCTTAGAAGAAAGTTTCCAAGTTGTGGCTTCGTATTCGCTTTGTAGAACATGTATTAAATCTTTAAATTTTGATATATGTTTCGTTAAGAGTATTGTAATAACTCTCAACTATTGGTATATGATGTAATTCTCGTGAGTATTGATACAAGGGCCTAAGTGGCTATTTTACTCGCATACTGGACCCAGGGTCGCTTGTTAATTGTCGATGTGTTTTGTACTGGGTAGAGCCCTTGTACAAAGGAGACTCGTCGGATTATGATCAGGCCTAGCCACCCGACATCCACGAGTATTCCGTGTGCTCGACCTGGTCGCCAAAGGACCCTCGGGAATCGGGCCAAAGCCTCAGATCGGCCTAGGTAAACAATTACTCAGTGGAGCTCAATTGGGTATCCATAGCCTAGTCCCGATACCGCTTCACAAATTGCACGAGCCTAGGTGGCTGCATCACCTAGGGCTCGAGGGACTCGCTAGGCCATTGTCATTAAGGTGTGACAGCAACCACAACTCGTGGCTCACAGCCAGAAGTAGTATGTGATTACCTAGGCAGTCA
Organism: Tetrastigma voinierianum; assembly: GCA_016808115.1. Classification (NCBI taxonomy): domain Eukaryota; kingdom Viridiplantae; phylum Streptophyta; class Magnoliopsida; order Vitales; family Vitaceae; genus Tetrastigma; species Tetrastigma voinierianum. Next base: position 129,881 of record JAEQBH010001723.1, on the reverse strand, counting down.
TGGGACATGATTAGAACACTGCATGCATGGTGTTTTATGTGTAATTGTGTGTATAACATGGATTGTTGTGTATGTTGTGTGATTTGGGTGCTTGGTGAACAGCATATAGGAAAAAAAAATATATGATGAGAAGAAATTTTTTCTTAGTTTTTACAGTGTGTAAAACTGAAAAAAAAATAAAAAAATAAATTTTAAGGAATTTATCTTGTTCTACTGGAAAATGAAAAAAAAAATTTATTGTCTTCCAGTAGGTGGCACAAATGAAAAAAAATGATGTGAAAAAATTTAAATAAATAAATAAATAAAATAAAATTTTATAAAATAAAATTTTTTTGTTGCATAAGATTTAAAATATGAAATTATTTGGTTTCAGATTACCTATGAATGCATGGACATAGTGTATAAAATTTTTTCTAAGATGTGAATAGTGTCTCGAGGCTGTGTTTACACCTTAAAGATGATGTATCACCAGGATACGCTTGGGTTTAGAGGTCGAGGCCTCTGGAGGAGCCCTCAGACGTGAGTTCCTCAGGATTGGGGCGAGGATAGGATGATATGGTCGGGTCAAGGAAGTTAAAGATCTTCTGGATTCTACTCATAGGACTCGAGGGTCATGGACACATGTCGAGTCTCGACATCCCATGGATGATTAAATTGACACCTACGTAGTCGCTATCGATCAGAGCTGCAGATGAGGGGTTACCGCCTACACGCCAGGATTGCACGGTTACGTTTGTGGGACAAGCATGATATTTTGCTCCTCGTATGCACGGGTTTAGGTGTCATGGATGTCACATGTCAGCAAGCCCACTCGAGGACGAGGACCGCACTCTCAAATCTACCTCGAGTAGTCTACGAGTATGAGGATGTTTTTCTTGATGAGCTATTGGGATTGCCTCCGCAGAGGGTTGTAGACTTCAATATCGAGTTACACCCTGGTACTTCGCCCATCATTATGACTCCGCATAAGATGGCACCAATTGAGTTGCAGGAACTCAGAGTCCAACTACAGGAGCTATTGGACAAGGGGTTCATTAGACTGAGCACTTCACCATGGGGCGCTCTAGTTCTATTTCATAAGAAGCAGCGACAAGAACCTTCGATCAGGCATCGGACATCGATAGTTGAATTGTGGTTGGCCACCAAGAATCTAATTCCATTGCCGAGAGGATTGACGATTTATTCTGATCACGAGAGGAGCGAGTCTACTCCAAGATGTAATTCGTGACCGGGTTACCATCAACCGAGGGTTGTGGAGACACATATCCCGGATACGTTATGGGCACTTTGAGTTTGCGGTGATGCCCTTTGGATTGGCCAATGCGCGGCGGCATTCATGGACCTCATGCATAAATTCCTAACCACTATCTAGATCGGTTCTGCCGTAGTCTTCATGGATGACATTTTGATACACTCAGCCAGTGAGAGCATGAGTATCATTTGAGGATTATGTTACAATTGTTGAGAGACCATCGGTTTGTGCGCGGGATTCGATCGTGCCGATTTTGGCTTCTGCGAGGTGAGATTTTAAGGACACGTGGTGTCGACATCGAACTGTCGGTGGACTTAGAAGGTCGAGTCGTGATGAGTTGGGAGGCGTCAGTCTTTGAGATCTGCGATTTCTTGGGATTGGATGGAATCTTACAAGAGATTCATTAAAGGTTTCTCGATTGAGCCTATGATGAGATTGACTGGAGGTCGAGGGGCTGGAGTGGGATGATGTCGATGCGGAGGCATTACAGGAGTTGAACGGGGGGCTTACTCTTTGTTCACATATCTTGATAGTCCGGACGGGGATAAGTACCGATTGTATTGTGATACCTCGGCCGGCCCAGGATGTGTTTGTCTGTCGGGGAGGGTGGTAGCTTATGTTTCCTGTCAGTTGAAGACTCATGAGCATAATTACCCCACACATGACATGGAGTTGGCGGCCGTAGTCTTCGCCTTGAAGGTTTGGCGCCACTACTTATATGTTGAGTAGTTCGAGGTGTACTTAGACCACAAGAGTTTGAAGTATATTTTCGTGCAGCGAGACCTCAACATGAGGCAACGCAAATGGATGGATTTCCTAGAGGATTATGACTTCACTTTGCATTGCCACCCTGGTAAGGCAAATGTGGTGGTTGATGCACTTTCGGTCGAGAGATCACGAGGAGCATTGGCTAGTATGGCTTCCGGGAGTGGCGGATAACCAGGCGGAGTGGGACGGTTAGACTCTGATCTGGCGGGGCTAAGATACGTTGGGGAGTTTAGTGTCTACAATGTCTCTATTAGAGGTAAGTGATTGATTCCGAGGGCGGGGCCTTGGTACAGTGTCCATGAGGCCAGAGTCACGGTGTGAGGTACAGACGTCACGCCGAATGGTAGTCTTTGACTATAGAGGGCGGGTGGTAACACGATTCGGTAATTTGAGAGAGGAGATTACCGAGGGAATTTCACTTTGCTCTCGATTTGTCGATGCATCGGTGTACGAAGATGTACGGGATCTTTGTGGGTCAGTATTCTTGGGCGGAATGAAGAGACACGTGGTGACTTTGTTAAACGATGTCTCACGTGTCGATGGGATTAAGGGCGAGCCTTTAGAAGCGTGAGGGCTGCCGACCATTGGAGGTGGGCGGTGGAAGTGAGACGCGTCACGATGGACTTTGTGACCCGTTTTCCGCGGGCCAGCGCGAGGGCATGATGCGGTATGGGTGATGGTGGGCCGGCTCACGAAGTAGGCACATTTTCTGGCGGAGTGCGGAATGACCTTCATTGGAAGATTTTCTTAGGTTGTATATTCGAGAATGGTCAGGCTACATGGAGTGCCGGTATCCATATAGTGTCGGATAGAGACCTAGGTTTATGGCGCTTTTGCAAAATCACGTCTTCTTGAGGTGATGCTAGAGAGAAGTGGTAGGTTCGCGACGCGGGAAGCTATCGGCGAGGTTTATTAGACCGAGATAATCGAGAGGTGAGCACGATGGCGTGCCGGTTGAAACTGTGCCGAAACGCAGCCGGTGTGAGAGGTATTTCACGTCTCATGCTCGGTCACATCGGATCGATTCATGCTTACGGTAGTTGGGGAGATTAAGGTTGACACGGATGGGACCTTCGAGGAGAGACCAGTGTGCATTATGGATAGCTGGGATCAGGTTTTACAACGCAAGACCTTGAGGCTAGTGAGGGTGCTATGGCAACATCATGGAGTAGAGGAGTCAACGTGGGAGCGCGAGGACATGATGCGGGCCTATCCGCTATTGTTTAGAGGATGAAGTGCGATGATTTGGTTGTTTAATACTTAAATGACTAGTTTACATGCATGGTATAGTGCACGTTGCATATGCATGTGATTCGTAGTGATTGTATAGAATTTCGGGACGAAATTCCTTTTAAGGAGGGGATAATGTAAAACCCGAGAAAATTCAAATTTTTTGAAAAATGGTAAAATGGTGATCCAAAACCGAAATTTTCTAGATCTCGGATGTGAAGCAGGACTTCAGTTAGGATAGGTCTCGCGAAATCTAGATACCACGTCAAATTTCGTTGAATTCGAAATGAAATTGATTTCATGTTTTTGAGACACTTAGGGTGTCGGTGCCATAAGCGACTTGTGAGACATGTGATGTGACAAAAGTCCTCTATTACATGTACTCATGTGACACATATTGTATTATTAGAGAGAGGGTGGAGATGAATGACTTAGATTAAGCCATGTGTCAAAAGTCACTTAAAAAGGGACAAGATGAGAATTAATGGAAATGTTTAAATGAATAAAGACAAAAGGAAGGAATAGTTTTCTTCTCCAAAGAAAAGAAGAAATCGTGCAGGAGGTTGGGTTTTCAAGTTTGAGAGAGAGAGAGAGCTACTTCTCCCTAGATTTCCCGCAGTTCGGACCGTCGGTTAAGCCGGGCAAGAAGTAAGAGAGATTACACGCGGCGGAGCTGCGTGTGCCGATTTTGTGGAGTTAGAATTCAAGAGGTGAGGATCTTTTCCTACTTGTGTTATTCTTTGTTAGAGTCATGTGAATGGTTAGGGATATTTTGAGGCTTGATTTAGCCGTAATTTGGAGTCTCAAAACATTTTGAGCAGGGTGGAGAAAATCTCTATTGTGTGGCGGTAGACGATTACTTGGCAGGGTATCCTTTGTTCCGTGATTCCTGGTGTGTGATTTTGTGTGGTTTGGGTGATTCAAAATGAATTGCTTGATTGGTTAATTAGCCCATGTGAGAAAATTTTGGTGTTATTGTTATAATTTGAATAACATGAATTATGTGAATTTAGTTATGTTAATATACACATGAAAAATATATTAGCATGAATATTTTGGAATTGGCATAATGCATTCCATATGCATTGGGGCACCCTAGAATATTAGGTGTGAGTGCATGAGATGAAGAAAACCAGCGAAAATGTTTGTGAGGGAATTTCGATGGAGATTTTACGGAGAATTGTGTTGGGAGATTGTCCCGACAATTCACGTCGGAGGGGGTCCGTAGATTGTTTCGGTTATCAATAGGTCGCCTCGGAGGGTTGTCGATAAAATTTTCTGACTAGGTAATAAGTTTTCCGAGGAAACGAAAAAAGCTTTGTTTTAGCGTATTTTACTCGCATTTGGCTTAGGCATGTGTGAGGGAGTCGATGAGGACTCGAGACATGGGATTGGGCATGTAGACATTTGAGTAAGATCATGTATTTACTTGAGTGTGATTGTTTGCCATGACATGTGCACTTAGGTGGGGAGTAACCCACGTAGGAAATTATGTCTACTGGGCATTGCTCACCCTTTCGAGGGATCACTATTTCAGGTACAGGGAGTGTACAGGAGGATGATGCTCACTAGAGGCCGAGTTTTAGAAAAAAGCCGGGTTGTGGCTTTGGTATTCTTTTATTAGAACATGTATTAAAACTTTAAATTTTGATATATGTTTTGGTTAAGAAATATTGTAACTCTTGGTATTGGTATATAATTGATGTAATTTTGTGAGTATTGATGCATGGGCGAAGTAGCTAATTTTACTCGCACATGGACCGGTGTGAGTCAGATTGTTGGTGTTGGGACGGGTTTTGTACCTTGGGTAGAGCTCCGTACAAGAACTCTGCCAGATTTTAAATGAAGTGTGTCGGGTTGCCGAACAGCCACAGTGTCCTTGATTGAGGCGAGTTGTTAACGGACCCCGGAATTGGGCGTCACGACCATGACATGTGCACTTAGGTGGGAGAGTAACCCACGTAGGAATTATCACCTCTTGGGCTGCTCACCTGTGGACCTTATTTCAGGGTCTGAGGTGCTTATAGGAGGCCGGCTCGCTGAGGCCACTTTTAGAAGAAAGCCAGATTATGGCTTTGAAATTTTCATTTTGTATGACATGTATTAAAATTTTAAATCTTAATAGTTGGTTGGGATATATTAGTGAGTATTGATGTATGGGCCCATGTGGCCATTTTTACTCATTTTAATTGTGTATGGACTCGATGTGGTCTTTGTAAAACATTGGGATAGGTTGCCATGTGATTGGGATAGGTTGTATTTTGGGTAGAGCTCCCCGTACAAAGGAGACTCTGCTCGATTTTCGAGAGTGGTGTCAGGTTACTTGACATCCACAAGTATTCTGCGGGTTAACGGGTTGTCAACGGGACCCCCGAGAATGGGACGTCACAATTATAGAAGATATTTACAACACTTGCAATATATATATAATAAAAGGTTTGTTGGCCTGTTGGAGATGGAATTTCTTCATCTCACTTTTGGCCATGGTTCGAAACCTATTAAATGCAAGTTTGAATTATTTTAACCGATTAAATAAAATATTATTTTATTTATTTCCCTTATTATTAAGGATAATACATAGATAATGAAAAATTTTAAAATATTGGATATTATAATAGTAAATGAGATATATGAATGATACGATAATATCAATTAACTATTTAAAATATTTGAATTTTTAAGCTATGCGCCGATCAGAGGGTGTACGATGCGATGTGCAGTGAGCGCATATGTGCCTTAAAGACTTTTCTTAATTATTTAAGTGTCGTTGTGGTATTTTTGGAATGTTGTCTTGAAACCGAGGTAAGGTTGTAATTTGCCAAAAAGGATATAGAAAGGCATGATATAAGAAGATGAGAGGCCATTATACAAAAATAACATAAGTTGATTTCCAAATACTTGAGGGTGAGGACCAACTTGTAATTAAAGAAAAGATGATGATATAAAAGAGACATGAGACAAAAAATTAGTTCATTTTGGTCTCCCCGAGTTAGAACTCACGTAAAGAAGAGAGGAGGAGAAAGGAAGAGAGGAGAAAAGAAGAAGCAAGAGAAAGAAGAGGAAGGAGAAGAATTTAAGGTATGTTTTTCATGGAATCTTGTGTATTTTTTATTTTGGTATGATATCTAGGGTTTTCCATGGAGATTAGTTTCTCCTTTTCTAGGGTTTAGTTAGGAGACCTTCCTAACCCTAGATTTGTTGAAGTTGTGTGGGTAAAACCCTAATTGGTATGAGATAAACAAGAAATTCTTCGAATTTCTATGGTTTTGTATGGATTGGTGGAACTTGGTATGAATTCTTGGAATTTTTACCTAGGGTTTGGTTATAAGAAGTTCTGAACCACCAATACAATTGTGGTGGAGTTTTTTTTGGGTAAATTTCATGTTGGTTTTGAGGAATGGTTGTAAAAAGGAGAATGTTGGGTTTTCAAAGGAAATGCTGTCAAATTTTTTGTAAAAACCCCTGTTCTTGTTTTGACTATAGATTAAGTTATAATCATCCCAATTAAAAGTGAGTTCTAGTGGTAAGAACCATAAGAGATAGAAATTTAAAGAATTTATATAAGGGACCAAGAGCAAATTGCAGCTCTAAGGCTCCCAAATACGGACTTAAAGGTGAGCTCATGTAGCTCACGGGTTATGCTCCGTTTTGGGTATTGTTATAGTGTTTTGGCCATAAGTTGAGTTTCACTCATCCAAATTGAGTGATTCAAAATTCTGGGTAAAATAGACTTCTAGGGGAATAAGTTACTTGAAGAAAGGGCATGAAAATTGTAACCCCAAAGTGCCCATAAAATTTTCAAAGTGGAGCTATATGTAGATTCTGTTATGCCAATTTGAGTAATCTAGATGTAAAATACAATAACTTGAGTTTTGGTGATGCAAATTGGGTGATTCCAATTGGAGAAGAAACCTTAGAACCATAGATTCAAATGAGTGAAGAAACCATTTCCAATTTTGTAAAACCCGAGAAAATTCACATTTTCTCAAAAAGGATAAAATGGTAATTTTGGTAAAAATCCGAAATTTTTATAGATCTCAGATGATAAAACGGACTTCACCGTTGGAATTGTCTCGCAAAATCTAGCTATCACATCGAATTTCGTCAAATTCCGAGACAATCGAAATTTCATGTTTTTCGAGAGCCTTAGAGTGTCGAGTCTTAGTAAAAGCGGTTACAGGAGACATGTGATGTGACAAAGTCATCAGTACATGTACCATGTGACACATGTTGCATGATTAGTGATAGAATGAGATGAATGAGCAGATTGGCCAGAGTGTCCGCGATCAACACTTAAAAAGACATGATGGGAATTTTGGAAATGTTAAATGAATAAGAACAAAATAGCGATAGTTTTCTTCTCCAAATAGAGAAAATGGGCGGTGGCGGTTTGGGATTCTAGAGAGAAGAGTGCCTTCTATAGATTTACGCCCGTTCGGATCGTCGGTTCGCTTCGGGCCAAGAAGTAAAGCTGTTCTATGCGGTGGGGGCTACTGCAAGTGTGCCGATTTGGTAGGATAAGACAACTCAAGAGTAGGGATCTTTTCCTACTTGTGTTATTCTTTGGTTAAGGCCATGTGTATGGTTAGGGATGATACAGGAGCTTGATTTGGCCAGTGATTTAGATCTGAACATTTAGACAAATTAAGGAGAAAATCTCTAATTGTGTGGCGAGTGAGCAGTCTTGCTTAGGGTTTCAGCATTCACGTGATTTGGTGTGAATTTTTATGATGTTGAGTGATTCAAAATGAATTGCTTATGTTTGTTAATTAGCTCATGTGAGCTAATTTTAGTGTTATTCATTGTGAATTTGAATAACATGATTTATGTGGATTAATTATGTTAGTATATAAATGTTTTATATATTAGCATGAGTTGTTGGGATTGGCATAATGTATTCCATATGCCTTTGGGACTCTAGAATATTAGGAGTGAGTGCATGATGAAAGAAAATAAAATGAAAATGTTTGTGAAAGATTTCGACGGAAGATTTTCGAAGAATTTTGTTGGGTGTCAAACGATTCCGTCGAAGGGCCCATATGGTGTTTAGGGTGGTATCCACGGCAGTTAGCCTCGGTACGTCGATAGAATTTCTGAAACTTCCGTGGTAAGTTTTCGAGAACAAAAGCTTTTGTTTTGGCTGGATATTTTAAGCATTTGGCTTAAGCATGTGTGAAGTCGGTGAGAGGACTCGGGACATGGGATTGAACATGTGGCATTCAAGTAGGATAATGTATTTGCTTGAGTGTGTTTGTTTTGCCATGACATGTGCACTTGGGTGGGGAGTAACCCATGTGAAATTTTCCTCTGCCCGGGCTTTGCTCGCACAATGGGGACCACTATTTTGAGTGCGGGGGGTATACGGGAGGACGACGCTCACTAGAGGCTACGTTTAGAAGAAAGCTAGGTTGTGGCTTTTGGTATTCGTTTTGTATAACATGTATTAAAACTCTACATTTTGATATATGTTTGGTAAAGAGTAATTTATTAACTCTTGAACTATTGTATATAGTTGCTGTATTTTGTAAGGAAATGATGCAGGGCCCCAGTGGCCCATATTTTACTTCGCATGTGGATCACGTGGTCATTGTTAATTGTTAAGGACATGTTTTGTACCTTGGGTAAAAAACTCACTGTACAAAGGAGACTCTGCCCAGATTTTCATGGTGGTGTCAGGGTTACGACATCCGCAGTATTAATGGGGTTGACGGGTTGTCAACGGACCCCGGGTTTAGGCGTCACAACAGTATCGAACTTAGGTTTATAAATACCTAAAGCAATGTCGGATAAGAGTATAGAAGCAGTATGTGGGTTGGGTATATGGATACCCTAGGACTTGATGGGCATGGGTGAAATCACGCATTCCTTGTTTGCTCTGATGATTGTTGTGTGATGTGTGTTGTGTGTCATGTTGCTTGAATTGTGTGCTTGGTGAATAGCACATAGGAAAAAAAAATGTTGAACAATAGGGTTTAGTGAGAGAACAAGTTGTTTGAGCAATTTTGGGCAAATAGTCCAAAATTAAATGAAAAAAAAAATGTTTTGAAGATTTTTTTTTTTAAAGGTTTTATTATTGTTGTAAAATAGGAAAAAATATATTTAAAATAAATATATTTGGTTCTCACCCCGAACATGAAAAAAAAAAAAATATATATATATATATATATATATATATATATATATATATATATATATATATATATATATATATATATATATATATATATATATATATATATATATATATACATTTTGTTTTTTTGTTTTTCTTTATGATAACTACAGTAAATTGGAAAAAATGTGAAAAAAAAAAAGTTACGAGGGGAGTTGGAATATGACTGCTCCCGATTCCCATGCTTGAAGTCACGATCGTGACTGTATTGTGACATAGTAGGACTTGAGCGCGACGGAGGGCCATGATAAAGGCGGGCCGCGCCGCGACCGACCCGCGGCTTCGGCCGCGACATGGCGAGGATGGGCGCGACCGCGGTGGCCGTGGCAGCGGGGGCGTGCTCGGCGGCGCAGATAACTGGGCGGTAAGAAGTGTGTCGGCGATACAATGGTGTCGTGGCGGGGCGGCTGGCCGGCCCCGGGTGTGTCGCGATACAATCGTTTGTATCGTGGCGGAATGAAACGGCGGCCCAGGTTGTAGCGGATAAATGCGACCGCGGTCGGGGAAGCGCCGTATGTCGACCGCAGCGCGATGCGTGCGGCGGCGCATGGGGGCGCATGGCGACTCGGCGTAGCGGCCGCCTTGACTCACGACCGCAGCCGGGGCGTGCTCTAGCGACGGCCAGGAGCATGCTGATTCAACACGGTAGGCGTGGTATCGACACGGCCGGGCTAGGCCTGCGACATGGTGCCTGGTGCGCCACGATACGGCCACGGGAGCCACGATATGGCCGGCGTGCGCGATGGGTGCCCCCAGGCACGGAATCGGGGTGTACTTTTTGGTGCATCAGGCGGTTTGACTCGGTGCAGCGTTACAGAATCAGCATTTGGGACCTTGTTCATGAACACTATTCATGAACACTATTCACGAGGTTTTCAAAAAAGAAAAAAAGAAAAAAAATAAAATATTTTAAAATATGTTTTAATATATGGAATTATTGTCTTGCATTACCTATGAATTCATGAACATAGTGTATGAAATATTTTTCGGTATATGAATAGTGTCTCGGCGTGAACATGCCTTAGAGATGTGCATTAAATTTAACTTGCCATTGGACATGTGAATGTTGAGTCGCGGGAGAAGGGCGTAAATTAGATCCACGGTACTAGTCGGGCACCACCGATCATTTGACCAATGGGGCCTTTGTTGAGGCTGTGAGTTCTTGTTTCTTTGCTATTGCTGGTAGTACGGCGGGTAGCGGGAGGTCAGAGTAACCTCAAGGTTTAGGGCACATCATTCTCTGACATTCGCGGGGAGGAGATCGATGGTGGCGAATAGTGAGGTTCGTGCCGGTCGAGAAGGTGTTGGAGTCTATGAAGATTACCTCTGACACGACTAGGATCAGACTAGCTACATTCCAACTAGAGGGTGAGGCCTAAGTATGGTGGAACTGGGCAAAGACCTCTATAGATCTAGAGGCAATGACTTGGGAAGAGTTTTTCATTATCTTTTAATGGGCAAGTATTTTCCGGACACTGCTCGTCATGCGAAAGCTCAGGAGTTCCTAGAGTTGAAGCAGGGGACTATGATATTGATAGAGTATGTGGCTAGATTCACGGAGCTAGCCTGTTTTACTGATGACTACGTGGCCACGGACATGGCCAAGGTCAGGAGATTCGAGAATGGGTTGAAGTTGTCTATTTGGGGCAGGATTGTAGGACTTCGCCTACAGGACATGGACTCCTTGGTTGGGACGGCCCTGACCATAGAGAGAGAGATCGAGGATGCTCGGAGCACTCGGGATGCTGGTGTTATTAGAAAAAGGAAGGAGAGTGGAGTCTTCTTCCCGAGTTCGAAAAACGAGGAGCTTCTAGTTCACGTGGGTTCAAGGCCATGACCATCGGTGGGCGGATCATAGTTTCGGTCGAAGTAGGCGAGATGGTGTCTTTACCATTGCGACAACGAACATATCGGAGGATTGCCCCGAAACCCAGAGATCCTAAGTTTCGGAACGTATGATCCCGGTGATGATAAAACGAGAGGATATAGTATATTCCTCAGCCTTCGATGCGAGCTAGAAGGAGCGATTTGATCTCGAAATTTGAATGGGCACATCCGATACATGACGAGGCCTTCGTGGCTAGGTTATGGGTAGAGCGGGCGAGCCACGGCGGGGGCGTCGAGGGTTGGCGCGTGTCTATGCCATCACACCACCGATTGAGTCAATAGATCAGCGATTCTCTGGTGCGTTTTACGATCTCGCTATGGGCGAGTATTATTTGATTCTTGTCTTAGCATTCGTTTATCCTTAAATCGATTGGTGATAGAGTTGGACTTAGGGTTGAGGCCTTGGAGGAGCCATTGACATGTGAGTTCTCCCCAGGGATTAGGCGAGATAGGGATGATATGTCGTGGTTGCGGTTAGAGATCTCGGGATTCTACTCCACCGGACTGGGGGTCATGGACATGTCAGAGTTCGACGTCATCCTTGGGATGGATTGGCTAACAGCTTACAGAGTCGTTATCAATTGTAAGCGTAGGAGGGTTACCGCTTACACGCAGGATGGTACTCGTATTGTATTTCAGGGGGACAAGCATGATAATTTGCCCCAGACGGTGTACGAGTCCGAGGTGTCGGGAGCAGTTAATTGGGTTGGCTATGACTTGCACCTTGGAGGGCGGTGAGACCGGACTTAAGATCTGAAGCGGTTCTGATATGAGGATGTTTTTAGGATGAGCAATGGGATTGCCTTGCGAGGAGTTTGTAGGTTGTTGTGTCGAGTTGCACCTAGTGCCGCCCCCATTATCTATGATTCATAGGATGGCGCAGTTGAGATTCTGGCTTCGAGTCATTCTGGGAGTTCTTGGATAAGGGGTTCGATTAGACCGAGCACTTCACCATGAGACTCCAGGTTATTTGTAGGACAAGACCCTTCTCTTGTGCATTGATTAGAGGCCGGTTGAAACGGGGTTATGGTAGTCGGTATCCATTGTAGAGAGTTGGCGATTTTGTCGATTGAGAGGAGCGCGAGTCTACCTTAAGAATAGACCATGCTTGGTTACCATCTGACTAAGGGTTAGGGAGATAGATATCCTAAGGCGGCGTTCGGGGCGATTATGGGCACATTGAGTTCTGATGATGCCCTTTGGATTGGCGAATCTTGACAACATTCATGGATATCATGCATAGGGTGTTCCAACCCTATCTAGATCAGTTTGTCGTAGTCTTCGTGGATGACATTTTGATCTACTCCGGTCAGGAACAGGGCATGAGTATCACTTGAGGATTGTTTATAGTTCTTTGAGATAGACCGTATTTATGCGCCAAGTTCGGTAAATTGAGAGTTTGGCTTACTAAGGTGAGATTTTTGCAACACGTGGTGTTAGCATCAAGCGTGTCGATTAATGAACCTTGAGAAGAAGGTCGGCGAGTGATGAGTTAGGGAGGCTGAAGTCGGCCTTTGAGATCTGCTGATTTCTTAGGATTGGCAGGTACTTCTGAGGAGATTCATTGATTTCTCAGTTGGAAGAACATGTGAGATTGACCCGGAAGGAGGTCAAGTTTGATTGGGATGACCAATGTGAGGAGGCATTCTAGGAGTTGAAGAGGAGGCTTACTACTGCTCCTATCTTGATAGTCCCGGACAAGGGACAGGGGTACATAGTGTATTGTGATGCCTCGAGGGTCGGACTTGGATGTGTATTGATGCAGTCCGGGAGGGTAGTATCTTATGGTTCCCGTCAGTTGAAGAATCATGAGTAGAATTACCCTACATACGACATGGAGTTGGCGGCTATAGTCTTCGCCTTGGTGGGCGCCACTTCTGCCCACTATGGCGGGGAGTTCGGGTGTACTTCCGGACCCTGAAGTCTTAAGTATATTTTCGGCGAAGTAGGACCTCGAAACATGAACGGATGGATGGAGTTCCTAGGGTTACGACTTCACTTTGCATTACCACCTGGTAAGGCAAATGTGGTGGCGATGCACTTTCGGTCGAAAGTAACGAGGGCATTGGCTAGTATGGCTTCTCGGGAGTGGCGGATGCTCGAGGCGTAAGGGCGATTTAGACTCTGATCTGGCGGCGAGCACGAGAATGCGTTGGGGAGCCTAATTGGCTACACCGGAGTCTCTGTTGAGTAAGAGTGGCTAGGAGTCCCAGGTGGGACGGAGATAGTGTCCATCGGTGGCCGATGCAGTCGTATACGGTGTGAGAGCTAGATCGTCCACGCGGTGGTAGTCTTCGATTATAGAAGGGCCGAATCGTGATTTCCCCGATTGACATCTTTGAGAGGATATTCTCGGGAGTTTCACTTGCTCTCGATTTGCGGGTGCATCCGAGGTGGCATAAAGATGCGCGGGATCTTTGTCGTCGGTATTATTGGGCTGGAATGAAGAGACCGTGGGGACTTTGTTCGACGATGTCTCATGTGTCATCAAGTTAAAAATTTCGAACACCGAAGCCCGGTGGGGCTACTTCAGCAATTGGGGTGGGCGAGTAGAAGTGGGGGAGCACGTCACGATGGATTTTGTGACCCACTATACGGACACGCAAGGACATTATGCGGTATGGGTGATGATGGAATGGGATCCACGAGGTCGGTACATTTTCTAGCCGTCTTGGGATGAGCCTTCACATTGGAGAGATTCTATCGGTTGTACATTCGAGAGATAGTCCGGCTACGTAGAGTACCTGTATCCCATAGTGTCGGATAGGGCAGAAAGGTTCTGACTCCACTTTGGAAGAGTTTAGAAAATTTGTAGACCTGCGGCCCGACCATGGTCTGACTTTCCACCCCGCAGGAGCCCGGATGGTCGGTCGGATAAAACCGCCTGGTGTTGAGGACGTACTGCGAGCATCGTCTTGAGATCATAAGGGTGGGTGGGAACACTTGCCCTTAGTGGAATCGCCTACAACAACGATTATCGGTAGTATCACGGTCAGCACTATATGAGGCATTGTATGGGAGGCCATACAAATCAGATATGTTGGACCAGGAGTGGGAGAGGCTCCATCATTGTGCATGCTTATTAGAGACACCTCAGGAAGGTGAGCTTGATACGGCAGGCGTCTTCTTATGGCTTTCGAGGCGGCAAAGAGCTATCTTGCGATGTACAGTAGTCCTTGAGATTACGAGGTTAGGGGTCACGTCTTCTTAAGGTGATGCTAGAGAGGAGTGGTCGAGGTTCGTAATGCGGCTGGTATCGTAGGGTTCATTAAGCCCTTGAGATGCCAAGAGGGTAGGCACTATAGAGTCTTAGGTTGGCTTTACCGCCCGGCATGACGGGTGTCGCGAGGGTGTTGCGTCTCCGTGCTCGGGATACACTTTCGAGATCGACTTCATTGTAGTGGATTGGGGAGAGATTGAGGTTGACAAGAATGAGACCTTCGAGGAGGGACCAGTGTACATTTGGATAGCCCGGGATCGGGTTTGCGAAGCCCAGGCCAGAGTGAGGCTAGTGAAGTCTTATGGCGACACCATGGGTGGAGGAGTCGACGTGGGGCGTGAGGACACGATGCGGGTCACCTATCCCTTCTTGTTTGAAAGGATGAAGGTGCGTGGTTTGAATGGATTTGTGCTTAAAGACTGGTTATGCATGGCATATTGCACTTTGCATATGCATGAGATTTGTTATGATTGTACAGAATTTCGGGACGAAATTCTTTTTAAGGAGGGGAGAATGTAAAACCCGAGAAAATTCAAATTTTCTGAAAAAGTTTAAAATGGTAATTTCGGTAAAAATCCAAAATTTTTCTAGATCTTGGATGACGAAATGGACTTCATCGTTGGAATCGTCTCGTGAAATCTAGTTACCACGTCGAATTTGTTCGAATTCCGAGACAATCGGAATTTCACGTTTTTCGAGGCAACTGAGTGCTCCGTGTTCTAACAATTTGGTTTTGACGTGACATGTGATGTGTGACAAAATTCACCATCACATGTACCCAAGTGACCCATGTTCCATGATTTATAGATAGATTGAATAACAGATTAGCCAAGTGCCAAAACTAACACTTAAAAGCGGGACATACGCAATTTTGGAAATGTTAAATGAATAGCAAATAGTTTTCTCCAAATGAGAGAACTAGTAAAGACTCTGTTTGGGATTCTAGAGAAAGAGTGTCTTCCAGACGCTGTTCTGACCGTCTGGCTCGCTCTCGGCCAGCAGTTGTCTACCCGACGAGGCTACGTAGACATCGATTTGGTGGAGTCTCACTCCAAGAGGTGTAGATATCTTTTCCACTGGTGTTATTCAAGATCCAAGGCAAGGTTAGGATATTCCCTGGGAGACTGATTTAGCTGTCATTTCGGTCTCAAAACATTTGAACCAGCAGAAAATCCTCTTAATTAGGGCACTGAACAGCATGTTCCGAGGGTTTCGCATCAGCTCACTGATTTTGGTGTAATTTTATGATGTCAAGATTCAAAATGAATTGTTTGTTTCGTTAATTGTGCCCATGAGCCATAATTTTATGTTATTGATTGTGAATTTGAATAACATGATTTGTGATTAATTATGTTGTATATACATGCTTTATACAACACGAGTTGTTGGAGCCATATAATATATTCATATGGCACCTGGGCAACTTAGAATAGTGTGGTGAGTGAGTGCAAGATAAGGAAAGAAAATAAAGGTGAATTTTGTGAAAGGAATTTGACTTAAGATTTTCAGTGAGAATTCTGTCGTAGATTGGTCCACAATTCACGCTTTCTGAGGGGCCTCCACATTTGTTTCTGAGTGTTATCCAAACAAGATTCACTTCTGAGGGTTAGTCTAACAAATTCTCACCCAAATTTGATAGTAATTTTTTGAGAACAAAAAGCTTTTTTGTTTTGAAAACTCCATATTTACCGCATTTCCATTAGACAGGCGGAGTTTCAGACACCTCCAAGACTGGATTGGTCACGTGTAGACATTCAAGTAAACATGTATTTACTTGAGTGTGATTGTTTTCCATGATATGTGCACCTTAGGGGCGGGAGCCTAATGAGAAATTTTCTACCATCGGGCTTTACTCACCCCAGCGAGGGATCACTATTTCCAAGTACAGGAGGTATTGGAGGACGTCGTCACTGAAAATGCTGCTTAAAGAAAGTCAGTCAGGGCCTTGAGGGTATCACATAATATTTATTGAAACTAAATTTTGATATATGTCGGTAAGATAATTATTAACTCTCGAATTATTGTATATAGTTGATGTATTTTGTGAGTATTGATGGAAGGCCTAAGTGGCTATTATTATTCTACCCACATGTGGATCCTGCATCATTGTTAATTGTCAGATGTTCTTGTACTGGGCAGAGCCCCCACAAAGAGATCTGCCCGATTCGTGAGTGGTGTCTCCGTTACTCCCACATCTACTAGCACTCACGGGTTGATCTAGGGTTGTCAATAACCCTCCTTGTTTCTCAAAGGCCACAAATTTATGGAGTAACCTTAAAATCATGACAACAAAGATAGGATTCAGTTGAGCTAACCAATTCTGGCATCAAAAATATTGCAATCTGCTGTGGTCGAGGGCCTTAGAGAAGGAATCTTTAAACAAAAACAAATATGTCACTGACAGCAAAGGATCATATGGAGAGTTTACATTATTTGAAGACCATTTGAATAATTTTTCAGAATAAAAATCCGTAGAGTATTGTTGGAAAAGGCTCAATAAATGAGTGATTTTTTTTGTTGCGCTTTTAAGTACAAGAATTTGTTCATTTGGCTTTATATGAACTGCCAGCGACACTAGTGTGACTTCTGATGTGAAGTTTCGTTAAACTCGAACTGCTTGAAGACACGTTTTCACTGCATTCGCTGAGTGTGTAGGTATTAAAAGCAAAGGCTAAAGTTGTGGAGTCCCGTCAAGTTTAATCCAAAGTGAGTGTTCTAAACCTATTTTTTCAATACGGTGTATTATTTATAAATCATTTAAGATCGCATGTTATGGCTTTAAATTAAACCATATTTCAAGTAAGCAACAGTTTTAAACTATTGAACCACATTTCATGCAAGTAATGTTTTTAAAGCATAAACCATATTTGAAACATGCAACAATATTTGATCAAACTATATATTTGAAAAAGCAAGCAATGCTATTGATCAAACCATATATGAAAGCAAGTTACAAATGACAGAGCTAAATGTTTCGGTTGTAAAACCATATTTCAAAGATGCTAAGCAAAAGTGCTTGACAAACACCTTAAGAATCCTTAGTTTTAAGCAAGGACAACTGGGGTCGTGATGTATTTCGCGATTACGCACGCAGCAGACATCATCTTCATTTATTTTGGTTCGGTCTGGCAACCAATGCCACTGCGGTATATTAAAGGAGACCGTGGTACCGGATTGAGTAGAGCATAGAAGAACATGAATAGCTATTATATGGGTGACAGACTGGTCTTCACCATATTTACTTTAAAAGGTGATGTGGGCCAAGGCCCTCCACTAGAGAGTGGACTGGAGGTCCTTCCACCTTACTTATTGCCTGTGCCCTTGTTTACTGTGGTACAAATAAACAAGGTGCTCTGAAGCAAGGATCTCATCATGGCATTTTCATACAGCTTTAAAATCAACCATCCATAAGCAAGTTGAAGATTTAAGTTTTAGAAACTTACAAAATAAATAAGTAGTTTTTAGTAAGTTTTAGAAATTTTAAAGCAAAGTATGATGGTATGAAAAGCTATAGAAACTTTAAAGCAAAGCAAGTAAGAAGGTTATGAAAATGAAACTTTTAAAGAGCATGGTACAAGATAGAAAAGTTTTATAAACTTTATAGCAAAGTGCTAGTTTTTTGGAAATGTCTGTAAAATATACTTTATAGTGAGATATTTAAAAGCAAGATGAGGAAGCACACTCACTGAGCTGCTTAGCCTATTATTTCTTGCTATAAAAACTATCAATTTTTGGCCAGTACGCTCTGACGCTGGAGCATTTTAGTATTCTCCTAACTTCAGTGTTAAAATGATTAACAACTCAGGTATGAACATTAATCTGTACTAATATATATATGAACTGTACACAGTTTTGTTTTGTGGAAATGCATATTTCCAAGGCCTTGGAAGAGTGTCTTGCTGCTATATTTTGAAAAGTGTAAACTTTATATACAAGTTTTGGGATATGTCCCAGACAAGAACTAAGTATACGCCAAAATTTTATAAAATCACAAGTTTGGAAAGTTAAAATTTTTACCTGCTTTCAAGAAGAATACTAGCTTCGCTTTCCATATGATTCTAGTCATGGAAGCAACGATCGGGGGTTTCCTCTGTGGGGTGGCTGCATTCAAAGAGGGAAGGTGTGACATTAACTATATTTATATTTATTTGTTAACAAATAATTTTTTTTTACTTTAATTATTTTTGTTAAAATGATATTTATCACATTTAAAATAAGAAATAAATTACTTTTTATTTATAAAATATTTTATAGTGTTAATTTTCAAAATTTAATATGATGAGAATATTTATGGAATACTAATCAAGTAATTAAAATTATCTTGAATTTTAAATAATTTTTAATTTTAAAGAAATTATTAATTTTTAAATTTCGAAAATCTGAACATCAAAAAACAAAACATGATAATGTTAAATTGCAATGTAAAAATAACTTGAATGAAAATGATCACAGCATTACGTAAGATATTACAAACACTTAAAATATATATAAGAAAAGGTTTGTTGGCCTGCTGGAGATGTGGAATTTCTTTCACTTTGGCTATATGTAAATATTATTTTACTATTTCTTATTATTAAGGATAATACATAGATAATGAAAAGTCTTAAAATATTGATATTATAATTGTAAATATATATATGAATGATTACAGATTAATAATGTAATTTAAAATAAAATATTTTAATTTTTTTTAATATATTATATTTCTATTTATAAAATAAATATTTTTTTTTATCGTTGATTTATTTTTGTTGTTAAACATATTACTCACATTTAAAAGAAGAATAAATTAGTTTTATGATTTATACAAAAATAGTTTATATATGTTTTTTAATTTCAAACATAGTTGCATGAGAATATTCTGTACTCAACACTAATTTATATCAAAATTATCTCAATCTAATAATTTTGAATTCTTTAAAATGTTGCAAAATTTATTAATTTTTAAATTAATGATTAATAAGGAAAAATAAAATGAAGTGATAATGTTAAAATTAATGTAAAAATAATGAAATGAAAATATTCATTAATATATAATATATTTACTACAATTTGGTAATATATATAATAAAATGTTTGCTGGTTTGAAATTCATCTCTTGATTTTTTAAGCTATATTTAACCTGATTAAATAAAATATTATTTTATTTATAATATTTATTTATTTCTTACATATGGATAATACATATAGATACCTAAAAATTTTTAAAATATTACATATTAAGGTAATAGCAAACAGAGATATATGAATGATACTATTGAAGATCAATTTTAATGACAAAAATATTTCAATTTTTAACTATATTTATTTATTTGTTAACAAATAATTTTTTTGTACTTCTTAATTATTTTGTTAAAACATATTTACCACATTTAAAATAAGAAATAAATTACTTTTATGATTTTATACAAATAGTTTATATAAGTTTTAATTTCTAAAATTTATGTTGCATGATAATATTTTTATCAATACTTAATTTATAATTAAAAATTATCTGAATCTTAAATTAATTTATTCTGAAAACATAAAATTATTAAATTTTAATTTTTAGAAAATTGAAACATTAATATAAAAATGAAAAAATGAAGTGATAATGTTGAAATATAAATGTGAAAGAATTTTGAATGGAAAATATTTATTAATATTACAAAATATTTATAACACTATGAATGATATATATAATATAATATGGTCTGGAGATGAAATTTCTTCCAAGTGTAATGTCTATCCTGTATATGGCACAGATGAACTGCAGGCCGCATACGTACATCACGCCTCACTAACGGCGGTCATAAAGATTTTTGAAAGTTGTTTTAAGGATAAATTGTAAAGTTTTCGTTGAATTGTGGCACTTGTGCAATGGCAGCGAGGGGGTGAAATACAAATTATGGAATCAAAAAGATAATAATAATAATAATTACAAGAAACATAGGAAGCCTCAAAAAATTCTCTCAATCCTGATGACAAAAAGATCATTACGTCAGCAACTCTATTCTCGAATTCATGACCTTAAAAGTTTCTATTTAATTCAAGACAACAATATTTTACTTAACAAAGATTATCATAACTTACAATTTGTTAAAGTTATGTGGCTAAACCCTAGTTGGTATAAGATAAAATAATGGAAACTTCCATTATATATTTGTGGTGGAACGTGACCCTGGGTTGAATTCTCGTGGTTTTTACCAGCGCTTGGATTGAAAAGGCTTCTAAACCACTGGTTATACAGGGTAAGTTGGGGCACTAAGGGCTGCTGCTTTTATACATAATGTGGCTGTGAAGAAAGTTGGTACCAAAGGCAACTGGCATGGTGGCAAACTAATATAAAACGACAAACTGTGGTGGTACCGCATCTCAATGTGAACCCATTCGGGTACTGGTAATCGTGATGCCTCATTTCCTGGGATCCGACAACCCGTCAACTCCGCTGAATACTAGTGGATGCTCGCAACTCGACACCATCACAAAAATTCCAGTAGCCTTCAGATTGACTTACCCAATATAAACTGTCCCGAATTAACAACAACCACATCGGTCCATGTGAGTAAAATGGCCAATGGGGCCCATGCGTATAATACTCAAAATTACATCAACTATATACCACGTCTGCAAGAGTTATTACAATACTTTAACCAAACATAATAAAATTTAAAGTTTTAATATACACCACAAATGAACAAAGCCATAACTGCTTCAAAACGCGGCCTCCTAGTGAGCGCCGTCCCCACACTCCTGGGATCTGGGCGAGGATCCAATCAGGTGAGCAATGCCTAGTAGAGATAATTTCCTATGGGTTACTCTACCTAAGCACATAATCATGGCACAATCACAACCCAGAAATACATGATCCACTGAGTGTTCACATGCCTAACCATATTCCTGAAACCTCCCCACCCCCTTCAATATTGATCAAGTCTAAACGCCACGGACCGGAAGAATTTGATGTTCTTCAGGATTGGTGGTCCTTCAATTTAGTGGAGTTCCATTGCAGATCCATAGGGAAAGCAATTTAATTCAACCATAAAGCAAGGCAAAAACAAACACTATAATACCCTAATTATACTAAAAGATCCACAACAACTTAATCCACTGACCACCATCATAAATGTAGGTCATAAACTATAAACTCATATAATAAGGACTCATAAGAGTTCAATAGTTTAATATCGAAAGATCTTTATTTAATTTTAGTGTACAACAGAGATAATAAGTCTATAACAAATAAACACAGAGAAGAAGTATAGAGTATCAAGAAATTGTGGTAGAAGGAGTGTGCCGACTCCATTCACTAAAGCTCCCACGAACTCCATCGACTCAGGGAACAGATTTAAAACAATAAACGTGAGATACTAAATCTCAGTAAGTGGCATAATTATAAGGAAATAATGTTTTTATTTTTATTTTTATTTTTATTTTAACATTTCTTCTCTCAAGACCTCACGTCCACTGCCAGGTGTCTCGTTAAAAAACATTTCACAAAAACTCCGTAAACTTTACCTATGTCCAAATATTATGTAATTCATAATTAACAATTTAACCAAAGATACTGTTAAGAAAATTATAACCTTAATTGCTTCAAATATAGAATTACACAAGAATTTATCTAAATCCATCATGCCATAAAAACAACCATTGCGAAAATACAATACCCATAAATATTGAAATGTTATAATTTTATTTTAAACAACAATGCCCAATTACGTACCCATCACAAACCGCTGCAAAACCAACTTCACGACACCGCGGCAACTTATAAACCTTCTGCTGGTCCCACCATCACGTATAACGACAAACTTCGGTAAACCGCCCATCACGCTAACTTAATAAAACTCCGTAACCGCCATCACGGCAAATCCATTGAACCTGGTAACCTGAACACGTGGCAAATCTTAATAGATAACTCATCACAATACTTCCCAACATCGTATTATAATCATTTCACAAAAATCTAAAAAAATCCTTTCAAATAATTTTTCAAGGTGGTTTAGCCAATAATCCCATGAATCCAAATTATCTAACACTAATATTCATCCACTTAACCCAAGAAAACTTCCATGATTAAAATGTTGACAAATCTATTATATTGAAATGATGTTAGCAACTGTTGAAAGGGAAAACAGATCATTTTATTTTATGTGATAAAATCATTCAACTAATGATAGATTGGCTTAATAGTTAAACCAGTAATTATATACCAATATAAATTTTCCAAAATGAGTTTAAAATGATGAGTAACCACTCACCTAGGTATAACGCCAGCTCTGCTCTATAGGATCATCCTAATTCTGCTGTGAGCACCTTAGACATACATAAGACGCCTACTTAGCTCCAATGAACTGAACCAATAATGATTGGGAGTGTCCCAAAGGCTGAAAGACAACCTCAGAACTATATCCATTCTGGGTCTGGAACCTAATAGTCCAATTTACAAAGCAGCCTCATAAATCTTACAGACTGTAAACCCTCAGCTTTCATCTCGAGCTAAATTTCCACCTTAATCGCTCACCCAATAATTCACAAAACATCCTAATTTCACTGGTCCATCTTCAATTTGCCAATCCTATCTACCAGTCACTTCAGCTCCTTCTTCGTAAAGAGAAAGAATACCCCAAATGACCCAAAATGAAAACAACCAACCATATCCAAAACAGCAATCACATATCAATAAGTTTAAGAGATCAGAATACATCAGTACCTCACCTGGTCCAAAAGCATGCAAATAAAACTCGATCCAATGATCTACTAACTCGTTGGTTTTAACGATCTTCAAACGGAGAATCGCAAATCAACGAAATGAGTTCAGAGGGTCCAAAATGGTGAAGATATGGCTCCGGCCCATGTCAAAAAATGGTACCGGTGACCAAGATGACACTCACGCCACTGTCACCCACCAGGCAACACGCGCTCGGCTCGAACGGACACACCTCACCCCTCCTTCGCCGGCGTGGGTACCTTGAGCTCTCCCATTAGCTTGAACTCCTGAACGGTTCCGAACGGGTCAAACGACTCCAGCCTGTTCAAGGTTTGGGAGTTTCTCTCTCTAAGTTTGGAGCTTAAAACACAGTCGGAATAGTTTCTTACACCAAACTATGTTTATATAGTGCCTAGGGTCGTCTGGTGCAAACCAAGACAACTTTGACACTCAAACAATCTGGACTCCAACGTCATAGCCTATCCGTGTCGACTTGACGATTAACGCTTGGAACCCAGATCGACAAGGCCTCACGAACAGCCTTAGTCAATCCAAAACTATGATCCTTGAAAAGTCAACTTCGTCCACATACTACGTCAAACAACCTACCAACATGGTCAAAACTGAATAAACTATCAACCAGCATAAACTTGTATTATCGGTACGGCCACGCTACAATCTACCCTCTTAAAGAAAATTTGTCCACGAATCACTTTGCTCATGGAAGAGATGAGGGTACTCGGTCTACTATCCTCCCGCCCCAAGTCGCTTCGACTAGGCCTCCAAAGAACTCTACCATGATACTGCTCATTATGCTCCTTTCTCACCGATCTCACTGGGTCGCTCTCACAGATAAGTCATCCTCACCAATCTCTGCAAGCTCAAAGAGACATGTGAGGGTCCCAGATATACTGTGTAGTATGGAGCTGGAAAACATTACTGATTGAGTGGCTCCGGCAAGTCTAACTTTATATGTTCACGAAGGAATCTAGCTTCCTCGCCTCTGCAAGTTACTACGTTTCTTCCAAGGAGATAGTTTTAAGAATACTCGATCCTTCACCCAAACTCAAGGATCCTTTCACGCTTGTCCACATAGCTCTTTTGTTTCCATTCGAGCCAGCTTAACCTGTTTCTGATAACATTAACTCTTGTCCACAACTATTTGCACAATCTCAGACTAGTAATTTTCACGCCTTGATTCCAATATAATGGAGTGCAACATTGTTTCCCATACAATGCTTCATATGTGACATCTCACGTTTGAGTGAGGCGCCATGGCAGGGCTGGTTCCCGCCAAGGTAGATATTCATTCCATTGTCCTCGACTGCGTATGCACTAATCTCTAAACATATCCCCAAGGTCCTAATGTCCTCCTGTGACAACCAACATCGCCCAGCAGAAAAGTGTCAAATTCAACTTGACACCAGTTCCTTCATCAAATTTCTCTCAAAACCTCGGCATCGTGACTCTTAATGCAGATGATCGACATCGCACCCCATGCAAACTCACTATCATGATTCATAAAGAGCTCCGCTTAGCTTCCGAAGGAGAAAACTTCATGAATAGGTAGGAAATGCGTGCATTTGGTGAGTCGATCAACTACTACCCAAATGCCACATGTCTCTCGAATCAGGAGGGAGTTTGAATACAAAGTCCATCGCAATGTGCCTGTATTTCCATTCTGGGATTTGAAGGTGTGTCCGTAAGGCTTTTGTCTCTCGCTTTACTTCAGCCACGATGAAGCACTTCGATGGCATATCTTAACTTCTTTTCATCCCCGACCACCACATATTCTTCAAAGGTACGGTACATCTTGGTACTAACGGGGTGCCAGCATGCGTAATCCATGGGCTTCTCCACACTTGCCTTTTTAACTTTCAATCACTGGAAGACACAAAATTTTTAGAACCAATCACCAAGGTCTGCCTCTAAGAAAGTGTAAAATCCAACCTGCTCCCTTCTTTCTCGACTTTCTTTTCTTTTCTCTATGCTCACTAAAGACTTCAATATATACTTGAGAATTTGATCTACAAGTATTGGTCGACTGAAATCCAGAAAAGTGCTCCCAAGCATCCCCAATCAACATCTAACCTCGCAGAACTCGACTCCATCAATGGAAGTTGTATTGTCTGCATATAAGCCAAAGAGCCTGTAGACTTCCCTGTCAGTACATCCGCCACTACATCTTTACTGATGGTATCAATAGTGCAATCATAATCCTTAAGTAATTCCATCCACCTCCTTTTCTGCAGCCAGCTCTTTCGTAAAACAAATATTTAAGGCTCTTATGGTCGGTAAATATCCGAAAGTCGCCCGCATGCACGCCCGTCTCAATGCGAAAATTACCGCAAGAAGTTCCAAGTCACGGTAGGATAATTCAAATTTCAGGCTTCAACCTGGTCTGAAGTACGCCTACAATCCTCTGTCGATCAACACCGCAACCTAAACCTCGTACGGCATCGTCAGAACTCGAACCTAGCGTTACCTCCGCAAGGTCGCACCAGTACTACGCCAACTCTTTCCTTTCAGCAGGTTGGAAGCCCTCACAATGTCATCACCAATGCGAACTTTCCTAACAAAACAGTGAAGTGGTCCTGCTATTTTTGAGAACCCTTCTATGAACCTGCGGTAATACCCCGCTAATCTTAGGAAACTTCGTACTTTAGTCACCGTAGTTGGTTGTCCCTAATTTGCCACTGCTTCTACTTTTTGAGGATCCACATAAATGCCATCAACAACCACAAAACCAGAAACCCACTCGCCAACCAAAACTCACATTTGTCGAATTTGGCATACAACTGGCGTTTACTTTGTTAGCCCTAGAACACCAACCAAACACTTTCTTATTCTCCAACCCCGCTTCAGTACACCAAGTATAGTGCAATAAGAAGACAATGAAGCAAACCGGACCGCAAGTATGGATGAAAGACCCGTCTCATCAAGTCCAGAAGTCATTGCATCAGGAGTCCAAAAGACATCGCCAGAAACTCATAATGCCCATTGGCCCTGAATGCCGTCTGGAATGTTCGATTCTAACTTAACTGATGTACCTCGACTGTCAATCTTGAGAACACTTGGCACCTGAGCTATCAGCAAATCATCAATCCGAGGCAAAGATATTGTTACGAATGGTGACCTTATTCAACTCCGTCCCAATCACACACAACCTGGGCACCATCCTTCATACACACCGGCAGCCCCCAAGGTGAAATACTGTGCCTAATAAATCCCCATCCACTGGCCTTCTTAGGCCGAAACAACTCTTTCAACTCACCAAAGCATTCTATAAGGTGGTAGTCAGGCTGCACTTTGACTAATCAATGGGTACTGGCTGCTCGATAAACCTCAAGATCGTCAGGAACACACCAAAGTCCTCACTACAGGCCCTCTATCCTCGCTTCGCTGCTACGAAAGTCAACTACATAAGCCAGATACCCCTTACAACCTTTTCGGGCAACACTGGTAACGGCAGAATCAAACTCAAGGCAGCCGCCCGCTCCATAAGATTACTACCGGTAGTCCCGCGCCGTCAACATTTTCACCTTTTCATGGAAACAACTACTTCAAGCATAAGGTTTGAAGCGTCAACCATCCCAAGAACTACATCCAACCTCTGAGATCTGGTCACATCAAATATGCCTCCATATCTTGGCCCTCAATAGAAAACAAGCTACTCCTTAAGATCCGACTGTGCCATGAGACTCTCCTGGCTGGTGTGGCACTCCAAACTACAACCCAAAGGAATCGAGAGTCGTCCCGACTGCAACATACTCACGCAACAAAAGAGCAGCCCCCGGTCAATGAGTTAATGCGCAGAATGCCACCAAAAATAGATAATGCACCGCCAACGCCGGTGGCTTCGCGCCCCGACCGATCATAGCATAAACTCGCCTAGCAAGTGGTCGCCCTCTCCGTCCTCTCGCCGGCGCCGGTGCGCATCGCTGTCCTGCCAGCGGAACCACCATAGGGTCTCGCCGCCTGTGACTGGTCCTCCATGCCCTTTTTTTTTTTTTACTCAGCCCGCCGGAACTGGCACCGATTCCCCGGACTTAGTCCGTCGATCCCCAGGCGCTCCTTCAAATGTCCTCGCTCGCCTGCAGACCAAAGCATGTGATATCCACCGGTACGCCCATCATAATCTTGCCGCAAACGCCACGTTTCACGGAAACAAATGCCCGCAAACCCTCGAAAAATAGCTACTACCACTACCACCGACGAACCAACCCCGTGTAATTCTTCCAACCGCCACCGCTAAAGACTATCGTCATCCCACTGACCTTGCCGCCCGGAAGACCCAGAGTCGAACTACCCTTTCGATGATCCCACCGTTCCTAAGACAACCATCGCGATGATCGACGCCAGCCCGCGTATCGTATCTGTTTCACCTCAGAAGCGCAGTTCCTCACCATTGATAAGTGGATGATCGAAACCAGGAGACCCAAGGCTATGCTCAATCAACCCATCGGTGTCTCCTCTCACGACCTCATCCCGCACCGCCGACAACCGACAACCCCCAACCTACGCTCACTCAAAACCGTCATGCTACCCCGAGTGAGCGCCTCAAACTCTAGCCTCGTTCAACAAAGTCAAAACTCGGGCAGAAAATTAATTATGCCTCCCGCGTATCCAGTCCTTCTGGCTGGCGCCCACCACTTCCTGCAGACTACCCCGAAAGCAAAAACCAAATATCCTGACTTATCCTCATCCGGACACTACATACTACCTTCGCCCAAATCTTCTCTGTGGTCATCTAGCCGTGATAAAGTCACCTACGGATCCGTGGATTTATCAAAACTCAACGCCCAAGTCTACGAAACACCAACAGAATAATTCGCAAACCCACTCCTTTCGGTGCGATCAGCCAGCGCCAGATTCTCTCACAAGTAGGTGCATCCGGCTTCCACTAAAGCTTGTCGGGCCCCACGTCACCCCCAGCCATTATGAAGAAAGAACGCCCCAGAGCAATGAAACATAATCATTCCGCTATGTTAGCATATACAAACATCGATGAGTTGCACAAAGAATGTACAACCCCGTAGGAATCAGTAAAACCTGAGTTTCATATTAAGTTGACGGACCACCCTGATAATACTTCCGTGGATCTCTAGTGTCCTACCATATTCCATTACGATCCATAGAAAAACAATCTAATCTCACCGGCAAAGAAGTAAACACATGCAAGATTTGTAATAACTTCAATTATATACTAAAAGATCCACAACAAATTTAATCCACGACCGTTCTATCATAAATGTAGGTCATAACCATAAACTCACATAATAGCACTCATAAGAGTTCAATACGAATACTATATTCTTAAGAGCTATTAATTTAAAAATAGAGATAAATAAGTCCAATAAACAACACAGATAGGTGATAGAGTAATCGCAATTGTGGTAGACTGTCAGATCCATGCAAGGCCCTTTAACCGCCCGGACCCAGTGAATGTGATTAAAATAATAAACTGAGATACTAAATCTGGGGCAGGCATAATTATAAGGTACAATGTTTTTATTTTTATTTTATTTTTGGTTTTAACATTTCTTTCTCTCTAAGACTCCTCACGTCCACTCTGTAAGGTTCCCCTAGAAAACATTTCACAAAAACCCAAATTTCTGCCTAGCAACCAACATTATAAATTATAATCAATATTTAACCTGCATATCGTTAAGAACAGAACTCGAATTTGTTCTCAAATATACAAACACAAGAATTTATCTAACCATCATGCTACAAATAACTCACAAAAAAATACACACCATAAATATCGAAATGGTTATACCTTATCTTAAACAACAATGTACCGCATCATGTACCCATCATAAACCGTCTGCAACTCAACTCAACACCACTTAGTAAACCTCTGCTAAACCCTACCATCACGTGACAACTAATAAACCTTCGTAAAATTGGCCCATCACGTGGCAACTAATAAACTTGAAACCTACCATCACCACTGGCAACTATAAAACCTCCAACCCCACCATCACGTGGGCAACTAATAAACCTCCGTAACTCAACAGGTCACGGCAACTAATAGTATATAATCGCTTCCTTTACTCACATGTACTTTCCCAACATTACCGTATTATAATCATTTCACAAAATCTAAAAAAACTTTCTTAAAAACAATAATTCTTCAAGGTGGTTTAAAACCTCAATCCACGAATTCAACACCATTCAACGACTCATCCATGAACTTAGTAAAACTTCCAAATATTTAAATGTCGAAAATTCATGAAATGATAAGGCTAACTGGTTGAGATGGAAACAGATCATTCTATTTATGCATAACCAACCATTCAATCAAATGATATATTTATTAAATAGTTAACCATAATTATATACCAATATAATGCCCCAAAACATTTAAAACATATAAACCACTCACTCGAGTACGTACGTCACTCCGCCTCCCCTCGCAGATCGCCTCCTGGGCCGGGCGTGAGTGCCCGTAATATACATAAGATGCCACTTAGTCTAACACCGAACCATCATCACGCCCCCGAAGGCCTTAGCACAACTTTAGAACTGAACCATCTAAATCGACTGACAGTCCAATACACAGGCCCTATAAGACCCGATACTCAAAATTGGGGCTTTTCACCCGGGAGCTAATTTCCTGAAATTGAAACGTCTAATAATTCATAAAAACATCCAATTTCACTAATCCATCTTCAATTTTTCCAAACTTGACCAATTGGTACTCAATTTCAGTCTCTCATTCTCGGTAATTACCCTAAATGACCCAAAAATGGAAAACTAACCAAACGATGTCCAAAATTCACAAACCACATATCATTGGAAAGCCTAAGAGACCAGGAACACATCATCTTCTCATCTGTCCAAAGGTTGAGGTGCTCTTAAACTAGATCCAACAAATGACCAACTTTGTTTTGGTCAGATCATTCAAAACTGAGGAATATGCAAAAGTGACCACGGAATGAGTTCGCAGGGGTCCAAAAATGGCGCCGAGGTATGGGTCGGCCCGGTGGTCGAAAAATGCGTAAAACCGGCAACCGGCGTTTGGCCGCCGCCGCCTCACGCTCGATCATGACCAACCGGCATACCGGGCCGAGAAATTTGACCGGCAGCCTTCATCCGACGTCCTCCTCCTCCCCGGACGGGCGAGTGTGCAAGGTGGTGGCCTGAGTTGCTCTCCCCACTCGCCAGAAACGGAACGTTCAAATGAGTCAAAACGACCCGCTCGTGGTTCAAGGTTTTCGTGGTTTCTTCCTGTAGTTTTGGAGCTCAAAATGTCTTATTGGGGTTGTGGTTTCTTTTGCACGCAAACTATGTTTATATAGTGCCTAGGTCGCCAGTAAAACTGAATGCTTTGGACACCTGGCAAACACCACGCTTGAACTCCCCTAAAGTCATAACTTTATATCCACATAAGTCGGATTTCGACGCCACTCGCCTATGGCGAACTAGACGTATAAGGTCTTCACCAAATAAAATATTAACTCAAAACTATGCATCATTGAAAAAATCAACTTTGGTCCACATACTAAGTGTTGGTCAAACCTAAACAACCGGGTCAAACTGAATAACCTCTTTGTCAAACGGTTACAAACTTGTAATATTTGGTACCTGTCATTACAAAATGCGAAAAATACGCTTTCAAAACAGTTTTGTTCAGAGGAAAACTTGCTAACGGTGTTTTAAAACTTTGATTGACAAACCTCCACAAATCATTGGATAACTCTCTAAAATAATCACGTCTCTCCAACGGAATTGTTGACACCTCTGCAATTCTCCTAAAATCTTCCGTCGAAATTCCTCTTCACAAAAATTTCGTTTATTTCTTTCATGTCATGCACTCACTCCTAATATCTTAAAACAGAGTAAGGTTGAAATGCATTATGCTAATCCCAACTATGCTAATATATAAACATGTATATATTAACATAGTTAATTCACACAATTCATGTTAAATTCAAACTGAGTTTAACACCAAATTAGTCACATACTAATTAGCAAATATACAACTATTTTGAATCACTCAACAACACAAAAAAACATTGGTAAATCACGTGAACGTTGAAACCTCTGCTTGCACCGTTCACATCGCCACAATTAGAATTTCTTCATTCTGTCTGTTTGATATCCTGATAATTAAGACCTTCTAGGCTTCCAACAAATCCTCATCCATAAAATGGCCCTCAGCCAAATAATAAACAAAGAAAGATCCCACTCTCTGTGGTTGTCTAACTCCACGGGCACTTGCGCCCACTCAGGCCTCGCCGGGTTTAAATAAACTTTTACTTCTTCTTGCCTGTGTTTCAACCGAAGATCATTCAACGCTGGAAATCTAGAGAGTTTTTCACTATCTCTCCGTCTAAAACTCAAACCAGTTCTCTCATTGTCATTTTTTCTGTTTTCCAAGTGAGAAAGAAACTATTATTCTCTTTTTCTTATTCTCATTAATCTTTCCAAAATTCCATCCATGTCCTTATTTCACTATTTATATATAGTTAATCTGCCATTCATTCTCATCCTCAATTAATCATGCAACATGCGGTTTTCACATGGCATATAGAGTGATCTCACGTACATCACATGTTCTCACAAGTCAAGTGATAGTGACCTATACAATAAAAATGTGAAATTCGACCGTCTTTAATTCGACAATTCATGTGGTAGCTAGATTTTGCGAGGCGACGAACGTGAAGTTCGTTAAGACCCAGAAAATTTCGTGCCATGACCGAAATTACCGGCTTCATTTTTCGTGTGTGAATTTTTCCTGGTTTTACATTCTCCCCTTCTTAAAAGCACTTCTCATTCCGAAATTCTCAGACAATCACTACGAACCACATGCATATGCAATGCATTATACCATGTATGTAACCAGCCATCGCTATTAAACGACAAACCATCACTTCATCCTAAACAAGAAGGGATAGGTGGCCCATCGCGTCCTTGCGCTCCCATCACCTAATTCACTTATCGCCATAGCACCTCACAAAGATCATGGCCTGCACTGCAAAACCTGATCCCGCCATCCATAATGCACATTGGTCCCTCCTGGCGTCCATTCGATACCAACTCTCAATCTCCTCAATCCACTACATGAGTCGATTTCTTGAGTGTACCCGCAGCACGGAGCATTTGCGCCACCAGTGACACCACGCGCCCGCGCAACCCAACCCGTATCGCTACAAGGCCTACCCTCTCGAAAGTATCCTCGGCGGTCTAATAAACCTCACGAGCTTCTCGCTACCAATCCGACCACTCCTCTCTTAGACACCTTCAAGAAGACGTGACTACTAACCTCAAATTCCCATGGTCACCGTACATCAAAGATATAGCTCTTTCTCTCAGCTGCTCTGTTTTCAGAAGACGCCGCTACGCACGCCCACCTTTCTAGTGTCTCTGACCGTATTTAGGACCACACGAGCTCTCTCCCACCCTACCAACATAATTTTGACTCAGACGTCTCCCACAATGCTCATATGGAGCCACCCAGAGGCTCACCCGATACAACTATCATTAGAGTTAATCCCACTAAGGGAAAATGCTCTTCCCACCGCTCTTATGATCATGACAAGTCGCAGAATGTCCTCTAACACCGTATGGTCCTCTCCTCACCACCATCCGTTACGTGGAAAGTTATACTATGGTCAACCTGTGAAGCCTGCCAGCCTTTGGGAAACTTCCAAAAGTGCGCCGTAAAGCTCATCCATCCGACATCATGTGGATACCGGTAATTCATGTAGCCTGAATATTTCTAATGCACAATCCATAAAATCTCTCCAATGCGAAGGTCATCCGCACGGCTAGGAAATGTGTCAATTTCGTGAGCCGGTCCACTATCACCCATACCGCATCGTCCGCGTGTCCGTGGCAAGTGGTTTACAAAATCACCGCCACGCGTTCTACTTCCACCAACCACCTCCAATGGTTGAAGTAAATCTCTATCAGGTTTCTAAAGGCTCACCCTTAACTTATTTAATGAGACATCACCAAAGTCCCTACGTGGTTCTCTTCATCCCCGCTCTAGGAACACCGACGAAGATCCCGTGTCTTTTGTGCTGACTGGATGCACAAGAATGAGAGCAAGAAACTCCCCGGGAGTGACCTTCTCAACACAACCTGGGAACCACTACTCCGTCCCCTATAATCAAGACCACCATTCGCATGGACTGGCCCACTCTCCCGCCACCTATACCCGATCAAAATCTCGCCCCCGATGGACATTATCTCCTCGTCCTGTCCCTGGGACTCAATCACTCTGCTCAATAAAGACGACATGGCTACTAAACCCAACCCACTCTCGAGCTCGCATTGTAGCTCAACCCCACGCCTCGAGCATCCGCCATTCCCAGGAAGCTATACAAGCCAATGATCCCCGTGACTTCCGACTGAGTGCATCAGCCACCACATTTGCCTTACTAGGATGGTAATGCAAAGTGAAGTCATAGTCCTCTAGGAACTCCATCCACATGCTTGCCTCTGCGTCGAGGTCTCGCTCGTGGAAGATATACTTCGACTTTATGGTCCTGTTCCAACTGCTCACCATAGAGCTAGCCATGCCAAATCTTCAAGGCTAAGACTACGGCCACAACCCATGTCGTATGGGGTAATTCTAATTATGATTCTTAATCGACTGAACCATAGGCTACTACCCTCCTGATCAGACACATCCCGGCCCGCCGAGGCATCAATTATTACTGTGTACTCCCCCGTCCCTCAAGTTTTAATTATCAAGATAAAGTCAGTAAGCCTCCTCTTTCAACTCCTTCAGAATGCCCTGCTTTATAGACCAAAACACAGAAAGAATGATATCGCATCAAGTCCATGACTATTAATCAATCCCACAACCATTTACAAAGCTTGTTGCGTGAGACCAATGACATATACACAAGTTTATAACAAAATCACCAAAGAACTGTTATTCAACTCTGAATCTCCGTCATAAAAACTTATTGACATTATAAGTACTATATAAACTGTAATTCTTATAAACTATTAAAAGCTGGCTTTGGTCCAGATTTTTAAGTACACAAACAGATATAAATAAATGATTTGTCCGATATCGATCCCATGGTTATCTCAAGACTTAAATCAATCCACCACTACCACTTCATACTGGTCGGGACTGAATAACATATGCAGATCCATGATGAAGGTGCCGGAAAATTAAATCAACAAAAAGGAAAAATAACTCTAATAACAATAAACTAAAATATAAAAGAATAAAGAATAACAATAGTTAGGAAATTAATGGGAATTGAATAGTTATCTTTATATCCATCATGAATACTCATATATGAAATATCAATTCAGAAGTTAATACCGATAAAATTTTCTTGATCGTTTCAGTTTGTGAATCCTGTCTACAGACATAACTTGACTTCCACCTAAGAATATTTCTATCTGACTTTAACGATCTTCCAATACAGAGAATCAGATAACTACTTTAAAAGGGTTTCCTTAGTCCGGTATTTTCTTCATAATACTTCATACCCATTTCACTGACCAGAACCTTAGCCCTGCAAGTTACTTACCAAGCATGACATACAACTTCCAGTTACTCTCTTCCTCAAAATTAGAATAGATCACCCTCTCCTTGATTAGACCACTAATTAGACCGGGCCTCACTATCCCGAACGAAAGTGAACCTCTTGCTTCTGTTTAAATTGATAACTGCCCAACCACATCTTGATTTCGCTTATAAAGAGATCATCTAAGTAAACTTAACAAAGCCTCAACAGATCCCAAATGAAGAAGATGATACCAAAGAATGTTATAACTCCAGAAATACCTTTCTCCTTTCGTGGTCACCTGGGAGTGGGACCTCCTTGAAATCAGAGTACAAATAAACGAATCTTAACTGCATAAGAGACTCGATATTCGATCAAAAAACATTAAACCCACAACCAAGTAATCAACCAAATTCACAAGTCGAAACGACTGGCGCAAAGAGCATAATTTCTCGATCAAAACATTAATATGAAGCTGGCCCCCAATTATCAACACATTGCACTACGTATTCTCCTGATCATAAGAATTAACTATTTTAAATCGATAGTTTTAATTCGCAATTTGTCTGGTCTTCAAACATTCCGTAGTAATTTTGGAAAGAACACTTATCGCTTGAACAAAATTCATGAACATCAATTCCTAAAATAAAGAACTGAACGCAAATTCAATCAATATTCACCATCAACATTAAGAAAAAGAAAAGAAAAGAAAAAGAAAAGAAACCAAGAATAAAGAAATGAGCCTTCAAATTATCCTGCATCTTCGTCAGTCACATGGCTTCCTTTGGATAGTCATGATTTATAAAGGTTTTTCAATCGCCCCAATCACCGTAGCTTCAGCTGGATTCCAAAGCATCGCCTCATGTTACCGCTCAAGTCGCGACCATCCCTTGTCGAATCATCCATGTCGCGCGACTCTCGATCTCACGTCGCGACCTCAACTTCTCTGTCTTGGCAATTAATCAATTAGTTGAATCATGTCACTTTATCATTATTCGGTTTATCACACACTATATCTTCCAGTTTCATGATATGTTGCCTTGATGTCACACGCCATATCTTCTACTTTCGTGACATCAACTAAATGAAATGCATCTTTCAATCGATATCTTATGACAGTCAGCGATCTCGCTCTCTTTGTCGATATCTCTCGCGGCTCTGGATCTGATCTTGAACAGCCAATGCTCGCGACATCGTATATCTTGTCGCGACATCACTTTATGGTCAACCTTCAACCCAGCAAACTCTGTTTCTAACACTTCGATCTCTTTGTCGCTGATATCAGCCCCGCTACTGGCGCTTTTCTACTTGAGGCTTTCGTGTCGTGACCAGCTCTCATTGACATCAATCAACAGAAATCATTTTCCAACCACCTTCGATGTCAGACTCTCGTCCCTTGTCGCACAGCGCCATTTCTTTTTCGCCTTCATTCAATTGAATGATGGTCGCCACTCTAATTTCTTGTCACATCGAACTTTGGCCTTCGGTTTTCTCACCCGTTTGTTTCAGTACCGCACAACAACTTGTCGCCACATCGTAGCCGCCCTCAGATTTCCCCAACCGGGTTCTCCTCAGTCGCACCTCAATCTCACGCCGCACCTCATTTCTTCGCGCCCGCAAAGATTCAACTTCATCTTCTGATGTCGCTGACATCAATCTTATTTAATTTCGCCTTAAGGATCCAGTTTAATCGGTTTTTCGCGATGTCGCCGACATCGGTCGCGATGCCGTCGTGATCAATCCGACATCGCATGTCGGCCCGTCGCCACCGCACTTCTCGACGTTTTCACCGCCGCGAAGACACCCTCTTGCCGCGATATCACTGGCGCTCATTGCGTCTCAATCGTTTCGTTTCGATACGCGACATCACGATCGTTTTACTTCACTTCGCGACTTCGCAGTTTTGAACTGTGGTTCTCGGCGTCGATTTAGATCTCACCGCCGCTACCGCTCATTTCTTTACAGCTTCAGCGGCGTTCGCGTCGCACCACTGTGATCCGCGTCGCACCGCATCATTTTCCAATTTTCATTGATTGTTACCGGCGGCGCTATTTAACCACGGCAGGTTTTAGCGTTAAGTTAATGGAACGCGCCATGGCGCCACCAGCGTTCAGCCTTTTAGTCACTTATAGGCCGCCAGAGGTTATTTTGCCGTTTTCGCGCTTTACGTTGTGAGTTCAATACGGACAGGCGATGAACGAAGAAAAGACGGAACCATTATCAACCATCATAAAGTATAACCGGGTTATATGGTTACGCAAAGTGAAGAAAATCACGCAAAGAGAGGATCTAGGAATAATGTGCAAAAGGATGAACTAATGAACTTTATGAATTTACAAGATCATAAAATCACGACTACAAAAATTTATACTTGAAGTAAAATTTTAATCTTAATGGAATTGACAATTTCAGACCAAGATTTTCGCAAAGCACTGCTCTGAATAAATTTTTCATTTGCTGATATTAAATTTGTTATTAAATGCTAATAGATAGAAATCACCACCTAGTAAATTTTGCATTTTAATCTCGTGATTTCATTATTAGCAAATTTCAAGAAGAATAAATTTTTCACACTAATGAAATTTTCGCTTCAATTAAATTCATCTAAAATTACAAACCCAATTTCAATCTTTATGTATTACTTTAACCTTAAATTGTTTAAACGGTTAGTCATGGTATTTCACTACATTAAAACAAGGTGCTTCCCTCCAGCTTTGCAACCCATGAATAAAGGCAAGAAATTCGAGAAACAACTTTTGTAAGTTTTATTTGTAAACACTTTTAACTTTAGTTTAGGTTCGCTTCTTCTATTCTCTCCTCTTCCTTGATTTTCTGTCTACAACACCCTCTTTGGTGATAGACAACTCAGAGATGTCTAAGTCTTTTCAAGAGAAAAGGAAGCTAACATGTAAAAGAGATACATGTTTGGTCTCTCTTGTATTAAAAGTTATGTGTATCATTATATCTTATCTCTGGTGGTTAGGTTGAAGATAATAATATTACTGATTAATAATACTTTACTGATGTTAGGATACAATGTACTAGCCTGGATGTGAACGGTGGCCTTTACGTCTTACTAAGTCACCAAACATATTTGATCACAGGGTCAAATCAGAAAGAGGCCATAGATGTATGTTACCCTGTGGTTAACTGCAATAGAGGCTTGTATAGTCATAGCAAACATAGATCCTAAGAAGCTCGAACCTGAAGGTTGTCAGTCTGAGAGAAACCTGAGATACTGATTTACTAAGCTAATGCTGAAGCACCACTCCTAGGCAACTTTTCTCGCACTTCTGTCAGTTTACAGCGATCTGGCTTTGAATCCCATCACACTGCTTTGAAACAAAATCCAAAAGTCCAAAGAGTCTTACCTTCGCAGACTTCATGCAAATCATTCCTAGTATGAAACCCATCCTCGTGTTCACCTTAGACCACTATATCATAGCAGCTGATCAATACATGAAGAGAACTTAGTGCATAATTGAAGATTTGGCTCAAATTACCAATGGTAATCAACTAAGCCACAATTTTTATTGCGCCAAACCATTAATATTGGTGCCAGTTGTAATTTGATCAAAGATCGTTAAAATCTTTTAACTTTTGAAACTAACAAGAATCAAAAGTTTTTTCATCACGGGGAATTTCACTGTTGTTTTTTATATATAAATATATATACATTTATCTGAGTCCAATCCTTGCAAGTTGGTTTAGGTCTGAGTGGTTCAGTCAGTAATAACAATGTAATGACAGATTACATCAGACTATAGAATCAACATTTAACTCCACCCATTAATGAAGTCACAAGCACTGACCGATACCATGGATCCACTACCCAAGGAGCCACTGGAACCGTCTTTAATCCAATGCCCTGGCGAACCATGAGGGACCACATCCACCTCCTGAGTTGGCGCCTCACTTATCATTCCTCCACAGATGGTAATAAATGAGGTCAATATTTGGTAATCTACTCCCAACATATCATATATAAAATTAAAACCATGGTAATCGCTATTGGTATCTCGAGGTCAACAACACTCAAGCAAAGCATGATATACTTGATCGCCAGCCAAAGCATTTCCACACCGGGACTTTAAAGTTGAGTGGTGCCAAGATTCTGCCAAACTCATCGAGAGCCTAGAAAAACAGAATCGGGCAGAGTTTGCGAGTATGTGAATTCCCACAGTTCTTCAAAGGCTCATAAGACTAATAATTTGAAAAGACAAATTTACACCTTCGCAACCTTGTGATGCAGAGATTTTATCGTCAGAGATCATGAAACTATCACCACCACATCGCTGCCTATTATCATTATCAGAACCATTTACATCTTGATGTCCCACCATAAAAACAATTCATAGAACCATGTGGTAATCCTTTTGAGTAAGTATCCCTGATGAAGCTATGGATTTTATGAACTATGTAGATGAACTCTAAAACTGGATGAATCCAACTCGCAGTTTCAAAGATTACGCCACTGAATCACCAAAGGAGATAAGTATGCATTTCCGAAGACATGTGAGATAGAAATGAACACTGGTTCAACCAAAGATCGAGACGGATCCGAAATGAAAATCGTACGAAATGCAAACAAGAATAAGAGTTGGTCTTCATCCTGGTTTTCTTACTTCACTTCAGCCAATACTACTCCTTGTGAGCACTGTCATGGAGCATGCCCATGCCATAAGCCAAACAAATCACCCATGATGTTCCATATGGTAACACCAATAATCCAACCCTGATAAAAATCATCCATCACCATAAGCCAAAACCTCCCCAGATATATTCCTTCCAGGAGTTACAAGAATAGCTTCTGATCCATTCATGTCAGCAGAGGCACTCACTATCGTCTCCCGCTGAAGAACTCAATTAAGTAAGGTGGTAGCATATTTGCAGGAAGAATGGCAAATGGATCATCCAAACTTAGTCCTAAAATTGGTTATGTTCACTCAAACAAAGAAATCGGACAACATGTATTTGAGATTTCAAAATTAACCATGCGCTATAGTTCCGTAGGGAAGGTCTTGGAAAATAATAATATCGGGGCCGTGTGACTGAAACAGATCACCAGAACTGGGAAACAAAAACGAATAGTTGGTAGCTGCACTCACTTAAGTGGTAGGGAATTAACCAACAAGACTAAAATACTAAGTCACCATTATATCAGAATCCACTGTAGGAAGAATAAGACTTAATAGTGGAAGAGAGAAGACTGCTGTAATTCCTTCCATTTAATGCTCAGAAGAAAGTCTGCTGGAATCAAAACAGAATACAGAAGTTTCATATGTGTGAGTTATGTCTCTCCCGACAGATCATGTAAGTCCTAGAGACTTATGCAAAATTACACTAAGCACAAAGAAAAGGGTCTGTTCAACAAACAGCCTTAACGAGGTGCAAGGAGCTACCATCGAATGCAAAGATTCTCAGTGAAAATATTAAAGACCTGCATGTCCCACAACTCGCTATATTATGCAATATGTGGAGAAAGCCCTATTAGACTCGGGAGCCTAGTGTGAATCTTACCTTATTCCATGTAAGCAATCGGGCCCTGGTGAACCTAAACCCATCGATCACACTACCATTATCAGATCCGTTAAAATACCAAAAGGGACCATTGGAGGATGTCTTCTAATACAAGTAATTCATCTAACATCCAAATGGACTTTGTCAGGCTCACACCTGTCATCAAAGTGAACTCAATCACAAATTAATCATCTGAGAAGATCATTCGGGCCACAGCCAATGCAATAATAAATTGTCTGAATTAGTCATATAACTTACCTTGTAAAGACACTGAGCAAACATCTTTCATTTCAAACAACAAGCCAGCGCGGTATAATGGAAAACCACAACCGATGAAGAGCCAAACGTCTACAGATGCAAAGAAGCAATGTTATCAGACTGTATGAGTAATTAGCTAAGGAGATGAAGAGATATCGGTTCTACAATCAAGATCTAATTAAAGTCAATATTACTCCACTCCAAAACATCAGCGAGGACCACTTCAAATAATTGACATCCAATACCAGAGTCACCCCAAAGCATCACAGGCCTGTAGACGCCATCTTAATCTTCCAGAATTTTTGAATCAGATCTGGTCCTGTTTTCAAACCTGACGCAAATTTCTTCAACACTTATTTTTGTCTTAATTTAGTTAATTTGATAATTTCAAATTTATTTTCCAAGTTTCCTAAATTAAGTGTACTTCACATTATAATTTTTTTTATTTATATGTTCATATCATGATAAATTTAATTATATTTACATTGTAAATTTATTTAATAATTTTTATTTTATATAGTACTAATAATTAATATAAAAATTTAACTTGAAGGAGGCAAATCTGTACAATTCGCTTAAAATAGCTGCAAACCTGTGCAAGTGGAGATCCTTCATTAATCGCTTAAGAGCTTCTACGAAACCTCTGGAGGGGGTTACCCATTCATTACTTTTATATTCCTCCCAATGAAGCCCCGAGTCTCCCAAATACCTCTCTCCAACCGGGCTCCGCACACTGCCAGGCCTTATTTGACAAATGCCGTCACATCTATAACAACCACCCCGAGATACTCACATACTCATTGAGCTTCCATCGGCGCCTGTAGGACCCTTCAGGTTTCAATAGCCAACAGGCCTCATCTCAAAGCACAAATACTTTATCTGGCCTTACTGTTTATTCCAGCCAAGCAGTCAGAATGCTGGAGTCTCCGGTTCATCTAACAAGCCAGGATCAAACACCTGAGCCTCCGTTTAGATATTCAGCCATCTCGCATTTTCAAAGGAGTCGAGCTCCCTTCAAAGATTTTATTCGTGATTTTAGATATGGTTCAGATCAGGGGTCCGCCTTCTGGCCCCTCGGGTCGACCACACCCGAGAGAGGCCCTGGGCCCCGGGCCCCTACCCAAGACCATCACCGGTCCCTGAGGCAAAGACTTGATTGCTCAGTGGATTGCCGACAGCCACACCTGACTGGGACCCCGGCCCCCACGCCAGGCTCCTTGTAGAGAGCCAGAGGCCCGCCAAACCGGGCTCCGCACATCGGTCTCCTGGCCACGAAATATCTTCTCCCCACCAAATACCACCGGCCACGTCATGAGGCGACCACTCGTTATCACCGCCTCCGCGGATCGAGGCCACTCAGAGAGCATCCCATTCCGGGGAACACTCACCCATCTGAGTGGACTCACCCGAGTCATTCTACGGCTGTCCCGCTACGAGGGTCAGATCCTAGATACTGGAGTCCAGCGAGGCTGATCAGATTACCCGCCATCGCCTTCATGACTCCGAGGCGTGATATTACACACGAGTGGTATCACGCACACTCTACGACATCTCGAGGAGCGCATGGTCCGCTGAGCTTCATTTCTCGCTGATGATTGCCGCAGTACCAGAGCGCCGACATTTCGCACGTAGCTCACGCATACGCCAATGCAGAGGGTTATGTAGGACGGGGCCCACCCACCCATCGAGATGGTTCGGCAGACCGCCGAGACACTATGTAGCCGACCAGTGATTTTATGAGGCGCCTCTCGCTTCAGAGCGCTTGACCACTATTTATTCCGGACCAGTCTATTCCCGCTACAGCATTATGTGCAGCGGAGGGGAGCCATCTTGGAGGCTCTTTACCTGATCTCGGAGGGATATTGGTCTCGGGCCCCCACAGGCCCAAGACACCTGATGCATTTCGAGGAGAAGGTCCATCTTGATGGCTCAAAAGGAAGGTGAGAGAGTCTCACTTATCATGCCAGACTACTCCTCGCTGTGTTCCCAGAGCATTCGGGATTCCCAGAGAGAGGAGCCCAGGATCGAGAGGAGGATTAGATGCCCCGGTCATGTCGTGGAGCGTGATGACTATACCAGATCTTTCCACCTCCGACCACAGGACCAGGAGGAGGTACCGGATTAGGTGGCTGAGGACTTCCACAGAGACATGTTCCGCCCCAGCCCAGAGGCAGAGAGGAGTCCGGCCCCAGATAACCATCCCATCCTCCCTCCACACACCTGTACAGCATCCACGCCATACCGATACACCCGGGTCCACTCTATTCAAACACCACCATCTGCTGAGTATGTTCACGCTTCAGAGAGATTGCGTGCATGGATGCCATCTCACGCCTAAGGTGCCTACACAGTAGCTCAGATTCATACGTCTGCAGGAACAAATTTTGCAGCCTTCGTGCAGATCATGACGCACTTTGGGCCTTCCTCAGTTCTGATCAGAGAGAGCCCACCACAGACGCAATATTTGATGTTTTCTCATTACAAGAAAGAAGAAATTTCAGACCCACCACCACCACAACAGTGAGGTGGTTAGGTTTCTTTTTATGTTTTATAGTTAACAAATGATTGAACCGCCACTATCTTTGACTAGACTGAAAATAGCCATATAAAGAGGTGCTGAGGATGTACATTTAGCTTTGTATCAGAGCATTATTTC
Source organism: Tetrastigma voinierianum (assembly GCA_016808115.1). Taxonomy (NCBI): domain Eukaryota; kingdom Viridiplantae; phylum Streptophyta; class Magnoliopsida; order Vitales; family Vitaceae; genus Tetrastigma; species Tetrastigma voinierianum. The sequence goes on along the minus strand of JAEQBH010001723.1, from coordinate 86,740 downwards.
ATTGGTATCAAGGTTATTCAAATTATGATACTGCACTTACAACATGTTTCTGTGCCTTTACCATGGCATTATTTTTCTTCAATTAGACAATTGAATCATTCAATCGACAATGAATCGCTTCCAAATCGACACTGAACGCTATCAGAATAGAACCCGCTGACACCCTATAAAGAAACAATCTGCCGTTGAAACAATGTTCAACGCGCCCATGCTCAACTCTGCACTTCCCTTTATGCTAATTCATACACCAATCTTATCATTCTTCCAATAGCTATGAATTTGTTTACTCTTCGGCTTTCAGATAGCCTGGGCTTCTGTGCATGTTGGGAAAACTTAGGATAGGTTTTTGTTACCCACATTTGAAGACCAATGTAGTCTTCCAAAAAGGAAAAAAAAAGATAAAGAAAAGAAAAGAAGAAAAAGAAAATAAAATCGTGGAAGTGTCTTGAAACCCGAGAGCACGGTCCGGGTGTATGGCGAAGTTTCCTCGAAACTCATGCCCAAGCCTTAATTGGTCAAGTCACTGATTTAGTGTCTGCTATACGGGTGGATAGGTAGAGTCTGTACCTCAATTGTAGGTGCTTGATTCAAGCCTGGAGTTCAGTGAAGCCTGTGGAGTCAGGTCACATCTTCTTGGCTTGATGCCCCAAACCTTATTGGTCAGAGTCACGGTGACCCTTCGCTACACACTTTGGTGAAGCCGAATTTTGGGCATTGGAACCTACAAGATAGTTGAATAAAGAAGTAAAACTATCCTTATCTAGGTTGTTCAGCCACTAAGGCCATGTCAAGTAGTCTGTAGGACAAATTTGTGCAATTTATTATGTAACTGCTTATATAAAGAACCATTAGACTTAGTGGAAATTCTGCTGCACTATAAACCAATATTGACCTAAAATTGTTTTGTATGATTTAGCTCTTTCATGTCAGTTTTCAAACTTGGTGTCCATTTTTCAAAGTTAAGTGGGACAATGTATAAGGTGCCATAACCTTTCAATCATATAACCTTTTGAAATTCACCACATACATCTCCTTTGCTTGCACTGCTAAGGGATCACAGCAATCGCCGGGGTTGAGGTGTGATTAGTGCCCAAAAGTGCTATTTTTGAACCTATTTTAGATAGGTTTGAAAGCTACAAAGAGACTAATCATGTCATTTATTCCAATTGAAGTGTTCAAGTTCTTTAGTTTCACTTATAAATGCTTAGGAGGTTATTTTTGGTTGTTTTATGTGTTCGTGCTTGTGGAGTTCAAATATCGAGATATAAGATGAATCATGAAGATTGGAACCCATTTATCAAAGCATCAAAGTAAACTATAAACTCAAGAGAATGAAGGCAAGTTTAAATAAAATCAATGCAGAGGACTCAAAGAATGTAGTGATGAATCAAAGAAATCCCAGACTTAATAAGACTTTTATAAAATTACTGGATTGCTAAAATTTGTTTTAGCTTAAAATTTCAATCTTAGGCGAATTGACAATTTTCGCTTAGACCCAAGATTTTCGCTAAAGTAACGTCTTTAAATTTTTCATTTTCGCTTCACTCGCTAAGCTGAATGTAAATTTCATGAAGAAGAATCACCACCACTGAATAAATTTTGCATTATATATTGCAGGATTTCACTAGTTAGCTTAAATTAGTTAGCGAAATTTTCACATTTATAAATTTTGTTTAGTAAATTTTCAGCCTTAATGTAAATTCACGTTTTAAAATTAATGCAACCGATCAATTTTGTGTATTAATTTCTTTGTCCCTAAAATTCAAATCATATTGTAGATTGCATTGCGGCCTATAAGCTCCCTCCATTTGTAACCCAAAGCAACAAAGTGTTTAGAAATCGAGAAAAACAAATTTTTTGTAAGCTACTTTGAAATATCTTCAGAGTTTAGTTAGGTTTTGCTTTTCTCTCTCTTTCTCTCTCCTTCCTTATTATTTTCTGCCAGTCAAACACCCCTGGTGATGACAACTCAAGAGATGCCAAGGTTCTTTCTTTGAAGAGAAAGGAAGCTAGCTTGTGTTGTGGTACATACATGTTGTCCTCTTTGTGGTGCCACAGTAAGACTACTTATACCCTATCTTCTCAAAATAAATGGAATAGCATTGAATGTTATCGATTCAGCCAACAATACTATAACAGGATACAAAGGCATACTTTCTATTAAGTATACCTGGTTTTTTAGAGGTCTCTTACGGTTTCACCTTCAAATGATATTTAATGTTAGTTTAAACCAAAGAGGCCATAGATGTATGTTAATGCATAACTAATAGTATATTTTCTGAAGTTAGCTCAAGGCAAACATAGATCCCGGCCAGGGTTTGACTATAGGTTGCTTGTCGTAACGCCAGATAAAACCCGAGGACGACTTATTTGTCCCTGGCTACGCTTAGTGACCTAAATCTTCAAAGTTAACTCACACTTCGCTTTCGCTTACGCTTATTCGGGCCAAACTCATCACAATCGCTTTTGAAAACAAAAATCCAAAAGTCCAAATGGAGTCTTACCTTCGCAAGACTTACGCAATCGTCTCCTGTATTGAAAACCCATCCCCGGTGAAACAATTCTCAGATTCAACATACCAGATTGATCACGCAGAGTAGGAACTTAGGTGTATATAAATTTTGCTGATTTTAGCTCAGCCTATCAGGCACAAATCATCGATAAAAGTCGCGACTTACAATCGACCGCAAACTCTAAACCGCAAATATTTGAGTTAGGCCAACAGCTTGCTTTACTTCGCTCTCGCTATTTCGCATTTTTGATCCACTGCTAGCCATCAGCATTTTCCAATCAGATTTTCTTTCTTTTCTTTATACTTCCCGTAATAAATGTAATCTGTGTATTTCCTTCATATCTCCGTAAGATCTCGATTATTCCTTTTACATTAAATCAATTAAAATGTGGACTAAAAATAGATGACTTTAAGCTCATCAAACTCCCCAACTGTTTTGTTTGTCCAAGCAAAGAAAAAGAAGAATTGCTCATTCTCGAACAAAATGTTACAACTTTAATGACATTTTCCTCTAATTCGTCTGTAGCAGCATTCAATTTAATTAAGAAATGTAAAGTGTATGTATAATTCTTCAGATTCAGCTTCAGTCCACTCAAGGTCAATTCTACTTTATACTATGCAAAACTAAACTCGTGAAATTTACAAACAACGACACCATTGATCTGCTAGAATACAGATTTATTTTCCTTCTACATACTGATTATCAACCCAAAGTCCTTTCACAATTTTGATTGTTTCATCTTCCACTCCATAGGTTTGTTTATGACACCTCCACTAATGTAGGGTGATTTCCAAATTTCTTCAAGATCAATCCAGTCTTTGGCTTATATTGTTAATTGGTAATGTGATGGATGAATTTTTAGGTTAAGATCACCTCTGAACCTTCTCTCCTCTTCCTTCCTTTCTTTCTTGTGTAGTTTCTCTAATAAACTCCCAAACTCATGTTCGGGGACATCTCTTTGTTCTCTCACCCCGTGAACTGTATGCCCCTATTTCTCACTTGTAATTCCACTGGGGAAACTTCCTTGTTTGTCAACTTCCAGGGATAGTGCAATGTTTTAACTTTTTGTGCTTCTACCACTCTTAGCTAATCCCTGGTTAGTAGCCCCATACCTCGTATATGGCAGGCTATAAAAACAGTGTTGAAACACCCCTAAGAACTTAATTGTTTAAGAGAGTTAGGCCAAGATAAAACTTATCCCTATGTTTTCTTTCTATTGCATTTTCCGCTTTCGTCTTTTTTCTTTTCTATCCCCTTTTGAGTTCCTCAAAATATATACTCCCCCAAACTTCATTTCCTTTCTTCCTCCTGAATTCGCAATCTATAGGTTCTTTACTAAGGGATTGATGTCTTAGATGAGTCAATGATTGGTCTATTTTTGGAAAACAGTTTGTCAATGCTAATTTCTGAACTAACGCACCAAAGATATGAATGGTGACATAATGATCAAACTGCCCAAGATCCACCACATCATCTCTCGCTTTCATCAGATTACCTAGATTTCGCCTCAACCAATAATTCAATAAATTTGATAATTATTTGACAACAGATCATCCATGGAGTACCTTGACTCACTTTTGTTGATGAGCATTAAATTAATGATATCTGTCTGTGCCCTCACACTACTGTCGTACTACAAACTCAAAAATATGGTTTATTCCTTCCTATTGTATTACCTTCCTCAATTCCTCGATCTATCAAATAGACTTAAGTAACTTCGCACTAAATGTTAATCAAACCTGTGATTCACTAGCCCCTATTCTACATTCTCCAGCTCATTCCTAATCTAACTGCTTCATTCAATTCAGCTCATTACATCTCGCCAGCTTTTATTCCGAACTGACTCACTTAATTTCCCTAATCATGAATCACAAAGCACAACTATGGAATCAAACAATCTAAAATAACATGGTCAGTCAATTTAAATTTCTCATATTTTATTATCAACCAATTGCAGCAATTCGGATACACAGTATGGGGAGAAGGATGGTACGAAAGTTAGGGCGTATGGCATCATTTTTCCTTTGAAGCCAGCTGTATAAAGATGCTGATGCCCAGTTCAATCACCTAGTCAATAAATCGTGAATTTTCTATTTCTCTTCGCTTCATTTGTTCTTCAATGAAAAATCTCATTAGAGAGATCAACCTTGAGCCCAACCTGTCCCATTTCTTCCTGCCATTCATCAGATTCTCCATTTCCAGCCATAACTCTTGTGAATTTGGCAAGACTACTGTTGAATTTGATTCAAGTTTCCTAATCCATTCTCTTTTGCCTATAGACCTGGGATCTTTCTCGTTTCTTATCTCATCATCCAATTTCTTCTCAAATCCTTCACTTGTACAAAACTTGAATCCCTTGATTTGTTCTCAAATTTGGCTTCCTCAGACTTTTCATCGGGCTTTAAAGAGTCGAGAATCACGCCAAACCTGTTATAAAAGCTTCATGACCGAGTTTGAGTTTCTGCAACAGCTTGTGATATCTTTCCTTCATTTCTTAAACTCTTCTTTAAACTCTTTCCCCTTTAGCCACATTCAAAATTTTCCCATCTCGTTCCTCTTTCTCGTCTGCTTTCCCCACTATCGTTCTCTTCACGTAGCTCCACTTCATGCTCCTTTATTTTCTATTTAGCCTCCCACCGCCGGTCTCTTCTTTTTCAATTTTTTCATAAATGCTTTCACCACGAGTTTCCACTCCTTCTCTTTCATCTATTCTCTTCGCATGGCATCGGTGAGCCTAAAAGACGAACTGCTCTTCAGGTGTCTCTCGAGCTTTCTCCATGTTGGAAGTTTCTCGCTCGCATTGTGAGGAGAATCGCTAAGGGATGAGAAGTTCATCGGGCTGGCTTTCATCTTGCCCGCATCGCCCGCAAACATGTAATCATTGCGCACGTGAGTTTTCTAGGTGCTCGCTTCACGAACAACCTTCGAGTCTCCTTTTCTCGGTTCTTCGCCAGGCTTCATCTCCTGCTCTTACCAAAGACTCCCTTTCTTCGTGCCTCGGGTCCCGTCAACTCCCGCCGGCGAGAGGAAGTCTGGGTACCTCTTCTCTCGATTCCCACTCTTTCTCACCCCACCTTCACGTATCAAAGGATTGTTGTCGCTAGGAATAAGACCTCTTGTTCCTTCATGATACCTCATGATAGAATTCCTCATGATAACTCCTATCGATCTTGTACCCTTTGAGTATGCATACAAAGAACACAACTTTGTTCTCTTCATCGTGCACACATGTTTTGCTTGGACCAAACAGGCTGCAGAAATAAACCATACCTACCCCTCTTCAAGTAAGGCTTCCTCTGCTCATTGTTCTGGGCCTTCCTTCTTCTCGGTTTAACTCGCACTTTTTACCGTTAGTGAGCTTCAAGAATCTTTCCAAACACCGGTTTTTCCAACAGCTTGAATTTGGAACCATGTTTGTGCATCACATGCATAGCTCCCGGTTGATGCTTCCTCGCTTCGCATGAGACCCGCATCTCTCTAACAAAAACAGCTCCATCCTCTTCCTACCATATTTGAATAAAACTCTCTTACTGTCAGATACCTTACTGTGTGCGAAGAGACTCTCCCCATCCTCTCTCTGGTCATCATCTCTTGAAAGGAGTAATGTGGTTTTTGAATCTCCTTCTCAAGAACAAACCCTTGTTAGCATAATACTTTTCCATCGGGCATAAGCTTCTGGCTCCAGACGAAATCTTCACTTCTTCTTCTTTCTCCTCTTTCCTTCCTTTCTCGTCTTTTCGAAGTCACTAGCCGTGTGTTTCTAATGTCACCTCTCCTGCTTGTTCTTCCCGACGAATCTCATCTAATCGTTTCTCTCAAGTAGTTTCTTCTTCGATTGCTCATATTCCCCCACCCTGCTCTGTGTTGGGGGACTAGGTGGAATTTCATTACTGAAACAGAGAAAAGCTTTTCGGTTGCTCGAATGTGCTAGGTTTCTGGGTCGAGATTCAAGAAGACGAAGGTGAATAGTTATGAATCGAGTGAATGAGAAAGTTTCCAACAGTTGCAATTCCAATCAATGCTTGTGGGCTAATTAATGCTTCAATTAAGACATACGACTCTCCAATTCCGCCTTATTTGAGATCATTAACTAGGCTTTTTGAAGTGAGAATTGGCACTTGTCGCTTTTATGTCGCGACATACCTAGATGTCGCACAACAAGGTTTTCTAGGAATTGTTTGATGTGGCGACATCCTTTTCCATTTTGAAACTTAATTCACTGTCGTGAATTCCTAGTGGTGTCGCGACATACACCTTCTTCCTTCAATACACCCAAGTTGCCCTTTCGGAACAGGTCACGACATCAATGTTATTTAAGGATAACTTATGTCGCGACATAACCTTTCTGCCGCGCCTCATGTTTCCTTTAACTCAATGATTTCAAAACCTTGAATTTCTTTATTGTTCCAACCCATTTAGACATCTCTTCGTGCATATTTTAAGCAAAGATTTAACAATTAATTTAAGTATTTCTGCACTAGGTTAGTGGGAGGTTACTCCCTTTTCTCTCTCATGTCGCGAATTCTCCGCAAGGCCGGAATTATTCCCGTAGGGGTCAAGCTATTCATGCTTTAAACCTTGCGTAAGATCACCGCAATATTCAAGAAAATCTAATTAAACTACAATCGATTTCTAAAAATTAAATCTATCCTTCTAAAACCAAATCTCGACCTAATTTATCAAAGAATCAAAAGAAAAGAAATACTTCAAAATTTAAAATCAGAATTTAAATCCTGCGGGGTTGCCTCCCATTAGTCGCCGTCAAGTCCTTAATGACTTGGCTGCTGAGGTACTTCTTTTTCCTCAAGAACCGCTTGAGTTCTTCATTTCTTCCCCTCGTTTAGATAATGCTTTTAACCTTTGTCCATTGACCTTGAATTCTTCCCCTCATTATCGGGTCAAAGGTTACCGCTTCCAAATGTAGTACTTGATACCACTGTACGCTCCACTCAATTGGATTTAATTTCCTCGAAACAATCTCATTTAGAATTAAAAGCAGAACTGCTCTCGTTTTTTGAACTCTTTTTCAAAATTCTCTGATCATGCCATTTCTTTGTCTTCGTTTGTATATTCTAAAGATTATCATAGGCTTCATTTTTCGCTTCTTCCAATCTGCATGTAAATACTGAGCAATCTTCTTCCCTTACAAATCTTTAAAATCGAAGTTAACTTCTTAATGGCCTACATTGCCTTGTACTTAATTCAAGAGGTAGATGACATGGTTCACAAAAACAACTCTTATAACATTCCAATGGGGGTCTGCAAATCTCAGAAGCCCAAAGTGCATCATCAAGTTCGGAAGACCAATCCTTCCGGCTGAAACACATTTTTCATATTCTTTGATTCCCGCTGAAATTTCCCCTCGCTTTAACTACTGTCCGGGATGAGAGTCAACTCATTGCATGCTTGGATCCCATACCGGCCATGAGTTTTGCAAATATTTTGTTTGCAAATGGGTTCTCACTAATGATGGTTGGGGTTCCAAATCAGCTTCAATATCTTCGCAAGAAACTCACAACCTGTGATAGCATCATTCCTCGACAAGCCATCAGTTTCCACCCATTTGGAACGAATCTACTCGCATGTGATATAGGTTTCAAATGATGGTGGAAAGGTCCCATGTAACTCATTCCTGAAACATGCACTTAGATCACCATAATACCTTTAGGGCATTTCATTCCCGCCGATATTTCCAACTTTGGCATCTATCACACACTTAACCCACTCGCACAATCCTCAAGATAAGTAATAATAAACTCGATTGAGCATCTCCAGAGTCGTTTCACGTAAAAATGTCCTCATATGGCGACATGTATGACATTCATTTAAAATGTTGCCTGCTTCACTCGCACACATCTTCTTATTATCATGTCTGACCTCTTTTGAATAATAAAGGGTCATCCCAAATATAATACTCAGTCATCCTGAAGTTTCCTCTTATGTTGGTAGCCGATTCAAGGTATTACTCCACAAGCCGATAATTCACAATATCAAAGATACTACGGAAGCTGAAGAAACCTAAACACCGCTTCATCCGGGAAGTTCTCTCGCTAACATAACATTTTCTTCTTTCATCATCGCTTTTTCTACTCTGACAAGTGATCGCCTATCACATTGTCACATCCCTTTATCCTGATTTCCAAATCAAACTCTTTGCAACAAAGAGCACCACCTTATCAATCTCGGGCTTAGCTTCCCTTTTCGACATCAAGCATTTGATCGCTGCACGATCAAACAGAATCACCACACTGATCCTAAAATGTATCGCCTAAATTTTTCACAAGAAAATACTATGGCTAGCATCTCCTTTCAGTTGTTGAGTAGTTCTCTTCAGGCTTCATTGAAGGTCTTACTAGCATAGATATGGCCTCGAATACTTTCTATTTTCTTGGCCCAACACACGCCTCCCATAGCAAAATCACCGGCATCACACATTATTTCAAATCCCTCGATCCCATTCTATATGTACCATTATAGTGCTTGTGTTCAATTCTGATCTGATTGCCAAAAGCATCCTCAGGAGTCATCAAAATCGAACCTTCAGATCTTTTCCCAAAGAATTCGCATATGGTCCTCGCTATTTTTGAAAAGTTTCTTGGCGAATCTCCCGTAAAATCCAAAGATGCCTCAGCTTCTACCTTTACCGTAGTAGGTGGTGTAAGAGTTTTGATACGGATACTGGGATCGGTCAACTTCTAGTCCAAAGAAGATAAATTTATGCCCAAGAACAATTCCTTCGCCACCATCAAATGGCATTTTCCCAATTCAGTTAGCCGCTTGTCTTCGCATCGCCAAGCAATCAAGTCGCATTACGCATTGATCAAAGCCGGACCATACACAAAGAAAGTCATCCATGAAAAATTTCCATCACTTCTTCAAATCAAATATGAGAATATGGACATCATACACCTCCGAATGTAATGAGCATTATACAACCCAAAAGGCATCCTTCAAGGCAAAGGTACTAAGGGCATGTGAATGTGGTCTTCGATCCTCGTATGCAATAGCAATCTGATTGTATCCTGAATACCCATCTAGAAAACAAAAGTGAGGGTGTCCTGCTAACCTGTCCAACATCTGATCAATGAAAGGCAAAGGGAAATGATCTTTTCTCGGTTGCCGATTCAACTTTCAGAATCACACACCTCCATCCTGCCACCGTTTTGTTGAATCAATTCGCTTTTTTTCTATTTCTCGATCACAAGAACCCCCCTTTCTTTGGAACCACATGGACTGGGCTCACCCAAGGACTATCTGAGATAGCATAGATAAAACCAGCATTTAACAATTTGAGTATCTCCTTTCTGACTACTTCCTTCATCACCGGATTCAGTCTCCTCTGGTGTTCTACCGATGGTTTTGAAGTCTCTTCTAGCAGAATCTTATGCATGCAAATTGATGGACTGATACCCTTCAACTCTTCAATGGACTGCGCAGGATTCCTTATGCTTCCTTAATATTTTCAAGACCTTGTTCCTCACCACTCTAGTCCGGCCGAAATGATCACCGGTTTTTCTTTTGGTAATTCGGCAAGACCCTTAAATGACATGACAACTCTTTCCAAAACTAGCCCCTTTTGTACCGGTTTTTAATGAATTTCCTTTCAATAATTTCCCATCGCTTTCTTTGCTTCAAGCTCAACACGCTTCTATAGAATGAAAACCTGGCCGTATGGAAATCTTAATAGACATCTCTAGCATACTGAATTCATCTCTTTGTCATTGATAAAACCGAAGTGTTACAATCATTGCTAACATCGTGGTTAAAGTATGCATGCAACCGCCTACACGCATCCTTCCTCGTCCCCCGCTTCATATTTTTGTATACTTTGATCAAATTGAATGCAATGCCTTCTTCTCCAACCCTCAAGATAAGAACTCAGATATCAATTAGTATGCACCAAAGAGGCTAGAATGGTCTTCCAATAGCGGGTACTTTCAGAATCTTCTTCCATGTCCTTAATGACGTTTCACCGAAACAAACTTCCAACAAAGGACTTCAAGACATCTTTCAATGACTCTTGTGTTTTACCATCGACCGTTCATTTATTCAAGAGTACAAGGAGTAAGCTCCCCCAAACTTAGTTTTTCTTACAAATGTAAAGAGGCATCAAATCGATACTAGTTCCTCGAGTCACGCAGAGCTTCCTCGAATTCAATTCCTCCAACAATACAAGGAATTGTGAAACTCCCGTCCTTCATCTTTACCGGTAGTTCTTTCGACACGCACTCCGCGCTGGCAAAGTGAGATTCACTATTTCTTCTACTATTTTTCTTTTCTGCTCAAGATGTCCTTTCGTAGAATTTTGCATAGAAAGTGGCATTCGGAAGTCACCACTTCAAGAAAGGCATACCGATTTCCAAATTCTTCCGGAAAGTTTAAAGAACCTTGCAACCGTCTCATCTTTCGATTTCGTACTGTGGAAATGGACCGCAGTGCTTCGATCCTCGATGTTCTTCTGTCTACCTTCTTTTTCTTTCTCTAGTGTTTTTCCTTCAAGCCGCTTCCTTCTTGTCGGGCCGTAATCTTTTCTTTCATCTTTTCTGGCTCTCCTTCCCACTCCTCACCGCACGTACCACGCAAATCCTCGATTCTCTTTCGTGTCACTCGAAGGCATCTTTTCTCTCGTTTCAGGTTGGGCCAGTCAGCCCTACTTCAGGTTCCGTGTTCTTCAAGGATGCATTTGTGGTGTTCTTAAAATTTCGAGAATTGGTAGCAAGAGCTTCCAACCGTGATAAACTAAGCCATGGAGGTTCAACAGCCTTCTATTATACCCATGAAATGCAAGATATGTCTCTTCAAAAGATCGCCTCCTTCTCGACCCTCGTATTCATTCCCGTAATTTCCTCGTCGATGCCGCTGAACCTGCGGATGTTGATACCTCGCTGAGGTCTCGTCCGCTTTGGGCCTTGAGAGTCCCTCCACCATACGAAGTTCCTCTGTTCCCCGGAAGTGTCGCGATAACGCTTCGGCTGTTGGATCAGGGTTTTGAATTAGCTCGCCTCACCTAAGTAATTTACCTCCTCAAAGATCATGAACCGTTTCATTAGCTTTCAGCACTTCCTCTTAACAATTCTTTTCAACCGGCTCCTACTTCATGGACAAGAAAACTCCTCTTGTCATTCATTCGATGCATAATAGCATCCAAATTGCCTCCATAGCATTCATCTCGTCGCCCATGATCCCTTTCCTCTCGGCTGCCCCTTTGAAAACCTCAAGAGTTTTCATATTGCATTTTGCCGTCTTCTATCGCCTCTTGCCTCTTCAAGACTTTTCGCTTGAATGCTCCACAACACGAAGCATCAATGATTCCCTTGATATATCATTCAAAGCATGATATACGATGTCCATCTCGAGCCTCGATCTATCCTATGCATTGACATCTTCTCGCAATCGCTTGAATCTTCCTGTGCCACATAAAGCTCTCATCTTCCCTTGCCAAAAACAATGATTTCCTCCTCCTTTCTCGAGGTGAGTGATTGGGAAGAATCTCGCCCAACAGCCTCTACCAAATTCTCCTATCAACAACCATATGGTAGCGATTCATACCATGTGGTCAGCAGATTCTTAGAGAGAATGGGAATAGATGTAACTTGATAACTTCGGTCTTACCCCATTCACTTAATCAGGTTCATGATCCCGAAATATCCCCAAGTGTTCCACAGATCTTTCAAAGTGGACACCAGAACTCGTGTCAGCCGCACTCATCAATGAGCCGGTTTCAATTCAAAGCAAAGGCACGACAGCGTGTCGCCCGATTGCGCAGTACCATCTCTCGAATAATGGGCTTCCCGTAATCTCCATTGTATCGCTGATCGAGGCCTCAGATGCTTCTGCGCTTCATTTTGATCTTCGGCTTTCATCCGCCATGGTGGTGTTTTCTCGTTTCTCGCTGGGTTTCTTCTCAAGTCGGGTGTTTTTATTTCAGCATTAGCTAGAATCGTATCGTGCTTCTCGCTCATGCATCAAAGTTTTTCCGAAGCAAAACACACTCCCATTAATAGGATTAGTCGTCAACAAATATATTCAATGTGTTTAAAGGTTAGTGGCCAAAATGAACCATCATTGAAAATCTATTTTTGTTCTTTTAAATGTCCAAATTAGTATTTCTTCTTTCATCTCAATATTGATTTATTAAATTTTCATCTCTAAGAATGCCATAAACTGTTGATAGACCAAAACACATATGCTAATATATCACATCGTTCAAGGACTATTAACTAACTTCGACAACGATGCCATAAAGCTTGTCACAGAGACCAAATTAGACATATACACAAGTTTATAATAAATTACCACAAAGAATCATATCTGAACTTCGATAACCTTGCCATAAAACTTATTGACATTATACTATATAAACCAAAAATCTCCTAGAGTAAATCATTTCAGTCAGTTTCATTCCAGATTCGCAAGTGCATTGTGTCGACAAAATAAAATGGATTTAAGTCCGTGATACATCGATCCCACGTGAGATCTCAAGAATTTCAAAACGAATTACCTGACTACTCCAATTTCATACTATTTGGACGTCTAAATGATAGTAGGATCCAGCATGAAGGTGCTGGAAAATTAAACGAACAAAAGGAAAATAACTGAATGAACAATAAACTGGAATATAAAGAATAAAGAATAATTAATAGTTAGGAAAATGAATGGAAATTGAATAGTTATCTTTCGGAGTATCCATCAAGAATACGGTTATAGTGAAATATCAATTCCCTCACACACTCATAGTACTTTTCGATCATCAGTTTTAGAATCGTCTACAGATTAGAAGGCAAATTCTCGATCTCTCCACACCCACATTTCATCATCTAATTTTGACCTGACTTAATACGTGGGAATGTGAGATAATAATAAAAAGGGGTTTCTTAGTCCGGGCTTTTCTTTGCAATACTTCATACCCATTTTTGCCAGACCGTAAAACCTTAGCTCCTGCCATCGTCACTGCGATATACAACTTCCAGTTACTCTTCCTCAAAATTAGAATAGATCACCCTCTCTCGATTAGATCTCGCCTAACACGGGATCGGGCCCCACTATCCGACTGAGGTGAACTTCTTTGTTTGTTAAATTGGATAACTCATTCAACTCATTCTTGATTTCAAGTGAGAAAGAGGATTTATCTAAGTAAATCACAGCTCACATTCAACATGTGTTAATATACCTTCAAAGAAATGTTATAACTCCTTGAGCTGCCTTCTCTATAATGCCCAGAGACCTTTGAAACAGAGCAATAAACTAATCTCAACGTATAAGAGACTTATTCATCAAAACATTAAACCACAACTGTATGAATTCACAACCAATCACAAGTCGCTTGAAACGACTAATGTGAAAGATAATTTCTCGACTAAAACACATTGGCTGATGGTTTGGTTCCTCAATTACCAAATACATTACTATAATATTCTCCAAACGCGCAAATAATCGCATTTTGAAACCGGATAAGCCGACTCCAAGAATTTGTCCGAACTTCAACATTCCGTAGTAATCTGAAAAGAATTGAATTCCGCATCTCGCCTTTAGCTCAAAACGATAACATCCAATTCCGTAAAATAAAAAGAAAATCAGACAAACGATAAATCTAATCTACCCTAACTATCAACATCAAGAAATAGTGAGAAAAGAAAAGAAAGAAGAAAACTAAGAATAAAGAAAATGAGCCTTCACTATCCGCACTCCTCGTCTGCGGGCCGCCGTCAGCTTCCTCTTCTCCTCGACAGTCGCGTATTTATAGTATTTTTTCAATCGGGTCCTAATTCCAGCGCGCTTCGGGACTGTGCATGGTCACAGCACGCTCGTCGCGACCACCTTTGTCGCGACATCATCCATGTCACGACCGACCTCACGTCGCGACTCAACTTTCGTCTATGTACTTTGAATCGATTAAATGATGTCGCGACATCATTCTCTGCCGCCACATCACTTACGCCTTCTCGCAGGCTTCACATAGCATCTTCATACGCGATGTCATTTTTATCGCGGACATCAACTAAATGAAATGCATCTTTCAACCGATATCTTCCATGTCGCGATCTCTGCCTCTTTGTCGCTATTATTCTTTATGGCTCAGATTTGATTCGTTGCCCTAAATGTCGACATCGATCTCTTGTCACGACATCACTTTATGGAGCTTCACTTCGAATCGAAAGCAGTCTCGCGGTCGCCACTACCCCTTTGTCGCGATATCAACTTACGGTTGCAGCTTTCACTGACGGCTTTCGTGTCGGACTTCACTATCGTGACATCAACTGAACAGAAATTCGCCCAATCATTCTTCTGATGTCGCAATTCACCCTTTGTCGCGGACAAGAATTCATTTCTTTCGCCTATCCGATGGTTCCTGATGTCGCTGATTTCGATTCCTCGTCATGACACCACTCTAGTTCTCCCAGCCTCTAAATCAATGCTGCGTGTCAGCGACACTGTATCGCGTATCTAGTCAAGCCTTTGCAGATTTCAACTCGTCTTCGATGTCGACCTCGATCTCACGCCGCGACTCTCGTACCATGTCTTCGCAAAGATTCAATTACCTTCATGTCGCGATCAATCTTCTCGTCGCTGACCTCAGCCTTAAGGATCTCGCAGTTTCAATCGGGTTTCGCGATGTCGCGACATCAATATGCTGTCGCGGACATCAACCGACACGCATGCCTGGTTCCGTCGCCACTGTATCTTTCCTTTGACGCTTCCGCCGTCGCGACATCAACTCTCGTCGCCGAAGAATTACTTCATGCCTACGTGTCTCAACTGTTGAGTTTCTACGTCGCCGGCATCATTATCTTGTCGCCACTTCACTTCCATGACTCGGGCAGCCTTTGAACTCGCGGGTTCCTGATGTCACGATTTCGATCTGACGCCGCTGACTCGCCATTTTCGCCAGCTCATGAGCAAGTCTCATGTCACACTGATATTCAGGGGATCCATGTCGCGACCGCATCGCATTTCCTTCAATTTCCATGCCACACCATAATCGACTGCAAACCCCAAACCGCAACACGAAGAAGCGCTTGCTTCTCATTTATGCCCCATGATTTTATTTTTACCGCCGCCATAATACTCAACGCATTTTCTTTCTCTTTTATACTTCCCGCAACAACAAATTACGAAGTTTCTTCATATCTCCAAGACTGATTATCTTTATTAAAATCAACAGTAAAAATGGACTAAAAATATGACTTTTTAAGCTCATCACCTCCTCGCCACCTGGCCATCCCAATCAAACACTTTCCGTTAATCTCGTCATAGGTGCTACTAATCGGGAGAAATCCTCAATGAATCTCCTGTAGTACCCAGCTAATCCCAAGAAACTGCGTATCTCGAAGACTGACTTCTACCTTTCCCAACTCATCACGGCCTCGACCTTCTCTGGGTCCACTGACATGCCTGATACTGACACCACGTGTCCCAAAAATCTCACCTCAATAAGCCAAAACTCGCATTTATCGAACTTTACACCGCTGATGGTCTCTCGCAGGGGTCAGAAACGATCCTCAAGTGATACTCATGCTCCCACTCGACCGGGAGTAGATTAAAATGTCATCCGTCGAAGATCACGTATAACCGATCAGATTAGGCTTGGAATAATTCTATGCATGAGGTCCGCGAACGCCGCGTGCCTTATTCGTCAATCCAAAGTGGGCATATCAGAACTCAGTGCCTTATAACGCGCCCCGACCTCAGGCCTTAGGGATATCTGCCTCTAATCCTCGCCGATGTGGTAGCCAGCATGGTCTATTTTGGAGTAGACTCACGCCTCCTCTTCAATCGATCAAACAAATTCCAAGCAATCCTTGGCAATGGGTACCACTCTAACTCAGAATCCTATTCAACTCCGCCTCAGATCACGTACGAAGGGTCTTATCCGCAAATTGAACCCAGGCACCCCATGGTGATGCTTCGGCCTAACGAACCCCTGTCTGCAGCTCCCGGTAGCCGGACTCAGTTCCGCACCACTGGTGCCATCCTATGTGGAGTCATAGAGATGGGCGAAGTACCAGCGTGTAACTCGATATCGAAGTCTACAACCCTATATGGAGGCAATCCCGGTAGCTCATCCAGAAAAACATCCTCATACTTGCGCACTACTGGGGAGGTAGATTTGGCCGGTCTCACCGCCCCTGTGGTAAGGCTCGCAGCCAACCCGTCAACTCATGACACCTCGGACTCGCATAATCGCTCGCAAAACACCATGCTTGTCCCCTCTCAAACGAACTCCAAGTACCATCTATGTGTAGCGGTAACCCTCCCTACGCCACAATCGAGAATCACTCTATAAGTCGCCACCAATCCATCCTCGGGATGACGTCAACTCGACATGTCCAATGGCATACCTCGTAGTCCACTGTGAGTAGAATCCTTGCCTACTCGGTGTAATGGAAGGTGCCCCGTGCAGCTCCTTGAGACTGAAACTGGCTCCTCTAGCTCGCACTAGCCGTGGAAGAACATATCGTATCCCTCCTGCCTTATCGATCGACCCGCCGCCTGAAACTGGACCTCGGTTTTTGGGCAATCCTCTGATATGTCCTGGCTGGCATGGTAGCACACCATTTGGCTCATCTTGATTTAGTAACTCCCATCCGCCCCGGCTCCTGGCGTGGTCGCGCCCTAGAACCCACGTGAACTAGAAGCCTCTGCTTCTTTTCCTCAACTAGAAGAAGACCACTCTCCTTCTTTCGCTACTAACACCCGTGATCCCAGTGCTTTCAGCTTCCTCGATCTCTCTCTATAGTCAAGGCTATCCCAATCATGGAGTCCATGTCCTGTAGGCGAAGTCCTGTCCCCGCTCGAATGGACAACTTTAGCCCATTCCTCGAATCTTCTCGACCTTGGCCATGTTCACGTAGTCATCACAAACGGGTTAGCTCCATGAATCCAACACATACTCCATCACTCGTCATCGCCCCCGCTCAGCTCTAGAACTCCGAGCCTTCACAAGGATCTAGCAATGTTCAGGTACTACTTCCCCATGAACAGCCCTGAACTCGTCCATGTCATCGCCTTCAGATCTCAGAGGTCTTCGCCCCGCCCATCATACTGGGCCTCACCTCTAAATTTGACGCAAATGGGCCCGATCCCGGTCAGATCAGGAGGCATTCCATAGCCCCAACACTTTTCAATCCTGATGAACCAATGGTCTCCGCCACCTGATCTCCTCCTCATGAATGCTCTGGTATTTACGTGCCCTAAACCTCTCGAGGTTACTGACCTCCCCGGTTACTCCCATCAAAAAGACTAGTTTCAGGCAATAAAGAAGAACTACAATCCCTACAAACAAGAAACTGCACGCTTCAACATCGGCAGGCTGGTTAGCACCTCGTGGACGCCCTCTATGTCCTTCACTAATTAGCCATCTACACATGTCAAATGACGTTAATATTCAATGCAAGATCTCTAAGGTGTAACAATGTTCTCGACACTACTTACATCGAAAATATTTCATATGACAATGTCAATGCATTCATAGGTAATGCAAGACAATAAGTTCATATATTAAATCATATTTGACAACAAAAATTTTATTTTATTTTATTTTAAAATATTTTATTTTATTATTATTATTATTTTTTTTTTTTGAAAACCTCGGGTGAATGTTGTCATGAATGCGGTCCAACGCGACTGTATCAATGCATCGAGTCAAAACTGAAAGTCGAGCGCAATAAAGGCACCCACCTTCGCCTGTACTCAATACACCGCACGCCGCACCGGCGCCGTCGCAGCCCTCGCCCGCCGCGGTCGCAGTGTGCGCCCTTACTGTCGCTGCGCCCACGCCAAAGCGCCGGCGCGTTTGGTCGCAGTAATGTGTCGCAGGTCGTGGTCGCGGTAATCAGATTGCCCGTTAGGCGTCATACACAGCTCTCCCTACGATGTCACGCGCACAAATGGCGAAGATCATGGTTGCGCCCTGGCCAGATTGCAAGCCTGCTCATGATACAACCTAGCTGCCAAGCTGACAACCCCGTCGCCATGGCGCTATTTGTATTATGACACACCCCTAACAGCCAGGCTCGCGCCATCGCTTGCTTCTCGCATACGGGTCGACTAAGCCGCAGGCCTTTGGCCAGACGCAGGTCGAGTCCTCGAACGTATCGTGGCCTAGTTTGGCCGTGTCTTGGCCGATAGTATGCGGGCTAAGTTACGCTCGTCGCCGGTCATGATACAATAATCGATCGCGTGATCTCGCCGGAACGGGCGCGTGAGTCTACCTACCGCTTAAAAAAATAAATAAATATATATATATATATATATATATATATATATATATATATATATATATATATATATATATATATATATATATATATATATATATATATATATATATATATATATATATATTTTTTTTTTTTTCACTCATTTTTTTCATTCCAGTTTAATAGAAAACTACCAAAAAAATATTTATTTATTTTTTTCATTTCAAGAGAACCAAATAAATTTATTAGTACTATTATTTTTTCCAATTTTACACATTAGAAACCTCAAAAAATTTATTCTCTTCAAATTTTTTTCCTATGTGCTATCACTAAGAACACAATCAATAATTCATACAATGATCACACACACCATAAATACCACAGTGGTTCTAATCCGTCCCAGGATCGCTGTAACACAATACCCAGCCGACTCCACCGAGTTCCTGCTGCAATCGTTACCTTAGCTTCCATACCGCTGTGACGCCCATTTCGAGGATCCGCTTGACAACTCACAATCATGGAATACTTCGTGGATGTCAAAATCTCACCACTCACGAAAATTCCGTAGAGCCCTTGTACTGGAGTTTACCCAAGGTACAAAACTTGTCCCAACAATTACCAACGACCACACTGGTCCATGCGAGTAAAAATGGCCACTCTTGGGCCTCTACATCATCACTCACAACATTACATCAATCTATATACCAATAGTTCCTCAAGAGTTATTACAATATTTTAACAAAAACATATATCAAAAAAATTTAAAGTTTTAATACATGTTCTACAAAACGACCAACCACAACCATTTTTCAAAATCTGGCTCTAGTGAGCTGCTTGGCCCTCTTGTACACCTAAGGCACTGAAATAGTGATCCTCTACGTAGAGCAATGCCCAAGAGAGACACTTCCTCACATGGGTTACCCCCACCTAAGCCACACGCTATGGCGCAAACAATCACACTAAGCAACATGATCCACTTGAATGTCTACATGCCTAAACCTATGTTCCTGAGTCCTCTCCACCCCCTTCGCCACATGCCTAAGCCAAATGCGAGTAAAATACAGCCAAAACAAAGCTTTATTTATAAAACTTGCTAATGAAGTTCGCTAAATTTATTGACAACCCTCCGAGGCTTAATTTGTCGATAACCCCTAAACAATTCATAGCTCCTCCGACGTGAATTATTAATAACATCCTAACACAATTCTCCGAAAAATCTTCCGTCGAAATTCCTTTCACAAACATTTTCGTTTTTATTTTTTTTCATGCCATTCACTCACTCCTAATATTCTAGGGTGCCTTAATGCATATGGAATGTATTATGCCAATCCCAACAACTCATGCTAATATATAAAACATGTATATATTAACATAATTAATTCACACAATTCATGTTATCAAATTCACATCAATAACACCAAAATTAGCTCACATGGGCTAATTAGCAAATACAAGCAATTCATTTTGGAATCACTCAACAACACAAAAATCACACCAAAATCATGCAATAAAGTGGAAACCCTGGGCTCGGGCACCATCACTGCACACCACATAATTAGGGATTTCTTCACTAGGTTCAAAGCTTTTGAGACCGATAACACGGCCTCTAGGCCTCAAACAATCCCCCATCCATAAATGACCTACTAAAGAATAAACCAAGTAGAAAAGATCCTCATCTCTCTGAAATAATTCTGAACTCCACAAAAATTAGTGCTCACGTAGCTCCTCACGCATGTAAATTCCCATTGCCTAAGCGAACCGACTTGGCCCGAAGCCGAAAATCTAGAGAGAAGTCACTCTCTCTCTCTAAAACTCAACCAGCCCTCACCGATTTTTCAGGAAAGCCTAAGGAGAAGAAAACTGGTTCTTCTTTCGTCTTATTCTTATTAATCTTTTCTAAAAATTCCATCCATGTCCCTTTTATTTCACTATTTGACACATGGCTTAATCTAAGCCATTCATTCTCATCCTCTCACTAATCATGCAACATGTGTCACATGGGTACATGTAGTAGGTGACTTTTGTCACATCACATGTCTCTCCACAGCTAGTTTAAACCACTCATTGCCGTTGCCTCGGCGATGAAATTTCAAATGTCTCGGGTCATTGAAGTCGACGTGGTGGCTGATTGCATTGAGAAAGATTCCAATGGATTAATCGTTTAAGTGGCTCCAGAATCTAAAAAAATTACGGTTTTAATGAAATCACAGTTTTACTTACCGGAAAATTAAGATTTTCGGATTTTGTAAATTTTTAACCTCAGTCATGTTACTGATTCCAACATAATGATACCGATACCGATTCCATAGCGATTACATGGTGCATCAATTAGGCCCCAATTCATGCGTGATATAGAACCTTAATAAATGAATTAAGAGAGGTTCAAGAGGGTAAAACTCAATGGCATTACATTACATAGCGCCTGGCGCGTATTCGTGGTGGCGAATTGCGCTGATTACAAGTGACTTGCATATGAGGAAATACGTTAAGTTTTAGTATGAGATTCATGGGTGATTAATGTTTTTAGTCGTATTCTCTCTTGAGTGTGTAGGGTAAAAGCAAAGTAGAAAAGTTGTTTGATGTTCTCTGTGTTTTCAAGAAATGTTGGAGTGTTATAAACCTCATTTTAAATATTAAAGTGTATTATTCTCTTAAACTGTTTCTTTAATATTTAATGGTTTTGGTATGAGCCATATTTCAGCGACAAGCAATGAGTTTAGTAAGCAACAATGGTTTGAATTATCAAACCATATTTCAAACAAAGCAATGATTTGGAATTTGGTAAAGCCATCTTTCAACAATAATAAATATATTTGCCATATTAAAACCGGAAAATTCAAATTTTAAAAAGGGTAAAATGAAATTACATTCAGGTAAATAAATTTTCGAATGGCGAAAACGGACTTCGATGAATGATCTATGAAGTCTGTACCATTGAATTTCGTCGAGATTCGAGATAGTGAAATTCATGTTTTAGAGAACGCGGGGTGTGAGTGCCATAAGCATTTATTTGAGAACTAAGGGTTAAAAATTTGAGAATCTCGGTATATATTTATTTGATATTTGATAATATGGGATTTCAACCATATATCCCTTCGATAATTAGTTCAATGAAATTTTATTTTTACATTTATGGGGTGATATTTAAACGATATATGGTATTTCTACTGGAATTTTAGGAATCATTCCAAAGTGAAATCAATATATGATTACACCTATTCATATAGGTCATTTGTTCTCTCATGAATGGAGCCTAAAATCTTCTCTGAGGGGTTGAACCCTACCCAGCTTAGCAGGTTCCCACAACCTCCCATAGCTGAACAAAACCTTTGTTATACCTCTGTTAATTTTTAATATTCTCTTTCTAAATTTATAAATGTTTTTTTTAATAAAGTTATGAATCTTTTGATGGGTTTGAAAATAAAGCTACGGGGCCCGCTCAGACCGAGAAGGCCTAGCCATGAAGTGCGGGCCAGCCATTCGCAAACCCGAGGAAGCGTCGTTAGGCGTTGACCGCACCGTCGCATTCCGACGTACGGTTGCGACCGAATGGTCCGTAAAACATTTGAGGCGATTAATAATAGATCTCCCCCAAAGATGAGAATGAATATATTATCGCGATGATAAATCTGTGATGGAAGAAAGATCGCTGCGGAGTTCATCGTGACGGATCCACAATAAAGAAGATTATCAAATGAAACCGCTCTGCATCATTTTAGTCAGGTGCGTTAATAACAAAAAAATATCCCATCCAGTGGGGTCGTTCACCGTTCGGTTGGTGTCTCTATAAATACAGGCCACCCCATCCGGTGAAAGCGCATACTATTGCATCTGCGCGGCTTGTTGCCACAGCAACTACCGGAAGCGTGGCGTCAGACGGCGCGACGGCGCTGTGGCCATGCTGCTGGCTGCAGCGATCTCGCGGCGATCGGGGCCGGCGGCGGTCTGACTCGAAGCCGGTTCCGGGTTGAAAAAAGCGTTATGGGTTGGCGGCGTGCGTAGGAATGGCGGTTCGCCTGACCTGGCGATTTCCGATTCGCGATGGTATCGTTCGGCACGGCGAGAACCGCGCTAATCCTCAAGGATACGAGACCCGGCCCGAAGCGGTACGGGCGACGACCTCGCGCGCGGCGGCGTGCCGACGATCGACGACACCTGATAAGGTGAAACGCCCGCTCATATCGGCGTCGTGGGATGAGGCAGCTACCGGATAAGTGGCACTTGCGAAGCCGCGACCAGATACGGGAAAGTCACAACATTCCACTACCGTGAGAAGCGGCCTGGTCGACGTTCCCCGGTCTTTGACGGCGGTGTAGAGCGAGGGTTATGGATTTACATCTGCCCACGGAGGAGGGGCAAAGCAAAACACGGGAGCATGTTGGGAACGCGAAGAACTACATCACCCTCTCGGCAAGGAATCGGAGAAGCGATCCGTGGAGCGGAGGTTGAGGCCTCCTGACAAGAGCTCGGCCGTGTGAAGGAGGTGGCGTCAGGCGGCATCTGACGACATGATTACCGCCATTTTGCTCAGCCGAATCACCCTTTGAGTCAGAGTGCTCCGCTGCCTCTGACCAAATTTAGGATGCCCAGAGTGGAAAACGTCGATGGGTATCAGGATCAGTCGATCTTCGACGCACAAAAACCAGTGGGTACGTGATTGTGGTCGATTAGATCAGAGCCTTAACTATCTTGCAAAGACCCGACCTCGGCATGGTTTAATAGGCTGCAGTCGTCAATCTCCTCATTCGGTGTCCGTTATTCAATCTCTTCATTGGGGCCCGAGGCGTATAGAAAGCTAGATTACCATCTGTGTGTCAAGCGGGCTCATGAGAAAACGGGATCTGTCAGACCGATCTAGGAGTCGACTATGCAGAAGCGAAGTTTGGCGATCCTTTGCATTATTCGACGGAGTCTGGTCGAAAGACTTGATGTTTTCCATCTCCAAAATCCCAAACAGCATCGTGAGGTGCACAGCGGAAGTATGCGCGGTGAAAGAGGCCCTGCATATCGAGAAGGCTCTCTTCCTCGCCCAGAAAAGCGAGGCCGGAGACCAGCGACGGGGACGAAGCTAGCGGACAAAATGACCGATAAAGATCTCAAAGAAGGATGACGGTCCCAGAAAGGCGCAGGCCTCAGGAAGTAGTGCGGTCCGCGCGCGTCTAAAAAGAGCGGCGGCGTTATTGTGGTAGTTTCACGCAACAGCCTCGATATCACGGAGTCTGAAATGCAAGCGAACAATTTTGGTGGCTGCTCAAATGAAGTCGGACCCGCAACAAGAGACAACTCAAGTCACTGCGAGGTTCCGGGGACTCTAGGACATCATACAGACGGCCCACATCTGACTTCAGGAAAATAGAGTGCTTAATACGGCACGGGTACCTCCAGGCACTTCATATCCACGGTCAGCTTAAGATCAAACTCGAGCCCGAGCCCCACCTCGGTAACCACCACCGGCGGATGACAACTCGGCGCAACAGCGCCGGTGAAATCGGGTAATCACCGGGGAGGATTCGCGGAAGGAAGTCGGAAGCTCTGAAGGCCGTGCAGCGGCATCAGATCGCGAGGCGCGGGAAATACAAAGCGGTGTGCAGAGCTATCTCGACCGTCCATCACATTCTCATTTCGGAATGCGGGGGATGCACCTCGTGACCGTGTTCGCGGTTGGCAGCGACAAAGCGAGTTCATCGAGGTCTGATGACGCGGGGTTAGGCGGATCATGATGCCCGATGGTACCAGTGCGTGACGTGGAAGGAGAAAATGGAACGGGTTAGCACTCATCTGTGGGGTTCTGCGGGAAAAGGTATTACCTCTAGGCTGTCTGGCCCGGTACTCACAGGAGATCCGGTGCTAGCTGACGGCCGATGAGTTATCGCTCGTGAAGCGCCGAATGCGCTTCTCTTTATGACACAAGCGGGACCCTCTCTCAATGCAATAAAAGTCATCCTCCGGCATTACCATATGATGAAAAGTTCCCAAGCTGCAGCGAGCAGAATAGTTGAAAGGAGATCAAGCAGTGGCAGAATGCCACTCAAACATCAATGCAAACAGAAAGCAAGGTCAAATATTATATCACGGATAGGCTGAGTATCGTGACGAGTTGCTCACTGATAGGCCCTCGAAGAACTAGAACCGGTACTATTGAATGACGACCCGAACATCTGCTATCATGAAACCGACTAAGCGAATACTGAAAACCCTATGTCCATTTTAAAGAGGTAGAAGACAGGCGTCTTACGCGCTGGGCAATGGACATGAAAATTGATCGCGATGATCGCTCATAAGGCTGGCGTCATTATCGTTAACCAATCAAACAAAGAGGAGGAGCCGGCGCGGAAAGACAAAAAGCCATCAGCGGGAAATCGACGGCCTTCAGCCCGGCGGGCGATGGGGAGGTAGAATATCAGAATGGCTAGCCAACGTCGTACTAATTCAAAACCAGCGGCCCAGTGGCGATCTTCAACTTCACCGACATCAATAAATCATGTGCCACGAAGACGGGTTTCCCTCGCGAATGGACCTCGCCATTAGATGCACTCTGACCATGAATATGGTTTATGGATGCTTTCTCGTTCTGACGAGATCGATATGGACCCGTCGACCAAGAAAGACTCGTTAAATCCACGGCGGGAACTTATTGTTATGCGTGTGATGTCGTTCGGGCTCAAAACGAGCTCATTGATTAATTAGATACGGGATGTTCCAGCGGATAGAATACAATATGGGTGCCGTAGATAGCGTGTGGTAAATCTTGCGTTTGACTCACATTAGTGATCATAGAGGCGTTCAGATCTTGAAATTACAACATGGCCAGATCCAGCCAAGTGTGCGCTGGGAGTATCAACCGGAAAAATTCCTAGGTTTCATAGTCGGCCTGCAAGAAGATGAGAGACCGTCAAACAAATAAAGATGTCTTTCAACCATGCCGACGTGCCATCAGTATAAAGGAAGTCGTATCGCGGGAAGGATTGCCGCTTTAAAAGCGGAATCGTATCGGGGCAAGTGACAAATGCAGTACTCTTCCAGTCCTGAAGAAGGCCTTTCAATGGGATCTAGTCAGCGTGGGCATTCTCGAGCTTTGAGAAAAGCGTATTTGAGCTCTCTCCATTCCTGTGATCACTGTTGAAGGGAGCTCCTTACTCTATACTTGCAGTGCCAGACTTTATCGACCATTGCTGGCACAATGGGATAAAAACGGAAATTACAACTTTAGAGTTTATATTATTAAGACTCACGAAGGCGATTGAAGTCTGAGATGGAGAAAATTAATTTTGGCATTTAGTAGCAGTAACAACTTCATGCCTGCTTCAAGCTCATACCATAGGTTCAGCAGTGCGATGAAACAACATTACCATGACCAGGAGACCTCCGGAGCGTTAAATGATATATAGGAGCTTCAGCTGAGTTCGATGAATCTGACCAAAACTAAACCAAAGACGGTCTTGTGACTTGATGTGAGTTCACCTCGGCGGGACCTGGCGAGAACGCTCAAACAATGAATGACCTCTCATGCGAGCACTCTGTGAGATCTGGAGCTCAAATCACATAAGGGTAAGGCTTGAGTCTAATCCCAACACCAGGAAGGAATAACATTGGTATGCACTTTCGGTTCGGATTTCAAGCCTCAAACAGGAGGCCGAGTATGAGGGTAAAGTGTATGAACCTCAGCTGTTATTCTTTGGAAGTTGACCAGGCTGAGGTTTTGCAGCGACTCCCGGTGGTGGTAGACAAATAAGAGACACTAAATTCTGAAAAGTGGAAGCGAAGTCTCTCTCTCAAAAAGTGAGATTTATTGAAAAAATTCGATCTTTAGTTAAGTGGACCATATCTGGGCGGAGCTCCACGATAGGCCTTGGCAAAGTTAGCAATAGCCTTGCAGGAGACCTCAGGCGGTCGGCCACAGCCGTACTGGCGAGGCACTGTCGATCTGCGACGTGGAGGTTGCCGAATTAGCGATTAAACTGGTTGAGATGGATTGTTGAAGTTATATAATAGACGGGCGTTTTGTGACGAGAAAGAAGCGGCTAAAATAAGGAATGAAGTGCGCGGGTTCAATCGCAAGGGAAGCACATCTGGCGGTTCTTCGCAATCCTTAGTGCATCGCGGAAGAACCGCGAATCGTTCCAGGAATTACGCCATGCAGGCATCAGGAAATCTGTGGAGCTTGAGCGTGTGAAAGATCTTGAGACGAGGATACCTCTTGGCCTACAATACTCAAAGAGCGCATAACCCGACCTAGTCGAAATGCAAGATACGCGAAACGCAGCGAATCTCACGCCTCATCCAGGCCGCCAGCGATAGTCTGGCCCCGACATACCAGCGGTGGGTTTGGACGCCATTCGGACCTCCGCCCTTAGGAAGGGCCAAAATGTGAAATTCATCATCGATCTCGATGGGTGCCGCCGTGGGTGGCGGGCGTAGCGCGATCACATAACGAAATACCGGTGCATGGCGGCGAATATATCGGTTTGGCCATCCCCAAGACGCATTATTGGACAGCGGAAACAATTTTGACAACGCTAAATTTACGGGAGATTTCTAGTCACGGGCTCAGGGTGAAATTGTATATCAGCGCATCGCCGTTCTAGCGGTCAATGAGTCGCGATGAACATGGCGCTGGACCAGTGGAAGATCATGAGAAAATGGGTGAATCTCCCCCAGTACTATAAACACGAGATAACCCTGAAGTCAACGGCAAAGCCCTGAGTTAGTGGCAGCCTTTAGGCGATAGCCGCTTGTCGAAGTGGATTAAAGTCCCCGAGTTGAGTTAGCAGTGGAGCTACAATGGCAGGGCTCTCATCAAATTTTGGATCTCTTAGATGGCATTGAACAGGTTCTAAGGCATACGAGAAGGCTTTACCAAAGGCGAGACCGAGTACTACAACCAAAAGTCAAACCCGGGGCTACGTGTAGGGTGATTTAGTCTTAAAGAAGCTCTTGCCAGCAAGGAAGAATCCGACACATGAAGCTGGGCTGGCTTGGGAAGGCCCCTACATCATATCTCGAGTCGTCAGACCAGGCAATTAGCTCCAAACAGAGGAGGGAAAAATTTTACAGCATGCCTGAAATGCGGAACATCTTAAACGTTTTTATCAGTAGACCTTGGTTTGTAATCTTAAATGGATATCAATTTTCGGGTTGCGGTCGACCCAGTTATTTTGTTAGGCGTCGTAAGCAACTCGGACATATAATGCTCGAAGTACATGCAATAAAATGAGAAGCTTTCATGCTTACCGTAAAGGAAAAAGTCTCTCTTTATTCCAATCAGATTACATTCAGCTGTCGGTAGGGTCATCGATTTTATCTTGAGTATCTGATTCAGGTTCCTCGAAAAAAAAATTTAGGAAGAAAGAGGAAAGCGAGGTGGGAAGGAATACAAGAAAAAAGGATGGAAGGAGTTTGTGCGGAAGAGGGAGAAACAGATGTGGAAGAAAAGAAGAAACAAAAAATGGGAGAATGAGATGTGGAAGAAAAGAAGAAAGGAAGAAAGAGAGAATGAAGGAGAGGGAGAAAGAGACGAAAGGAGAGGAAGAGAAAGAAGAACGAGAAGGAAAATGGAGAAAATGACAATCGCCGCCCTGCACTTGCTCCAAACACATTCCTAGCACGAAGCTAGGGAATAACATGACTCCGTAAAGAAGAAGCAGGGAAAAACACAGCTCCCACAGCGAGTCAGGTAAAGCGAACCAGGATCTTGGGATGGATTACAGTGAGCGATCAGCCAGCAGCCGTCTCGACGGTTCGATTCACCTTTGCAGAGAAGAAACGAGAATATCAAAGTATAAACTCCATAGCAATGAAGCGATCATTTATAAGAAGGCAACACTTTCGGAAATTCGCGCAAACTTTTCAAAATCTCCGCCATCGTATTAAAGACACTCGCACCTTTCGAGAGGAGCGGAAGAGAATGTCGTATACCATGGCTTCACTTTGGCGAGTTCATCTACCGATGCAGACCCGCAGCGACTAATGAGTCGAGATGAGCGGTGGGTCGCACGAGGCGCCGGTGCCGGGCCTAGTAGCTCAGCCCAGTGAGTTCATTTACTCGATCTGGACCCACCTTGACCCTAATGGTCGAGGTCATTTCGAAATTTGGATGCACGAGGCCTCGGCGCCGGGCCAATGGCTCACTTTGACGGGTTCATCTACTCTACAGACCCGCGTGGCCTAATGGTCGGATCATTTCGGTGGATGTGCGAAGACACTCGGCGCACAGGCCCGATGCTTCCTTTGGCGAGATCATCTACTGCGCACACGAGGCAGACGGCTGTGGTCGGTCGGTCGGTTGGAGTAATTAACAGGCCTCGGCGAAGACCCGATGGCTTCCTTTGTGAGTTCATCTCTACTCTGCCGCAGGCCCGCGCTGACCTAAAGTCGGTCGAATCGGTACGGATCGCCACGAGGCCTCGGTAGCGGGCCTGTAGCTCCTTTGTGAGTTCATCTATACGCACAGACCACCTGACTGGGTGAGATCATTTCGGTGGATCGCCACGAGGCCCTCAGCGCGGGCTCGATGGCTCGCTGTGGTTCATCTACCAGTGGAGACCTCTGCGAAGCCTAATGAGTCGAATCGGCTCGGTGGATCGCCACCAGGCCTCGGCCTTTCGGGCCCTGTTGCGATCGCTGGCGGGTTATCTGTGATCTGAGCGCGACTGGTCGGTCGACTGGCGTTATGCGAACCTCGGCGCTGGAGCCCGATGAAGCTCACTTTGAAGGTTCATCTGCCGATGGGGTGTATAGGAGTCGGATCGACTTATTTGGATCGCGGGCCTGGCGCCGAACTAGTAGCTGGCTTCAAGCGAGTTCATCTAGAAATGCAGACCCGCGCGGCCTAATGAGTCCATTAACCGGTGGATCGCCACAAGGCTGGCGCCGGAGCCAGTAGCTCACTTTGGCCCGAGTTCATCGCCGCGGGAAGCCACGGCGGCTGTGGGCTGGAATCAACTGGAGCTGGATCGCCACCAAGGCTGGCGCCCGGGCCGGTGGCTGGCTGGCGAATTCATTACTCGGCGCGAGCCCACGTAGCCCTGTTGCCTGGCTCGGCTCGAGACCGGCCAAGGCGGCGGAGCCCGGCGGCTCACATTGGCGAACTCAACCGCCGTAGGCCATGGCCGAGGGTGATTATTTCAGCGATAGCCGCGGAGCCCAAACTCGGGTTGGCGAAGGCTCGACAACCACTCTGCGAGCCATGCGGCTCGGCGAATCAATTCAGCAGGCGGTGACCGCAGAGCCTCGGTAACAGTTGAAATAAGCCTTGCTGAGACGCCAATTCAGGCCGTAGGTTCCATGCAGAGCCTTCAGCGAAACCTGAAGTAAATGAATAAAGTAAAGAATGAATATTCATTAAGAAAAGGCTATGTATGTCTTGGGTCCCAGGCGAACAAACCATATATATATATATATATATAAAGGAAAAGAAAGCCACAAAGTGGCGTGATGAGCGAGACATGCCGCAGGTCAGGCATCAGAAGGAGAAGCGGACGGTGAAGAAGGGGAGTGGGCCTCAGCGGGGGTGCCCGGTTCTCCAGAATAATCAGCAGAGAAGGACCCCTCATCCTTCAGCACATCCTTTGGGAAGGTCAAAGTTAATCCGGGCCGAATAGGCGTGCCTTACGAAGGCAAGCCACCAAGAAACCCGTGAATTTGCGTCGGCCTCGGTCTTCCCGGCGGGCTTCATCCGTGAGCCACGAGTTGTTGTTGGTGAAGGTCCCCAGCCCGCGACACTTACGGTGATCGGGCATTCA
Source organism: Tetrastigma voinierianum (assembly GCA_016808115.1). Lineage (NCBI taxonomy): Eukaryota > Viridiplantae > Streptophyta > Magnoliopsida > Vitales > Vitaceae > Tetrastigma > Tetrastigma voinierianum. Next base: position 56,287 of record JAEQBH010001723.1, on the reverse strand, counting down.
TGGTGCAGCGTCTCGTTAGCCTCGCGTTGGGCAAGATCCAACAACGTCATCTTATCACGCGGGTGGTGTCCTTGCCTTGCGCAGTTCTTCCTTAGGCTAAGAAACTTTCGCCATGGGATTTGAGAAGCTCATCTGTTTCATAAAGCTCGTATTGGGCGGGAAGCTGCGGCCCGTTCTGACCTCGTCATTAGTTACCTGACCCGCAGCCGTCTCCGGCGCCGGCTGCGCGCCGGCCACGGCATCAGTTGTTTGGTTTGTCTTCCTGCTACGCGGCGCGCGTCTGAAGCGTCGTATGCGAAATCGAATTTGAGCTTCCGCCTCTCGGTCATAAGTTGCGCCGACCATGACTCAACCGGCTTTTCGGATGTGAGGAAGCCACCCTGTACTCCTGGCGGCTGGCGCTGGCGTAACTTTCGTTTAGTTTGGCGCTTTCGTGACCTTCAAATAGTACAGCCACTCATTTTCCGACGCTGTGAAGTCGACACCCGATGCAAATTGACGGTCGGCTGAAGCGGAATGGGCAAAGACAAATTGTGAGAACACGGGCGACCCCGCCCGAGAAGATAGGGCTAAAGCCTCGCCAGCGAACGCGCACCCGACCTCTTGAGATGAATCCTTAGAATGGACGTGGCTGCGCCCGGTACCAGGCGCTCGACGTGAAGCGAGAATCCCCGTCTCGCGATTTGGTCGGATCTTTCCCTCAACTTTTCCGCGCCTTGAAGGTGACCTAACCCTCGCCGTTGGCGGGTTCAGACGATAATAGGCGTGACATGGCGAACGCTCAGCGGCCCACCGAGGACCTTACGTCTCGCGGTAGACCGGGATGGGACCGAAGACCCCGAGGCTGGCAAAGCCTTAACCAGAAGCGTTGCACCGTTCCGAGTTCACGAACGCGGGTGATCGGAAGATGAAGATGCGACGGAACTTTGGCTGAAAGCGGATCTTTCTCTGGTGATCGGGGTTTTCCGGTTTGTGAACCGGACCGCCGTCTCGGCGACGATAGGTGCGCCGGTGGTTGGCGTGCGGAAGCCGTTGTGACTGCGATGAAGGCGAAACTCGGCAGCTGTGAGGCTCAATGGACTTTTACCTGGCGGGCGACCTCGGCGGCTGACGAATGACCTCGGCTCAAAGTACGAGAATGTCGGGCTTGATCAACTCATGGGGCGAGGGACGCAAGTAGTATGGCGCTGGCTCTCTTGTGGCCCGAGATCAATTCGAGCACGAGAGGCATGTAGGTGATGCGAGAATCAAGTACCCAATGACCACACACAAGTTATAACCAAGCGAGCGAACCTTTCACAGAGATTCTCGAAGGGTGGTCCGAGCTGCCGAACGCCCGGTGTATGCGTCCTTGTCGAAGGTCATATTCCCCGATTACGGCCTTTAACGAAAGAATGGCGTCTTCCGCATTACCATGGGAGGAGATCGAATCACAAGAGGGCGCGGGCGCCTAGAAAAATAAAGAAAGTAACCCTCGGATGTCTCAGCCGGACTAAAAAGGTAAAGGAAAGCGAAGGCTATGCGAGACAGAGCCCTTGTCGTAAAATAACGGACCTGACAGATACCCGGCAGTGGTGCAGCGAGTTGAGAAAGGATAACATTGATCTTCTGAAAACCCCTTTGCAGAAGGGATCACGGAAGCGGAATATTATAAGACTATCAAAGCACACCATCTTAGGCACGGAATGCATGAGGTGGCGTCAGAGGACATTGATGACTTAAAGTCATCTATTTTTAGTCCACTACTGTTGATTTTAATGTAAAGGAATAAGCAGATACGAGAGATATGAAGAAACTCACCAATTTGTTATTTGCGAGTATAAAAAGAAAGAGAAGAAAATACGGTGGAAAAATCACGATTACTAGAGTAGTAAAAATACGAGAAGTAAGGCGATAAAGCAAGCGGCTAATAATAGCTGCGGTTTTGGGGTTTACTGATCCGGTTAGCGATTTGTGTATCGAGAGTGGAAAATCTGATGCAGTGTTGACATGGATCACAAAATCGAGGAGTCGCGACATGAGACTTGCTCGTAGAGAAAGGCTGTAAAGAAATGGTGGAGTCGTGATTAGTGCTCAAAAGTGCGATTTTGAACCACATATTAGATAGGTTTGAGTACTTTTTGATCATCAAATCATGTCATATAAACCAATTGAAGTGCTCATGTTACGCCCAGTAACACTTATGCCAATTTGAGGTGTTTTTAGTTGTTTGTAGACTTTTATACACATTTACTTCAACCTCAATGCAAATGATCGATGTAGGAGTTGGAATTTTAGTCGGCGTGGTAAAATCAATGTGGAAAAACAAAGGAAGAGTGGAAGAAATGAGATCAGTTGAAGACGAGAGAATGCGAGCGACCAAAGCAGCAATTTAAGCGGCTTTGTTAAAATCAATTCGCAATCTAGCGAATTTGGCTGTTAGCAAAACGAGTTCGCAATCTCGGCACATTGCGAAATTAAGTAACTGACACCACTTGCTTGTCAATTCTGAAATTAAACTCTGCTTGACAATTTCGCTAGCAAGCGAGAGTACCCGCTAGCTAAGCGAGAGTCGCCTTAGCATAGTCATTTGACATTGCCAATTTCGCTAGACGCTTGCCAATTTCGGCTAAGCCATTGCGGTCGCTAATTCATGCAGAATTTAGCTAATTAGCGAAATTCTCCCCATAGCGAAAATGCATGCCTAAATCATGCTTTTGTATTATTGCAGCGTACTTCAAACTTGGTGAATTACTCTCCTATCTATAACTTAGCTTAGTTATTAGAGTTTTGGTATTACATACCTTGAGAGTCATAAATACCCTAAGTGTTTTCTTAATAGAGGGAGAGGAGGTGGAGAGGAAGAAAAGACAAGTTTTGGTGATTTAATAAGTTTCATTTCTTGCTTTTGTAAATAAATTGTTTTATTTTAAGTTTTGCTTTTATTTTCTCTTCTCTCTTGCTTTCTCTCTTCTTTCTTTCTTTCCTTTCGGCTGCCGACACCTGCAGGGATGACAACTCTCAAGAGATGCTTGGCTAACCTCCTTGCTGAGGAAGAGTAAGCAGTGGTAGGGACCAGCATGTTGTCTCATGTACTAAAGCTCAGACTAGTGTATTTATGGCCCTTATCTTCAAAACAAGTTTGCATAACATGGGGATGTTATTATATGGCCAAATACTCTCCATGCTTTAGATCAGTGCTTAGTAGCCCAGTCTTGCAGCTAGATGGATCCTTGCACCTTGGGGTAATATTCACATGTGGGGATTATATTCAGTAGGGTTAAATAACATTTTTCTTTTATTGTTTTGGCCAATACTCTCCATGCTTTAGGATTCGGTCTTTCGGGTGAGAGATCTGCTGTGATTCTTTAGATGGTCTTTTACTAACTAGGTCGATACTCTCTCCATGCTAGGGTTCAGTGCTCCGGGTGAGTGTACGGCTGTGATTCTTTAGATCTTCAGGCCTCTAAAAATGATAAAAAAAAAGAGATATTTAGGGTTTGGCAAGGGGCCATAACTACATCCTGTGTTGACTCACATGGAGGATAAAACATGAGGACATGTGTTTAACATGATTAGTGACCCTAAATGTAAAAATAATTTCTTCGTTGTTAATTTCCGATTTAACTTTCGGTTTTACAATTTCACATTTCTTAAACCATTCCCCTGTTTTTGAATGAATTCCAAAGAGTCCAAATAGAAAGCCTTACCTTCATGCCTAATGCAAACCATTTTTTATGAAGAAAACCCATCCCAGTGTTAGGCCACAGACCCTTTATCTTTGCGAGTAGCTTGACTACGGCCGAGTTGTAGGAAACTTAGGTATATAAATGATGATTTTGGCTCGAGTAACCTCATTGACTTGAACCAAATGGCGCCGTTCTGGGGACCATTTGACTACCTAATGGTAAGTTGAAGAGTACTTGTGATCCACATCACAAGTGAAGGTAACAACACACCTCTTTTGCATATCGATTCTGGCCATTGCGGTTTCTTGCGATGTTTGCGATTCGACGAGTTTTTGATCATTTTACTTCTTTTTGTTAGATTAGTTTTAATTTTCTTTTAGCACTCTTTGTTGGTTCTAATTGTTGTCTCTACAAATTGTAACAAGCGTGCATGCAACGATGGGATAGAGACGCCGGGTAGGCTGAATAGGATTAGTACAACGACCTAGCTAGTAGAGGTTGGTGCACAACGAGATACCATGGATCCCATACACGAGGAACAACCAATTAACCCGAGAACCCTATGAATCAAATGCATATAGAACCATGAGGATCATCCACCCTCTAGAGTTAGTGCCCGATCATGAACTCCTCCTGCTTGATGATGTAGCGATGAGGCCATATTTAGTACCTACTTCCCACATACCATAGTATGGAAAATGAAAATCCATACACTCATATAGGAGGGATTTCAGAGTTTGCACTACCTTCAAGGAAGGTATGATGGACATAGTTTGCTGAAGCTAAAGGCATTTCCTTGACTCTGAGACAAGGCGAATGGCTCAACTCATTGAGGCCTAGAACCATAAGAAGTGGTGTTTTAGCGAGTTTCTGAAGAAGTTTTTTAGTGCTCATAAGACAAACATTTGAAGACAATTTACCCTTTGCGACTCACGAAGATTGAAGTTTTACCGGTGTTGGGAGAGGTTTTTTAGAGACCATCGGTGCATGTCGCTATGGCTTTGACCACATGGATGTTAGTGAACCACTTCTATGGTGGTATGTCTTAGGCGCCGAGCTCTCATGTGTGGGGGGAGACTTTTTAAGCAAAACATCCTGATCAAACCATGGATTTTCATTACGTGGGCCAAGAGCTTCAGGGTTGGGATGAGCTTAACCCCAAGCGGATAGGATGAAGCCATCGGTCCAAATCAAAAGGGTGGTATGTACCTTTGAATGACTGAGATGGAAATGAGGGCTAGGTTATCAACTCTAGCTAGAAGGTAGAGTACGGAGAAGCAGTAATGAAGTGCAGGCGTGTGACAACCTTTGTGACCCAATCTGCACATTTCCAATCCCAGTATGACAATGACATGTTCATGACCACTAAGTGAAGGATTTGATGTCGAGAATGTGCACACTGCTTGTGTAGGACAATTCAAGCCCCCCAACAACCAAATGCTCCATATGGGAATACTTACAATCCAATTAGATCCTAACCTTGCATGAGACCAAACCCCACAGCATGTACCACAGGGCGAGCCTCGGGTTTGGTTTCCTCCTCCCGATCCTGACAACCACCATCCTCTCTTCTCCGGTGAACATTTGTACTCAATTTGAGTAAGGTGGTGGCAATTTTAATTAATGACAAAATGGAACCAATGTGCAGTGTACGAATTGATCTTGTCGGCTCTTGAATAAAATTTGATGCTCGATATTCAATTCTGAAACATTAACAAGGCTCTTTGGGACAAGAAGAGGAGGTTCCATCTGGCTGCTGAATCTAAGGGGATCCATGAGGTGGGTGGGAATGGATGAGGTTAAGTCCATAATCACAGCAGAAGTGGAAAGAGGTTCGATTAGCCTGCCAAATATTGAAGAGGAGTCAGACGGGGAGAAAAAATGCGACTGAGCATATTCAATAGCTACAGAGGATGACCTGATGAGGAAATATCGTATGCCACCTCCGCTTTCCACAGGCGTGAGAGGGAAAGAAAAAGGGACTCAACAAGCAGGTGTGCGAGATCTTAAACAGTAGGTTGTTTTTATGCCTTTAGCCAGTCTAACAGCCTATACGAAAATTTTAAAGGATACATCACCATAAAGAGAGGATTAGGCATTGAGAAGAAGGCCTTTCTCCTTTGAAAATCTCTCAGTGCCCTAATCAAACAGTACCTATTAAACCTGGGACCGATTCTCTGATACCGATTAATATTGGTGGGAATTGCATGGAAAAGGCATTGCTAGATTTAGGAGCGGTGTGAATCTTATGCCATTTTTCGGTATGCAACGATTAGGTTTAGGTGAGCTTAAACCTACCTCAATCCACACTCTCATTGGTAGATAGATCGGTGAAATCCCAAGGGATAGTTGAGGATGTCCTTGTAAAAATTGACAATTTCTATCAGTGATTATGATCTGAACTTTTGATCCCAATGAACCAAATCATGTACCAATCATTTTGAGGAGACCATTTTGGCCCCCGCGCCGTGCAATTGGTAATTGCCGGAATGGAATCATGCAATTGACATTTGGTGACATGATATTGGAATTGAACATTTTCAATTTGAATGACAACCCAAAATTGTTAGAACCTGAAAATCCTATAACTGATGAGGTTGTTTCAGTTGATCAGTGTGCAGGTATAACAGGTGCCGAGAAAATCTGAAGTGATCGACCTTGGTGATGAAGGAGAGTGGTCTTGCCAGCAACACCAATTGCAAACCAATTGCTCCAAATCCACAACCATTCGAACGGTCCAACTTATGGCCTCCTTTGCATCGTGGAGCCGGGACCGAAACCCTTGCATGGGTTGAGAGATCATCCTCCTTGACCCCTTAGTATTTACGAACTCGGCGGTTCGTGTTTTCCAAAACCAGATGCAGGTTCACAATTTTTAATTTTTGTCATATATTAGTCAATTTTGTCAGTTGTAGTTATTTTCTGAAATTTTTAACTTAGGATAATTTTTATATAGTTTTATAGTATCGTATTTATGTATTGGAGTTTTGTCTCCATTCTATCAAGTTCCATTCATAATATATAATGCAAAGTAATTAATGTAATTTTGATGTATTGCGGGGAGGCAGAAATGGCGAGTCGTTGACTTCATGAAAAATTGGTGGAGGGAACTCTTAGAGCTACCATCACGCGCTATAAGCGGGGAGGTTGGCCTCGAGCACGACCATATTCTCCTCCCGGCGTGCCACGAGCTCCCATCTTGGCCTTTGAGCTCCCCTTCTTGCGATGCCACATTGACTGCGATGGCCAGGTGCTTCGACCACGGTGAGCCACCACTGGCCTTAAATCCTTTGTAGTGACGAGTCACTTTCGGCGTCATCGAGCCGACGTTGGCAGGCCTCCGGTCATCTGCTGGCGTGGGTGAGCCTCGCTGCGCGTCTGACCCTCGCCTCTTGCTGGTGGTGCTACGTGCCTTCGGTTCGGGTTTAAAGGAGCCACTACATCGGTGTCGATCATAGTTAAGACTTGATTATCGATCCAGGGTGCATTTCGATTTGATCAGGCCACAGGTCGATGGGGTATTCAGAGAAGTCAATGACCTTCGGAGGAATTCGAGTTATTGGAGGCTTGGTCAGTGCGAGGACCCGGCTACATATTTAGTGAGTCAGCATTTCGTGATTTGTTTTATATCTCGAGATATGGTCAGTCGAGGAATTGGGTCACATTCTTTCGGCCTCGGGTGAGTTGCACCCAGGAACCGGAGAATCGCGCCTGATGCAGCGCGAGCCATCCCACACATCCCCAGTAGGTACTCAGTGAGCCTCACGGGATTCGGGCGATTACGAGACACGGATGGGGCCACGGGCCCGTCACGGTACCTCGGAGGAGAGAGCTGGAGGGCCGACGCAAGCGGGGCGCGCCGGGCCCGAGCGAGTCGCCGTGCTACAGGCCCAGCCACCATCACGGTGCGCCGGCGTGGGCAGCGCTGCCACCATTATCACGGCCTCGCGGATCGATGGCCCGTGTTTGGCGGACACCCATTCCGGGGAATGCGGATATACGTAACCCGACCATTTCGTGGGAGTCATTACGGCGTTCGGGATGGCGACCCGGATACCCGAGTCGATCACGATTGATGAGGTATTCGCTCCTCCCGTCGCAACTCCGTGGTTCTGCTAGGGGTAGTCGGCGGTTCTACCGCTCCGCTGACATCTCAATCGCGAGCCCCTGGAGATCCGTTCCGGGATAGATGTGATCAGGGGTATAGATCGTGATTTATTTACGCGGCCCAGCAAGGATTGCATCTGCGCCGTCTTGAGGTTTATAGAGATTGGGCCCACCCTCGCGGGCGATGGTTAGAGAAGCGTGGCGAGGATGTCCTAATTGCGATTAACTGCTCGGGCGACTTCGCCTCTTATCTTGCTCATGACCATCTCTTTGCTTTGTTTATTCTCTGCGGCATTTATGCCTGGAGGGAGACTATCTTGACGTATGGGATCTCGGGCAATTTCTGGTTAGGCCGTGGCCCGGTGATTACGCCGCTCACTACGAGTTTTGAGGAGAAGGTCCACCCAGGAGAGACCTCGTCGCGGCTGACATACCCCTTTACTTATTCATTTCCTGTGTTCTTGGCTTGGATGGGATTCCGGAGGAGCACAGGATAGAATGCGAGACGGTGCCTACGGGTAGTAGCGGTGGGCCGGATTATGACTATACCCCGTCCATTTCCATATCGCCCGAGACCGGAAGATGCCCAGGGTGAGGAGGCGGGGGATGCCTACGGAGGCGATCCACGCTCGCGCACGGAAGTGCGAGAGGTCCCACTCATATTTGAATCGTTCACCACCATCTCCTCCACCCACTGCGCGGCTGCGGCCCCTCTGAGATACTCCGGGCCCTCATGGTGACACACCCGATCACCGGGTATACCGTGTCGGCCCGGAGATGGGCTGGAGTGATGGATCACGATCTGCACTGCGACCTCTCGGGCGGCCCGGCATGCGACACATGACCAGGGTGGCAGGCCCCGAGGCCACTTTGAGTTGGTGCATTGTGTGCAGATCTTTTGACCCACGGGTCTTCCTCATGATCGCCGGAGGAGCACGCCCGCGATGCGGCCTCATTGCAAATCTGTGCTTGGTTGCGGTAACCGCGCCACCAGGCGTGAGGTGGTTGGGTTTCTTTGATTTATGTATAGTTTCAGCGGCATCGCTCTGGGTGCGATTATGATTTTTGTATTAGCCATAGTAGGCGGTGATATGTTTAATGTGTATCATTACGCATATTAATGCGTTTGGCTATATCAGACTACTGATTATATATATATATTGACTTTTTGCATATTGTGTTTCTTGTGTCCCCTATGTATAAGTATGTGTTTTCTTTCAAACTACATAATTAAATTGCTTGAATTGAACAATAGAATTGCTTCAGGTGAACAGTGGTCTTTAGGTGGATGATTGAATCATCATTTTTGTCACTTCTGTAACTAAGGCATTACCATACTTGAAACAATTTTTTAATTTAGATCATGTTCAAAACATTATTCAAACTTATTTCCCATATATACTGGCTGTATAGGATTGTTCCAATGGGTTTTGTGAAATTGTGTATTCTTTGCTTTGCAAAAGCAGACATACAAATATTGTATCTAGATAGTTTAGATTTTCATAGTTGACCAAAATCATTATCTTAGAAAGGAAGAAAAAGAAAAAGAAAAGAAAAAGCAAGAAGAAAAAAGAAAAAGAAAAAGAAGAAAAGAAAAATAAAGTCGTGAAGTTTTTTGCTTTGAAGCAAGGCATGGTAAGGGTGTATGAAAGCCTTTGAAACAGATGCCCTAAGCCTTCGTGGTTGGGAGTCATCGATTTTGTGTTCGTTACATGGGTGGATAGGTAAATTTAGCCAATTGTAGGTGCTTAATTTTTGAAGTCATTCGGGTGGGGCAAACCTTTAGAGTTAGTACCATTGATTGTACGGCTTGATGCTAAACCTTAGTGGTTAGAGTCATCGGTGGACCCCGTTACGGACTTCAGTGAAGTGGATTTTAGCTTATTCGCCTACGGTAGATGAATAAAGAAAGAAAAGTGTAACTAATATTATCTAGGTTGTTCCAACAACTTAGGCCATCGGTGCTAGGTTTGGGGGGAAGCAATTTGCGGTTTATTGGCTCAATCTAGATACAAAATGAACCATTAGACTTAGGTGAAATCCAGTTGAAAATCATGGAAAGCGATGTTGTTCTAAAAATTGTTCTCTGGTTTTATTCTTGTATATAGGTTTTCAAATGTTGATTTCAATTGTTCACTTTAGTAATATTAGTTTGTATATAAATCTGATGACCTTTTGAAATACAACCTTTTGAAAATCCCCACATGCATCTCAATTCTTATTTTTGCATTGCTAGGAATTTATGACGTTTCGGTTCAGGGTGTGATTGAGTGCTCAAAGTACAATTTTGAACCTATGTTAGATAGGTTTGAGTACTTTTTGATCATTAATCATGTCCTTATAAACCAATTGAATTTTTCGTATTACCTTAGTAACACTTATGCCAATTTGAGGTGTTTTTAGTTTGTTTTGTAGACTTTTATACACATTTGAACTGACCTCAATGCAAATGATCGATCATGAGGTTGGAATTTTAATTTCTGACCATGACAAGCCCAAAAATCAATGGAAAAACAAAGGAAAGTGGAAGAAATGAGATCACGAGTTGAGAACGCCTTGTGAGAGAGATGCAGGCAGCCAAAACGGGCAATTCGCAGCACAATTATAATCAATTCGCAATCCTAAGCGGGTACTAAGTGTAACGAGTTGTAATCGACACACATTGCGAAATTAAACAGCCAACTGCCTTTGTCTGATTCTACGAGAATTCGCTACTCGCGATTTCGCTAGCTTAGCGAAATTCGCTAGCTAGCAGGTATGATGCCAAATTAAACACAGCATTTGATTCATTTAGACCCTTGCCCGATTGTTAGACCATTGCCAAATTAACTGTTATTGCCAATTGTTTAATTGAAATTCTGCACTAAATGTACACCGATGTGCTTTGTAATTAATCTGGCCAGCCTTCAAACTTGGTGAATTACTCTCTATCCCTGTAACAGCTTAGTTATTAGGGTTTTTGGTATTTTTATACCTTGAGGAGTCCTATAAATACCCCTCATGTTTTGTAATAGAGGAGAGGAGGTGGAGAGGAAGAAAGACAAGTTTTTGGTGATTTGTAAGTTTCATTCTTGCTTTTTGTAAATAAATTGTTTATTTTAAGTTTTGCTTTATTTTCTCTTCTCTCTATTTCTCTTCTCAACACTTTCTTTCATTTGCCAAACACCTCTTGAGGATGACAACTTCCAAGAGATCTTGTCAGCCTCCTTCAGCTGAAGAGGAAGAATAACAACTAGCAGTGGGGCTTAAGCATGTTGTCCTCATGTCTTAAAAAGCTACAATTGATGTATTTATAGCCCTTATCTTCAAAACTCGGTTGCATATGGATGTTATCGTTCTTGGCCAATACTTCCATGCTTTAGATCCAAAGCATAGTGATGTGTACTGTGCTCTTAGATGGTCCTTATCATCTTCTTGCAGGTAATATCGCATGTTATGGTTCTTCAAATTGTGGTTAAATAACATTTTGCTTATTGTTTTCGGGGGCCAATAACATGCTTAGGGTTCAAAGGTTTCTGGGTGAGAGATGCACTCGTGATTCCTTTAGATCTTTACGAGCCTCTAAAAATGGATAAAAGAATGTTAGGGTTTTAAAACAAAAGGCCATAACTACATCCCGTGTTGACTCACATAAAGATAAAAACCCGAGACATGTGTTTCGTCTAATACCAAGAAGTACCTAAATTCAAAGTAAATTTCTTCATTGTTACTTCGTGCAATCTCGCTTACACTTCCCTGCTTTTTCAAACCATTCCCCTCGTTCAATGAATTCCAAAGAGTCCAAAGAAAGCTCCTACTCCTTCATGCCCTAATGCAAACCATTTTTATGAAGAAAACCCATCCCCGTGTTCTAATCTCTGCACTAATTATACTCCGCAATAGCTTGACTACGGCAGTTGTAGGAGCTTAGGTATATAAATATTGTTGATTTTAGCTCAGCCTACTGTGGCACGAATCAGGTCGTGACGTGAGATCGAAATCGTGACATCAAGAACCACAGTTCAAAGCTGCAGAGTCATGAAGTGAAGTCGCGACAAGATAATGATGTCGCGACATCAGAAATCCAATGCCGAGACCTACGGAGGCATGGAAGTGATGTCGCCAATAAGTGATCATGTCATGCCAAGAGCAATCAAAGGAAAGATACAAGTGGCGACAAGATTGCGCTTACGCGTAATCGCCGATGTCACGACAATATATTGATGTCGCGACATCATGAGAAACCGCTAAAACCTCGCAGATCTCGCCGAGTCGCGATTAAGAGATCGATGTCTCGGCATCCGTCAAGACAAGTTGAATGTGTCGCAGGCATTTGTGCCGGTGGTCACGACGTGAGATCGAGGTCGCGCGACATCGAGAGACCGCTTGAAATCGCAAAGGGCTACTAGATGTCGCGACAAGAGATTGTTGTCGCGACACCAAGAGCAAACTTCAGCTTGAAGGCTCCAGAGAATCAGTTTGGCGTCGCGATAAAGCATCGTCGCGACATCAACCATCGATGAAAGTCGAAGAAATGAACTCATTGCCACGATGCGACAGAGGTCGCTGACATCAAGATTCCGCTGGAAGTTGAATTTCATTTAGTTGATGTCACGACAAGAGGTCGAAGTCACGACACCAAAAAGCCATCAAGTGAAGACCGCAGTTCATAAGTCGAGCATCGCAACAAGAGATCAGGTCGACACGAGACCGTCGCCTGAAGGTTAAAGCTCCATAAAGTGATGTCGCGACAAGATATCGATGTCGCGACATTAGGAACGACCAGATCAAATCTACAGAGCCATAAAGAGATGTCGCGACAAGAGACCGAGATCGCGACATCAGAAGATATCAGTTGAAAGATGCATTTCATTTAGTTGATGTCACGACAAGAGAATGACGTCGCGACATCAGGAGCAACATGTGAAGCCTGCAAGACGCAGTTTCGATGTCGTGATAAGAGAATGATGTCGCCACATCGCCAAATGATCGCCCGCCGCATAGACAAAGAGGCTTGAGGTCGCACGCAGACACCAGGCTCCGATACATGGACGATGTCATGGCAAAGGAATCGAGGTCGCGACTTGAATGCTAACGCCAACTAACTTTGGAATCCACAAAGATCGGTGACAAATTGTGGCCCAATTGAAAACCCTATAAATAATGCTAAATGCCTATCCGTAAGAGGAAAAACAGAGCGCTACACGAAGGGAAACCGGATAGTCAAGGCTCATTTTCTTTATTCTTAGTTTTCTTTCTTTTCTTTTCTTTCTCTTTTATTTTCTTCAATGTCGATACTAGAGATTAGATTGGACTATCGCTCTAGTTTTCTTTATTTGAATCGTGATGTTATCGTTTTGAGCTAAAGCTGAATGCGGAATTCAATTCTTTTCAAATTACTACCTGGAATGTTGAAGTTCTCGCATAAAATTGTCGGAATCTCATTTTTATCCAGCTTCGAAATGCAGCTTATTCTTATGATCTGAGGAATACCGTAGTGTGTACTTGTAATCGAGGAACCCAAATTCTTCCATCTAGTAAATGTTTTAGTTTAAAATTATCTTTCCCCTGTAGTCGTTTCCAAAGAAATTTGTGAATTTCGCCAGAATTTTACTGCTGTGGGTTTAATGTTTTTTTGATCCGGGAATATCGCCTTATACCCGCTTACATTCGCTTTATTTTGCTCGATTTCAAAGGAGGTCCTGAAAGTGGTCACAGAAGACATTCCCCGGGAGTTATAAACATTTCTTTCAAGGTATATTAACCCGCTTATTTGAGATCTCACGAGCTTTGTTGTGTTTATCAGATAAATCCTCTTCTCATTTGAAATCAAGAATGAGTCAACGAGTTATCAATTTAAACAAGCAAAGAGTTCACCTCAATTCCGATGAGGCCAATCCCGTGTTAGCCGAGATCTAATCGTATGAGAGGGTAATCTATTCTAATTCTCGGTGAAAGAGTAACCCTGAAGTCAGATATCCTCGTTTGACCGATAACTTGGGGAGCTAAGGTTTACAAATCGTAAAACGGGTATGAAGTATTGCAAAAGAAAAATACCTGCACTAAGGAAACCCCCTTTCTTTAAAAGTAATTATCTCATTCCCGTATTCGAGAGAATCAGTCAAAATTGGGAATGATGAAATGTGGAGGCATGAGAGATCCAACAGATCGCTAAATGCCTCGATTATTCTAAACTCGAAAAACGATCGGGCAAGAAAAATTTTATCGCATTAACTACATGAATTGATATTTCACTATAATCGTATTCTCGATGGATACCCGAAAGATAACTATTCAATTTCCATTCATTTTCCCAACTTAATAATTATTCTTTATTCTTTATATTCCGCTATTGTCTTCATTCAGCTTATTTTCCTTTTGTTCGTTTAATTTTCCAAAGACCTTCATGCCGATCCTACTATCATTTAGAGTGGTCCAAATAGTATGGAAATCAGGCCAGGTAGTTGATTTAAAATTCTCGAGATCTCTCGTGGATCATATCCGACTTAATCCATTTTATTACTTGTCTAATTGCACTTGTAGAATACTCCACCAAACCAAACTTTGAAAATGATTACTCTAGGAGATTTTGGCCTATATAGCATAATGTCAATAAGTTTTATGGCAAGGTCACGGGATTAGATAATAGTTCTTCGGGTGATTTTGTTATAAATCAGGTATATGTCATTTCGTCTCACGCAACAAGCTTTATGGCATCGTTGTCGTGATTAGTTAATAGTACTGACACCGATGTGATATATTAGCATATGTGTTCGTCTATCAAACTACACCCAATAAGGAGGCCGGTAACGCCGGCAAAGGTGGCCCCAGATGAGGGATCGACCTTGCTGGGGTCCCATAGTGCTGGGTGCTTACGTCGACGGTGGATCTTAGGTATTCGACCCCGTGGCATTTAATCAGTTTGTTTTTCCCTCACCCTTGTCCAAGGGAAGAGGGAGGCACCTCCGCATCTCAAAGTTCAACCCCTCGAATGGTTAAGACACCGCCGCCCGTCCCGTAACTAGCAATAGCCAAAGAGTCACCATCGATGCCTAGAGAGTTAAGAACGACCGGCGCCGTCAGATAGCTCCTGGAAAAGAAACCGGCGAGATAAAGACTAACTTAATCTACGAATACAATGTAAAAGGCTATCCAAGAAAGACGCCAGAGAAAAAGACTCTATTACAAAAAGGTTCGCATGTAAGACCGAGAGAGAGGGAAGTCCGAACTCGCAAAGGCAAGGAAAAGGGTCTCGTGGATTAGGCACACAAGACAGAGGATGTCTCGCGAGCAAACAAAAGGGAAACTGAAAGGAACGGGAGAAACGAACGTGAAGACCGAAGAGTCATCATTACCGGCAAGACTGTAATGACTACACCAAGCCCTAACTAATCCACTCGAAAGCATGGAAATCGCACCGATGAGAGAGAACGCATGTACTCGCTTCATCGCACAATCGCACACAAGGGTCATCGGGGCAACCGATGTGGTTTGAAAATAAGGCCTCACAGCCTACCACTGTGCCCAAGAAAGAGCCTAGCCCAACGAAACACTTCGTGTGCCCACCTCACAAACCCCAAAGGAGAGGCATGCCCATTGAAGCATTCAAGCCTTTTTACGTTAGCATTCAAGCCTTTGGTGCCAACCCGTAATGAAGGTCCATCCGCCAGCCACCAAAGGCCGAGCCATTATGGGAAGTCTCTCAAAGATAAGGGAAAATAGAATATATTATCCTCGTGCAAATTCAAACCAAATCTCATCAATAAACAGCAAAGATAATACAGCTCATCATCGTAAACCTAATCCCCCCAATAAGGAAAGAAGATTATCCCAAATAAAACAAACTCGGCTTCTTTCTATATCCTTTACAAAACTGGACATAATCGATAATAACAAAAAAATATCCCATCCAATAAGCTAATCCTAGTCACCATCCAACCGGCTTAACATCTACTATAAATACAAGGCCACCCCATTCCAAGTGAAAGGGGTACGCATACTCATACGCACGCATACTATTAAATACATTCAGCCCCTAAGAAACACCTTTCTCCTTCGTGAAGAAACCGACTTAGGTATCGGAGCGCCTTACCCGGGCAAGCCCTCGTCGACTTCCCCCTTCTTTCGTTAACGATCCTACTTCACCCCCAGACGCATCTCAAGAGCCCTCGAAGTCTAACCTGCCGCAATCCAGTCCCGCCAACGACCCCTACACGCCCAGCCCTAGTCCGCTGAAAAAGCATCATTAGAAGAAAGGTCGGCTAGCACGGAGCTACCACCCGCGAAGCCCTCACGACCCCCTTCTTCTTGTTCGCAGTTGATCCTACTTCATCCCAGACGATCCAAGAGCCTGCAGTCTAACCCGTCAGCAATCCAGGTCCGGCCCAACAACCCCTACACGCTCCAGCCTAGTTCCGGTTGAAAAAAGCATCATCATTTTTAATCATTTATAATAACTAAATATATAAAAATATCAGATTTAATGAAAATAGTTCTAATTACCAAATTTTAAAACTATCGAATAAAATATTTTGTATAAATCATATAAAAATAATTTATTTCTTAATTAAATATATTTTAATAAAAATAATTTAATTTTTTATAAACTAATATAACTATAGTAAAAGAATGTAAAAAAAAATCAAATCTAATTAATATTATCATTCTCTTATGCTTTGAAATAATTTTGATCAAGAACTTAAATATATTCTTATTTTTTAATAATTTTTAATTACCGATATTTATGTAAAAATATCCACCAATATATCTCCGATATATCCATAAAATTCAAATACCGATATATCCGTCAAAACCGATATTTTTATCCTTGTGAGAGACATGTGATGTGACAAAAGTTACCTACTACATGTACCCATGTGACACATGTTGCATGATTAGTGAGAGGATGAGATGAATGGCTTATATTAAGCCATGTGATAAAAATCCAAGACTTAAGGACAATGATGGAATTTTTGAAATGTTTAAGTGAATAAGACAAAAGGGAATAGTCTTCTTCTCTAAATGAAAGAGCAAAACATGCAAAGGATTGGTTTTCGATTTGTAGAGAGAGAGAGCGGTGACTCTCTCAGATTTCCTCGTTGCTCAAATCATTTTGCTCGACGGAGCAAGAAGCAAAGCTCCAGCTCTACGCGTGGACACCGATTTGGACTGAGCTCGACAAACTCCAAGAGGTAGGATATTTTCCTACTGTTTATTATTCTTCTTTGATAAGAGACATTTTTATGGATAAAGGGATTCTCAGAAAATCAATGACCGTGTTATTGGTCTCAAAATCTTGAACCCGAAAGGAGAAAACTGAAAGTCAGGTGGTCGAATGCTGTCGACCCGAGGGTTTCATTGTTCACGTGTTGCGTTTGGTGATTTTTGTGTGGTTTGGGGTGATTCAAAATGAATTGCTTGACTTGTTAATTAGCCCATGTGAGCTAATTTTGATGTTATTTGTTGTGAATTGAAAAATGTGAATTATGTGAATTAATTATGTTAATATATGCATGTAAAATAAATTAGCATGAATATTTTGGAAATGGCTTAATGCATTCCATATGCACCGGGACACCCTAGAACGATAGGTGTGAGTGCATGACATGAAAATGAAAGAAAAGTGAAAATGATTGTGAAAGGAATTTCATGAAGATTTTCTCCGAAGAATTAAGCCTCGAGAGTGGTCCAACAAATATCTCGAGGTGGACCCATGACTATTCGGAAAAAATGATCCAGCAATTCGCCTCGGAGGGTAGTCCAATATATTTACCGAAACTTGGTAGTAAGTTTTTGAGAACATAAAGAATTTGTTTTGAAAACTGTATTTTTGCTCGCATTTTGCTTAGGCATGTGTGAGGAGCGCCTGGGTGAAGACCGTGAGACATGGGATTGACATGTAGACATTCAAGTAGGATCATGTATTTGTTTCGAGTGTGATCATTGCTGATGATATGTGCACTTGTATGAGTAACCCACGTGAGGAAATTATCACTACCGGGCATTGCTCACCGTCGAGGGATCATTATTTCGTGCACAGATCAGATAGAGGATCGCGACGATCACTAGAGGCCACGCTAAGAAAGACGGATTGTGCTTTGGTATTCATTGTGTATAACATGTATTAAAAACTCTAATTTTTATATATGCGTTTCGTTAAGAGTAATGTAATAATCCTCAACTATTGTTATATAGTCGATGTATTCTGCAGAAAGATTGATGCAGGGCCCATGGCCATTTTTACTGCACGTGACCCGGTGTGGTCGCTGTGTAAAATTTGGGACAAAGTTGTATCTCGGGTGTAGCTCTTCGTACAAAGTACTCGTCGATTCGGGTGGAGTGGTGTCGGGTTACCCAACATCCACGAATATTCCGCGGGCTGATGTGTTGTCAACTTAATTCTCGTGTGTTTTGAGTGTCACAATCTCAACGTAACCTAGGTTTATAAATACCTAGAGTTTCTAATGTCGATACCAAAGTATATCTTAGCATCAACAAGTTAGGTATTATCATTACCTGTACCTGATGGGCACCTGCCAGACTACGCATTCCTCGCGGGCATTACGATCGATGTGTGATTATGTGTTGTGAAATTGTGTGCTAGGTAAATAGCACATAGGAAAAAAAAAAAAATGTTGAACATCAAGGTTAGTGCGAGAACAAGTCGTTTGAGAAATTTGACGAAAGGGTCCGTAATTAAATCAAAAAATGTCGAGAGAAATTTTTTTTCTCGAGGTTTTACAAAGGTGTAAAACAAGAAAAATAAAAATAAAATTCTTTAATGAATTTATTCGTTCTACTGGCATGATGAAATTTTTTTTTCTTTTTGTGGTCTTAAATAGGGGCCGGAACAAAATGAAAAAAATGAGCAAAAAAAGAAAAAGGTGTAGCTGGGAGGCCTGAACGGGCTACGCCCCATTTTCTGCGGTCGAGTCACGAATATAATAAATCAGGACATGACACAGCCGCATGGTCAAGGTGGCACGACCACCATATGGTCGGGCACGGCCACGACATTTCCACGCACACACACAATGGCAGCGGCGGCCGAGCATAGTAGGCGCAGGCCGGGCTTCAGGTGTGCACTATACACCCGACCGCTGACTAATGCAATCGCTCAGTCACCGCTTGAGACACTGCTCACCGAACACTCGCTCACGAGCACCGCTCACAAGGTTTTAAAAAAATAAAATAAAAATAATAAAATAAAAAATAAATTTTTCGTCGAACATGACTTAATATATGAACTTATTATCTTGCATCGTCTATGAATATACGGACGCTGCGGTATGAAATAAAATATTCTTTTCTCTGTATGTGAATAGTGTCTCAGGTTGTGTTTACACCTTAGATAATGTAGACGCTGTGATAGGGTTGGGCTTAGAGGTTGAGGCCTCAAGGAGCCTCGATTTCCGAAGTTCTCCCTTATGATTAAGGCGAGGATGTGGATGATATGTTATGGTCAAGGAAGTTAGAGATCTTTGGGATTCCACTTACAAATGCGACCGAGGGTCATGGACATGTTAGAGTTCGACGTCATCCCCGGGATTGGATTGGATGACACTACGTAGTTGTTATCGACAGGGATGTAGGAGGGTTACCCGCCTCACACGCAGGACTCGCACTCGTGTTGTATTTCAAGGACAAGCATTACGCGATGGAGCCACTCGTATGGTGTACGAGTCCAGTGTCGCGTGACAAATACGGGTCAAGGAAGCGGCTAGAGGACGAGGTGAGACTGGACTTAGATCTACCTCGAGTAGTCTGCGAGTATGAGGATGTTTTTCCTGATGAGCTACTAGGATTGCCTCCGTAGAGGGTTGTAGTCTTTGGTATCGAGTTACACCCTAGTACTCCCTAAATCCTTCCTACATCAAAACCCACCATGGAATCCACCCAAAATAACTCCAAAAGTGGTTTAGAACCATTAAAAACCCATTTTTCTTAAGTTAGGGCTTTTCCCCAAAATAAAAATCACAAAAGGGTGAAATTAGGGTTTGTGTTCATACCTTGAATCTCTTCAAATCCTCTCTTGTAGGTTGCTTGATCTCTTAGAATCAAGAAGTGGGAAGAAATCACACCAAAACTTGATCTTCTACCAAGCCTTAGCTCCCTCTCCCTTTTCTCCTCTCTTTATTTCCCAAAAACGGGATTGCTCTAAATGAGATCCCTTAGACCACTTTTGGTCTTTAAATCCCCTTTAAGTGTAAGGCCAATGTTGGCCTACACATTATTCTCATTTCTGATTTTTCCCCCTTTTTGGTCTTAAGTCACTTATTCTTTACAAGGCCTTGTTTGGCCACAAAAATGCATTCTTTTGACTTAAGTTTCTCCTAAAATACTCTATAGCCCACATTTCTCGTTTTTTTATTTGCACTTCAAACCTCCATATTTACACTATAACTCTCATTAATCACTCTTAGACATTTATTCTTTATAATTTATGACCCTTAGGTCCTCTTTTCACAAATTCCAAATTTGCCATTTTTTACTTGGGTTGATTTTCGGGTCCAATCAATTCTCATTTAGCATATAATATTTGCATTTGGATTTTAGCCATATAATTGCTTTTAATATCTACTTAACACCCCCGGAATATACCCAAGTTGCCTAATTTATACCCGAAATATATAATGATTTTTATTATGTACCTAGAGTATTTTTACATGCTACAGCCCCGACAATTTAGAGCTCTGGCATTAGAGAGCCACGTAGTTTAGTTCAATAAGAGCCAGGAGCTCGGATATTAGAGAGTCACGTAGCTCAGTTCGCCAAGAGCCAGTAGCTCGGATATTAGAGAGCCATGTAGCTCGGGAGATCAAAAAGAGCCACGCAGTTTCGGGCTCATTAAGAGCCCAGTAGCTCCTGGGCCGACAAGAGCCTAGCAGCTCGCTTGTCAAGAGCCACTGCAGCTCCGGGCTCACAAGAACCGCAGCTCAATTTGTTACACCCGCAGCTCATTTCGTAAAGAGCCACGAGCTTGTTCCAAAGAGCCGTAGCTCGTAACCGAGAGAGCCCAAGAGCTCAGCTCCTAAAGAGCCACGTGTGAGCTCGGGTCGCAAAGAGTCGCGGTAGCTCGCAGTCCGGAGAGCCCAGTAGCCCGCCTCATGAAGAGGGATGCAACTTAGTTCAAAGAGCCGCATAGTTCAGTTCAATAAGAGCCCCATAGCTCAGTTTGTTAAGAGCACAGTAGCTCAGCTCGTCAAGAGCCATGTAGCTCAGTCCAAAAGAGCGGTGGAGCTCAGTTTTTAGGAACCTAGCAGCTCAGTAGACCGCATGGCCCTAACCTCAATAAGAGCCCTAGAGATCGGATATTAAGAGCAGCGTAGCTCAGGATCCAAATAAGCTATGTAGCTCCGTTTGAAAGAGCCATGAGGCTCATTTTCTGAGAGCCTAGTAACTCGGCCATCAAAGGGCCGCGTAGCCCCACTTGCAGCAAGAATCATAGAATTCAATTTATTCAGAAGCCATAAAGGGAATGAGAAAGGAAAAAGATTCAGAAAGTGTGAACACACGTATCAGCATTTCGATAAAGGTCAAAATTGTCATTACAAGGGCCAAAGACTACCAAAACAAAGAAGGATGGCAAGAAAAAGCCTAAGTGTTGGAAGCTCCGAGTCATGCCTTTAGCCTCATAAAGTCTCCAGAAGAAGAGCAAGAGTGGCGCCTCGTAAAGACAATTCTAAGGTCATCCCCTCCCCGCCGATTCAGTTCCTCATCCGTCCCGCTGAACGGAAACAGAAGCTCAACTGGAAGACCTTAGAAGCCTCGCTGGAAAGTTTAGCCAACCGAGACCCAGGTACATGCCTCGTGCCCCTCGCCGCAAATCACCCTCCTTCTCGACTAATCAGCGCCTGGTCGCTTCAGAGTTCATCACTAGCCTCGGAATTCTTTGTTCGTGACGCCCCCATGCTGTTCTACCAACAACCTCCTTGGTAGACTTCCCGGCTCAATGTCGTGGTTTTGAGAGGCATCATCCCTAACCACTTGTACCTCTCCGTCGCCCACTACTCCCGACCTTGACTACCCGCACCTCACCCGCCGCCTTTAGCTCATCCCCTGGCACCCATACCATCCTCGACCATCCGCAAAGAGCTGAACCTCAGCCCATCCCGAGCCTTCTTCTTGTTCTTCTGTACCTCACAATTTCAACTGGCCGAGGTATGCTTCTCAGTATGATCTATGCTTCCACCGTATCCCTGCTAGTGTCGCACCCAGATCGCAGCCTGGGCCTCTCCGAGGTCAAGGAGGCAACTGATTCGTGCCACGGTAGGGTGATCCGAAATCAACAAAATTTGTTTCCTATAGCCCTCCGAATCGCCGTGAGTCAAGCTACCGCAAAGATGCCAGCCTAGGGTCGAACACTGGGATGGGTTTTCTTCGTGAAAAACAGAAGTGCAATGAGTTGAAAATGGTATTTCTTTGATTTTGGGGTTTTGTTCAAATGCGGTTGATGGTTGTAACCTGTGATATAAATTAAAGGAAATATAAAAAGAAGACTCCTTGAAGTGGGTCGGTCATTGGATCGATTTTTAAGGTATTCGCGCCTGTTTGTTTCCTCGTCGGGGGATAATGACCTATAGTAGCTTCCCAAACCTGACCTTGATTTGGCACTCAAAACCTAAACCCTAAATTACTCCCTCATGATATAGTATCTCAAGAGCATTCAAGTCCCCAATACAGTATACGGCCCTCAAAGAGGCAACCTACGACAACTAATAGGAGATAACTAGGTGGGATGACAATGATCTAAGATTAAGCATCCACTCAGAACCACTAAGCTTGTCAAATACACATTACGAGGCTGATCTAGGAGGTTTCAAACTCTAAGGTGAGATGCGTGTGGAGCTTAAATGTCATAAATGCAGTGTAATAAATGAGAGGGCATGAAAACTTACCTCCAAACCTCCACTAGTGACCCTCCTCTTCAAGGAAAGGGGGCTTAGCCAAACATCATTTGAGTTGTCATCCTCAAAGGGGGTTTTGGGAAGCCAAGAAAATGAGAGAAAGAGGGAGAGAGAAGAGAGCAAAATAAACCTAAAATGAAAAAAGTCAGTGGGAAACTTGCATAAAATGAAAAAAGTTAGGGTTGCAGTCGTAGGGACTCATATAGTCAACCCTAATGTGAAATGACAAAAATGCCTAAAATATAAAAATTACATAAGGGACAAATGGTAATTTTACCAAACGCATCGTTGAATCAAAAATACCAAAAACACAAGTCGAGCAATTTCGCTATGTGTAAGAAATTTCGCTAGCATAGCTTAAAATTCAAGAGGCTACGAAATTTCGTCAGCCTAGCGAAATTCCATGTGTGAGATAGAGAAATTGAGAATTCTTAGGTAGGAACAAGAAATTTTCGCTTAGCTAGCGAAATTTCACACAGCTTAAAATTTCGGCTTAGATTGGCAAAATTTTCGCATCCCCTCGCAAATTTTCAATCATAGCGAAAAATTCCGGCTTGCTCCTTCTTGCTACACGTATCGTCTTCCTCGCACTTTTATTCATCACTTTGCCTTCAATCTTTCAACCCATCTCGACACTTCACGCCTCACTGGGTGAAATTACCGAGGATTCTCGCATTCGCACTAATAAGAAGCCGTGCTTTCTCATCGACCTGGGGCCCTCAAGCACCCGTAAACTATCCTAAACAATCTCGAAACAAATCGGGTTAATTCAAGTGGACATGCACATGACACAATTGCTCTTATTCATATGATTAGTGCGCAAAGCACTCTAAAACTCATCTTGAATAGGGCTCAAAATAGCACTTTCGGGGCACTAATCACACCCCAACTCGACAACACGTTGCTAGTCCCTGCTGAATGCTGAAAATAATAAAGGTGTCACATCCCACTTTGCAGGTCATGACCGGGTTAGTGGAACGCAGCCGCGCCACCAAAACCCGTAGCAAGCCTAAGTCCCATAATTTCTATCGAAAATTCGCAAGACCTGCCCTGCTTCTATAACTAATGACAAATCCTCGTTATTCGTAAGTAATATCAATCTAAAATCTACTAATAATTAACTCAAATCTCATATCATGATATTATCTCAAATAACATAACAAATAGACCTCCGTGGTCATCCGACTAACAAAAACGACCAACTGGCCTCATCAAAATATCAAATAAGGTTTCATCAAAAGAAAATTTATCCAACCTCAATCCATTCAAAATTTACCTACTGAAACCAAATAATTGAACCCACAATCCGTTAATTCACCAGCGGAGCCTTCTGGAAACTTGCACTCCTCATTCACCAAATAAACAAAATAATAATCCATTACATGTTTCAAATAGAATCCAAGGGTCAAGAAATGCCCTGGATTCTCCTTTCTCCGTCTTACCCCAAAGGAGGAAATCAACGTGAGATAACTATGTGAGTAAAAATGGGAGTATCATTCACCATACTTGGGTGAGGCCAGGTACCTACCGGCTCGGGCGATGGCTTATGCTCAATCATCAATCACCGCATACAGGCTGGCGCAACAAAATAGCTGCAATATGAACAACAATATCAAATGAGACTTAGAGTAGTTTTTGCAAAACATTGCAAATATAGTTTACCATTCAGTGAATCCAGACATTCCTTTCTTTACCTTATAATCGGGAAACTCGCACATCTCCAAATCCAAAGATCCGTAGAACTGGGCCGGTCTCTACGCCTAGAGTTTTACCACCCTTAGGAAGGCAATCGGCTTTTCCCGCATTAGAGGGTGCACTATGTGCACATAGCCCGATGACCTCCCCATCGCCAAAGCCTGTGATTCATGCCATCAACGATATTAACGACAGCAAGTTATGTACCACCGCATCGGCGATGCAACAAAGCAGATGATAACACCAAATATTGAATAAGAGTTAGCTGACCGTGTCAAGATGAATATTCATATCAGACACGTGACTTGTGGTGCATATGACAATTCAATTCACCGAATGCTCAAGTATCGTGGTCTTAATCATAGTCAATTACTACGATCAAGTCAAACAATGAAAAACAATCTCCTATGTTATTTCCCGAAGGTGCAAGTACGATGATATAAATTTACTCACCTCCCTATTAGTCCAGCTCGGTCAGGGCTATTCACCCTAAACTTCAGGGAGCCTTCCCCAACTTCGCTTTTTGCTATACCAATATGTTCATGCAAGAAAAGAAATATAAAGATAACGCTAAAAATCATAACGAGCCATACCTTGCTATCCACTCACTCACCACAGTCGCTTAATCTATTTCTATTTAATCGCCTAACTCTCGAGTTTCTTTTAAACACCTTTTAAAATCCCTTTTACTTTCTCTCCTTACCTTCAACATTTTGCCTTTTTAACATCTAATACCCAAAAATTATAATTTTAATATTCAATTTCACAACTACTTTATATCTAATGTTTAATCACTAAACTCAATTGGCATATTGCGCACGTTAGTATTTTGCCTATATCTTTCTCTCTTCACCGACGCGAAAAAGACCTGAAACTAGTGGCAAAAATTTCAATTAACATCCATATCTTTCCCAAGATGTCAAATTGGCCCTAAAATTCGTCCATTAGGTCCTCCTATGATTCTGTCCAAGTCGACTTCAAACAGAAATTACATTCAACACCGATCCACACCCTTAATTCCACTAATTACCACCTCAATTCATTCTAAATACATTTTCCCAAATTTTAAAACAGAACATACCAGACCTAATTCATACCTCTTAGGTCACATTCTTATAGATTCAAAATGCAATTTCAACCTAGCATACACATTAGAACAATTAATCTATTCCAAATGTACTCTAATTGACTATCCAAACAACAACCATTTATCAATTCAGCCCCTTTCCTCCAATACAGACCATGCAAAACTGGGGTAATTAAAAAAACCATGGTGCTTTAATATACCTTCAGAAGTCTCCTCACCATGAAAATCACAGGTTGATTCAAAAGCGGAATTTGGCTGCAAATAAAATTTTTCTTTCCTTCCCCAAAGAAGCCAAGGCCGAACGGAGAACCTATGGTTCTTCAATTTTTCTTTGTTTTATGCTCAATTTTCTAAGGCCTAATATTTTTAAAAAATTAATTCAATATTGAAATTTAAGTCCCTGAGGTTTTTCTTGAATTTTGCGGCCCTGGGAATTAATAAAATGTCTTTGGCCCTTGGTCAACAAAATCGACTTTCCTACCCTTGCCTCACCTGCTCACTTATTTTTATTATTTTTTCATGTATTTTCATTAATTTTATTTTTATAACATATATTTGGACCTTAATTTTCTTCTCTAGAAAAGTTCCCCATAATTTATTCATCCATCGGGTATTTTTAAAATTCCTATTTTGGTCAATCGCTCATACTTGACCATCGGGAGCTATATTTTCCTTAAATTCCATTTAATTGAGAAATAATTCCTAAAAATTATTATAAATTCATGATGAACCTTAAAACACCTAAAACTTAAATTCCATGATAAAAAAAATCATTTAAAAAATGTTTGGGGTGTTACAAAAGGTATGCATGTTGTGCTTTTACAGAAAGTGTATAAGGTTCAAAAAGTGTATGTACAGATAGGCTTTACCCTTAAAATGAACAATTTACACCCTATTAGAAAACCGACATGAAAGAACAAAAACCATATAAGAACTAGTTTAGGTCAACATTGGATCCAAGGAAATCAACCTGAATTTCCACCAAAATCTAATTGTTCCTAAGGTAAACCATTGAGCCAATAAATTGCAAAAGTTATTCTCCCCCAACCAAGCTACACGCCATGGCCTTAAACCCGCTGAATGTAAATTCTAAATAGATCAGCTACACCTTATTTCTTCCTTGTTTGCAAATGTAGGGTGCAATGCTAAAACTCGACTCACCAAAGTCCATGTAACGGGGTCCACCGATGACTTCAACCACCAAGGTTTGCGCATCAAGCCAAAAGGATCAACTCGACCACAAACCTCGCGCAGTGCTTCACCTCCGACCGAATGACTTCGAGAATTAAGCACTTACAACACGCCAAACTCTACCCATCCACCCGTAGCGAATAATTGGGTCGATGACTCCCAACCAATTAAGGTTTAGGATCTAAGCTTAAAGGCTTTCGCCTATACCTCGGACCGTGTTCGGTTTCCCAAGGCAAAGCTACGCTTTTATTCTTCTTTCTTTCTTTTCTTTCTTTTCTTTTTCTTTCTTTTTCATTCGAAGACTACATTGCCCTATACATGGGTAACACAAAACCTATTATGGGTCATCAACAAATTTAAGGCCGGCTTTGCAAAGTGGAAAGAGGTATATAGCTTCTCGACCTATTGGTACAAGCTGGGGTGCAGTGTGTGAAATAGCTAAAGGGGGAATGTTCAAGGTTGAATATGCTGATACCTCAATTGACCAAAAACTAAATCATGCATGGAATTGTTCTAACATTAAGGTAACATACAGGGCTTCAATTCTTCAACTAAAGGCAAGAGTAGAAATACCAAAATATAAGTACAAGAATGATTTGCAAAAGTGTAGAAAATGTATCGCATGGTATATTTCTATGTCGGAAGATATTTCACAAAATTATCATTTTTCAAAAAGAAACCGTGGTGGTACCCTCCAATAAGATGAAACTAACGGCTCAATCAGGAGGAATGGCACTACCGAACAAAGGCACTCAAGATCAAAGATCGCAGAATGCAGAGGAAAATGAGATTTCCCGCACCGCAACCCCTAACATTTCAAAACAAAAATCGTGATAAGATAAGCTTGTAAATGCCAAAATATTTGAAAAAAAAATAGGTAAAAGTGAAAAGGGCACCACTAAAAACTAAATTAAGACTTAAAATAATATAAAGTAAAATTTTAAACAGTAAATTTGGAGTGGTCTCCTGTGTTCCGCAGAACCATCTCCCGCCAGTAGCCATCGATTCAAGGAGGGTCCAGGAGGAGTAAGCTCCTCCCACGGCGCAAAGGGTGTGCCGCAAGTGCCTTCCATGCTCAACCTAATGCTTTCGGGGCAACTGGGTCTCCGTGCGTAATAATCATTGAGGAGGAATGGTGGATTTCTTCTAATCGCTTCATTGTTCTCCATCAATTCTTCATGCCGTTTGTTGCAGATCATGCCTTCCTACCCGTGTGCCACTCAAAGTAAACTCATCCATTTGCTCCTCATCCTCAACTATTTTTCGCTTGTTGCCTGCTGGAAATGTCGAGCTCCAGTGTCATGTTGCCAAATGTGAGCCGTATGACCCCATTCTAAATTCGATAATGGCATTTGATGTGGCTAGAAATGGTCGAATATAACGGGCAATTTGATTAAGGCCCCTCGCCACCTGTCGTGTCGAGAACCAATAAATCCACCTATAAGAACTTATCTACTACCAACACATCCTCCACATCATCCCTTTGGCATTTTCACCGAACGACCCACTAAGGTTGTGGTGGTGATGTTGGTTGGTTTGAATTTCCTCCCAAACCTAACCCCATACACCGAGTATGGCAAAGAGGGCCTGGACACCGGCACCCAAGTCTACAAGAGCCATTAAATGCAGTCTTCCAATGTTAACCCAGATAGTCAGGTCCGGATCCTCAGATTTCACCATTGTCTTGGTATCGATGATGGAGCTAACTGTTCAATATAAGAATGCTTTTTTTCAATGCCCAACCCTTTGATTGTACAGATTTTCAAAACTTTGCATAGCAGGGACTTGTTTGATGATGTCCAAAAGGGGTATGTCAGACCTTCACCTGCCTGTGACTTGGTGGGCGCTCCGCCTCGCCTCGGGATGCCTTCTCGCTCTTAGTGTTTGTAAATGGAGGTGGCGCGGCATATTTACATTGAGTCCTCCTTCAATAAAATGTGTTATGGCTCCACTCCTTCCTTTTCCTACTTCCTCAACAAAGCCTGGGCATCACGATCAACCACTTTTCCACTTCTTAAGGTAATGGACAAATTTCTGACCATCCATTTCGCAGGTCTATCGAATAGCCTACCATGGACTCCTCGATTCTGGGTAATGGTCAGAAGGAACCTCCCGCCTTGTCAGCCACTGGCCTGCATGATGCCCGCAAGTCACACTCTTTCTATAAGGTTACTTTCCAAATTTACTCCATTCTTGTCTGGGCGGAGATTTCTACATTTTCAATTTTTTTTTGTTCAACTGAGATTGATGCCTTTTTGCTCCTCCACAAAAATTTCCACCACTTGCCGCATTCAAAATGGCTTGCCTACCAGAGAGGGGTGGGTGCTTGCTAATGTCGTACAGAGGTTGAGGTTTCACTAGCGGTTGGGGTGACTCCTCCACCTGAGGCTGTAAGTGTTGCCACATGGAACATTTGTTTGCTAATTGTTGCCTCTACCACATTTGCATCCCTTTGACCGGGTTTGGACATGGTTCTCCGGTGGTCAAGGACTCAAATGAAATGGCTAATTCAAGCAAGATGGCTTTCTGGGCCATCAAGCCAGACCTCATGGACCCTTTCTTTCTAATTCTCCAATCTTCTAGCCAAGGTATACCTTAGCCTTCATCCATATTTTCTGAGAGGCACATGCCTCCACTTTGTCTACCGTGGCTTTGAATCTATTTGCTTCCCTCGGGTTTGGCCTTATCCCACCGAGGTTTCGCCATAATCGAGGAATTCCATTGCCTCATCAGGATTTTTACCAAGAAATCTCTTCCACACATAGTTTCCACAATTGTTTCATGGAAGGGACATTCCATCATAAAAATGGTTCACTAGCATCCATGTATCAAACCCATGGTGTGGGCATGCAATCGATAATCTCCTACAATCTTCCCCAAAGACTGGTAATCCCTCCACCATCATGAGTCGCAAAATGTGTAAATTTGCCTTCGTTGTTTGTCTTGTGAGCATCAAGAATTTTAGAAACATCATACTCCCCACCCTTTTATGGTTCTCGTCTTAATGACGAAATAAATTTTTGTCATTCTTCAGTAATGCTGGTTAGTCAACCTTAGGTGCTCCATATCCACTACACCTTCTGCAGTAGCATACTTCTCAAACTCCCTTATGTGATCAGAAGGGTTTCACATTCTCCATGCCATGGAATGTCGGGAGAGATAAAACCAAGTGTGGCTTCACTACCACCTCCAATAGGGGAATTATGCATGAGGGGCACTCACCCCTGTGGGTGTATGTGATCCTCATGGATCGGTATGCATCAGCCTCTAGCAACTGCTTTGGCTGCTCCTCCCATTGATAATCATCAGCACCGCGAGGATCACTGCCCCGCTCCCGGGTGCCAGCCACCTCCTCTCAAGCCTACTCCTGCCAGCTGTTCCCTTATCCTATCGCATAACCGCTCCAAGACACTTACAATCAATGTGAGGTCAATGCAAAAACAGAACTAATAAAAGTTAAGGGTTAATAAATTAAAGCAAGGAAAAACTAAAATGTACTGAAAATTTAAATCCTCATAGTGAAATCGCAAGTGTAAAATGATAAAACTAAAAGTGAATGAGATTTACCAAAACTTGTGATATGAATCACAAGTTCAACTTCTCTTATCCAATTAGGCACCACTCTAAGAACGCGCCATTTGATTCGTAAGCTACGTAGGGTGATCCCACCAACAAAATTTGTTTCCTATAGCTCTTCCATCACAAAGAATGCCATCAAAGAGGTTGCTCTGTGGGTCAAACACTGGATAGTTTTTCCAGAAATGAGAAGTGCATGGAGTTGAAATGGTATTTCTTCTGATTTTGGGGTTTTGTCTAAAACAAGGGTTAGATATTGTAAACTCGTATATAAATTAAAGGAAAATTTAGAAAGAAGACTCCTTGAAGTTCATTGGATTGGATTCTTAAGGTATTCATGCCTCGCTTGTTTCTCACATACGATAATGACCTATAAAAGCCCAAACGACTCGATTTAATAATTAAACCCAAACCCTGGACGATCTCAGAGGTATGATATCGGCATACTATCCAATCGAGATAGCTCAAAGAGCAACGATCAACTGAATAGAGATAATTAGAGGTGGAGGATAGATCAGATTAGCAATCAACAATCACTAGTCATCGGAACCACATCAGCTTATGACTGACCTGTGAGGTCGTCCTGGCAGGATTCAAATATCGGCAACGTGATAAATGAGAGAGGCAAACGTATCTCACACTCATTAAATAGATCTCCCATGTGGTGGTTTAACAGACACTCTTTGAAATTTATTACCTGTGCGGGGTGTTTGAAGCTGAAAAATGAGAGAAAGAGGAGAAGAGAGCAAAATAAAACCTAAAATGAAAAGTCATGAAACTTGCATAAAATGAAAAAGTTAGGTTACAGTCAGAGGGGACTTATATAGTCAACCCTAATGTGAAATGACAAAATGCCTAAAATATAAAATTACATAAGAGGACAATGGTAATTTACCAAAACGTGGTCGTTTGAATCAAAAATACCAAAAACGGTGACAATTTAAGCTGTATCTTTATTAAATTTCGCTAGGCTAGCGAAATTCACGAATGTGAGAATTGAGATTTTGCTAGGAGCTTGATGAAATTTAAGCTGGCTAGCGAATTTATTTAGCCTAAGCGAAATTTTCACATGTGAAATTTCGCTGGGATTGAAATTTTCCATGATGGCGAAATTTTACGCAATCCTGTGAGAATTTTATGAAATCCTTAGCTAAAATTCTGGCTTGCTCTTCTTGCTCTTATTAAACTACCTTTTTTTATTCTGATCTTGCCTTCACGCAACCCATCTTGACATTTCATCCTTCGGCAGGTGAAATTCTGAGGATTCGCATTCGCCTTTGATAAAAGCGAAGCTTCTTGTGAAGTTCTCGAGACCTGCAAAACCTCCAAAACAATCGAAAACAAATCGAAGCACTAAGTGGACATGAACATGACAATTTGCCTTAATTCATATGAGATTAGTCGCAAAAGCACTTCCAGAAACCTATATCTTGAATAGGGCTCAATAGCACTTTTTGGGCCATGTCGGCAACCTCGACTCTATACATACAGCCAATACTGAATATGAAAAAATAGCCCTCGCCGCGGGCTTTTCACGTTAGTAGCCACCTGTAAAAACAAGACAAAGGTAAGGGCCAATCGAAATCAACGATAGGACAAACAAATAAAAGCGTTGGGACATACGGTGGCCGCTCCTTGAAGCGATAAGGCTAGGGCCTCCTCGACAGACATGACATCCGCCCTCTTGAGGTCAGAGTCTCGTAGGATGGACGATACAGCCCTGACGGCGAGCTCTGCACTCGCAAGCAACGAGTCCTCATCCCTCTCAGTTGCCCCGGAAGGAAGCTCGACACTTTGCGTCGAGGGGCTTCAAACAGATATAGGTAGGATATCCAGAGGAGGCTCGGCGGTCCTCCTGGGAGGACTCTAGGATACCGCAGCATGGAGAGAATGGGTTGGGACTGTCTGTCGACACCTCGACCACGGGATGAGCGGGCGACCCCTCGCTGGATCCCGGTGACCTTGCGGATGGGGCGATGGCGGGGAGGATGCCCCCAACCGAACTTACCTCGGGCGTAAGGCACGCTCAAGGCAGCTAGGACTTTAAGCTTGGCGCTTCTCTTCTTCTTCGCCAATAATTCAACTCAGGCTTGAAGCTCTTCCCGGGAAGGCTTCATGACAAAAGATTAGGGTGGCCCCAAGGCGTAGGGTCGAGAAAACTTAGCACCCGAAGGCTCAGAAGGTCGAGAAGGTTTCACACTAGAAGGCTCGGGAATATCCGATCTAATAAGTTTGGAATACGCCTGCGGGCTACATTTAACCAACTGTCGCTTCACCTCTTCATCCTCGAGACTGAGTCTAGGGCGAATACCTGAATGCCGCATAACCAAAGAAAAGTTAGAAACATCTCATAACTTTCGAAGGATGAACCTAATTAAACACAGCTTGAAACTCCAGTAGAGTTTCTCGGGAGGTAGTCAACGGTTGGAATGCCAAGCGTATCTTCTCAGTCAGCAGGGTTATACTCCTAATTGTGACCATTGACGAAAAAATAACGTTCCTTCCAGTGTTTGTGGGAGGATGGAAGATCCGAGATGATTAGCTTGGCTTTGGTGCGTTTAGAGATGTACAAAAAGCCCTCTACGACCTCTTTCACACTAAAGAAGTCTGGGACGAAAACTATCTTTGGAAACCAGAGACCTTTATCCACTGAGATGATCGGCGGCAGCGAAACGCCTCGAGGGTGGGAAAGTTGGGACGGACCAGACGTTAAAAGTGCTATAAGGCCTTTGATAAAGGGATCACCGGGAGGGAAGCGAAGCCATTTGTCAAGGTGCGCCTTAAAGCGAAACCATTTCGGCGATGGAGCTGAGATAAAAGTAGAAAAAATTGAGACACCAAACATCAACACCAAAGGGGGGCCTATAGCGAGTGGCGAAGGTCTTTCCAAAAGAGGGCTTGATTTGACTAAGACCCACTACTTCGACATTTTGCACAACAACCCTCAAATAATCAGAACCACGAGGGTACCTAATTTCACTTACCTTACCCTTGCCTTTGCCAGAGGGGAAGGAGGTCCTGTTGAAGGAACACGGTCGACAACAAGGGCTGGATGGCCGGACCCTTCACTGGTTTGCCTTAAATCAGGTTCCTCGGCATAATTTCCCCTTATGCGCAAACCAGAAGAACGGGTGGGCCAGAGGAGAGTGCGGTTGGGGCGAGAGTATAAGGTCGAGCGAATGAGCAAAGAGGCGGAATCCACGGCCATACGGCATGCACTGACAACTTGTAGTCGGAACATCAACTCCCACGGTTGAAGGCACTTTCCGACGAGGAACTCGGCTAAAAAGTGAGGAGAGGAGACAAGCAATGACCCAGGGACACCACCAAAACGAAACGAAAAAGGTAAACATGGGAAAGAAGAGAGGCGTACCAAACTGAGGAAGAAAACAAGAACGATCTTGAGCAAGATAGAATGGCGAAACCACCAGGCTTGGAGTCTTTGGCGATAATCGGAAAGTTTGGAGGAAGAAAAATCCGGGACCATAGAAAGAGGTTTGAAGAGCCGAGGGGATCCCCGGTTGGCAAGCGTGGAGGTGCTTACAAAATATTGAAACGTGCTTAGCCCAAAATGGGCCAGCGAAAATCGAAAGAAGCCATCATTGCGCGATACGTTGGCGGCGATAGGCCTAGGTCAACAAATACTGTTCGGCCAGTGGAGACCATTGCTTCGATCAAACGACTCGACCACCCACGAGGTAAACCCCGGCCCGAGAGGTACGAGCGATTGATAGTGCAAAATCGGCCCATAGGCCCGAGAACACGGGCTCGGGAATGAGTACAAAGCGGGTTGGCATCAGTGGGGTGGCAAAGAGCCCCACAAAGCAGGGACTCGACCCATTACTAACGATGCGGTTACTCTCAAAGTGTGAGTAAGTGGCGAAACTAAGCTGAGTGGGCGGTGGTGATGGGGATAATCCGTTGTCCACTAGTTGAGCCGTAAGAATGGAAAGCACTCCACCTTCATGATCCGATATCCACCTACTAAGGGAAGAAGGATCTCCCACGATTACGGCTCCCTTTATCCCCTAATATTCAGTTAGCGATAAGGAAGAAGATCCTGCGTACGGGAAGATGTCGTATCAGCATCACAACAAGGGAAAGTCATCGTAATCACCCGTGATAAATGCAGAAGCGGTCCACGAAAGGTACACAGTCATAACGCCATCAACAATTGAATTCTTCCCTTTTCATAAGAAAGAAACTGACTTAGGCATCGGAGAGACAACCGACACATCTCCGTCGGATCACCCTTTCAGTGAAGTTTGCAGGTTGGACGACGACTCCAAGAAGCTCCTGCCCAATATCGATAGAAAAAACTCTGTCAGCTAATTTTTCCTACGGTACAAGAACATAGACTGATGTGATATTGTTCATTTGAATCAGTCCGTTGGTTTTTAGTAATTTGCATGGAAGGACCGTAAGGGTGTTTAGAAATTTCTAATAAATGGGCCCGGTGAAAGTGATTTTCAGCATCTATAGTTCATATTGTGTTGTGTCTTCAGTGCAACCTAAACACATATCTCTGCAAAGGTGCACAAGAAATGAGCAATTGAACATGGATGGAAATGAATTTGTGCACTGGAGTCGATAAAATACAAAGCCTTTAAATAAGCAAAGGACCTTCTAAAGAACATTTTCAAAAAGATTTAAGGTAGACTCAAATAACACAGAATCAGTAAATTGTTTTATAAAATTTAAATGCAATTTTACATCGTTGATTATGGGTAGAAAGATTGAGAGTACGGTAGGATTTTTAAAATATAACAACTTGTATTGCAATTGCTAGTTTTTCCTCTCAAGAATTTTTCTCAAATGGTCTATTTCTCTTTTTCAGCTTACTATCAGGAAGCCATGAGTATTTTTCTGGTATATGATGTTATTGATGAGCCATCTTTCAACAATATATGCTCTTTTTATCTCACCCTCAGCATTTGAAGTTTGGATAGGCCTTCATTTGACTAATTTTAAGATTCTCGGTTGAAGACCAACCGTGTAATCATCTTTTTCTATGTCCTATTGATGCATTGTGTCATAGGAATCAATGTTTTCTAATTTAGAGCCTTTGTCTCTACTTCAATTGTGGTTGATGTTCAAGGATCTGCTTCTTGGAGTGGAGCTTTACTCAATCTACTCAATCTATGATGGATTTCTTAAACTAGTCTTTCATTACAATTCTTGTGAAGCTGTCATTCTTTGTATTCAGATATTAGGAACTGGATTCGTAACATTGAACAGCGTGTTTCTGATAATGTCGATGAATTTTGGTGAGAACAAAGCACAACATGGACAACCAAAGAAGTGTTTACGGTCATTTTACCTTTGTTAAAAATGTGATGGGGTAAAAGATAAGTAAAAAACTGGCGTTGAATTGCAGTACTGATCCTAATATACGTCATTACCTTTTGGCTCAAAAGCTAAAGGCTAGACTTGATTTATTTCTCCTTGAGTTTCTCTTTCCCCCTATTTCTCCTTATGTCTTTCACATGAGCAGAATGGTAAATTGCTGAGAAGCAAGAAGTCCCATACCAAAGTTGTGGTGTCTTAATTGGGAGGAGGATGGGCAACTGATTAGGGTATGCAATATCTAGCTAACCTCTAATCTACAATTTCTTCTCTATAAAGATTCACTACAAGAAAATAATGGTTACACCCAAAAACCTTTATGGTGGTCAAGACATCCATGCTCACCCTAGAACACCCAGAGCTCTGGATTACACTTTATGGTTAGTAACTTTTATCATATATTTATGGATCATTTGATTATGTAGAAATGGAAAATTTTTGAAAAGGGTCTGCAAGTGCATTGGACAAGTAAAAAATAACTACTTTTTTTTAATTGACATGTTAATAGTTTTTGAGGTGATCTTTAGATGTTTACTTGGATTCAAAGATACATGCTTTGATGAAATACTCATCAAATATATCATTTTGATCATTGAGCCCCCGTTTCAAATGCTTCCCATTCAAGCATAACATTCCTTCTAGGCTAGAGAGGAGATATAAGATTACTGCTAGGCTAGAGGGAGATTGACATAAAGAATATTTTTTATTAATGTGAGTTATTATATTTTTGGGTAAATAAGCTTCTTTGAAGTCAAAATTGTGCTAATATGTTTTGTGATCTCATCAGTTTTTTAAAGATTCAAGAGAAGATGACACGGACATTGCTTCGAGAGCAAACTGGTGGCAGGGTGTGTGTTACTACGACTGCATCTAACTTATATGGTGAGACAGAATGATTGGCCTTTTATATTGTTCTAACATCTTCATTCCTTAATTTTTGTATTTTTCCTTAATTTTTATTTTTTTAGGGTCTGTCTATTACTAAAATGTTGATCTACCCAAGTATCCTGAAGCACATGATTGAAATATACATATCATCATCTTAAAAGGAGTACTCAATTAACGCCAAGTCTTTTTCTATATCAGAAGGAAGCAGCTGAAGCATATGAGAGCAGCAACTAAGTTCAGAGGTGTGAATGCTGTGACCAATTTCGTGATGAGCGGATATGATGGAGGAAATTGCAAATAGTGATTTAAGTGATTTTATCCCAATAATGTGGTCTCAGTTGACCATAATTGAAGTGATTTATATAATATATACTCAAATTGAGATTCTAACATTTAAAAATGTAGTTCTTTTTAATTTAATATATACTCAAATTAAATTAGTAAAGTACAAGTTATAATTATCAAGTCTTGCAAAGAAAGATTTGAAAATTTAATTTTATTTTTGATAGGGTTTGAAAAATGGGCTCGCAGGCCCACTCGCTAAGCCCAAAGAAGAGGCGCGCCCAGTGAAACACCCAAACTCTTGGCACCAGCCCAAAATGAAGGCCCAGTCCACTCGCCCCAAATGCCGGTCATGGATAATTTGGAAGACCCACATCCTGCAAATCAGACTAAATCTCGCCAATAAGGGGAGTAGGATAATCCCCTATAACATCTTATCCTGTAAATCCAACTAAATCTCCAACTAAATCTAACAAGCAAGGAAAATAGGATAATTCACAGCAAACAACTTATCCTGCAGATCAAACCGGATCTCACCAATAAGGAAGAATGATAATTCTTAATAAACTACTCCTTCAATATCCCTTATTAAATCCGATATCGATAAAGGCAGAAAATATCCCATCCAATGGAAAAGAATCCTTACTACCCTCCAATTGGGAATAACATATACTATAAATACCAGGCCACTCCATCTGCAGAAAAGGTACGTAAAACATCTGCCTCTAAGGCCGTATCTTTCTCTCAAATAGAACCTGACTTAGGCATCTGAAAGGCGGCCACCCGCGTAGCCCCACCGACCCACCTTCTTTCTGCTTTGCAGAGGAGTGCCACATCCAAAGCCCGCACTGCCCCACAGCGGGTCCCATTCCCACTCCGATGACCCCAATATGCTCCTACCTCATCCGCTGAAAACATCGCCATAATGGTCTGTGGGAACGACAGTTCCTTTACAAATAAAGACTGATCTCTCAGTTACTGATGGTATCAACCCGGAGGACAAGCAGAAGTAACGCCAATCCACCAAGGATGCAGGACCCGCTAGGCGTTGCAGACAGCATACCTCCTGGCGCGTTAGAAATGATGCAAGCCAACACGGATGAGGTGGAGGCGTCCGCTCACCAACCGATAGGCGAAGTTAGGAGCAACTCACCAGTGCATGCAACGCCACGGAGGCGCCGATAAACTGTGAAGGTCATAACATCACCACCCCTCGCGAAGGGCAACATATTCTCGACACTTCGAGGAGTCAAATGTATGTAGTCCACCGGTGCCGGGTAATGGACTACTACTTAAATTTCAGAGGAGGCAACGAGCAATCACCGTCATTCGAACAGAACCACCCGCAGTGGATTTGAGAGGCGTCGAGCGAGTCAGAGACTCGAATACGAACCACGAAGAAGCGGCGGATTTATTTTGATACCGGCCCAGATCGAGCGTCACGGTCGAAATCCACTTCCCTCTTCCAAAGAAACTCGGGACGCCAGCGCGGAAGCGTTCGATGGTGCTAGATCCCGTCGATCATCTCAACACTTACAAGAATCAAATGGAGCTGCATGGGTATCAGGACCCCGTGCGATGCAGAGCTTTCGCTATCACATTAAAAGGCCCAACCTTTGGCTTACGACTGTGCTTCCGCCTCATCAATCTCCTCATTCGTAGAGCTATCCATTGCGTCTGCCTCCCACTTCATTGGAGCCAAACATACGTAAAGCCAAGTTATCGTCTCGTCGACCATCGCAGCTCGAAAGAGAGCCCGAGGTCCTATGTTCGCAGGTTCAACGCCGAGCCCTCGAAGGTAGATATACCACAAAAGTTCAAGGAACACGTTTCATTGTCGGGCTAGGAGTGCAGTCTAAAGATTTGATGTTTTCCATCTCAAAAAACCCTCAAGCAAGCATGGCTGAGGTGCTCGCTAAAGCTGAAAAGTACATTAATGGTGAAGAAGCCCTCATATCCAAGAATTGGAAGTCGAACGGCTGCACGTAACGACCGCCTGCGCAGCTCTTCAAATCCCGTGAAGGCCCCGCGCCCAGAGCCCACAGCCGCCTTTGAAGAGCTCAACTACTTCACTAGCCATGCAAATTTCAGAGCCTGCATACCTAAGGTTATTCACGCCCCATCAGCCTCGGGCGGAGCCCAAGAAATCACTTGACGAGCGCCTCAACTACTTCCACTGCCATGCGTTCTAAGAGTCACTACCAGTTATTCAGCCCACAAGGCCTCAACATCAGGAGCCAAGAGCTCATTGACAAGCCCAACTACTCCATCCCGTGCCATGCAACATAGAGCCTGCTTCAAATTCTCAGCTATTCAAATTCCCAATAGCTCCATCGTCGGGAGCCTAGTAGCTCAGTTTGACGAGCTTAACCACTCGCTTCGCACCATGCAAATTCTAGGAGTAGGTTCCACCAGCTATTCACCCCACAAGCCTCGGCCGGAGCCCGTGAGGGCTCGGGCCTTGATCGAGCTCAACTACTCTACTAAGGCTAGGCAGCCTAGAAGTCGGTCTCGCCAGCACCAGCCCAATAGGCCCCGGGCCGAGAGCCAAGAACTCGCCTTGAAGAGCTCAACCACTCCACCTAGGCCATGCAAACAGAGTCTGCCTCACCTCAAAGTTATTCAACCCATCAGCTCCTAATGCCCGGGAGCCCAACAGCTCAGTTTGACGAGCTCAACTACTCTACTTAGGCCATGCAGCCCAAGAGTCGGGCTCAACTCAGCTATTCAAATTTCACAAGGCCTCGCGCTAATGAGCCCAAGAGCTCGCCTGACGAGCTCAACTAATTCCACCCAGCTACGCAGTCAGAGGCCGTTGCTTAAGCTTGCCCCGCCCCACAGTCTCAGCCGCCGGGAGCCCGCAGCTCGCTTGACGAGCTCAACCACTGCTTCAGCCATGCGTACCCTAAGAGTCGGTTCAAATTTTCAGTTATTCACCCCAATAGGCCTCGGGCCGGAGCCCAATAGCCTGGCCACGAGCTCGGCCGACTTTACTGTGCCATGCCCTAAGAGTTTGCTCAACTCAGTTATTCAAATTCCAATAGGCCTCAATGCCCAGGAGCCCAGGAGCCCAGTAGCTCAGTTTGAAGAGCTCAACTACTTTGCTTAGGCCATGCAAACCCTGCTAAGAGTCAATTCAATTTCAGCTATTCAAATTCACAAGGACTCGGGCCAACAGGAGCCCAACAACCCACTTGAAGAGCCTCTTAACTACTGCCAGCCATGCACTTAAGAGCTCGGGGCTTAAGCT
This sequence comes from Tetrastigma voinierianum, assembly GCA_016808115.1. Classification (NCBI taxonomy): domain Eukaryota; kingdom Viridiplantae; phylum Streptophyta; class Magnoliopsida; order Vitales; family Vitaceae; genus Tetrastigma; species Tetrastigma voinierianum. Next base: position 16,312 of record JAEQBH010001723.1, on the reverse strand, counting down.
CAGCAATTCACCTCATCAGCCCTACGCCCAAGAGCCCAACAGCCTTAGTTTGAAGAGCTCGCCCACTAAACAGCCAAAGAGCCCCAGAGCCGGGGCCTCAGCCTTAGGCATCCAGCCCACGAAGCCCAAGCAGCTGGGGCCAGAAGAGCTCGACCGGCTAACTCAGCTCATACAATTCCCAGAGCCGCTCAACTCGTACGCTCAATTCAGTTATACTAAGAAGTTGATTCGATTCATGCAGAACAGCGCGAAGTGCACAAGTAGAGGCTAAAGTGGTGAAATAAAAAATGAATATTCATTAAGGAAAAGGCTACATATGTCCTGGGTCCCAAGCCCAAAAAAAAAAAAAAAAAAAACGATGACAAGCGCTCTAAGATATACTGAAACTCCACATCGAGGAAAGGAGTTGTAGGCGAAGAAGGGAGCCGTGGCCTCAAATGGGGTATCCGGCTCTCCGTATCAGTCTACTGAGAGGGATTCTTCTGCCTCCTCGTCGCTAGGGATGTCGGTTGAAGTCCGTGCCTGATAGACATTAGCAGCCTCTTCCTCCTCAAAGGCAAGCCACGAAGCCTATCAGCATGTGCCTCGTCCCTCAATCTCCTATAACTTCGTCCCTCCGAGCGACCGTGAGTTAACCGTTGATGAAGGTCCCCACTCAGCCTACGACACTCCTCGCCGTCGCTCCACGCAGCATACCGAAGCCTCGCGACGAGCTCCGTTTAGCAGCGCTATCTTATCGCGCAACTCGTCTCTAGCCGCACGCAGCTCTTCTTGAGACCCCCGCAGCCTTGCTCGACGAAAGCTCTCCCCGACCTTCAACTGGCTCGCATCAGAAGACTGGCAGCCTACATCCTCGGGCCTCCGAAGAATATTTCGAGACAGCTAGCAACTCATCCCGAACTCCTCCCGGGCCTCGACTCGCGCTCTCAAGCTGTTTCTAGCCTCATCTTCTCTACCCTCGGCCCGAGCGCGCGCCGACGTGGTATGCTTCAAATCGACTTGCTTCACCGCTCCTACCATACCGCACACCCGCCCTCCGCATCCATCCATGAAGTGGCGAGCCACCCGCCTTGTAAACTCGAGCGGCTTTGGCATGGCCTTCGTTTAGATTGGCCTTTTTGGCCAAACTCTTCAAATGAGTAGCCACCTGCCCACATCCAACGCAAGATCAATACCCAACACAAGATCAACACCCAACTCATGTTGAAATTAGACACGACAAGATATGAGAACTTACAGAGGCGACCCCCTGGAGGGATAGTGCCAAAGCTTCCTCAACGAGTAGCACGCCTGACCTCTTGAGGTCAGAATCTTTATGGATGGACGAGACCGCACCCGCCGCAAGCTCGGCATTGAGAAGCAAGGAGTCGCTATCCTCGCGCCTGAGCCCTTCCCTCTTCAACTCTTCCGCCTCGGCGGGCTGCGGCTTAACACTCTACGCTGGGGATTCCAAATGTTGATGGGCGTGAACCCTCCAATGGTCAGCTTCACGCCCCTTCCGAGGAGCTTTTTGCCTTTGCAAGCTGTTTTAACCCGGCTGTGGACTCAAAGCTTTAGGGACCTCAGCCAAAGGCGACAACACTTGCCCCGGTATTCGAACGTGGGTAGAAGGAGAAGAGGAAGACACCCCAAATTTTGGAACCTTGCCCCAAGCCAGACGGTCTTTCTCAACGGAGTCCAAAGTTTTCTGTTTCATGCTTTGGGACTTCCGAGACAGCATCTCCACTCGAGTTAGAAGCTCTCCCTTGGTGAGCTTGGTAGCGGAAGGCCCGATGGGAGAGATTTTCATAGTGGAAGGAGGCGAAGATCTCAGTGCCAAAGAGAGCGCATAGACCTCGAGCTCGAGGGGCCAGGGAATATCCGGGACCCGATCGCCCAACGTAGGGCACGGGGAACACTCAACAACTCGCGCTATGACGCCATATTCGGGTCGAGATCTGCCGAGCACCCGAGAGGCAATACCGAACAGCAGAATTAGAGATACCAATGACCCCACAAAGACTATACCAAACAAAGGATAATTCACGTAGATTTCTCTCTCTCCCGGGGTGCTCCAAGCAACTGGAATGCCCAGGGTGTCATCCTTGTCAAGAGGGTCATACTCCCAATTACGGCCGCTGACGAAGAAGTAACGCTCATTTCAAAGCTTGTGGGAAGATGGAAGATCGGAGATTACCAGGGGGGCGCCAGTATGCCTGGAAAAATAGAGGAAGCCCTCGACTGTTTCCTTTGTGCTAAAAAGATCAAGGAATAAGGCTACACTGGGAACACCGAGGCCCCTGTCCCTAAAGAAAACCAATAGCCCAACCAAAATACCCCAGCAATTGGGTGAGAGTTGAGAAGGATAGACATTGAAATGCTGCAAAACCGCTTTTATAAAGGGGTGCAGAGGGAAGCAAGACCGCATCGGCGCCACTAAAGAAGCATACCATCTTAGGTACCGAACCACGTAAGAGGTTAAATGTCAGGGACCTGCACCTGACACCAAAAGGAGGCCTATAACTTCAGCAGTGGCCCCATATAAGGGTCCCGACTTTAGCTAGTCCCACCGCTGTGAGCATTCTCGCACCGCGGACTCTGTGTAATTCGATCCCGAGGTACTTAATCTAGTCTATTCTCCCCTTATCCTTGTTCAAGGGAAAAGGGGGCTCCCTTGGGGCATCTTGAAGATCAACTCCGGCCGAACGGTCTGGGCGCCCAAACCCGCCCCGCAGAGCCGACAACACCAAGAGTCACCCCAATACGTAGCAGAGAAGAAGAGCTATATAATCATGCAGATAGCAAGTAGTGAGAACAAAACTTAGCCAACCTAACCCTAGCGCCTTGTTGTATTGCTCGAAAAGACACCAAAGAGAGAAAGACGCAGCGGTCCCAGGAATAAAATGGAAAAAGCTATCTTAAGAAAGACGCCGTAGTGCTGACTCCCCGTATGCAAGGTTCGCACACTCCAAGGAAAAGGGAAGTCCGAACTCGCTGAAGAGCAAAGAAAAAGCTTCAATATCAGGGGCTCACAAGGCGAACGGTCAGAGGGTGTCTGTGGAAGAAGAAGAAGGAAACTGAAAGAAGTGGAAGAAATGAGCGCGAAAACCGAAAAGTCATCATTATCACAAGACATATGATCGCATCGACTAAGCCCTACCAACCCAAATGCTGCACATCGGAAATTGCATCCGATATGAGAAACGTTACAGCCCTTGCCCACGCATACCGTACATAAGGGTTGGGGGGCAACTGATAGGGTTTGAAAAATGGGCTCGCAAGCCCACTCCACAGCCTGTGTTAAGAGGCGCCGCCTAAAGAGCACCTGTGCCCCGGCGCCAACCCAAAATGAAGGCCCAGTCCGCTCGCCCCAAAGGCCGATCATGGATAATTTAGAAGGCCCATATTCTGCAAATCAAACTAAATCTCGCTAATAAGGGGAGTAGGATAATCCCCTATAACATCTTATCCTGTAAATCCAACTAAATCTCATCAGGAAGGAAAATAGGATAATTCATGCCAGTTCACCTTAATGCAGATCAAACCTAGATCTCACCAATAAGAAAGAAGGGATAATTAAATTCGGAGCATTTATAAAGGTAGAAAATATCCCATCCAATGGGAATGAATCCTTACTACCCTCCAATTGGGAATAACATATACTATAAATACTAGGCCACCCCATCTGCAAAGGTACGCAAAACATTCGCCTCTAAGGCCTATCTTTCTCTCAAATGAGGAACTGACTTAGGCATCGGAGAGGCCACGGGCGAAGCCCCCGCCGACCCACCTTCTTTCTGTTTTTGCAGCAGGAGGCACATCCGTGAGAGCCTCGAAGACCAGCCAAAGCGTCCTATTCTAGCCCGAAGACCGTAATACGCTCCAAATTCCCACCGTTGAAAAAGCATCATTAGTTTTTAAAGAAAATTAATTTTTGTATTACATAATATTTAAAAAATAATATACCAAATTTAAATGTCTATGGCAGGGGTTAGGAGATAGTTGTACCAAATTGATGATTAAATTTACCATGATGAGATGATTAGATAATAATTTATCTTAGTTATATAAGCATTCTGAAACTCTATGACATATGATCTAAGTCAGAACAAGGAATGGTCTTCTGCCACAAATGATTTACATCGGTGTTTGGAAAAATAGTGAGCTTTTGTTTGGATTTCTGGTTGGTCAAAATGGTGGGATTATTTATTTCATGACTCAGCTGTGACAGCCCAGGTGTTATAGGCTGGCCTTGAGCGGATTACTAAGCTTGATAACATGGGCTGTTGAAGTGTCTCAGTTATTTCCTCGTATTATGGCAAGTGACATATAGTCAAAGCCAAGCCGGACCTTTGTTTAGCTATAAAACCTAACCTAAACCCTCCTATTTAGTGTGATATTATGCGTTTCAAAAAGTCTGTTCAGTTGATCTGTTTATCAGCCTCTCTTTGATGGCTCGTAAAGGCCGTAAAAGTCTCGATGCATCCAGCTTTCAGAAATACCAAGAACTCTTTATCATGATATTGACCAAGGAGCCATTCGTGGCATTAAACCCTAGATTGAAGGATTGAGAACCATAAATGCGTGGTGTAACATTCAAAGAATAAGGGATAACTTTGCTTGACCCCAAAAGCTGGCTAGCAACCCTCTGCTTCAAGGCTATGAGGCTTAATAGCATCCCCCTTGAGTTGTCATCCTCGGGAGTGTTTGGCAGTGAAAATGAAGAAAGAGGAGAGAGAAAGAAGAAGCAGTAACCACAAAATGAAAAGGCTGGGAAAAACTTTATAAAATGATAGAAGTTTAACGTAGGGTTACAGAATCATGGGAGTTTATATAGTCAACCCAAAGTGTGAGAAATACAAGAAGTACTCAAATGACCCGAAGCACATAAGGAATGAGGTGGTAATATATATCAAGCATTAATTGTTTGGCATCAAAGAGTCAAAACAGGAGATTTATTATCACAGGATTTATTAACCTAACGAAATTTATTAATACCTAAGCAAATTTATTTAAACTGTGAAAATTCTGAAAGATAGACCAATTTAACTGTAAACGATTGAATTTTATTTTATTAAATTTATTATTAGTAAATTTTATTGAGATAAATGGAAAATTTATTAGAGCCTGAGTAAATTTCGTGCTAGCAGAATTTACAATATGTAATTTAACTAACCTAATGAAGATTCTCCAATTTTTGCTAGGATTGCAATTTCGCTATGATTACGAAATTTGCTAACAAATCACAATGAGAAACTAATAATCATGCAGAAAAATCCTTATCTGGACTCTCTGTGATCGGCTTTATAATCTACTTTCTTCACATCCACTTCATTTCTGGTTGAAAACATTTTGAGTCTCGGCATTGGCACATATCTTCAGCATCAAGATATTCGAACTAATTGACAGAGACCGCAACCTGTAAGCCCAAAACAAACTCGAAATATTGAATGATATGAGACTATATTGATTTACACATCAAATTGGCTTAGTGATATGATTAGTACTTAAAGCACTCAAAACCTATTTGAATGGGATCAAAATGCTTTTGGAGCACTAATCACTAGCCGACACGTTGTAGCCCTTAGCAATCTTAAAACAAAAAATGGGATGCATCTGTGCTTTACCCACAAAACTGTTTGATTGAAAAAATTAATGTACGGATTAGCTTTACCTTTCTTGAATCATTTACACCACAGCCTATGAAAACCGGCATAGAAAGCAAAACCATACAAGAACAATTTTTAGGACAACATCGGTTCCAAAGGAAGCCAACGAATTTTACTGAAAATCTAATTGTTCTAAGGTAACGACAGGCCAATAAAATGCAAAACTCTCTTCCTACCAACTATCACTTATAGCCTTTATTGATAACCTAGTAGGACTAGCTACACTCTTATTTCTATGATTGCTATGTAGGGTGCAATGCTAATAACTCAAACTTCTACCGAGTCCGTGCAGCGGGGTCCATAGATGACTCCGACCAATTGGGTTGGGGCATCAAGCGAGGATCATGACCACAAACTGCGCGAAACTGCCGGGACTCGAATGACTTCGAGGTAGAGCACCTACAACACGTGACTCTGCCCCACATCCACGTGTAGCAGACACTGAGTCGATGACTCCCGACCAATCAAGGTTTAGAATAGTTGGAAACTTTAACCATATACCCCTCGGTAAATAATTAGTTGAGCAAGCGTCATTTTTATTTTTCTTTTTCTTTTGCTTTTCTTTTCCTTGTTTGGAGAGACAACATTGGTCTTACTTGGTGCTAAACCTATTATGGGTTATAACGGATCGGAGAACGACTTTCTGAAATGAAGGTATGGTTATTATATTATGGTACAATCTATGAGTAATGGGTGTATGAATCAATAAGGAATGTTCAAGTTGAAAAGCTGAAATTTCAATTGACCAAAAACTAAATCATGCATGGAATTACATCTATCATTAAAGGTAACATACAGGTTTCAATTCTCCAGCTAAAGGGCAATTCAATTGTTCAATTGACAAAAGTAAGACACTGGTGAGAACGAAAATGCTGAAAAAAGTATAATGAAAGCGTAAATAATCTTTATACAAAGCTTTTGATATAACCAAAATGGCTAATACAAGCTTAAAATAGCTTATTCAACATAACAAAAATATCAATCTTTCTGTTGAGAAATTATACATATGAATCATTCTCCCACGAAATGAGTAGGCGTTGATAAAGAAATAAAATTATTACACAAAACCACAATAGAACGCTCGAGACTAACTTTTCTCCGGTAAGGTATGGGCATGTCTGCAAAATTTAGGAAATTATGAGATGAGTCTGATATCACTCTCGGTGGTGGTGGATCTGAATATTCGCTCTTAAGCGGCGTGTTTAGGAAGACACTGCCAGTGTTGTGGAGCTCGTCTGGGTGGCGGACATCTGGAGAACCCGAGTGACTCATGATTGGCAGGAAACATGACACTGACAATGCCTGGTGAGTGACTCGAGTCAATCTGCGGTCCATCGATGCACGTGTAGTGACTAACAGGCGGAGCTTAGCATCTTCTTGACTCTGACTCCCTGAACCCGACATAGAGCGTTTTCAGAATCTGCCATTCTTCTCATGAATGATGAAGGAGGTGTCGTGAGGGCTCAGTGTGGATCTTGAAGGAGGAGATGGAGAATCGTGCTTTTCAGCTCCTCCCATCTCACCTCTTGGACGGGACCATCCACTCTCTGGGGTCCCTCTGCCTCCTCATCCACGGTACCTCCCCTGGTCCTATTCTTTGGAGGAGAAAGAATCGGCTCCTCCATGGCTCTCTCCAAAGACAGGACATGAGGGCATCGGATCCTCCTCTCGATGCAGGGCTCCTTTGGAAAGCCCAAGTGCTCCGGGACTGACTCGGCCGGTCGCGGCATCAGCAGTCTCCTCTCATTTTAGGCAGGGCCTTTGCGGTGGACCTTATCCCAAAATGGCATGGAGGGTTCCTCCTGACTCGGAGGATGAACGGGAGTCCCTCTGAGATTGGTCTGAGCCTCGGGAGGATGGCTCCCTTCTGTTGGACGTAGTCTTTGTGGCAGGAGGCTAGTCCGAGCAGGTGATCAATGAGAAGCATCTGAGGTGAAGCTGCCTGGGAGGAAATCACGATTACGCTGCTGGTGTGCGGCGAATGCGGACCATCTCCTACATGTCGGTTTGAGGCCCGATCAGATAACCTCGAGAATTGGCCTACTGCGGTGGCAAGCCTAAGGCTGCGTTTGATACATGTTCATTTTCGAGTACTCTGAAGCGATCATGATGTCAAATCAGACTCCGGCCGGACTTCGGCGCGCTCCCGGGAAGTCGCCGTGGTAGAAGCCCGAAACTACCGCTCGGAGATGGTAGAAGCTTCAGTGTCGTATGCAGCGGCGATAGTGTGCGTGTCAGTCTCATGGAGTCCACGAGCAAAGTCGACGGTCCAGCGCCGGCGCGTCGTATCTGACTCTCCGCCGATCTCTAGCGCTGAGCCCCGACGATTTCCGAATCGGGGTCACGTAAAAAGAGTCGTCCCAGTCTAAGCCGAGGCGAAAGATGAAATTGATGAGCTCGCTCACAAGCGCAGTGGAACTATAATGACTGGATATGAGCTGTCCCCGTCCGAAATGCAGGCCGCTTGGAAGGCCCCAGCCCTCTGGATGCGTCTGTTTGACAGGGAAGGGCCGGGGTGTTGTCAGCGTCGATACCTCCCGAACCCCTGGGGCTCACGTCGAGGCGGCTGGGGGGCGGCTATTTGCGGTTGGGCCCGGGACCTTTGCTCCTCTGCCTCGAAGTCTTTGAACACATTTCGGGGCCTAGGCGGGACCCACCCCTAGTCGAACCATAGCTATAGTAAGGACACGGGCGGGGGCGGGGCCGAGTGTGCAGGGCTCGGCAGCCAATCGGGCCTCTAGCGCCGTTGAACCAGACTCGGCCCGACGAGGACGGGACAAAAACACGGCTATGTCGGCGACACTGGTGGGCGGCACGGTGCGTGGCGCTGGCTCGCGCTCGGCAGGCTAAGCTGGAGTCGGGGCCTTTGCAGCCGGTGGGGCGCGACTAAGGCGGTGGGACGGCGGAACCGCGCCACGAGAGGGGCGGCGAGGCGGAAGCAAAGGGTGCAGCGGGGTCTTGTAGCGGTGGGCGAGGCTCGGTGCTAGATAACGGTAGGAAGGCGAGGTTTGACCGGTGGCGGTGGCTCAGGTGGCTAGGGCGCGGCAGCGGGAGCTCAGGTGGCTGGGGGGGAATGAAATGAATTTGAAAAGTCCCCCCCCTGTAACACCCCGAAATATACCCTAGTTGTTTTTGACATGTTTAGGGTATTTGTGGCTTACTCAATTTAATTGTTTACTGCATTAGGTTCAAGTGCTGAAACAGAAGCAGATTGGAAGTTACAAAACTTCAGGGACAAATATGTAAGAATTGTCAAAGATAAAGTTATAAAATTCTAACAGAACTATGGGCAGAAAGAATAATAGGGTATTTGTGTAATTCCTCAGAAGATGAAGACCAAAAGCAAATAAACATAACAACCAAAAATGGGTTTTGGGGCCAACAAGAGGCCTTAACAAAATCTGAATTTAAAAGACCAAATTGGTCTCATTGTGGGAGGAAAAAGCGTGGGAAGAAGAAGGAAAGAGGGAAGAAGAGAAAGAGGAAAAGAAGGAGGAGTCAAGATCAAACAAGCCAGGTGTGGTTTTAGTTTTGTATGAAGCCCAGACTTAAGTATAGGTTATGGAATTCTAAGACTTGGTTTGGTTAATGGTTTGTCTCCAAAACTAAGATCTTGTTAGAATTCATTCTAACCTTGGATCTCTTAATTTGGGGTTAGTAGAACGTATGAATAAGGTAAGTAATGGAATCCTCCTTTTGGGTTTGGATTCATGGTTAATTAACAGTGAGTTAAGGTTTAGAATAAACCCTAACAATCATCATGGTTGGTTTAGAGATGATCCATAGCCATATTGAGGCAGTTTAGGAAGCCATGGAAGGATTTTGAAGAAAGTAGAAACGAGATGAATTGGATAAAGAGATTCAAAGTGAATTAAGTATGGTTTTGATGTGTGTTTGAAGTGTAGAGTTGATTGGATATTAAAACATGGAAAAATATGTTAAAAAACACCCATTCTAAACAGACTGGGGTGGGGTGTGCCGGTACAAGTTGGGCTTGTATGGTACCATTCAAGTTCCTGAATAATTTTGACCAACTGTATAATTTTAAGTGGAGCTTGGCATCTGAGTACAACTTTGATGCAGTTTTCTAGTTTGAAGTAGTTTTTGGTATTTTGGCGCAACACTCTCATTTCTTACCAGGTTGAGTGATTCAAGTAGCTACGTAAAAATAGACTAAAGGAGAACAAAACTTAAGAATGAATATCAAATTCAGATCTAGTGCCTAAATTTGCTCATGAATGGACTATTATCATGACAAATTCTGGTTCCGACTTTGGGCACAGAAGTCAAGGGATGTTTGGACGTGACGAAGTTCAGTGCTCAGATTGGTGATTCCAGTTGGAATAGAACCCTTAGCACCTTAACTTTATAGGAGCACAAGAACTGGTCGTGATATGGGGTGGGCACTGGAAGGTGTATTGCAAACTGTTTAACAGAGGTAGAAATCGGTGAATCGACTAGTTGACGCCAGAAAATGCTGTAGCAGGTTTAGACTATGATCCAGATTGGATTGATTCAATTCTAAGAAGCATTAGATGTATCGAAAGGACAGAGTACATGGTGTGTGGATAGGCATCATATCGATACAAGTATCACGAGAATGCCATAAGGAATAGGCATGAAACACGCTGGCCCGAAACATGAACATGAACATGAATACTGAAAACAAGATGTCGCGATCGGAGATGGTCACGAGAAGAGATTACATGGTTCAGAAAAACGCGCGATCATGTATGACTACCACTGGATTAAGATGATAGTGATCTGATTGGTACTTGATGCTCGATTAGTGCTCGGCCTCGATTGAAATCTTGGTCTTTCGATTAATCTTCTGTGGCTCTGCAATCTTTGATAGCTCTTTTGATTAGATCTTCACGGCACTCATATTTGTCGCTGTTGAATTGCTCTCTTGGTGCTCTTGGCGCGATGCCATCTGCCTCAGCTGCCTTGATTGCCATTATGTTCCGATCTATGTTTTCTTATAATTGGTGCAGGTAGTGGACAGGACATATGATAAGACGAATAAAGAATAAGAGTAAAGATGCGACGTGTCGATGCAGTAGCCCCATGTACCACGAGCCTCATGTCTGAAAAAGTCTGTAGTACCTACGGACCTCTGTCTTTGAAAATTTATGTAGTCTGGCCAATTTCTGGGTACTCTAATATCTGAAAATGTTACATGGTGCTAGGACACTCTATGTTAAATTAGGATTCACGATTACGTCTGCTCTACGATTTGGTTTTGGCAGTAGTACCCTGTGGGTGCACTCCTGTCTCCCGATTAACTCCATCTCTGATTAGTCTGTTTTCTGGTGCTCTGATCGATAAAGTTCTGTGGTACCTACGGGTGCCTCACATTATCTGAACCAAGTTATGTCACATTATCGATGGCAGTTACGCCAGTACCTACGGGTATCACGTATCCCGAATAAGTTACGTCACAACCCTTCATTAAGTTCACGCTAATTTTCACGAACACTCGTGTCTGAATAAGTTCCGCATCACAATATACGAATAAGTCTACACCATATTCAGGGTGCTCTTATATTTGAATAAGTTAATTTTTGATCCAAGTCACATCTAGTTTGATTACATGGTACCTAAGGGTGTCTTGTGTGTTGAATAAGTACAAACTCACATGGTACCCACAGTACTTCAGTATCAAATAACCATAGAAGTACAAGTTTAGTAGTACCTATGATTACTCTACGATATCAGATCTGATAAGTATAAATCCAGTGAATGTGGCGGTATACCTTCGTATAATAGATACTGTGTAGTACCTCTGGTACTGCTTCTTTTAGGCATAAAGCTCAAATGTAAGTCCAGTAAAAAGACAGGTAAGACAGTACATGTTAAAGTAATACCAAATAAGATCCGTAAGACAAAGAATAAGCTCTATGATACGATGCGTTAGTAATCCTACGTGATACCTACGGTATCTCCGACAAATATAAACTCCGTAGTTTAAGAATGAGTTAGCAACTCTACAGGGCCGAATGGAAATAAGCATTAAATCTGCATGAAGTAACTTTCTGTAACTCTGAGATCTCAATAAGTATAAGTCAGATGTTCCTATGGAGTACTCTTATATCAGCTCAAACAAGTATAGATCGGTGGTACCTAAAGAGATTGCACTCTCGTATCGATAAAATAAGTATATGCTCTGTAAGACATGTATAGATACGAAATACATGTCTAAGTTACGTAAAGACCAGTATAAGTTCGTAAGAATAAGTATATGCTCGGTAAGACATGTATAAGATAAAAACATGTCTGATTACAATAAGACGATATAAGTTCCATCAAAATAAGTATGCTGCATAAGACATGTATAAGATACGAAATACATGTCAGGACTACGTAAGACCGGTATAAGTTCCGTGGAAGATAAATTATAAGTTCATAATACCTGAATAACTATAAACTGTTGAGAAGTATAGAAGTTACGAATGAGTATAGATTCATCCCTCACAGTCTTGAATGAACATAAGTTTGTGATAAAGCATAAGTTCTGCATAAGAATAAGATCGTAACTCCTAAGTCAGTAAAGCGTAGCCTGTTATAAGAAGAAGTACTCGTATAAGCTCATAATATAAATGCATGAGGTATATTACTCATTTGTATTATTTATTAGTTAAATAACAATATATATATTATAAAATGTTTACTAAGTGTAAAGCTTAGCACGGGTTTTTAATCCGTGTAGGTACGAGAGAAGGCGTCAGTGAACATCCGCGCCTGGCCCGGAAGGCTGACACCCTTACCAAAGGAGTTAACCACATGGGATTAAAGTGCTCGATTTATGAAATTGTAAAAATTAACATGATTTAATATTATATGCAAATGGAGACTGAGTGATGTATAGGTCATTATTGATTACGTATAATATGTGGGCCATACCCACAGGCCTCCATTAAGCTTTAAAAAAAAAAAAATCAATTAAAAAAGTCCCGATCCACGGGTCTACTTTTAGAACTGATTGGATCATGTCGGTCGGACCGGGATTCGAGGCATGACAAACCCCCTCTCCTTTTTATAAAGGCTGGAATGACAATATGAACATTGCCAGTATAATAATGAAATCATATAAATATAAAGTCATTTTGAACAGCATTCATATCTAATAATAATAATGTAAAAAAAATAAAAATAAAAATAAAATTATTATTTTGAAATATATCTAAAAATTAAAAATTAAATAAATTGTAAAGGGAAAGTTGCTAAAATAGTTAATATTAAAATTCAACAACTTTAGCAAAAGCAAAAAAACTTAATTTGATTGTGAAGCCGTTGGCACTAATAAATCATTTACCAGCTTCAATAATGGGGGGAGTCAGGAGGAGGCTCCTTTAACGATGATTCATGTATACGCATTCTTTATGTGATTCACTCTTTGTGATTTTCTTCTCTTTGGTTGATTTTAAAGTGGCTGTTCTGATGGCATGAGTAACGCTCTGATCAATGCTATCTTAGTTAGCCAGTTCTTGCAATTTATGGATCTTTAGCTTGCACAGCCGACCAATTGAAATGGTTACTACATTCTTTAGCTTCCATATTCATCCTCTAACTGGTTTGTGCTTGTGGCTCGAGTGAAAATGTTGAGCTCGATATATGTTGCCAAATGTGCTTTGCATGACTCCATTTCGGCAATTGATAATTGCATTGGTTGTAACGTAAATGATCTTCGGAATGTCGGCACATGATTGGGTTGCCTACCGTTGACTGGGCGTCTAACTCTGTCTAAAGTCTTGGGTAGTAGATTTGTCTACCTTCACCGACCCATCCTCGGCTATTCCCTTGAGTCCTGTGCGATCTTCTCGACCCGATGACAAGTGATGTTGGTAGGTTTGGGCTCATAAACCTAACTTTGTATACAGTATGAGTGGTTATGGCCCCAAACCAAACAATGCTGTATCATGAAGTCCTCAATGTTGGCCCGAGCTGTAGGATCTGGATCCTTGTATTTGGCCCGGATATGCTGATTATAACTAACACTCAGTTAGGAGGCTTTCTTCTCAATGCCCGATCCTTTTGATTGTCAGAGATCTTTAAAAAACTTTGCATAGAGCGGGGACTTGTTTGATGATGTCCAAAGGGATCATTCGGCCTTGCACGCCTTAGAACTTCCGGGATGCACACTCTTTGGGATGCCTTCTTCTTCTTAGTGCACAGGGAAATGGGGGTTCGCGATCTTTCCCATTAGTCCTCAGCGATGATCACCCTCTGGGGTTGAGCTTCCTTTTCCTTGCATGTTTCTTCATGACCATGGGCCTTCGGTTTGCTCATTTCTCTTTTCTCTCATTTGATTATGGATTTCAACTATTAATCCTTAGATTATTTGGATGAACCTATCTGCCCACTTTGGTTGTATGTCTTGGAGGAGACACTCTCTCTTCATACCTCAGAATATTGTTGAGTCTTTGTGATTGAATCTTGCGGGTTGTCTATTTTTTGTTGGGTGCTCTCGAGCCCATCTATTCTTTTATTCCATGTACTCTGATGTCAATCTTATTGCGATTGTACATTGATCCCCTTTATATCACATTTCTCGACCTGCACTCAATTCAGAATGGCTTTGTTTCCAGAAGCTGGAAAGATGGTGAGTAGTTCGCCAGTTGAATGAGAACAGCTGTTGTTTGGCACTACAGAAACACATCAGGCGGGAGGATTGGGTTTCGGGAGAGGATTAGGGTAGTTTTCAATTGGATTATAGGTATTACCGTATGGGGCATTGGGTTGTGGCTTGTATTGACCTCTGACATTTTGTATTCGACATCAAATCCTTCTTGAGTGGATGATGTTCTCTGGATTAACAGTGGGTTGACAAGCGTGAATGGGTTGTGTGCAATGTTTTTGATCACTGCCTGTGCGCCTTGGAGGCCCTCTCCTTGGCTCCTCCGCTTCTAAATTTAGGGTTAAATTTTTGCTTTCATTTCCATGTCTGAAGTGCAAAAATTCTCCCTTTGGTGTGCTGAGGGGCCTCATTTTCTCACCTTCTCGGGTTTGTCTTAACCATTGGAGTTTGATATTACATAACTCGAGAAATCCATAGCTTAATGCAGTTTTTACTCAAAAAATGCCTCCGCTGTGGACTCTAACCTTGGTGCTTCTGGCGGGGGGGACATACCATTATAGAAATGATTCCTTAACATCTGGTGTGACCATGATGTGGACAAGCCGATGGTCTCCATGAATCTCTCAAGCCATGGTAGATTTCTGTTTATCATAAGTTTGACAGATGTGGATCGCCTCTTATTGACTGGTCTTAGTTTGCCTTGAAGAATTTCTTCAAAAAATTATTTCGGTGTTAATTTCTAATATATTCCCTGCGACCTGGTCGATTAGGCATATTTGGCCTTATCTTTAGATCATCATGGGAATGCTTCCGACTTGAGCGAATCCATGCATCATGGTCCTTCCCACCTCCCATAAAGGTTATGCGCATACCTCATGAAATCCGGGATAACAATGTGGGTATGGATTTTCATTCTCCATCTACTAAATGTGGAGCAGGAGCATAGGTAGGGTCTCTTTATCCTCAGCCAGGAGGTATGATGCGAGGGAAGAGCATATAGGAGGGTGTATGTGTTCCTCGTCGACCTCATATGCTGTTTGAGTTATTATATAGTGGGTGCTTGTTGACTTTGCTATTCCTCCATGTAGGATCTGTTTGGTCATTGTGCACACTGATTTCACAGCCTTGTTCAATTAGTTGCACTCATCTTCTCAATCTACACAGTATCCCTACATTAAGTCTTTATAAACACCATTAAATAAAATGAAATAGAACAGAACACTACAAGCTTACCAAAAATCAGTGTGATTCAAATCTTTATTTGCAAACAAAACGGTCTGAGTGGCTTGCGAGTGATGAAAACTTGGTTTCTTTTACTAATCAAGGTGAAAGGTCCTGTCATAACGTGGATTACAGAAGTGCTGCGTCCTTTATCATCGTAGTTTGGCACCATCCGACAGCGACCGTTTGATTTGTGCCACGGTGGGAGTGATTTGGAATCAACAATATTGTATCCTAGCAGTTTTCCTCTGCCGTGGTCCAGCTCAGCCCCATGTGATCTGGGTCAGTACGGGGATGGGTCTTCATCGAATGAATTTGCATCAGTTAGTGGAAAATGGTGAGGCTTTTGTTGGATTTACTAGTTTGGTAAAACGATTGGGGATTGTTTGTTCAGCGACTAAGCATAATGGCTTAAAAAGTGAAGTGTAAAATGGTAACCTTGGCTTGAGTGCGCTCAACTTGATAACATAGAATTTTATTGAAATTATTCTGGGTTATTTCCTCATATTATAAACCCAAAGTGACACATATAGTCAAAGCCAAAGCCCAGGTTTGTTTCAGCTATAAAGCTAATGCCCTAGAACCACTCCTATTTGAGTCAATACACAAGTATTATCTATTCAGAGTCCCATTGGACAAATCCACAACACTCGACCTCATTTCGTAACCGTAAGGCCATCAAAAGAAATCTCAATTATCCACATTAGTCTCTTTTTGAACCCCTGCTTTCTCTTGAGTATTATTAGAAGATGGCATTCAATAAATTAAACCTGAATTGAAGGATTTAGGGAACCATAAATGCGATTACCTTAACATTCTGAAAGCATGATGACAACTGTAGCATTTGAACCCTAGCTAGCAACCC